>LR738712.1:469524758-469585438 GCA_902687465.1 Secale cereale | reverse complement strand
CCCCACGCACCACCACTAGCCGCCACCATCGCCGGGAAGACCGCCGTCGTCGCGCTGCCGCGCCCTGCCCAGCGCCACGCCCACAACCAAGGTGATGACCCTACGCCAGCCGGCCCCACGTGAATGGAGAAGAAGGCACGCTGCCGCCGGCGCCGGCCAGGCTTTGCCCGGCAGCGCGCTCTGGCGGCGGCGGGGAAGGAGATCGAGGAGGGGAGGGGGCTGGCGGCTATCAGATTTCGGGCCCCGCAAACCCTAGAGAGGTTCGAACTCTGGGGTGCGCACGAAGAACACTCTCTGCCGAGCACGCTCGCCCTATGATCCCACGGCCTAGCTCGACAAACTCAAGGAACAAGAGACACAGGAGTTTATACTGGTTCGGGCCACCTTGCGGTGTAATACCCTACTCGAGTGTGTGTGGTAGATTGCCTCGTTGGGTTGAGGATGAACTAGTACAGTGGATGAACAACCTCAGTCGGTGAGGTGTTCTTGGGCTCGATGAGCTGGTGAGGGTGAGGATGATGTGACACCCCGAGACCGGTGCGCCAGTTGTCAGCTAGTAATTCGTTGTCAGCGCCTTGTCATCTGCTTGCGTGTTGCATCTTGCCATGTCATCATGTGTGTTGCATCAGCATGTTTTCAAAACTTGCATCCGCCCGAGTCTCCTCGTTCCTTCCCGTTGTCCGTTTCGAGTTCCGGAGCTCTCTCACGTGTCCGTGGCATCACCGAGGCCTACTTTGGTGTTTGGCCGTGTAACGTTTCCGGTTTGGCGTGAAACTTGTCGTGCGATGTTGTTTTGATATGTGTAACCCGCCTGTCAAATCTCGTCGCGTTTGGAGTTCCTTTGATGCTCCAACAGTTATTCTCGTGGGCTGAAAGTACCTCCTCTTTGAGGCCCAAGAAACCCCTCCAACAGCCCACCAACCCAACTCAAACCCTTCCCTTCATCTAGACCGTTCAATTGTGATCTCGTGGCTGAAAACCTCTCCTCATTTGGACAACCCTAGCTCCTTGTGCCTATATAAATGTCCACCCCATCCAATTTTTGCGTCTGAAACCCTAATGTTTCCACCTCTGCCACGCTGTGCTTCCGACTCTTCGTCGCCGTGCTTCCGACTCTTCACCGCCGTGCTTCCGACCTCGTCTTCAACCTCGCTGCACCTGTGCTTCCAACTCGTCGCCGCCGTGCTTCCGACTCGTCGCCGCCGTGCTTCCGACCTCGCCGCCGAGCCATGCTTCCGAAGTCGCCGAGCCGTGCTTCCGAAGTCACCGTGCCATGCTTCCGAAGTTGCCGCGCCGTGCTTCCGAGCTAGCCGTCGCCGCCGTTCGAAGAGGATCGGGAGGAGCCCGATCCAGATCTGCCTCTCCGGGCCGAAACCCTAGCGGGCCAGGACCCGGTAGCCCGTTAGCCCGCGGGGATCCGCCACCCGCTTCGGCCCGACCCGCGCCGGATCTGTTGACCGTGCCCGTTGACTTTGACCCTGAGGTTGCTTCTAATTTCACTAAGTCCCCTGTTTTAAGTTTCTGATGTTGTTTTGCGAGGTGGATAACTTTTACTGTGCATGTCCGATTTGAGCATATGATATGTCAAAATGATCGTGGTGACTTGTACTATGCTTTGTTCCATTGTGCCATGCATGTTTGATTTCATCTAGATGCTTAAATATCTGTTGCAAGAGTGCTACTTGTTATATACTGCTGCTACTTGTTATTTTGTTGCTATGTTTGAGATGTGATAACTTGGTGCGTGTTTATCCAAATGATGCAAATGATATGTCAAAATGTTCATCATGAGATGATCTACATGTTGGTTGCTTTAGCTTGCATGATAGAATTCATATTGCCATGTTTATCTCCTTTGCAAAAGTGCTTGTGGCTGTTATGTTCTGAAATTTGTTTCGAGATGCCTAGTTGAGGAGCTTGTTGCTATTGATGTGTTTGTCCTCTTGTCACATGCCTGGATGTTTTGTGATCTCCATGATGTGCTCTTTGATGTGGTGTATTTAACTTTCCATGATATGCCTTGTGTTGACTTAAACATGCTCACAAACATGCCATGCTGTTACTGCTGTTTTAACACTTAGTGAAATTTCACTAAGTCTGGAATCTGTAATTTCCAGATGCCATGTTTGCTTGTTGTTTTAGGCAAATCCATGCTAGTTTTGGGGTGAATCTTGATGAATCCTTGTTGTATATGTTGTTGGCTATCCATTCATGCTCTCACATGCTCATTTGGGTGGTTGTAGCATATTTAACTCTTGCTCCCAAGTTGCTATAAAATACTGCTGTCAGGATTTTGTTGTCATGTTCAAAATGTCGTAGCTTGTTGCTATTGATCCATGCCTCCTATGGAGATGCTCCAATGGAGTTGTTTGCTGTAGGATATGTCTACTTCATGTTCATGCTTCTTATCACCATGTTTGAGTGATGTAGCTTATATTTATCATGCTCCACAGTTGCTATGTGGCTGTTATTTCAGCTTGTTGTTATATCTTGCTTCATGTGTATCTTTTAGCCCGTTGCTCCGTTTGGGGTGTTCTTTATATGAAACTTGTGTGATTTTGCATGTAGATTCATATTATCCTCTTGTTATCATCTTTTGAAGTATCTTGCTTGTGGCATATTGTCATGTTCCTTGTGCTGTGTCTCTGTGTTTCCTAGGTTGACTTTCTGTGCATCCTAAGTGCATCTGCAGTGCTTCCTTAGTGCATCTGTTATGCTTCCTGTATAGATTTTACTTGCTTCCTACCTTGCCATGTTATGCTTCCTGTATATACTTGTTGTGCTTCCTGTATAGATTTGCCATGCATCATATCTTGCCATGTATTGCATCATACAGACTTGTGTTGTTTTCTATGCTTCCTACCTTGCCATGTTATGCTTCCTGTATAGACTTGTTATGCTTCCTGTATATACTTGTATTGCTTCCTGTATATGTTTGTCATGCATCATACCTTGCCATGTATGCATCATATAGACTTGTGTTGTTTTATGTGCTTCCTACATTGCCATGTAATGCTTCCTGTATAGACTTGTTATGCTTCCTGTATAGACTTGTTGTGCTTCTTGTTTAGATTTGTCATGCATCATATCTTGCCATGTATGCATCATATAGACTTGTGTTGTTTTGCTGTGCTTCCTACATTGCCATGTTGTGCTTCATGTGTAGACTTTCAATGCATCATATGTAGACTTGTCGTGCATCCTACTTGGTAGTGCTTATTGTCATGTCTCGTGTGGTTTGTTTACCGTATTGCTTGCTTCTTCTCGTTAGTGCTTGTTCCGTGCGTTCGCGAGGATTCGATCGTCTACCCGTGGTTCTTCTTCAAGGCTACTTCTTCGTCTTCTTCACAGATCCGTTCTTCTTCCTTGCGGGATCTCAGGCAAGATGACCATACCCTTGGATACCTTTACTATCATTGCCATGCTTAGTGACTCAATGCTATCGTTACATGTCGCGCTACCCATCATTATTGTCAGCCTCTCCTTGTTGCCATGAAACCTCTAACCTTTGAAACCTTCCTAGCAAAACTATTGTTTGGCTATGTTACCCGCTTGCTCAGCCCCTCTTATAGCGTTGTTAGTTGCAGGTGAAGATGAAGATCATTCCAGGAGGGAACTTGTTGTTGGAATATCACAATATCTATAATTACATTAACACACCTATATACTGGGCATGGGTGGAAGGCTTGGCCTTTTGCTCGGTGTTTTGTTCCACTCATGCCACCTTAGGCGCCGATAAACCGGCATTATGTTCCTTGATTTTGCGTTCCTTACACGATGGGTGGATGGGGACCCCTTGACACTTCGACTTTGAATAAAACTCCTCCCGCAAGGCCCAACATTGGTTTTAATTGCCTCATAATAACTTAATTAATTAATTAAATTGCATAAGGGGGACGCTCCTTAGAGATTCTTTTCTACATAGCAGGGGGGCAGTGCTGATGGCGTTGGTCCCAAATAGAGTCGTGTGCGGCGCCCCCCCTTGGAAACTTGGGCTTTGGCTGCTGTACGTTGTGCTCATCCGGTCGTGGCCTGAGACGAGATACGCGCGGCTACTATCAGGGTGTCGGCACGCCGGGAGGTCTTGCTGGACTTGTTTTACCATTGTCGAAATGTCTTGTGCACCGGGATGCCGAGCCTGATCGGATTTCCCTAAGATAAGGGGTGATGATATTATATTTATCACTTCAGCTAATCGTGAGAGCTTGTGATGGGCTAAGTTGGGACACCCCTGCAGGGTTATGATCTTTCGAAAGCCGTGCCCGCGGTTATGTGGCAGATTGGAATTTGTTAATGTCCGGTTGTAGAAAACTTGACAGAGGATCCGAAGTAAAACACACAACTGTGTGAGTAACCGTGACTGTCTCTTTTCACTTTGAGAAGAGAACACGGTGGGGTTATGTTTGACTCGTAAGTAGTTCAGGATCTTTAGCGATCACTACTAGTTTTCGACCGTTTGCGTAGATGCTCGTCTTATTCTTGTACTCGTAAGTTAGCCACCATACTTTTGCTTAGCCGCTGCTGCAACCTCACCACTTTACCTCTTCCTAACTATTAAGCTTTGATAGTCTTGTTACCCATGGTTATGGGATTGCTGAGTCCTCGTGGCTCACAGATACTACAACAACAGTTGCAGGTGCAGGTTTCCGATGTCTTGACGTGAGAGCGTTGTTCTTTTGTTGGAGTTCATCTTCTTCAATCTTGGGTTAGGTTCCGGGTCGGCAGCCTGGGATAGCAGATGGATGTCTTTGTGCTTTTCATGTTTGTATCCGTAGTCGGATACTTGTATGGATGTATTGTATTCATGTGACTTGTATGGATTGTTGTATCCCCCATGTATGTATGTAATGGTACGATGTAATGATATCCATCTTGCTAAGAGCCCGAAATGCGGTTGTGCCCCAATCACGTAAGTGTCACGTGATCGGGATAGAATCGCATCTTGGGCCTGACAGATGATCTAGGTGATCCGCCCCTCGTGGTGGTGGAATGCTCCCTCTCTCTATGGTGGTGGCTAGGTCCTATTTATAGTGGCCTCGGTCCTCTTCCCAAATGTAGGCGAGAAGTTATCCCAAAACATCCAAATTTGAAGGGGAACTGAAGGAAATATGCCCTAGAGGCAATAATAAAGTTGTTATTTGTATTTCCTTATATCATGGTAAATGTCTTTCATTCATGCTAGAATTGTATTAACTGGAAACTTAGTACATGTGTATAGACAAAACAGAATGTCCCTGGTATGCCTCTACTAGACTAGCTCATTGATCAAAGATGGTTATGTTTCCTAGCCATAGACATGAGTTCTCATTTGATCAATGAGATCACATCATTAGGAGAATGATGTGATGGACAAGACCCATCCGTTAGCTTATCACTATGATCGTTTAGTTTTACTGTATTGCTTTCTTCATGACTTATACATGTTCCTATGACTATGAGATTATGCAACTCCCAAATACCGGAGGAACACCTTGTTTGCTATCAAACGTCACAACGTAACTGGGTGATTATAAAGATGCTCTACGGGTGTTTCCGAAGGTGTTCGTGGTGTTGGCATAGATCAAGAATAGGATTTGTCACTCCGAGTGTCGGAGAGGTATCTCTGGGCCCTCTCGGTAATACACATCATAATAAGCCTTGCAAGCAAATGACTAATGAGTTAGTCACGAGATGATGTACTATGGAACGAGTAAAGAGACTTGCCGGTAACGAGATTGAACTAGGTATTGAGATACCGACGATCGAATCTCGGGCAAGTAACATACCGATGACAAAGGGAACAACGTATGTTGTTATGCGGTTTGATCGATAAAGATCTTCGTAGAATATGTAAGAGCCAATATGAGCATCCAAGTTCCGCTATTGGTTATTGAGCGGAGATGAGTCTCGGTCATGTCTACATAGTTCTAGAACCCGTAGGGTCCGCACGCTTAACGTTTGATGACGATCGGTATTATGAGTTTATGAGTTTTGATGTACCAAAGGTAGTTTGGAGTCCCGGATGAGATCACAGACATGAGGAGGATTCTCGGAATGTCCGAGACATAAAGATTAATATATTGGACGACTATATTTGGACACGGGAAGTATTCCGGGTGTTATCAGGTAAAACCGGAATGCCGGAGGGGGTTACCGGAACCCCACCGAGGGAGTATGGGCCATAGTGGGCCATTGAGGGAAAGAGAGGGGCAGCCCATAGGGCTGGCCGCACCCCCCTAGGGTTCCTAGTTGGACTAGGAAAAGGGGGAGGTGTCCCCTCTCCTTTCCTTCTCCTCTCCCCTTTCCTTTCCTACTCCTAGTATGAATAGGAAAAGGGGGTTCCTATTCCTACTAGGAGTAGGAATCCTACTCCCTGGTGCGCCTACAAGGGCCGGCCGGCCCTCCCCCTTGCTCCTTTATATACGGGGGCAGGGGCACCTAAGGACACAGAAGAAACATTTTTCTAGCCGTGTGCGGTGCCCCCTCCACAGAAACACACCTCGGTCATACCGTTGGAGTGCTTAGGCGAAGCCCTGCGCCGATAGCTTCATCATCTCCGTCACCACGCCGTCGTGCTGACAAAAACTCTCCTATGAGCTCAACTGGATCAAGAGCTCGTGGGATGTCATCAAGCTGAACGTCTGCTGAACGCGGAGGTGGCGTACGTTCGGTGCTTGATCGGTTGGATCGCGAAGACGTTCGACTACATCAACCGCGTCACTAGACGCTTCCGCTTTCGGTCTACGAGGGTACATAGACACACTCTCCAGTCTCGTTGCTATGCATCTAGTAGATAGATCTTGCGTGATCGTAGGAAAATTTTAAATACTACGTTCTCCAACAGTGGCATCTGAGCCAGGTCTATGCGTAGATGATATGCACGAAGAACACAATGAGTTGTGGGCGATAATAGTCATACTGCTTACCAGCATGTCATACTTTGATTCGGCGGTATTGTGAGATGAAGCGGCCCGGACCGACAATACGCGTACGCTTACGCGAGACTAGTTTCACCATTACGAGCACTCGTTGCTTAAAGGTGACTGGCGGGTGTCTGTCTCTCTCACTTTAGTTGAATCGAGTGTGGCTACGCCCGGTCCTTGTCAAGGTTAAAACAACACATACTGGACGAAAAATCATTGTGGTTTTTTGTATGCGTAGATAAGAACGGTTCTTGCTAAGCCCATAGCAGCCACGTAAAACTTTCAACAACAAAGTAGAGGACGTCTAACTTGTTTTTGCAGAGCATGTTGTGATGTGATATGGTCAAGACGTGATGAGTTATACGTTATTGTATGAGATGATCATGTTTTGTAAATTTATCGGCAACTGGTAGGAGCCATATGAAATACAATCGCCATGTAATTGCATTACTTTATCACTAAGCGGTAGCGATAGTCGTGGAAGCAATAATTGGCGAGACGACAACGATGCTACGATGGAGATCAAGGTGTCGCGCCAGTGAAAATGGTGATCATGACGGTGCCTTGGAGATGGAGATCAAAAGCACGAGATGATGATGGCCATATCATGTCACATATTTTGATTGCATGTGATGTTTATCTTATTATGCTTCTTATATTGCTTAGTACGGCGGTAGCATTATAAGATGATCCCTTACAAAAAATTTCAAGGAACAAGTGTTCTCCCTAAGTATGCACCGTAGCGAAAGTTCGTCGTGTCGAGACACCACATGATGATCGGGTGTGATAAGCTCTACGTTCACATACAATGGGTGCAAGCCAGTCTTGCACACGCAGAATACTCGGGTTAAACTTGATGAGCCTAGCATGTACAGACATGGGCTCGGAACACTGGAGACCTAAAGGTCGAGCGTGAATCATATAGTAGATATGATCAACATAAGATGTTCACCATTGAAAACTACTCCATCTCACGTGATGATCGGACATGGTTTAGTTGATTTGGATCACGTGATCATTTAGATGACTAGAGGGATGTCCATCTAAGTGGGAGTTCTTTAGTAATATGATTAATTGAACTTTAATTTATCATGAACTTAGTCCTGATAGTTTTTGCATATCTATGTTGTTGTAGATCAATGGCCCATGCTACCGTTCCCTTGAGTTTTAATGCGTTCCAAGAGAAAGCTAAGTTGAAAGATGATGGTAGCAATTACAAGGACTGGGTCCATAACTTGAGGATTATCCTCATTGTTGCACAGAAGAATTATGTCCTTGAAGCCCCGCTAGGTGGCAAGCCCCCTCCCGCTAATGTAGACGCTTTGAACATCTGGGAGACACGGTCTGATGACTACACGATAGTTCAGTGTGCCATGCTTTACGGCTTAGAACCGGGACTTCAACGATGTTTTGAACGTCATGGAGCATATGAGAGGTTCTAGGAGTTGAAGTTAATATTTCAAGGAAATGTCTGGATTGAGAAATATGAGATTTCCAATAAGTTCTACAGCTGCAAGATGGAGGAGAATAGTTCTATCAGTGAACACTTGCTCAGAATGTCTGGGTACTACAATCATATGACTCAACTTCGATGCAAAGTTGACGAAGATAGTGCTATTGCTAGAGTTCTTCAATCACTGCCACCAAGCTATAAAGGCTTTGTGATGAACTATAATATGCAAGGGATGCAGAAGACAATTCCCGAGCTCTTCGCTATGCTCAAAGCTGCGGAGGTAGAAATCAAAAAGGAGCATCAAGTGTTGATCGTTAACAACACCACTAGTTTCAAGATAAAGGGCAAGGGAAAGAAGGGGAACTTCAAGAAGAATAGCAAGACAGTTGCTACTCCCACGAAGAAACCCAAGTCTGGAGCCAAGCCTGAAACTGAGTGCTTCTACTGCAAAGGGACTGGACACTGGAAGCGGAACTGCCCCAAGTATTTAGCAGATAAGAAGGATGGCAAGGTCAACAAAGGTATATGTGATATACATGTTATTGATGTGTACCTTACTAATGCTCGTAGTAGCACCTGGGTATTTGATACCGGTTCGGTTGCTAATATTTGTAACTCGAAACAGGGGCTACGGATTAAACGAAGATTGGCTAAGGACGAGGTGACGATGCGCGTGGGAAATGGTTCCAAAGTCGATGTGATCATCATCGGCACGCTACCTTCTACATCTACCTTCGGGATTAGTTTTAGACCTGAATAATTGTTATTGGTGCCAGCGTTAAGCATGAACATTATATATGGATCTTGTTTATTGCGAGACTGTTATTCATTTAAATCTGAGAATAATGGTTGTTCTATTTATATGAATAATATCTTTTATGGTCATGCACCCTTGAAGAGCGGTCTATTTTTGTTGGATCTCGATCGTAGTGATACACATATTCATAATATTGAAGCCAAAAGATGCAAGGTTAATAATGATAGTGCAACTTATTTGTGGCACTGCCGTTTAGGTCATATTGGTGTAAAACACATGAAGAAACTCCATAGTGATGGACTTTTGAAATCACTTGATTATGAATCACTTGGTGCTTGCGAACCATGCCTCATGGGCAAGATGACTAAAACTCCGTTCTCCGGAACAGTGGAGTGAGCAACAGATTTGTTGGAAATCATACATACTAATGTATGTGGACCGATGAGTATTGAGGCTCGCGGCGGGTATCGTTATTTTCTGACCTTCACTGATGATTTAAGCAGATATGGGTATATCTACTTGATGAAGCACAAGTCTGAAACATTTGAAAAGTTCAAAGAATTTCAGAGTGAAGTAGAGAATCATCGTAACAAGAAAATAAAGTTTCTACGAACTGATCGTGGAGGTGAATATTTGAGTTACGAGTTTGGTCTTCATTTGAAACAATATGGAATAGTTTCACAACTCACGCCACCCGGAACACCACAATGTAATGGTGTGTCCGAACGTCGTAACCGTACTTTATTAGATATAGTGCGATCTATGATATCTCTTACCGATTTACCACTATCGTTTTGGGGTTATGCTTTAGAGACAGCTGTATTCACGTTAAATAGGGCACCATCTAAATCCGTTGAGACGACGCCTTATGAACTGTGGTTTGGCAAGAAACCAAAGTTGTCGTTCCTTAAAGTTTGGGGCTGCGATGCTTATGTGAAAAAGCTTCAACCTGATAAGCTCGAACCCAAGTCGGAGAAATGTGTCTTCATAGGATACCCAAAGGAGACTATTGGGTACACCTTCTATCACAGATCCGAAGGCAAGATATTCGTTGCTAAGAATGGATCCTTTCTAAAGAAGGAGTTTCTCTCAAAAGAAGTGAGTGGGAGGAAAGTGTAACTTGATGAGGTAACTGTACCTTCTCCCGAATTGGAAAGTAGTACATCATAGAAACTAGTTCCAGTGATTCCTACATCAATTAGTGAGGAAGCTAATGATGATGATCATGAAACTATGGATCAAATTACTGTCGAACTTCGTAGATCAACCAGAGTACGTTCCGCGCCAGAGTGGTACGGCAACCCGGTTCTGGAAGTCATGTTACTGGACCATGATGAACCTACGGACTATGAGTAAGCGATGATGAGCCCAGATTCCGCAAAATGGCTTGAGGCCATGAAATCTGAGATGGGATCCATGTATGAGAACAAAGTGTGGTCTTTGGTTGACTTGCCTGATGATCGGACAACCATCGGAAATAAATGGATCTTCAAGAGGAAGACCGACGCTGATGGTAATGTTACTGTTTACAAAGCTCGACTTGTTGCGAAAGGTTTTCAACAAGTTCAAGGAGTTGACTACGATGAGACTTTCTCACCCGTAGCGATGCTTAAGTCTGTGTGAATCATGTTAGCAATTGTCGTATTTTATGAAATCTGGCAAATGGATGTCAAAACTGCATTCCTGAATGGATATCTCAAAGAAGAGTTGTATATGATGCAACCAGAAGGTTTTGTCGATCCTAAAGGTGCTAACAAAGTGTGCAAGCTCTAGCGATCTATCTATGGACTGGTGCAAGCATCTCGGAGTTGGAATATACGCTTTGATGAGCTGATCAAAGCATATGGTTTTATATAGACTTTTGGAGAAGCCTGTATTTACAAGAAAGTGAGTGGGAGCTCTGTAGCATTTCTGATATTATATGTGGATGACATATTGTTGATTGGAAATGATATAGAATTTCTGGATGGCATAAAAGGATACTTGAATAAGAATTTTTCAATGAAAGACCTCGGTGAAGCTGCTTATATATTAGGCATCAAGATCTATAGAGATAGATCAAGATGCTTAATTGTACTTTCACAAAGCACATACCTTGATAAAGTTTTTAAGAAGTTCAAAATGGATCAGTCAAAGAAAGGGTTCTTGCCTTTGTTACAAGGCATGAAGTTGAGTAAGACTCAATGTCCGACCACCGCAGAAGATAGAGAGAAAATGAAAGTCATTCCCTATGCCTCAGCCATATGATCTATCATGTATGCAATGTTGTGTACCAGACCTGATGTGTGCCTTGCTATAAGTTTAGTAGGGAGGTACCAAAGTAATCCAGGAGTGGATCACTGGACAGCGGTCAAGAACATCCTGAAGTACCTGATAAGGACAAAGGATATGTTTCTCGTTTATGGAGGTGACAAAGAGCTCGTCGTAAACGGTTACGTCGATTCAAGCTTTGACACTGATCCGGATGACTCTAAGTCACAAACCGGATATGTATTTTTATTAAACGGTGGAGCTGTCAGTTGGTGTAGTTCCAAGCAAAGCGTCGTGGCGGGATCTACGTGTGAAGCAGATTACATAGCTGCTTCGGAAGCAGCAAATGAAGGAGTCTGGATGAAGGAGTTCATATCCGATCTAGGTGTAATACCTAGTGCATCGGGTCCAATGAAAATCTTTTGTGACAACACTGGAGCAACAACCTTGGCGAAGGAATCCAGTTTTCACAAGAGAACAAAGCACATCAAAAGACGCTTCAATTCTATCCGCGATCAAGTCAAGAAGGGAGACATAGAAATTTGCAAGATACATACGGATCTGAATGTCGCAGACCCGTTGACTAAGCCTCTTCCACGGACAAAAGATGATCAGCACCAAGACTCCATGGGTGTTAGAATCATTACTATGTAATCTAGATTATTGACTCTATTCAAGTGGGAGACTGAAAGAAATATTCCCTAGAGGCAATAATAAAGTTGTTATTTGTATTTCCTTATATCATGGTCAATGTCTTTTATTCATGCTAGAATTGTATTAACCGGAAACTTAGTACATGTGTATAGACAAAACAGAATGTCCCTGGTATGCCTCTACTAGACTACCTCATTGATCAAAGATGGTTAGGTTTCCTAGCCATAGACATGAGATGTCATTTGATCAATGAGATCACATCATTAGAAGAATGATGTGATGGATAAGACCATCCGTTAGCTTAGCACTATGATAGTTTAGTTTTACTGCTATTGCTTTCTTCATGACTTACACATGTTCCTATGACTATGAGATTATGCAACTCCCGAATACCGGAGGAACACCTTGTGTGCTATCAAACATCACAACGACTGGGTGATTATAAAGATGCCCTACAGGTGTCTCCGAAGGTGTTCGTGGTGTTGGCATAGATCAAGAATATGATTTGTGACTCTGAGTGTCAGAGAGGTATCTCTGGGCCCTCTCGGTAATACACATCATAATAAGCCTTGCAAGCAAATGACTAATGAGTTAGTCACGAGATGATGTATTATGGAACAAGTAAAGAGACTTGCCGGTAACGAGATTGAACTAGGTATTGAGATACCGACGATCGAATCTCAAGCAAGTAACATACCGATGACAAAGGGAACACCGTATGTTGTTATGCGGTTTGATCGATAAAGATCTTCATAGAATATGTAGGAGCCAATATGATCATCCATGTTCCGCTATTGGTTATTGACCGGAGATGAGTCTCGGTCATGTCTACATAGTTCTCAAACCCGTAGGGTCCGCACGCTTAACGTTTGATGACGATCGGTATTATGAGTTTATGAGTTTTAATGTACCAAAGGTAGTTCGGAGCCCCGGATGAGATCACGGACATGACGAGGAGTCTCGGAATGTCCGATACATAAAGATTAATATATTGGACGACTATATTCGGACACCGGAAGTATTCCGGGTGTTATCGGGTAAAACCGGAATGCTGGAGGGGGTTACCGGAACCCCCCCGAGGGAGTATGGGCCATAGTGGGCCATTGAGGGAAAGAGAGGGGCAGCCCATAGGGCTGGCCGCACCCCTTAGGGTTCCTAGTTGGACTAGGAAAAGGGGGGAGGCGCCCCCTCTCCTTTCCTTCTCCTCCCCCTTTCCTTTCCTACTCCTAGTAGGAATAGGGAAAGGGGGTTCCTATTCCTACTAGGAGTAGGAATCCTACTGCCTGGAGCGCCTACAAGGGCCGGCCGACCCTCCCCCTTTCTCCTTTATATACGAGGGCAGTAAGGACACAAAAGAATCATTATTCTAGCCGTGTGTGATGCCCCCTCCACAGAAACACACCTCGGTCATACCGTTGCAGTGCTTAGGCGAAGCCCTGCGCCAATAGCTTCATCATCTTCGTCACCACGCCGTCGTGCTGACAAAAACTGTCCTATGAGCTCAACTGGATCAAGAGCTCGTGGGATGTCATCAAGCTGAACGTGTGCTGAACGTGGAGGTGCCGTACGTTCGGTGCTTGATCGGTTGGATCGCGAAGACGTTCGACTACATCAACCGCGTCACTAGACACTTCCGCTTTCGGTCTACGAGGGTACGTAGCTAGACACACTCTCCCCTCTTGTTGCTATACATCTAGTAGATAGATCTTGCGTGATCGCAGGAAAATTTTGAAATACTACGTTCTCCAACAGGAACAACTAGTACAAGCTATCCTGACAAAAGTGGTCTTCGCCTGCCAAAGGCTCTGGTGGTGACGCCGCGCCGGGCTCCACGGTGACCTCCGTCCTGCCAGCCTGGCAGTCCTTGGTCTTGTTGCACCGATATGGAAACCTTTGATTGATTCCTCGGGACTCCGCATCTGCGCTTTCCCCCTTGGCACCAAAGGGGAAACTGGTACACTACGCCCGCTGGCGCCCGCCTGGCCTTGGTCGTCATGGCTCACGTCACGTGAACCTCGCGAGGTGCACCTCGCATAGATATCTCCGCTCCTCGGGAGCCAGCCTAGAGAGGTTGCCCCCAGGGAGATCTTGCCGTCATCCGTCTCACGAGGCTTGGCCCCTCGCGAGGGTCTTGAGATGTGGTTGTTAAAGCTGGGCCGTACCAGGCCGTCAATGGAGCCACTTCATGGGCCGCAGGCAGGCAAGTCTGGGTACCCCCGTTCCCAGGATGCCGACAGTAGCCCCCGGGTCCAAGGCGCGCTCGAACTTGGCGACGAGGCAAAGCCAAGGGCAAGTGCGGAGCGCCGTGTGCCCCAATTGCCTACGGCCGTGATCAACACATGGCGACTGATTGTACGTAGGCGTCCCCGCTTCCCCACGCTGCCTCGGCAGTTGCCTGACTTGACCAAACCCTGTTGCATGCATAGAAAAATCCATCATTACGTGCTATCGTGGAGGCCAGCGGTTGGCCTCCTCCTGGCTATAAATGTGGAGAGGGCGAAGCCCCGTTGCTCATCTCCTTCTTCTCGCCGCTTGCCCTTTCTTCTTCCTCCCCACTTTGCCTTTTCGCCGCAACCTCCATGGCGCCAACGAAGAGGTTCTCCGCCGCGGAGAAGGGGAAAGCTCACCAAGAGGGGCCCGACTTGCCACCACTCAAGAGAGGGCGGGACCGTCCTCGTAAGCATGCCGCTACCCCTGGAGTGCCTTCGAGGGCGTGGGAACACTCCTTCTGGGACCGACGTCATCCTTGGCGGCCGCGACAACACCTCTTCTCGCGGCGGAGGCCGCCCTCGGAGAGGCAGCCCCCTGCCGTGGAAAGGCGTGCCATGGTTGCCCGGCCTCCCCGATCGCGCCTCCATTCGGCAAAGGTGCTCCCGGAGTTCGTCGTGTGGTCGAAGAGTTCGGCTGGTGCCTGGCTCCAGCTTCCGTGCTCCTTCGCCTGCGAGCTGCCGGTCGGGGGTCTTGACGGCCTCTGGTTGCAGGCCGATGGTTGCTATGGCAAGGCCTCGTGGGTCACGATGGAGGTCTCTGCCACGGGCAACATGGCCCTGGCCCGCGGCTGGCAGACGTTCGCCCACGGGCGTGGCTTGGACAAGCAATGCACCCTCCACTTCAAGTACGACGGCACCGCAACCCTCTTCGTGAGGGTGTTTGGGGCAGATGGTCGCCGCACAGGGTGCTGCCCCGAAGACATCGTCGGCGACGATGGGCTCGGCCTTGGCGACGGTCGTGATGACGCTGAGGGCCAACTTGTCCTTGGCAACGGCCGCGGCTCGTCCAGCGGCGGCAACTCCTCTGCCAGCGAGAGCACCAACAGTGGTGGCTACGACCAACCACCTCGCCGCCGGGCTCGCTCCGAGGACGGCGACGGGTTGTCCCGTTGCCATGCGGCGGTGAAGCGCGAGGAGGGCTCAGACTAAGCTGAGCCCGGGAGGCCCTTGGAGCCGGGTCTATCGAGCTGTTGCGGCTGTGCGGGCCGCTTTTGTTTAGCATTTCCTTTCTTCCTGCATTTGAAAAAAGTAGATAGCCCTGCTGGGGCGTGTAATGAACTGTGACGCCTATGCCGCTATGCTATGTTTATTGCTTTTGTGCTATGTTATGATATTCATGCTCCTTGTGAGTGTAGAGGGATAGCTTGATGCGCTTGGGGTTGTCCTCTCGTCTCGTGAGGACACGCATCTTGGTACCTGGGATGGCCTCCTTGCTGTCAACTCGGGAGCCGCTGACCTTGGGGGCATCATAAAGCTGCAGAATTTGTTTGGGGATCCGTCAGGTACCCTGTTCCTCCTTGCTCGAGCCCTCGGGCGTGGGCTAATCATGGCTTAATGCACCACGTCGTGGTACCCGAGGGGCACAGACTTAAGGGGGTGCGCCAATCACGAGCTCGTTCGAGGGCGCCTCGCGAAGATCAGGGAAGCTGAAGCTCTGGGGCCACACGGCTTCAGCAAGGTGTGCCCGCGGCGTGGGCTGGCCCAATGCACGGACACACCTGCCTAGCCCCCACGCGAGGCGTGCGAGGGAGAGCGGCAAGCAACTGCCGTCCTCCCTGGTGCAAGAAAAAGGGGCGAGCGAAGTAGAAGAGGGAAAACTCAACTAATCAATCGAGAAACACCAGAGCTCCAAATTCATTAAAAGATCACAACCAGCTATAGAAAGCAAATGAACAGCCGCGTCTGGCACCTAGTCTAGTCTTCCCACCAGCGTGGAGCTAAGTGCTGCCACTAGGACGTGGGAGGGAGCCCCCGAGGCCCGAGGGCGGCACTCCGGAGACTCCGGGGCGTGTACAGCCCCACTCATTATTACTAGAGAGTGTCACGAGCGGAGACCTTCATAGGCACCGGGCCTTGCTTCATGGGTAGAACTTCCGGAGGTGCTGGATGTTCCAGGCGTTCTGGATGGGGATCCCTTCCCCCGTCTCCAAGCGCACGGAGCCAGGCCTGGAGACGCAGGCGATCCTAAACGGGCCCTCCCACATGGGTGAGAGCTTATGCATCCCTTCCCTCGAGAGCACCCGCCTCAGGACAAGATCGCCCACCACGAGCATCCTGGAGCGGACGCATCGGCAGTGGTACCGCCGCAACGCCTGCTGGTACCTTGCCGCTCGGAGCGACGCTTGGCAGCGGCGTTCCTCCCCCATCCATCCCCCGCATGGCGTCCTGGCGTGCTTTGTCAAACGCCAAGACCCGCGCGGAGCGATGTTTGACCTCGTGAGGGAGAACCGCTTCGGCTCCGTAGACAAGGAAGAACGAGGTCTCACCCGTTGGCTTAATGGCAGTGGTGCAGATGGACCACAACACGGACTGGAGCTCATCGTGCCAGCCCCTGCCGCAGGCCTCAAGCTTCTTCTTGAAAGTCCTTGTCTTGAGGCCTCTCAAGACCTCCGCGTTGGCGCGCTCAGCTTGACCGTTGCTTCTGGGGTGTGCCACTAAGGCGTAGCATATTTGCGTTCCAAGATTAGCACAATATGTTTTAAAGAGATTGCTAGTGAACTGCGAGCCATTGTCGGTGATGATGCGATTAGGGACCCCGAACTGGCTCACGAGGCCCTTGATGAACTTGACCGACGAGTCGGCGGGATGGTGCGCACTGGCTCCACCTCCGCCCACTTGGTGAACTTGTCGACGGCGACATAGAGGTAGCGGTAACCCCTGAGTGCCCGAGGGAATGGTCCCAAAATGTCCAGCCCCAGACCGTGAATGGCCACGATAGCGGGATAGTCTGAAGGCCCTGAGCAGGTTGGTGGATTTTCTTGGCATGGAACTGGCAGGCTTCACAGGATCTCACCAGCTCGGCTGCGTCCCTGAGTGCCGTTAGCCAGTAGAATCCGCTGCGGAACGCCTTGCCCACCAAGGTGCGCGATGATGAGTGATGCCCGCAGTCTCCGCCATGTATGTCGGTCAGCAGCTCGCACCCCTGCTCCCTTGAGATGCACCACAAGGGAACGTCGTTGGTTCGTTTTCGGTATAACTCATCCCGAAGGCAGTAGGCCGTGGCCTACTGAGCCACGCGCTCCGCGTCTTCCTCCTTCTCCGGCAGGGTTCCCCGTAGCAGGTAGGCCTTGAACTCTTTGGTCCAGCATCCCTCCTGAGGCTCGAGTGCGAGGAGCAGGCGGGCTCCTAAGGTCGGGTCGCAGGGGGAGCTCCCGAGGTTGGCGGAGGGGGAAGCTCCTCCTGAGGCGGTGTTTGCTCCGCAGCCGGAGGGGCTGTCGAGGGCTTGAAGAGGCGCTCCTTGAAGACGTCGGGCTCCTGTGGTGGCGCTTGGACGCTCTTTTGGCGATGTCATCGGCCTCCTTGTTCGTGTCGCGTGGTATGTGATGCAGCTCCAGGCCCGAGAATTGCTTCTCTATTTTGCGTACCTCCGCTAGGTATGCCTCCATGTGCTCACCCTTCGGCTCGTACACCTTATTGGAGCAGTTGACGAGGAGCTGGGAGTCACCCTAGATGGTGAGGCGCTTCACGCCCAAAGCGGTCGCGGCCTTCAGACCGACGATTAGGCCTTCTTACTCCGCGATGTTGTTGGATACCTTCTCGCCGTGCTGGAAACAAAGCTGCACGTCGTAGTAGAGCTTGTCTTGGGTGGGCGAGATGAGCACAACTCCAGCCCCCGCGCCCTGACATGCGAAGGCGCCGTCAAAGTACATGACCCAGCCGTCCGGCGCTTCACTCCCTGGAGAGAGGGACCGATCCTCGCCTGCTTCATGCCCTGGGGTGTCGGTCCACTCTGCCACGAAGCCGGCGAGCGCGGCACCCTTGACGACCCTGGTGGTGCTGAACTCCAGCTGGAATGCTTGCAGCTCGATGTTCCATTCGGCGACCCTTCCCGCAACATTGGGGCTCCGTAGCACCCTCTCCAGCGGGTAAGCTGATACGACCTTGATGGGGTGGCTTTGGAAGTAGTGGCACAACTTGCGCGAAGCAACGAGGAGTGCGAGCAGAAGTTTCTCTGGCATGGGGTAACACGCCCGCGCGTCGCGAAGTACCGTGCTGACGAAGTACACCGGTTGCTCGACGAGGGTAGAAGTGTTGGTGGAGTCTGAGCTCTCCTGGGGCTGAGGTGCCCACTGAGGCCGGGAGGCCTCAGGAGCTAGGTCGCCAGCAGGGGCAACTGCAGCTTCAGGAACGTCGTCTCGTGGGACCTGATCAACAGCTGATCCCGCCGGGACCTCAGGAGTATTGTCCCGGGGCTGGGCTATCTTGTCGTGGCGCTTCTCCCGGACCGCGACCAACGCTGCTCTGGTGGAGTGTGGTGTGGCGGCCAGGTAAAGAACCAAGGGCTCTTGAGGTTTGGGCGCCTCCATTACTAGTGGGCTGGTGAGGTATCTCTTGAGGTCTTGAAATGTTGCGTCGGCTTTCGCGGTCCACTCAAATGGCCCCTTCTTCTTCATCAGCTTGAAGGACGGGAGAGCGCGCTCCCCCAACTTAGAGATGAAGCGCCCCAGCGAAGTTACGCAGCCTACCAGCTTCTGCATCTCCTTGAGAGTATGCGGGGGGGCTCATATTTTCTATCGCCTCGAAATTCTCTGGGTTCGCCTCGATTCCCATGTGCGACACAAGGAAACCCAGCAATATACCGGAGGAGACGCCAAACACGCATTTCTCCGGGTTGATCCGCAAGTCCACCTTGAGCAGGCTGGCGAATGTCTCCTCCAGATCCTGGACGAGGGTCCTTGCCTCCCGAGATTTTACCACGATGTCATCGACGTAGGCCTCATCGTTCCTTCCGAGCTGTCGGCCCAGAGCGATGTGCATCAGCCGCTGAAAGGTTGCCCCAGCATTACGCAGCCCGAACGGCATGCAAGTGTAGCGGTACACCCCGCATGGGGTTAAGAAGGACGTCTTCTCAATATCTTGCGCCGCCATCTTGATCTGGTGATAGCCCGAGAAGGCATCCAGGAAACACAACAGGTCACACTCGGCGGTGGAGTCGACAATCTGATTGATGTGCGGCAGTGGGAACGGGTCTTGTGGGCAGGCCTTGTTGAGGTTGGTGAAGTCGACACACATGCGCTCCTTCCCACCTTTCTTGGGCACAACTACCGGGTTCGCCAGCCATTCCGGGCGCTGCACTTCGCGGATGACACCAGCTTCTTATAGCTTACGAGTCTCCTGTACGATGAAGGATTGCTTCTCTATGGACTGCCGTCGTGCCTTCTGCTTTACTGGGCGTACATTGGGGCACACGTTTAAGTGATGCTCGATCACCCCCCTTGGGACTCCCGCCAGGTTCTTGGGCTCCCACGCGAACACCTCCTTGTTCGCGCACAAGAAACCGACCAGTGCCTTTTCTTGATCTAGGGGAAGGTCGGCGCCTATGGTGAAGGTGAAGGAAATATGCCCTAGAGGCAATAATAAAGATGTTATTTGTATTTCCTTATATCATGATAAATGTATTTTATTCATGCTAGAATTGTATTAACCGGAAACTTAGTACATGTGTGGATACATAGACAAAACAGTATGTCCCTAGTATGCCTCTACTAGACTAGCTCATTGATCAAAGATGGTTATGTTTCCTAACCATAGACATGAGTTGTCATTTGATCAACGGGATCACATCATTAGGAGAATGATGTGATGGACAAGACCCATCCGTTAGCATAGCACAATGATCGTTTAGTTTTCTGCTATTGCTTTCTTCATGACTTATACATGTTCCTATGACTATGAGATTATGCAACTCCCGAATACTGTAGGAACACCTTGTGTGCTATCAAACGTCACAACGTAACTGGGTGATCATAAAGATGCTCTACAGGTGTCTCCGAAAGTATTCGTGGTGTTGGCATAGATCAAGATTAGGATTTGTCACTCCGAGTGTCGGAGAGGTATCTCTGGGCCCTCTCGGTAACACACATCACAATAAGCCTTGCAAGCAAAAGACTAATGAGTTAGTCACGAGATGATGTGTTATGGAACGAGTAAAGAGACTTGCCGATAACGAGATTGAACTAGGTATAGAGATACCGACGATCGAATCTCGGGCAAGTAACATACCGTTTGACAAAAGGAACAACGTATGTTGTTATGCGGTTCTCACCGATAAAAGATCTTCGTATAATATGTAGGAGCCAATATGAACATCCAGGTTCCGCTATTGGTTATTGACCGGAGATGAGTCTCGGTCATGTCTACATAGTTCTCGAACCCGTAGGGTCCGCACGCTTAACGTTTGATGACGATCGGTATTATGAGTTTATGAGTATTGATGTACCGAAGGAAGTTCGGAGTCCCGGATGAGATCACGGACATGACGAGGAGTCTCGGAATGTCCGAGACATAAAGATTGATATATTGGACGGCTATATTCGGACACCGGAAGTATACCGGAAAAGTTTCGGATTTATCGGGAATGCCGGAGGGGGTTACCGGAAACCCCTACGAGAGGGGATGGTCCATAGTGGGCCAAAAGGGAAAGAGAGAGGCAGCCCATAGGGCTGGCCGGCGCCCCCACCTAGGGTTCCTAGTTGGACTAGGATTGGGGGGGGCGCCACCTCTCCTATTCCTTTCCCCCTTCTTCCTTTTCGGTGAATCCTACTAGGAATAGGATTGCAATCCTATTCCTAGTAGGACTCCTCCCCTAGCCGCACCAGGAAGGGCCGGCCGGCCTCCCTCCCCTGCTCCTTTATATACGGGGGCAGGAGGGCACCCAAAGACACACAAGTTGAATTGTTTTAGCCGTGTGCGGTGCCCCCCTCCACAGAATCACACCTCGGTCATACCGTCGCGGAGCTTAGGCGAAGCCCTGCGCCGGTGAACACATCATATCCGTCACCACGCCGTCGTGCTGACGAAACTCTCCCGTGAAGCTCAACTGGATCAAGAGCTCGTGGGACGTCATCAAGCTGAACGTGTGCTGAACGCGGAGGTGCCGTATGTTCGGTGCTTGATCGGTTGGATCGCGAAGAAGTTCGACAACATCAACCGCGTCACTTGACGCTTCCGCTCCCGGTCTACGAGGGTACGTAGACACACTCTTCCCTCTCGTTGCTATGCATCTGGTAGATAGATCTTGCGTGATCGTAGGAAAATTTTAAAATACTACGTTCCCCAACAGTGGCATCATGAGCCAGGTCTATGCGTAGATGATATGCACGAGTAGAACACAATGAGTTGTGGGCGATACTAGTCATACTGCTTACCAGCATGTCATACTTTGCTTCGGCGGTATTGTGAGATGAAGCGGCCCGGACCGACATTACGCGTACGCTTACGCGAGACTGGTTTCACCGTTACGAGCACTCGTTGCTTAAAGGTGACTGGCGGGCGTCTGTCTCTCTCACTTTAGCTGAATCAAGTGTGGCTACGCCCGGTCCTTGTGAAGGTTAAAACAGCACATACTTGACGAAACATCGTTGTGGTTTTGTATGCGTAGGTAAGAACGGTTCTTGCTAAGCCCGTAGCAGCCACGTAAAACTTGCAACAACAAAGTAGAGGACGTCTAACTTGTTTTTGCAGGGCATGTTGTGATGTGATATGGTCAAGACATGATGAGTTATACGGTTTTGTATGAGATGATCATGTTTTGTAAAGTTATCGGCAACTGGCAGGAGCCATATGGTTGTCGCTTTATTGTATGAAATGCAATCGCCATGTAATTGCTTTACTTTATCACTAAGCGGTAGCGATAGTCGTAGAAGCAATAGTTGGCGAGACGACAACGATGCTACGATGGAGATCAAGGTGTCGCGCCGGTGACGAAGGTGATCATGACGATGCTTTGGAGATGGAGATCAAAAGCACAAGATGATGATGGCCATATCATGTCACATATTTTGATTGCATGTGATGTTTATCTTATTATGCTTCTTATTTTGCTTAGAACGACGGTAGCATTATAAGATGATCCCTTTGAAGGAAATATGCCCTAGAGGCAATAATAAAGATGTTATTTGTATTTCCTTATATCATGATAAATGTCTTTTATTCATGCTAGAATTGTATTAACCGGAAACTTAGTACATGTGTGGATACATAGACAAAACAGTATGTCCCTAGTATGCCTCTACTAGACTAGCTCATTGATCAAAGATGGTTATGTTTCCTAACCATAGACATGAGTTGTCATTTGATCAACGGGATCACACCATTAGGAGAATGATGTGATGGACAAGACCCATCCGTTAGCATAGCACTATGATCGTTTAGTTTAACTGCTATTGCTTTCTTCATGACTTATACATGTTCCTATGACTATGAGATTATGCAACTCCCGAATACCGTAGGAACACCTTGTGTGCTATCAAACGTCACAACGTAACTGGGTGATCATAAAGATGCTCTACATGTGTCTCCGAAAGTATTCGTGGTGTTGGCATAGATCAAGATTAGGATTTGTCACTCCGAGTGTCGGAGAGGTATCTCTGGGCCCTCTCGGTAACACACATCATAATAAGCCTTGCAAGCAAAGGACTAATGAGTTAGTCACGAGATGATGTGTTACGGAACGAGTAAAGAGACTTGCCGGTAAACGAGATTGAACTAGGTATAAAGATACCGACGATCGAATCTCGGGCAAGTAACATACCGTTTGACAAAAGGAACAACGTATGTTGTTATGCGGTTCTGACCGATAAAAGATCTTCGTAGAATATGTAGGAGCCAATATGAACATCCAGGTTCCGCTATTGGTTATTGACCAGAGATGAGTCTCGGTCATGTCTACATAGTTCTCGAACCCGTAGGGTCCGCACGCTTAACGTTTGATGACGATCGGTATTATGAGTTTTTGAGTATTGATGTACCGAAGGTAATTCGGAGTCCCGGATGAGATCACGGACATGACGAGGAGTCTCGGAATGTCCGAGACATAAAGATTGATATATTGGACGGCTATATTCGGACACCGGAAGTATACCGGAAAAGTTTCGGATTTATCGGGAATGCCGGAGGGGGTTACCGGAACCCCCTACGAGAGGGGATGGTCCATAGTGGGCCTAAAGGGTGAGAGAGAGGCAGCCCATAGGGCTGGCCGGCGCCCCCACCTAGGAATCCTAGTTGGACTAGGATTGGGGGGGCGCCACCTCTCCTATTCCTTTCCCCCTTCTTCCTTTCGGTGAATCCTACTAGGAATAGGATTGCAATCCTATTCCTAGTAGGACTCCTTCCCTAGCCGCACCAGGAGAGGTTGGCCGGCCTCCCTCCCTTGCTCCTTTATATACGGGGGCAGGGGGGCACCCAAAGACACACAAGTTGAATTGTTTTAGCCGTGTGCGGTGCCCCCCTCCACAGAATCACACCTCGGTCATACCGTCGCGGAGCTTAGGCGAAGCCCTGCGCCGGTGAACACATCATATCCGTCACCATGCCGTCGTGCTGACGAAACTCTCCCGTGAAGCTCAACTGGATCAAGAGCTCGTGGGACGTCATCAAGCTGAACGTGTGCTGAACGCGGAGGTGCCGTACGTTCGGTGCTTGATCGGTTGGATCGCGAAGAAGTTCGACAACATCAACCGCGTCACTTGATGCTTCCGCTCCCGGTCTACGAGGGTACGTAGACACACTCTTCCCTCTCGTTGCTATGCATCTGGTAGATAGATCTTGCGTGATCGTAGGAAAATTTTAAAATACTACGTTCCCCAACAGTGGCATCATGAGCCAGGTCTATGCGTAGATGATATGCACGAGTAGAACACAATGAGTTGTGGGCGATACTAGTCATACTGCTTACCAGCATGTCATACTTTGCTTCGGCGGTATTGTGAGATGAAGCGGCCCGGACCGACATTACGCGTACGCTTACGCGAGACTGGTTTCACCGTTACGAGCACTCGTTGCTTAAAGGTGACTGGCGGGTGTCTGTCTCTCTCACTTTAGCTGAATCAAGTGTGGCTACGCCCGGTCCTCGTGAAGGTTAAAACAGCACATACTTGACGAAACATCGTTGTGGTTTTGTATGCGTAGGTAAGAACGGTTCTTGCTAAAGCCCGTAGCAGCCACGTAAAACTTGCAACAAACAAAGTAGAGGACATCTAACTTGTTTTTGCAGGGCATGTTGTGATGTGATATGGTCAAGACATGATGAGTTATACGGTTTTGTATGAGATGATCATGTTTTGTAAAGTTATCGGCAACTGGCAGGAGCCATATGGTTGTCGCTTTATTGTATGAAATGCAATCGCCATGTAATTGCTTTACTTTATCACTAAGCGGTAGCGATAGTTGAGGAAGCAATAGTTGGCGAGACGACAATGATGCTACGATGGAGATCAAGGTGTCGCGCCGGTGACGAAGGTGATCATGACGGTGCTTTGGAGATGGAGATCAAAAGCACAAGATGATGATGGCCATATCATGTCACATATTTTGATTGCATGTGATGTTTATCTTATTATGCTTCTTATTTTTCTTAGAACGACGGTAGCATTATAAGATGATCCCTCACTAAAATTTCAAGGTATAAGTGTTCTCCCTGAGTATGCACCGTTGCGAAAGTTCGTCGTGCCGAGACACCACGTGATGATCGGGTGTGATAAGCTCTACGTTCAAATACAACGGGTGTAAGCCAGTTTTGCACACGCAGAATACTCGGGTTAAACTTGACAAGCCTAGCATATACAGATATGGCCTCGGAACACTGGAGACCGAAAGGTCGAGCGTGAATCATATAGTAGATATGATCAACATAAGATGTTCACCATTGAAACTACTCCATCTCACGTGATGATCGGACATGGTTTAGTTGATTTGGATCACGTGATCATTTAGATGACCAGAGGGATGTCTATCTAAGTGGGAGTTCTTTAATTTAATATGATTAAATCGAACTTTAATTTATCATGAACTTAGTCCTGATAGTTTTTGCATATCTATGTTGTTGTAGATCAATGGCCCGTGCTACCGTTCCTTTGAATTTTAATGCAATCCTAGAGAAAGCTAAGTTGAAAGATGATGGTAGCAATTACACGGACTGGGTCCGTAACCTGAGGATTATCCTCATTGTTGCACAGAAGAATTATGTCCTTGAAGCACCGCTAGGTGACAAGCCCCCTCCCGCTAATGTAGACGCTTTGAACGTCTGGCAGTCGCGGTATGATGACTACACGATAGTTCAGTGTGCCATGCTTTACGGCTTAGAACCGGGACTTCAACGACGTTTTGAACGTCATGGACCATATGAGATGTTCCAGGAGTTGAAGTTAATATTTCAAGCAAATGCCCGAATTGAGAAATATGAGATTTCCAATAAGTTCTACAGCTGCAAGATGGAGGAGAATAGTTCTATCAGTGAACACTTGCTCAGAATGTCTGGGTACTACAATCATATGACTCAACTTGGTTGCAAAGTTGACGAGGATAGTGTTATTGATAGAGTTCTTCAATCACTGCCACCAAGCTATAAAGGCTTCATGATGAACTATAACATGCAAGGGATGCAAAAGACAATTCCTGAGCTCTTCACTATGCTCAAAGCTGCGGAGGTAGAAATCAAAAAGTAGCATCAAGTGTTGATGGTTAACAAGACCACTAGTTTCAAGAAAAAGGGCAAGGGAAAGAAAGGGAACTTCAAAAAGAATAGCAAGTCAGTTGCTACTTCCACGAAGAAACCCAAATCTGGAGCCAAGCCTGAAACTGAGTGCTTCTACTGCAAGGGGACTGGACACTGGAAGCGGAACTGCCCCAAGTATTTGGCGGATAAGAAGGATGGCAAGATGAACAAAGGTATATGTGATATACATGTTATTGATGTGTACCTTACTAATGCTCGTAGTAGTACCTGGGTATTTGATACCGGTTCGGTTGCTAATATTTGTAATTCGAAACAGGGACTACGGATTAAACAAAGATTAGCTAAGGACGAGGTGACGATGCGCGTGGGAAACGGTTCCAAAGTCGATGTGATCGCCGTCGGCACGCTACCTCTACATCTACCTTCGGGATTAGTTTTAGACCTAAATAATTGTTATTTGGTGCCAGCGTTGAGCATGAACATTATATCTGGATCTTGTTTATTGTGAGACGGTTATTCATTCAAATCAGAGAATAATGGTCGTTCTATTTTTATGAATAATATCTTTTATGGTCATGCACCCTTAAAGAGTGGTCTATTCTTATTGGATCTCGATTGTAGTGATACACATATTCATAATATTGAAACCAAAAGATGCAAGGTTAATAGTGATAGTGCAACTTATTTGTGGCACTGCCGTTTAGGTCATATTGGTGTAAAACGCATGAAGAAACTCCATAATGATGGACTTTTGGAATCACTTGATTATGAATCACTTGGTGCTTGCGAACCATGCCTCATGGGCAAGATGACTAAAACTCCGTTCTCCGGAACTATGGAGCGAGCAACAGATTTGCTGGAAATCATACATACTGATGTATGTGGACCAATGAGTGTTGATGCTCGCGGCGGGTATCGTTATTTTCTGACCTTCACTGATGATTTGAGCAGATATGGGTATATCTACTTAATGAAGCACAAGTCTGAAACATTTGAAAAGTTCAAAGAATTTCAGAGTGAAGTAGAGAATCATCGTAACAAGAAAATAAAGTTTCTACGATCTGATCGTGGAGGAGAATATTTGAGTTACGAGTTTGGTCTTCATTTGAAACAATGTGGAATAGTTTCACAACTCACGCCACCTGGAACACCACAGCGTAATGGTGTGTCCGAACGTCGTAACCGTACTTTATTAGATATGGTGCGATCTATGATGTCTCTTACCGATTTACCACTATCGTTTTGGGGTTATGCTTTAGAGACAGCTGCATTCACGTTAAATAGGGCACCATCTAAATCCGTTGATACGACGCCTTATGAACTATGGTTTGGCAAGAAACCATAGTTGTCGTTTCTTAAAGTTTGGGGCTGTGATGCTTATGTGAAAACACTTCAACCTGATAAGCTCGAACCCAAGTCGGAAAAATGTGTCTTCATAGGATACCCAAAAGAGACTGTTGGGTACACCTTCTATCACAGATCCGAAGGCAAAATATTCGTTGCTAAGAACAGATCCTTTCTAGAAAAAGAGTTTCTCTCGAAAGAAGTGAGTGGGAGGAAAGTAGAACTTGATGAGGTAATTGTACCTTCTCCCGGATTGGAAAGTGGTACGTCACAGGAAATTATTCCAGTGATTCCTACACCAGTTAGTGAGGAAGTTAATGATAATGATCATGAAACTTCAGATCAAGTTTCTGCTGAACGTCGTAGATCAACCAGAGTACGTTCCGCACCAGAGTGGTACGGCAACCCAGTTCTGGAAATCATGTTACTAGACCATGATGAACCTGCGAACTATGAGGAAGCGATGATGAGCCCAGATTCCGCAAAATGGCTTGAAGCCATGAAATCTGAGATGGGATCCATGTATGAGAACAAAGTGTGGACTTTGGTTGACTTGCCCGATGATCGGCAAGCCATCGAAAATAAATGGATCTTCAAGAGGAAGACCGACGCAGACGGTAATATTACTGTTTACAATGCTCGACTTGTTGCGAAAGGTTTTCGACAAGTTCAAGGAGTTGACTACGATGAGACTTTCTCACCTGTAGCGATGCTTAAGTCTGTCCGAATCATGTTAGCAATTGCCGCATTTTATGATTTTGAAATCTGGCAAATGGATGTCAAAACTGCATTCCTAAATGGATATCTCAAAGAAGAGTTGTATATGATGCAACCAGAAGGTTTTGTCGATCCAAAAGGTGCTAACAAAGTATGCAAACTCCAGCGATCCATCTATGGACTGGTACAAGCATCTCGGAGTTGGAATATACGCTTTGATGAGGTGATCAAAGCATATGGTTTTATACAGACTTTTGGAGAAGCCTGTATTTACAAGAAAGTGAGTGGGAGCTCTGTAGCATTTCTAATATTATATGTAGATGACATGTTGTTGATTGGAAATGATATAGAATTTCTGGATAGCATAAAAGGATACTTGAATAAAAGTTTTTCAATGAAAGACCTCGGTGAAGCTGCTTATATACTAGGCATCAAGATCTATAGAGATAGATCAAGACGCTTAATTGGACTTTCACAAAGCACATACCTTGATAAGATTTTGAAGAAGTTCAAAATGGATCAGTCAAAGAAAGGGTTCTTGCCTGTTTTACAAGGTATGAAGTTGAGTAAGACTCAATGCCCGACCACTGCAGAAGATAGAGAGAAAATGAAAGGCATTCCCTATGCCTCAGCCATAGGATCTATCATGTATGCAATGCTGTGTACCAGACCTGATGTGTGCCTTGCTATAAGTCTAGCAGGGAGGTACCAAAGTAATCCAGGAGTGGATCACTGGACAGCGGTCAAAAACATCCTAAAGTATCTGAAAAGAACAAAGGATATGTTTCTCGTATATGGAGGTGACAAAGAGCTCGTCGTAAACGGTTACGTCGATTCTAGCTTTGACACTGATCCGGATGACTCAAAGTCACAAACCGGATATGTATTTTTATTGAACGGTGGAGCTGTCAGTTGGTGCAGTTCCAAGCAGAGCGTCGTGGCGGGATCTACGTGTGAAGCGGAATACATAGCTGCTTCGGAAGCAGCAAATGAAGGAGTCTGGATGAAGGAGTTCATATCCGATCTAGGAGTAATACCTAGTGCATCGGGTCCAATGAAAATCTTTTGTGACAACATTGGAGCCATAGCCTTGGCGAAGGAATCCAGGTTTCACAAGAGAACAAAGCACATCAAAAGATGCTTCAATTCCATCCGCGATCTAGTCAAGGAGGGAGACATAGAGATTTGCAAAATACATACGGATCTGAATGTTGCAGATCCGTTGACTAAGCCTCTTCCACGGGCAAAACATGATCAGCACCAGGACTCCATGGGTGTGAGGATCATCACTTTGTAATCTAGATTATTGACTCTAGTTCAAGTGGGAGACTGAAGGAAATATACCCTAGAGGCAATAATAAAGATGTTATTTGTATTTCCTTATATCATGATAAATGTCTTTTATTCATGCTACAATTGTATTAACCGGAAACTTAGTACATGTGTGGATACATAGACAAAACAGTATGTCCCTAGTATGCCTCTACTAGACTAGCCCATTGATCAAAGATGGTTATGTTTCCTAACCATAGACATGAGTTGTCATTTGATCAACGGGATCACATCATTAGGAGAATGATGTGATGGACAAGACCCATCCGTTAGCATAGCACAATGATCGTTTAGTTTTCTGCTATTGCTTTCTTCATGACTTATACATGTTCCTATGACTATGAGATTATGCAACTCCCGAATACTGTAGGAACACCTTGTGTGCTATCAAACGTCACAACGTAACTGGGTGATCATAAAGATGCTCTACAGGTGTCTCCGAAAGTATTCGTGGTGTTGGCATAGATCAAGATTAGGATTTGTCACTCCGAGTGTCGGAGAGGTATCTCTGGGCCCTCTCGGTAACACACATCACAATAAGCCTTGCAAGCAAAAGACTAATGAGTTAGTCACGAGATGATGTGTTACGGAACGAGTAAAGAGACTTGCCGATAACGAGATTGAACTAGGTATAGAGATACCGACGATCGAATCTCGGGCAAGTAACATACTGTTTGACAAAAGGAACAACGTATGTTGTTATGCGGTTCTGACCGATAAAAGATCTTCGTAGAATATGTAGGAGCCAATATGAACATCCAGGTTCCGCTATTGGTTATTGACCGGAGATGAGTCTCGGTCATGTCTACATAGTTCTCGAACCCGTAGGGTCCGCACGCTTAACGTTTGATGACGATCGGTATTATGAGTTTATGAGTATTGATGTACCGAAGGAAGTTCGGAGTCCCGGATGAGATCACGGACATGACGAGGAGTCTCGGAATGTCCGAGACATAAAGATTGATATATTGGACGGCTATATTCGGACACCGGAAGTATACCGGAAAAGTTTCGGATTTATCGGGAATGTAGGAGGGGGTTACCGAAAACCCCTACGAGAGGGGATGGTTCATAGTGGGCCAAAAGGGAAAGAGAGAGGCAGCCCATAGGGCTGGCCGGCGCCCCCACCTAGGGTTCCTAGTTGGACTAGGATTGGGGGGGGGGGGGGCACCTCTCCTATTCCTTCCCCCCTTCTTCCTTTCGGTGAATCCTACTAGGAATAGGATTGCAATCCTATTCCTAGTAGGACTCCTCCCCTAGCCGCACCAGGAAGGGCCGGCCGGCCTCCCTCTCCTGCTCCTTTATATACGTGGGCAGGGGGGCACCCAAAGACACACAAGTTGAATTGTTTTAGCCGTGTGCGGTGCCCCCCTCAACAGAATCACACCTCGGTCATACCGTCGCGGAGCTTAGGCGAAGCCCTGCGCCGGTGAACACATCATATCCGTCACCACGCCGTCGTGCTGACGAAACTCTCCCGTGAAGCTCAACTGGATCAAGAGCTCGTGGGACGTCATCAAGCTGAACGTGTGCTGAACGCGGAGGTGTCGTATGTTCGGTGCTTGATCGGTTGGATCGCGAAGAAGTTCGACAACATCAACCGCGTCACTTGACGCTTCCGCTCCCGGTCTACGAGGGTACGTAGACACACTCTTCCCTCTCGTTGCTATGCATCTGGTAGATAGATCTTGCGTGATCGTAGGAAAATTTTAAAATACTACGTTCCCCAACAGAAGGTGGCTCCCGACGCCCCGTCCTTGTCAACCGGCACCTGCTTCGTCTTGGCTCGATCTTGAGAGAATAGCTTTTTTTGCTGGCGCAGCCCCCAATGCCTCTGGAGCTATTTCATCGGGCGGGCGTGCCGCCGCCGTGGCTCTGAAGGCGAGCTTGAGGGCCTCCAGGGCCTCCTTGGTGTCTCCAGCCACAGTGAGGACACTGATGCTCCCCGACATCTTCATGAGGTTGTAGGCTAGGTGAGTCGCTGCCATGAACTTGGCCAGAGTACCCAAGGATGGCATTGTACGGGAGGCTGATGTGGGCGATGTCGAAGTCGATAAGCTTGGTGCGGTAGTTGTCGCGGGTGCCGAAGGTGACGGGGAGGCGGACCTGCCCCAGGTGGCTGGTGGAGCCATCGACGACCTCAGAGAATGGCTTGGCAGGGCGGAGTCGCTCATGCGACACATGGAGCAAGCCGAAGGCTTCCGCGGAGAGCACGTTGAGCTCGGCCCCGCCGTCGATGAGGTCTTGGTTACCGCCACATTGCAGCACCTGCACCTGTGGTGGTCGCCGGGTGGTCTCTTGAGTCGAAGGTGAGGTCGGCCTCTGGTGCCGCCCATCCTGGAGGGACTCCCTGCGAGATTCGGGCGGTGCCCACTCGATGGAAGAACTGCTTGATGTGGCGATCCGAGGGCGGTGCCTGAGAGCCGTTGAGGAGGGCCGCGACGGCGTGGGGCGCCGGTACCGCGAAGTGCGCGACAAAGATGACGCGCATCTCCTCCCAGGAGCCACATACGACTCTGGCAGGTTGAGAAACCAGGTGTGTGGTACGCCGGTGAGGGTCATGGGGAACCAGTTGGCCATGACCTTGCCGTCGCTGCCGGCCGCCAAAACGGCCTCCTCGTAGGCTCGGAGAAACCAGCCGGGTCTACTGCGCCGTCGTAGCGAGGCGGCATCTCCGGCCTGAACTTGGGTGGCCACCGCACCTGTCGCAAGGCGAAGGTGAAAGCTCGGTGGCCCACAGCGCCATTGCGCGCGCCCATCGAGCCGATCAGAGAGGCGGCGCCCGCCATGGGAGCCTGGTGGATGTAGAGCGAGGCGGACGGAGAGGCGGACCTTCGGCACACCCCTACCTGGCGCGCCAAATGTCGGATTTCGGGCTCCGCAAACCCTAGAGAGGTTCGAACTCTGGGGTGCGCACGAAGAACACTCTCTACCCAGCGCGCTCGCCCTACGATCCCACGGCCTAGCTCAACGAACTCAAGGAACAAGAGACACAGGGGTTTATACTAGTTCGGGCCACCTTGCGGTGTAATACCCTACTCCAGTGTGTGTGGTGGATTGCCTCGTTGGGCTGAGGATGAACTAGTACAGTGGATGAACAGCCTCAGTCGGTGAGGTGTTCTTGGGCTCGATGAGCTGGTGAGGGTGAGGATGATCTAGGTGATCCGCCCCTCGTGGTGGTGGAATGCTCCCTCTCTCTATGGTGGTGGCTAGGTTCTATTTATAGTGGCCTTGGTCCTCTTCCCAAATGTAGGCGGGAAATGATCCCACAACGGCCAAATTTGAAGGGGAACAACTAGTACAGGCTATCCTGACAAAAGCGGTCTTCGCCCGCCAAAGGTCTGGTGGTGACGCCGCGCCGGGCTCCACGGTGACCTCCGTCCTGCCGTCCTGATGGTCCTTGGTCTTGTTGCATCGATATGGAAACCTTTGCTTGATTCCTCGGGACTCCGCGCCTGCGCTTGCCCCCTTGGAACCAAAGGGGAAACTGGTACACTGCGCCCGCCTGGCCTTGTTCGTCATGGCTCACGTCACGTGAAACTCGCGAGGTGCACATCGCATAGATATCTTCGCTCCTCGGGAGCCAGCCTAGAGAGACTGCCCCCAAGGAGGTCTTGCCGTCGTCCGTCTCGCGAGGGTCTTGAGCTGTGGTTGCTGAAGCTGGACCGTACCAGGCCGTCGATGGAGCCACGTCATGGGCGGCAGACAGACAAGTCTGGGTACCCCCGTTCCGAGGACGCCGACAGCGACGGCCGGGGTAGGGTTTCGCCCCTCGCTCGCGGGAGCGGGTCGGGCGAGTCGGGGGAAAAGCTGTTTTGTCCTGTTTAATTTTTTTCTTTTTCAGGTGACATCTTTTAAGTTTAGAAGTGTAATCATGTGACACATGTGATAAACAATTCAAACTATTAAAAAACATAGTTGTATTTTTGGGATCATCAAAATTACAGCGAAATTTATCCGATTAACCTTTTTTTATTTGATGAAGCATAATGTCTCTTGAAAAAGAAAAGGTCTGTAGAAAAGGCCAAGGCCGCATCTAGGTTTTTCGTTGCCCCCAAGTCAGGCGAGAGTCTACAAATACGGCCCATCGTTTCCCGTCCGAGATAAACGCCTGGCAAAAGAAGTGAGAGAGAGAAAGAAAGTTAAGAGCTCTCGACGACTGAAACCCTACCCGGAGCCCCGCCGCCGTCGCCTCTCCCTCTCGCTGTAAGAGTTGGAAACCCTTTCACCCGAAAATCCGTCTCTCTCGCACCCAACCCGATCTGATCCGGCCCCTGCGTTCTCTTTTCTAGGTTTAGAGCTGTCGCGGCGCCAGCAGAAGAGGGGGTGAAGAAGGCCAGCGTCACCATGGCGGACGAGGAGCAGATGGAGCGGAAGGAGGAGGCCACCGAGGTGAAACGCTCCCTTCTCCTTTTCGCTCTGCACGTCTTGTTTCGGCGGATTCGTGTTTGGTTTGGTCGGCGAATAGGCTGCCAAAGCAAGGGGACAGATGTAATTTCGTGCTTGTTGTTTGTCTGGTTCGTGAATCCGATGGGGTCGATCTGTTGATTTGTATCCTTTGGTTGTTCAAGGGGACAGATGCTGGACTGCCCTGGTTCGCTCTACGGGCAGGAATTCAAAGCCAAATTATTTAACTCCCGTGTATTCTGTTTTGCTTAACGTACGAGACTTAACAATTAAGCATAGGATTTCAAGCTCGTGTAGCGTTGAGCAGCAGTACGTGATTGTTTAGGACATTCGAACTCTTAATGTCTGCGTATGCTTGTAAATAGATTTTTGTATCAGATGAGCTAGATTTTTGCATCAGACCAGCTAAACAATTCATGTTGGAGATAGTGGTGTTGTTATGCAATCCCTGCCAACGATTATCACAGGCAACAAAAGTGTAATGCTAACAGTTCAAATTATATATCACCATAATGTTGACTTGTACTGAAATTACTGGATTAGTTCACTGTTTTTCTTTTTGATGGGCAAACAGTAGAGTTTGTTACATCATAAACATTAAATGAAGAGGTAGGAAGAAGATGCACTTCACTGTTTGTTATTATGTTTAGTTTGGTTCCAAATAGTTGTATTCCCTAGTTGATGTTTTATATATTTGTCATGCCATGCTTGTATTTCCCTTGTCTTGTGCATGCTTATTGATAATGTTTTTGATGTTTTGCAGATTGCACCTTTTGATCCAACCAAGAAAAAGAAGAAGAAGAAGGTCGTCATCCAAGATCCTGCTGATGAGGTTGATAAGCTGGCAGAGAAGACGGAGGGCTTGTCAGGTCCGTGTATTGATGCAAAAAAGAAAAAACGATCTCATTATCTGCTGCCCGTTGTTGCTGAAAGTTTTTTGCATTGTTTTCAGTCACTGAGTCTGGTGAGGCAAGCTTCGCGGGATTGAAAAAGAAAAAGAAGAAACTTGTGAGTCCATTAGGCTCAGTGTGTGGCTCTGCTGTGTTTTGCTTATTTTTAATGCTGTTTGAGGAAGTTGGGATGTCTTTTTTTTCTATTTTGCATATGACATGAAATTATGTTATGTTTCTCCTCTTGCATGCCAAACATAATAAGATGCCAATGGAATAAGCCACTACAATGCCCAAGCCTCAGGCTTTCATCACTCGGTTGAAAGGACTGTTTAGACTATCAGTTCCGTCTTGCTATTTGCTTTAACTCACCTATGTTCAAATTTCAGGTGGAACTTGATCCATCACTTGTTGAGGCTGGAGATGGTGAAGACACTCTTGGTAAATATATTGCTTATTAGTATTTTATTTATTTTCATTACATTTGCTGCTGTGTCTGAGCATGTATGTAATCTCCAGATGATCAAGTTGGAGAGGATGAACAAGGAGAAGGGATTGTGCTGGGTGGAGCAACCCAATACCCATGGGAAGGAACTGATAGAGATTACAAATATGATGAGGTAATTGTACTTCCATGTCTGTTCAATTAACATTTCACTATCCTATTTATTGAATGTTGACAAATGACAGACCATGAGTTCTGTGAACAAACTAATATTAAAGATCATTCATTTGACCCTTTCATTCAAGTTGCTTTACAGTGCATATTGAGAAGCGTTCTTAAGTTTTTTCTGTGTGCTTCTTCATTTAGGCTGGTCACAATGGGCAGGATCATAAGATAGTAACATACACACTTATCTAGACTATGTTACTACCTCCACAGGGGTAGGAACATGTAGGTAGTGTCATGCAACGATGCATTTATTAGCTTATAGACTCATTGTTTCTTGAAGTGTGTGATGTTCCGGTAACTTAGCTAGTTACCACAAGCACCTCACTCTTCATTAAATATGTGCCACATAAGCAACGTTATATTGAAATATGTGATGTTACTCCTAAGTTCCACCCCATTGTGACCAGCCTTAGTTCTTCGTTGTATTTTTAGGTGCTATCAGTGCATGGCTAGCATATTGGATAGTGCTCAGTTGTTCCTTCTATTTTGGTTGCATTCTTTTTGGTGTAACCTAATCATCAGGCTGTTTGGTTACAGCTGCTTGGCAGAGTCTTCAATATCCTGCGTGAGAATAATCCAGATCTTGCTGGTGATAGACGGAGAACAGTTATGCGGCCTCCTCAAGTTCTTAGGGAAGGCACAAAGAAGACAGTTTTTGTGAACTTCATGGACTTGTGCAAAACGTAATTCTTTGTTTTTGCTCTATTTGTTCTTGTTTTCTGTTACTTTGTTTTATTTCAATATTTTTAAATTTTATTTGAAAATTGTAAGGATATCCTGAGCTAACTTAAGTGATATTTCTACTTTTCAGAATGCATAGGCAACCTGAACATGTGATGATGTTTTTACTTGCTGAGATGGGAACAAGTGGATCCCTTGATGGGCAACAAAGGTTGGTTATCAAAGGAAGATTTGCCCCGAAGAACTTTGAAGCTATACTCAGGAGATATATCAGTAAGTTTCCTTATTATTCCATGACCTTGTTTCTGCTCCCTTTTGGCTTAAGTTTATGAGTCCTGTTTTTTTACGTGTAAACATAATATTGAACTGAATATTTCAGCCTGCAGCTGTGTCGCTAAAAAAATCTTATCTGAAAATAAAAGACACCATGATGCCAAATAATCCTTCCAAGTTAACTCCCAATCTCTCATGGCCCCAGTAAGAAAGACATAACTATGGTGTATGAATTATGATGGTCACTTGCTGTGAATGAGCTTTATATTTTTCTTGTGGCATGATCGTCCAATCATAACCCAGAGCTTCTCGACGTGGAAGAGTAGCTCCTTATTTTCCCGTGAGATGATGTGGAGAGCCGAATTTTCTATATTCTAATCTCTCAGCTGCTTTTGATTTCCTAAGCTCAATGCACTTACTTTTGCTGCCCCCATGTTCACTTGTTTCAGATGAATATGTCATATGTAATGGATGCAAGAGCCCAGATACCATCCTTTCCAAGGAGAATCGGTTGTTCTTCCTTCGTTGTGAACAAGTAAGACTGCTACACCCACTTATCGTTCTATTCGCGTTTACATTATTAGTTACTAGTGGTTCCACTGGCGGAGCTACATGTGTTCCTGCAGGGGCCTTGGCCCCCCAACCTTGATAAAATGTTTGAAGGAATTTTTTTTGGAAGTGCTTAATTAGAAAAAGTGCAGTCTTTGCCCCCCTCAAGATTGCCGTATTTGCTTTTCGCCCCTCCCAACATTTCTTCTCTAGCTCTGCCACTGAGTGGTTCCTTGATTTCTTGTTTCTACCTATGATGAGTTGCAAACAGTATTGCCTACATTGTTTGATCAATCTTATGAGAACTTCTGCAATGTCTGAGGATGGAACGCTGCCTTTTATGCTGTATAATAGAAAATCTTTTTACAGTTTTTGCACCTCTTGATTTGTGCTGATGATTAGTTGCAGAGTCATTTTGCCTTGCACTGTTTGACAAATATTTTGTGATAATAATTGCAACATCTGAGGTTTTTCAGTACGATATAGTTATTCTGTTTGTGTTTATTCTTTTTAGCTAAGCATGGTGTTATTTGCGTTTTTTATTGCTTAGTAGTCGTCCTTGGCTGCCTACCTATGATGAGTTGCAAACTTTATTGCCTACATTGTTTGATCAATCTTATGAGAAGGTTCTGCAACGTCTGAGGATGAAGAAATGCACTAAAAATCCATTGATTCTTGTTTCTATATTTCTTTGTTATTTACGTTTGGTTACTTGGCTTGTGGGCTTTCTACCTATGATGAGTTGCAAACCTTATTGCGTACATTGTTTGATCAATCTTATGAGAAGCTTCTGCAACAACCGAGGGTGAAAAAATGCACCAAAAATCCATTCATAGTTTTTTCTATATATTTTTATTTACAATTGGTTGCTTGGCTTGTGGCTTTTCTACCTATGATGAGCTGCAAACCTTATTCCCTACATCGTTTGACCAATCTTGTGAGAACTTAATTCAACGTGTGAGGATGGAACAATCCCAGTGTATATTTTGTTTGGTCTAGAGTTCAGATGTTAGTTTGCATTTCTGGGGTAGTGCCAATGATCTGTATGTAGTTTGTACTGAAATCTCTAAAAAGATTGTTTGATGAACCTCCTGAGAATTAATGCAACATCGGAGGATGAAACAATCACCCTTTATTCGAACCTGCTGCAATTTAGGATTATCTTGTGCACACATGTTTTAACCATATACTAACCAATTGATTTATTTACCTTGATCAGTGCGGTTCGTCAAGGTCAGTTGCTCCTATCAAGGCTGGATTCGTGGCGCAAGTGGGGCGTCGGAAGGCTGGAACCTAAGTTGGGTAGTGCGCGGATGCTCAATCAACGTAATCCAACAATTTGCCGATTTACAACAATCTTTATTGTGTCCAGCTTTCACTCTGTCTACACACCGCTTTGTTGATTTTGTTATTTCCTGTATACTATGAATGCTGTTGCTGTGAATTTCTTTTTATCTCAGTGGATCTAAGTTTGCGGCCTATTGCCGACTCCTTTGCCTTTTGCACTAATGTTAGTGATCTGCAGGAAAAGAATCTGCCTGTTTGATCATATATTATTTCGCTCAAACGTCCCAGAAACATTGCATTTGGGCGTTGGAGTCACGAGAGACGTGTTGTTCCGAATACCAACCACGCAGCCCCGTCGACGAGAATCCTGGCAACCGAAACACAGCCTTACAAGAAAACAAGTCCTGATAAGAGGATAAGCCGACGTGTCGCCTCTTCCCTTTCTCCCTAGCTAAGCTATCAAACGACTCGAGCTGGGCTCGCTGCCTTCCCTTTCCACAACCTCACCTCCCCTCTCACTGAGCAGAAAGAGATGAGGTCTCCCGTCCCCGCCATGCTCACCGCCCCATCAGCAGCGGCGGCCGTCGCCAAACCGCTCCCGGCGGCTCGCTCCAACACCACGACGGCGGCGGCATTCCACGCGACGGCCGCCAGCAGCAGGCGGGACGTCATCACGGGCACCGGGGTGGGAGCCGCGCTGCTGCTGGCGCTGTCGCCGCGGCGCGCTCTTGCTGCGTCGGACGATGAGTACGTGACGGAGACGACGGAGGTGATCGGGAAGGTGCGGTCGACGATCAGCATGGACAAGACGGACCCCAAGGTGGCGGACGCGGTGACGGAGCTCCGGGAGATGTCCAACTCGTGGGTGGCCAAGTACCGGCGCGAGAAGGCGCTGCTGGGGCGGCAGTCGTTCCGGGACATGTACTCGGCGCTCAACGCCGTGTCCGGCCACTACATCAGCTTCGGCCCCACCGCGCCCATCCCCAACAAGCGCCGCATCCGCATCCTCGAGGAGATGGACGCTGTCGAGAAGTCGCTCAAGCGCGGCCGCTGAACCACACTACCTAGCAAAATGTACGTGCGCGCGTCATGTGCCTGTGCCTGTGCGTGCGTCAACAAAGGATACGGTGGGTCATAAGCGCTCGGATTTTGAGCCTCGAGTTTATCAATTGTTTGTTTCTACGACTTTTCTGAACCGGCTGATGATCCACATGGTGAGAATATTGTTGGGGGCATCCTTGATTTTGCGTATCTGCGTCTTCCTTGTTTTGTCCATGATGTTAGAGTGGAAACAAGACAAATGAATCAACTCTCCCTTATTTCATTGTCGATCTCAGTATCTCACTATATATACAAGGGAACGGATGCGAACGAAGAGATGTGTCCGTTCGCAGGGGCGTGAGAGTGGGTCACGATGGTTGTCGAAACAACCGCACGAGATATTACATAGGGAGAATTATCCTTTTAATTAAGAGAATTAATTAAATCCTAACACTCCCCCTAATCCTTCCTTGTGCTTGCGATCGACCATCCTTGGAATAATCTCCTCCAAAAACCCTGTGGAAAAAATATGAGGAGTATAGTGTTCGATATGTTGCCAAAACTCCTTCAAAACCCAGCGGGAAAAATAAGGAGAAAATGTCGTAACATATAATGGTTACTGTCTCTTTCAACTCAATATGAGGAAAACCCCATCGAATTAAAAGAACAATAAATGTGCCGTATATACTTTCCTAAAAAACCCCGGTGGGGAAAACAGAAAGTATGGCATATGATCATGTGTTGATATTACCTCATTAAAAACCTTTATGAGAACCTGTAAAGTAAACTCATGAAGGGAAAAAGAGTATAATATGATGCATTGAACAGGAACAATTCAGGAAGATACCCCCCCTGATTCTTGCAAAATCCGAAGCCGTCACATACCAAAACATATAAGTTGGTAGAGACCCGCTGAACAAATCGGTCGCATGATTTGACTTGCAAGATATGCAATATAGTGATATTGCTTATTATGTAACTGTTTGCATCCGGGCAACACAAGAAGCATTATCGTTGAGATAATGGTTGGTGGATGTAGCCATGAGGTCTGTTTCGAAGACTCTTCATGAGATGGCTACCACACCTAGTAGGAACACTAAGCTTGTCTACGATCTGACATAGTGGGGATCTGATCGATGTATCCAATGATATTGGTGTTCATATTTCTCCAAAACTGAAAAACCAGGACAAGATATTTCATGCATTGGAGATATCGAAAGATATTCTTGATTACCAATCAATTGTGTTTGGTCGATCCAATGGCATATGGAACGTTGAGTCCCAATATCTCATTTCCATCATCTCTTGGTCTAAATAGATATTTCTCTATGTCTAGAGAATGAACTACCATGAGAGTTATGGATGGATAATACTTGTTCACAATGAATTTCCTCAATATATTTTGGATATAGACAACATAGTATACCATAATATATGAATGAAGGTGCTCAAGTTGTAGTAACGAGCGGTGTTTTGGTTTACCCAAATCCTTCAGTTTAAAGTCCATCACTTAGATGATTATATGTGTCGTCATTGCAGACACACACCACATGGATAATCATCATTGTAGGAGTAATCCTTGTGTATAAGGAACTCACTACGTCGGTTGTACCAAATGTACCGACAATAATAATAAGTCATATGGTGACTTATTGATTTTACACAATGTATGATGCGTATTGCATTTTGATTCAGAAGTGAGATTCCATCGGGAATCAACCATATATGTCTGAATCTAGTGATCCACATGGATATGTGATCACTACATCTATCAACTTCAGAGATAGATGATTTTGAACTGCCAATGATATAAGTTATCGGAATGAGATTCCACCTCTGGAGAATAGTTGGGTATCTGCATGAACCCTTGTACTACAATACTTGCTCTTCGTTTCACCACCTCGTTGTTCTCAATTCTGTTTCCGGAAGAAAAATGGTGTAGGTATTGCTTATGAATACCTTCTCATTATTGAGCAAGATCATTTCTACCTAGATCCCCTTGCTTGAGTTCAGTCCGAGTGTTGATCACACTTTGCCATGGCCATGGTCTTTGGATCTGAATCATTTGTAAGGTTTTGCAATCTAGTTGAGAAATGTATGTCGACAATTGTAGACTTCCGGTTATATGATTCTCTAGAATCTATATATCAATATATAGTTGATGGAAATATCGTTACCCATGGTGACTGCTCACGATTTCCCAATGCGATTGAGTAGGGTATTCTGATGTCCCGGTCATTGTGTGAACTATGACCTGGGTTGGTGGAGGTTTCCCTTCCACTGGGTGTATACTACCCATTAGGTGTCTGTCAACGTAAAGTTGACATGCATTTACTGATTCAGAGCTCTTGATATCCTTGCTTGCAAGAAGCTGAATCCTGATGCACTATTGTCGTACTTCTCCCCCTGTTGCTTTGAACGGGGAGTTGAGTGGTTTTAGTTGGTACCTCCACTCTTTCCGACATATTTTTGCAGGATTGTAGGATTGCGTGACACCTTTATTGTCAGTAAATGAATTTGCGGTAGGTTATTTGCAATGTGTTGCAAATCTTCCGAACGCATTGTTCAGATCTTTCAGTACGTGGATTTGAGGCAGAAATGTGTTGAACATTCCACGAATTTCCTGGCATTCTTTATGGTACTTGAAATCTCCCCCTAATGCCTGGAAATGTACCTCATTGAATCAGCATACTGGCCTTGAATAACTCCCCATGTGAGGGGCTCGAGGTATTGACGGTAATACAGTTATTCCTCACATAGATCCCAACTATATGTTGAGGGGCCAATGATGTATGCCGCGTGGTGATATCGGTATGCAACCGAAGTACTGCAGATGGGAAATACTTGGTAGATTTCCACGTATCAAAGATAGAGGGGAATAATATATGCAGTTTGGTCATGAGTGTGTAAGACTACATGACTCCAACGTAAAGTTGGTAAGTTGCAATTCAAAGTAAAGATCATGCAATGAGCTCAATTCTTTGGATGGGATTCTATCAAACCATTTTGATTCTAGACATTAAGACAAATTGCTAAACTTCAATCCGAGAGCCATAGAGGATGCACTCAAGGAGAATTCTGCAATGTTGTCCATCCGATTTGCTTGAAATCAATGTCAGGATAAAGCCAATGGTTTCGTTTGAATAAAGCACACACTTAAGACCATCATGTAGATATGTCTTTTAGAACCATGGAATACCTGAATAGTCTAGTCAATGGATGGGAAGAGTCACTTACCTCAACTTGATGCATTCAAGGAGTCTGAGTGGTTCAACATAGACTTTAAGGTGTGCGGGCCTTAAAATTAGCTTCCCTGTGTCACGTGTAGTGCACATAAAATCCAAATGTTGTTAGAATTTAGCATCATAATAATCATAAACTATTGGAATTGCTGATAGTTTCAGTTTCAACCCAGTGTCTTGATGACCAAGGTGAGAGTGTCAAGTTTGTCATGTACAAGACACTCTGGAAAACTATATCATACGCAACATGTGCTACGGGTTGCGTCGTATGTGTAGTACAATCCAGATGATACACAGAGAATGTGCTTGCCATATCCGTTGCATATGGTAAAGAGAAGTTATTTCTCTTTGTTGTTATCATAAGTTTCGATATGAAAACTATTTTAACGGATACCTCCGTAGTCTAGTAGGATACGAGTTAAATCTAGGAAGCAATGAAGCATCCCAACGTTACTCGAGTACCAACATGGATAGTAAATATGACTCGAGTTGAGCCAACAAATACCTCATCGCATCTAGCGATTTTAAAATATCTCATTTCTCTCAACGAGAGTGGAAACATTTCACTTCCGTGAGTATAGAGTTCGTGGTGCATATGTCCACGTGACACAAATCATATTTTATCTGATTGACCCCATAGAAATCTATATATAGACATGAAGATTTTCAATATGAAAAACACTTTCAGATATATAAAATACATACAAATGTATTTGTACCAAAGTGCTGATACAATATATTGTGATATACAATATATGATGACAACAATAATCATGTTCTTATTAGAACATCATAAATGGACATAAATAAATAGATCACTAAGGAGACTAAGGGACTAAATATATAGTCTCGAGACATGTTGGTTGATGCATATTCAACCATTATACTCTCCATGCTCATAGGGTCTCATGACAGTTTGATTGTCAGGTTGAGGGTTTGAAATGAATTTCAAACCATTACCCTTGAGGTCCATTGTGTCCCAGTGGCGTGGCCTGGATTGCACGCGCTATCCCATGGGATGCAAGACTGATCTTGATGTCCATAACCCGCTTAAGTAAGTTGTGTCCATTGAGGGCAATAGCCTCAAATTGTTGGCCATCGATTACTTATAGGGGCAAGCCAGAGATAATTAATTTACTAGTAGTAAAATAAAGACCATCATGGTTAGTGTTGTAATGAATTTTGCAAAATTAATGAATATTTCAAGAACTTAGCTTGAAACCATTAGTGTGAATCTCAAATTGCTAAGTATGACATCTTGACGATAATCTCCAAAATGGAAGATCTCGCAGCACTAAGGAGTATAATCTGATGAAAGATACTCACTCGTAATGCATTATGTCATGACATAGTAAAATATGTAGGAGAGCACTTTGTAAAGCAATCGTAATGTCAAAATGACAAAATGTAAGCTTTAACTGTAGTGGTGATAATCTGCAAAGCAGTAGATCTACACACTACCTTGTGATCTCAATAAATCATTTTTGAAGAAATCACTAAGAATTTTGCATCTGTATTTGCAAGAAATTGAAAATCTCAATTGCAAATATACGTATTAATCTCGACACGTGTTTAACATGGCGATAGATACATCATAGAAATATTCCGGAATACATTGTACTCAACGGAGAAACAATACGGTAGAAGTACCGAATTTATGTTTGCAAGAGATAAAAAATCTCAATTGCAAATTGTGGATGTATAATTTCAACATGTAGGACATGGAAATATATCACAGCACGCATATGTTCTGGAATACAAGGTACTCTACAGAAACGCAGTATTTAAGACAAATACTAGAAATAACGGGGTCAAAAACAGATTAATGCTAGTAAATAGCACTGTCAACAGGACTAAATTGCGAAATACCATAAAAAGGTATTGGGGCAAAACTGTCCTGGACCACTGTTTAGTACTGTTTTGCTAATCCCGGCAACTTCAGGGACCTTAATGCAAAAAAATGGTCCGTCTCGCATGCGGTTCCTGATTTGGAGTAAATCGTAACCGCCGTCGCCGCCCTGGCCGTTGGCCTCGCAGGAGTAGGAGACCTCACCGGGGCCGGGGCCGCGCGCCGCACTATGCTCGAGGACGACCGCTGTTGCGTCGTGTGGGGACGAGCCGTCGGCCGCGGTGCCGCAGGAGGCAGCGGGGGAGACACCGCTTCAGCGAGCGCCGCCGCCGTCGCGCTGGGAATGGACGAGCTGCTGGGGCCATGTCGGAGGTTGTGGCCGCGCTGGGCGTTGCCTGGCAGAGAGTCGGCCTTGCCATTGCCGGCACACGAGAGGGCGTGGCCGCGGGCGCTGCTGGGGCACGCATGCGCCGGAAGGTATGGGATAAGACAGAACATGACGAAGAGATAAGGTTCTCTATCGCTTCATGTGGTCTTGCATACGAATCAATCGATCTGTCTAGCTTTGCTCTAGCAGCCACGCCGTCGAATCCGCTGCGGGAGAGGCCGTGACAGCGAGCAGCCACGCCAGAGGACACCCCTGTGGTTGTGCACAGCGCGTCGTGCTCGAACCTGGCAACCGCGAAGGGCGCCGTTGGCCACTGCGCCTTGTGCGAGCAGCAGTTACAGGGGGGCGCCCCGCTCAGGCCGGCCGCTGCGGTTCTGTGCAGAGGCTCCGGCAGTCGATCGCTACGGACACACGTTGGAGGGCCGGGGAGCCATGCCTGACGTCGCCGCCTTGCTTCAGCACCGGGCCGGACCATGCACCACGCAGTCGCCGCGCCCCGCAGGGAGGGGTGCCGACCGCTGCGCTATGAGCGGCCATGGCGTGTGGAGATGGGCCGGGCGCTGCCTCTGGCTGAACGTCGTTGGCTGTCTGCCACCACCGTCGCCTCCGCCGTTCGCGAGGAGCCGCGATTCAGGGCCCAGGGAAAGGAGCGATGGAACGCCGGGCGCCGCCGGCGGGCGTCAGTCGGGCGCCTCGGCACTGCTGCTACTGTGCGTAGGCACACCGTAACTGAGGGCCACGACATCGTTGAGGCTCAAGGCCGGCCGGGCCATGCGCCGGCTCTGTTCAATGATAAGAAGGGAAGGAAGGGGCTGACGCGGCTCGCCACGGTCGGAGAAACCAGGCCGTGGTCGCATCCGTCACGCCGCTCGCCTCCCGTGATGCAGTCGCATCCAGCCACTGCCACTGCATAAGGGAGTGAGGCCACGGCGCCACGTGCTCGCTGCCGGTCGAGAAGACCATGCACATCGCCGTGTCGCCACACTCACCTTGTCGGCAGGAGGGAGCGCTTTTGTCTGTTCGCCCTGTTCTTCTCGTCGGAATCGCTCTCGCCGGAGAGCAGTGCTGATAACGTGTTAGAGTGAAAACGAGACAAATGAATCAACTCTCCCTTATTCCATTGACGATCGCAATATATATACAAGGGAACAGATGCGAACGAAGAGATGTGTCCGTTCGCAGGGGCTTGAGAGTGGGTCACGATGGTTGTCGAAACAACCGCACGAGATATTACATAGGGAGGATTATCCCTTTAATTAAGAGAATTAATTAAATCCTAACACATGGCTAGCGCTGGTGGATTCACAGCCACAATCTTTAGCCGCGAGTGGTAAATAAAGGACTCACATTAGAAAAAAAAGATATTTTATTGAATTGATATATCGAGGTGATACAACCACGTTCAAAGAATGACGGGTCTCTACACAGCAAGATGCACATAGTCATAGTGACAATCTTTAGCTGCGATCCCGCGAGTAGCAATGCTATGACATAACATAAAAGGACTTCGTATTTGCTTTTTTCCTTCCATAAATGACATTTTATTGACTCTGCACAGCAAGATGCACACAGCCAAAAAATCAAACAAACTTACTAGCAAGTTGCTATACTTCTCTTAAATTACAGTTACTTTTCCAAGTCTTTGGAAAACATCCAATCACCCCATCTCCAAAAAGCCAAGCAGTCAATATATAATCTACTCCATGCGTTCCCATTTGAACTAAAAGCATGCCATTTATTTTTGAACGGAGGGAGTACAAATTTAAAATTTTCCAAACTAAACACTCCTTCACATAGTGCAATTGAGATTTGAAAAATGCCAAATATCTAAGAATTGTCAAAGACCTTAGAGCATCTCCACTCCCAACCCCTCCCCCAACATGCCCCAGAGGGCGCTTTTTTAGCGTCGGCGACGAAAAAACGGTCCAGTCGCGCCCCAGGCCTTTCTTTATCGCCGATTTGGGCCGAAGTAACAGCCGACGATCCCAGCCCCCTGGGGGCGCTTGGGGGCGTCGGTCGAAGCGAAAAGCCACGTGGGTCCGCTCTGTTGGCGACATGCATGCCTTTTCCCCGTTCCCCCGCTTTCCCTCCACACCCCCTTCTTCCCCTTCTCGCGCCATTCCCCTCCCGCTCTCCCAACCATCCGGCCGCCACCATGCCTCCGAAGAAGTACTCGGCTCCTCGTGTTGCTGCCGCCGGCGACGCTAGCCTGCCGAAGGAAGCCGAGGGCGCCGATTGCCAAACCGTCGGGCATGTCGAACGCTGGCTGGAGGGCAGAGGTTCAGCGCCAGGAGGCCGTCACCATCGACCAGCGGAACAGGCTCAACCCCAAGAAGGCTCGGGGCGCGGTCGCAGCGGCGAACAAGGCGACCGTGGCGGCCGCAAGGGCAGATGCAGAGGCGTCTCGCGCGGGGATGATAAATACGCCCGACAGCCCCGTCCCGCAAGCTGTGTGGAGCCAACAGAGCGTCGCGTCGCCGCCGCCGCCCTGGGGGTGCACTTCCTCATCGGGCTACTGAAAGGATCGATATGGTTGACTAGAGGGGGGGGGGGTGAATAGGCAACTAATAATTTTTTTTAGCTTTTCTTAACCAATTTAAATTAAGCAACAAGGTAAGTTGTCTAGATAAGCAACTAGGATGACAACTAATAGGAAGCAAAGATAACAACCTCACACGCAAGATACCTAAGATAAACAAGGAAAGCTTGCACAAGTAAACGAAAGAAATAACCACAAGTGGAGCCGGTGAAGACGAGGATGTGTTACCGAAGTTCCTTCCCTTTGAGGGGAAGTACGTCTCCGTTGGAGCGGTGTGGAGGCACAATGCTCCTCAAGAAGCCACTAGGGCCACCGTATTCTCCTCACGTCCTCACACAATGCAAGGTGCCATGATTCCACTAGTGGTGCCCTTGAAGGCGGCAACCGAACCTTTACAAACAAGGTTGGGGCTCCCTCCACAACTTAATTGGAGGCTCCCAACGAAACCCCGGAGCTTCACCACAATGGAATGTGGCTCCGAAGTGACCTCTTCCGTCTAGGGTGCTCAAACACCCAAGAGTAACAAAATCCACACAATAAAGTATGGGGGAATCATGTTTCCTTTGGTGAGAGTGTAGATCTAGGTCTCCTCCTTCAATCCCTAGCAAATCAACAAGTTTGAGTGGCTAGAGAGAGAGATCGGGCAAGAAAGCTTCAATGGTATTAATGGAGGAGAGAGAGAGATAGGCAAGAGGTAGGTGGGAGGTGGGAGAAGGACCTCCTTAAATAGGGTCACCAAGATTCCAACCGTTATGTGCAGAAATGCACTGGGCCGGTACTTCCGCACAAGCCACCGGTACAACCGGTGTGTGAAGAACACCGCAGCCATGGCACCGGGCGGTACTTCCGGTGTAGCACACGGTAGTACCGGTCTTTCGGAGAAAACCGGAACTACCGCTCCACCACCGGTCAACTACCGCTTCGAGTCCAGAAGGTTTTTAACCAATGGCGGTAGTTGGGGCGGTGGTAGAGCCGGAACATCCGCTCGAGCAGTAGTTCCTGAGTGGTGGCAGTTCAAGCGGTACTACCGGAGTGAATACCGGTAGTACCGGTTTGTCGAGAGGACTCCGGTACTTCCGGGCCACCACCGGTCCACCACCGCACCCAGTACAGAAGGGTGTCACCCCTATGCGGTACTAGGGGCGGTGGTTCGATCGGAACTACCGGCCACCGGTACTAGCGCTGTTAACAGCGGTACTACCGCAGTAGAAAAGACCACACACACATAGAACCAAGGGGACCTCTCTCTCCTCGAACAAAGGCAATATGGTGGGTGCATATTAACTGTGTACGTGACTTGATTCACCCAATACCTTCCGATGTGGGTTCCCTCTTAATAGTATGGATTTCCTACGACCAAGGGAAACAAAAAGCGTCGGAAACTCCGTCTTCGATCTTTTCCTTCTAGAGGGAAGGCCTAACCGTCTTGCGCCACACAATGTGTACCTGAGTAATATATGACGCACGATTAGTCCACATGTATTGTCATCATCACCAAAACCCTAGGCAAGAGATGCCCTTACAATCTCCCCCTTTTTGGTGAATGATGATAACCACATGAATAGCACGGGGGATCTATAAAATGTAGGCGGAGCTCCGCCTGAGTGTGAGCACTTATTCAGAGTTTGCTTTTGGAATGCAAAAGTGCTCAAACTAGGGTCAATGCTCCCCCTAGATTTTCTAGACCAACCAGCGCGCAAACCAACATAGTAGACAACAAAGCATATGATTGCAGAGAAAAAGCAGAGAGCTAAAGATTAGATCACTGATAATAAGCAGGCTCTTCCGAGATAAGTGCACAGATAAATAGATAAGGGCACGCATGTCTCACACCATGCACAATGCACAAAGTCACAACACAGGATAAGTACACAGGACATAAATAAAAGGTTCAATACGAGGAAAGTAACTGCAAGAAAACCCATGCAACTCCCGTGACCTAATAACTCTCTCCCCCTTTGGCATCAAGCACTAAAAAGGAAAAGAGCGAAACTAACGCCCCAGGGCTCAGTAAAGCTCCTCGTCTGTCGCAAGGGAATCATCAGAATCATCATCGTCAGAGTCCTCGGACTCCTCAGCATCCTCAGCAACCTCAGCCTCAGTATCCACATCATCCTCAGTCACACGAGCAGCAGACGTAGTGGGCTCGTCATCAGACCACTGACAGTTAGCCAGAAACCACTTATCCTCAGGAGTAATGCTCTTCTCAGAGCCACTCTGCAAATCTGGCACATTGACGTGCTTCATCATCTGAATCTGTCCGCGGCGCGCCATCTTCTCAGACACATGGGCCTTGTAGAGCTTCTTCTGAATATGAGTCTGTAAGCAGAAGGTCTTCTTGACCTTGGCAGTCGGCTTCTCCACCCAAGAGGGCTTGGCCCCCGCCTCCAACTAAAAGTCCTCGTCATCTGAGGTAGCAAAAGTATCCTCCTCATTCCCCGCATGGAAGCGAGGAGCAGCATGTTTCTTCTTCCTCAGCAACTTGACCTCATGTTGCGTGAGCTTATCAGGAGTAGTAAGAGGCACTCCAGGCCTCTGGACTTCCCAAACTGAGTATAGGAAGCACATCACAAAAGGAGCGTAGATAGGTACCTTGCGGTACCAGACACAGTTGTACATCTCCTCCCACATCCACTTAGACACATCAAAAGTGATGCCTTTGCCCCGCTTGGTCTTCATGGCCACAAGCAAATCCACCAGATATCCATAAATGTCATCTTGGTTCCCAACCTTGGGCAGCAGCACACAACGGAACACACGGTGTAGAATATCATAGACATGCAGAAGATCATTTGATTTACCCACAATGCCACGGCCAGGGATATACAGAGGAGCAAGTTTCACCTTATCCATGGGGTTGGCTCGGTGGTGAGGACGGAGACCACCTTGACCCTCCAAACCAGTGTCACCATAGCCCAGAGCATTGCAGAAGTCACTCCAGGGAACACGGAAGAACTCATCCGGCACATAAAGAAAGGTGACGCTGATCATCACTGCCGAAGTGGACAGTAGCATAAAACTGATGGATAAGCTCCACATCAAAATCACAGCGCGGCTCCATGAGCTTGATCAAGTCAAACTCCTCACATACCACCAGAGCCTCCCCAAAGTAATTGAGGTTGTTCCTCCAATGCTCAAGGTCAATGGACCACATCCGGGTGAACTTGTTCTTGTGGTGCTCGAAGATTTCAGACACAATCCTCATTTGCAATTCATTCCGGAACTGAGGGTTATTCCAGCAAGGAGTTGGTGGTCCGGTGTAAGGATCCTGAAAGCGAAACTTCTCCCAGTCCGGAAGCTTCCGCTTATGCATAGGTAGCGCTGCACGCTGCTTGGAAGCAACTGACTTCTCCCGGCGAGTTGTTTGGGGGGGGGGGGGACAACAACCTCGCGATCTTCTTCATTGCCAGCTCACCTATTGCCCCTACGGGCCCTCTTCTTGGTGTTCTGAGCAGCACGAGAGCTAGAGCCACCTGCAAACGCACACGGAGAACACAAAGCAACCCAGCAAAGATGAGAGGAATGTACACAAGATCAGAAGAATAGTTCACAGGTATGTAAGTAGAATAGAAACAGAGCATATATGTTCAGAGCAACCGGTAGTTCGGGTCCAGCGGTAGTACCGGTCGTGGAGACCGGTAGAACCGTTGAGAGCGGAACTGCCGAGTTGAAGGAGAGGAACCACCCGATCTCAAAACTAGATGCACTATGTCCATTACTAACTACGCACAAGTGAATAAGGAGTCTATAAGGATCTCTCTCACCAATCATTTAGCCAAAAATGAGGGAACGCTAGCATTGCCCTAGAAGGAGGATTCAAGAAAAGAACCCTAAAAAGAGAAGAACAGGGCAATACCGGTATCCATGGGAGGAGATCGAGGAGGATGCGGCCTCCACGGAGCGGATTCGAAGAAGGGCCGACCGATCCGAAGTGCCGTAGGGCACTTCGGGGCAGTGGGCGGAGCAACCGGCGGCTAGGGCAAATGGAACGGACGAGCGTGAAGGGGGAAAACAGAGATACCCCTTCGGCCCGTGCTATTTATACCCGCCTAGTTAAGCAACCGGTAGTACCGGTCCGGGGACCGGTAGTACCGCTCCAGGAGCTACCTGGTGGTTGGGGCGGTACTTCCGCGTGAAGCGGTAGTACCGCGCACCAACACCGGTAGTACCGGCAAGGCGTACTGGTCAGAGTACCAGCGGTAGAACCGCTGGCTCTAGACCGATAGAACCGCTGGGCTACAGCCCAGTGGTAAAGCGGTAGAACCGCTGGTACCATCGGTTGTACCGCCAGGAGGCAACAGCCCACTCCAAGATAGCAAACTTGTGTACATTTGGAATAGATGGCTTGGATGAGAAGGCTTAGGATGGATCTAGACACTGCAGTATGATGGTGAATACTCCAAGACATTGGAAAATTCACACACCTAAGAACACTCAAAGAGCTAAACAAAAGAGAACCAACCAAGCCCGAGGGCGGTGGCCGGAGCCACCTATGTTTGAGTCAAATGGTATGGCACCGCGAAGAATTATCCTTGGGCCCACAACCAAAGCTCGTCTTTGAAACACAAGTGTCATCATAAATGACGAATGTGGAAGAGTTGATCAATTTATGCATAATGGGGGGAGGGAGAGTTCATTGAGAGAACAACACTCCCGCTATGTCCATGCCTACACCTAGATTAGACAACATGAAGAGTATGGTGGGGCGTGCACGTGCTCAAGCCACATTGCTCAAATCAATGATATTTAGCTCATGCCTTAACTCGCGAAATCTTGCTTCATCCAAAGGCTTCGTGAAGATATCTGCAAGGTTATCATTAGTGTTGACATAGTGAAGCTCGATTTCTCCTCGTCGAATATGATCCCGGATGAAGTGATACCGAATCTCAATATGCTTCGCCTTGAAATGTTGCACCGGATTAAGAGAAATCTTGATGGCACTTTCATTGTCACACCAAAGAGGCACTTTGTCACAAGTGCCACCATAATCCTTTAAAGTTTGCCTCATCCATAGAAGTTGAGCACAACAACTGCCAGCTGCCACATACTCTGCTTCGGTGGACGAGAGAGACACACAACTTTGCTTTTTGGAAGACCAACTTACCAGAGAGCAACCAAGAAATTGGCACCCTACGAAAGTGGACTTCCTATCCACTTTGTCTCCCGCCCAGTCCGTATCAGAGAAACCTACAAGGTTGAAGTTTGCTCCTCTTGGGTACCATAAGCCAAAGTTTGGGGTATGAGCCAAATATCGAAAGATTCGCTTGACTGCCACAAAGTGACTTTCCTTAGGTGAGGCTTAAAACCGTGCATAGATTCCCACACTCAACATAATATCCGGTCTAGATGCACAAAGGTAAAGCAAGGAACCAATCATAGAACGATATACCTTTTGATCCACCTCTTTACCATTGGGATCAATGTCAAGTTGGCACTTGGTTGGCATTGGAGTAGTAGCCGGCTTGACGTCACTTAGATTAAACCTCTTGAGCATGTCTTGAGTGTACTTGGCTTGTTTGATAAAGATTCCTTCTCTTCTTTTCTTAATCTCAAACCCAAGGAAGTACTTCAACTCTCCCATCATGGACATCTCAAAATGTGTGGTCATGAGTGCGGAGAAATCATCATTGAAAGCTTTGTTAGGTGAACCAAAGATAATATCATCAACATATAGTTGGCAGACAAACAACTCCCCTTTGACCTTCCCCTTTCACCTTCTTAGTAAAAAGAGTGGGGTCGATTTTCCCAATTTCAAACCAACGATCTTGTAACAACTCGGTAAGATGCTCATACCACGCACGTGGGGCTTGTTTAAGGTCACAGAGTGCCTTATCGAGTTGATACACGTGATTGGAAAACTTAGGATCCTCGAACCCTGGGGGTTGTTTGACATAAACTAACTCATTAATAGGACCATTAAGAAATGCACTTTTCACATCCATTTGTTGCAACTTAAAATTATGATGAGAAGCATAGGCAAGCAACAAATGGATAGATTCAAGGCGAGCAACGAGGGCAAAGGTTTCACCTTAGTCGATACCCTCGACTTGGGAGTAGCCTTGAGCCACCAGACGCGCCTTGTTGCGAATGACAATGCCATGAGTGTCCTGCTTGTTCTTAAAGATCCACTTGGTTTCAATGACATTATGGTTCTCCTTTGGCCTTGGCACCAGACGCCACACTTTGTTGCGCTCGAAGTTGTGAAGTTCTTCATGCATGGCATTAAGCCAATCAGGGTCTTCGAGCGCCTCATAGACCTTTTGAGGTTCAACACAAGGGACAAAAGCTTGATGAGCACAATAGTTTGCTAATTGTCTACGAGTGCTTACCCCCTTTGTGATGCTTCCAAGAATATTCTCCATGTGATGTTCTCTAGAAGCAAGCCTGGAGGCAATTTTTGCAGCACGACGCTCCAATTGCTCTCAAGTGACAATTGAGGAGCACTGAGTTGATCATCTTGAGCGACGTCAAGAGCTTGATCTTGATCTTGAGCTTCCTCTTGATCTTGATCTTGCTCAGAGGAGAGAACTTGGCCTTGTGCATCATTTGGTGACTCATCACCATCTTGTGATTGATCTTGCACTTGGCCTTGTTCGTCCGATTGAGGGCCTTCACTTTGTTCTTCGGAAGCATGTGGGTCTTGGGTTGATGATGGTTCCACTTGGGTGGAACATTGTTCTTCTCCTTCAGCCACAAGGGGTTCCTCAATGGGTAGGATATATCCAACACCCATTCTTCTTATGGCTTGAGGAGGAATTTCATCACCTACATCACAAGTACCACTTTGCTCCACTTGGGAGCCGTTATTCTCATCAAACTCTACGTTACACGTCTCCTCAATGAGTCCATTGGACTTCTTGAGGACACGGTAAGCATGAGAGTTTGTAGCATAACCAACAAATATGCCCTCATGAGCTCTAGACTCAAATTTAGACAAATGAGCACCTTTCTTGAGAATGAAACACTTACACCCAAACACCCGGAAGTACTTGAGATTGGGCTTGTTACCGGTAAGAATATCATATGGAGTCTTGTTCAAACCTTTGCGGAGATATAGCCGATTGGATGCATGACACGCGGTGTTAATGGCTTCGGCCCAAAAGTTGTATGGAGATTTGAATTCCTCCATCATGGTCCTTGTCGCGTCCATCAATGTCCGGTTCTTTCTCTCAGCTACACCATTTTGTTGAGGGGTATAAGGTGCGGCATATTGATGTTTGATCCCCTCATCACTAAGAAACTCATCCAAGGTGTAATTCTTGAACTCGGTGCCGTTGTCACTTCGGATCATCAAAATCTTTGCTTCATGTTGTCGTTGAGCTTCATTTGCAAAGTTGATGACGGTTTGTTGGGTCTCACTCTTCTTCTTGAAGAAGTATACCCATGTGTATCTTGAATAATCATCCACAATCACCAAGCAATACTTTCTGCCCCCAAGACTATCAAAGGATGGAGGCCCAAAGAGATCCATGTGAAGGAGCTCTAAGGGTCTTTTTGAGTAGATGATAGTCGTGGGAGGGTGAGCCTTCTCATGTATCTTTCCTTCTATACAAGCACTGCAAGCACGATCTTTGGCAAAGCTAACATTTGTTAGTCCTCGGACATGGTCCCCTTGAGAAGACTTTGCAAAGATCTCATATTGACATGGGCTAACCGGCGATGCCAAAGCCATCCCACATCAACTTTAGCCATTAGGCATGTCGCGGTCTTAGTGGGTTGCTCCGAGAAGTTAACCACATAGAGACCGTTCTCGACATGTCCACCATAGGCTACTTTAAGAGTCTTGCTCCACAAGAGGGCCACGGTATCAATATCAAAGAATGTAGCAAAGCCCATGAGTGCAAATTGACGAACAGAAAGTAAGTTATATGCAAGGGACTCAACAAGCATGACTTTCTCGATCGTGAGATCATGAGAAACAACAACCTTGCCAAGCCCCAATACCTTAGAAGATGAAGCATCACCCCATTCGACATTGGTGGCCATGGATGTACCTAGATGTACGTTCACCACCAAGTCTTTGCTTCCGGTCATATGATTTGTGGCTCCACTATCGAGCAACCATGATCCCCCACCGGAAGCAAACTCCTACAAGAGATCAATGCTTGGATTAAGGTACCCATTTGGTAATGGGTCCTTTGAGGTTAGTAACAAGGGTCTTAGGAACCCAAATAGGCCATTCAATGTACTCATAAGAAGAACCAACAAATTTAGCAAAGACATGACCATCACTAGCACGACATAAAACATAAGAAGGATTAAAGTCGCCGGCCATGTTTGATGGTATGGTGGGGTTTTTCTTGACTCCACCACCCTTCACATTGTTCTTCTTCTTAGAAGCACCCTCTCCTTCTTTCACAAAGGTTTGTTGGAGAGGGGGGTAGGTTGGTCTTGTCGTTCTTCTTCTTCTTGGGCTTGGGAGCAAACCCAATTCCTTCCTTTGCCACAACCTCCTTTTGATTACTCAAAAGATTGTTGAGGTTCTTCTCACCTTGTATACATGTCACAAGGCCTTTCTCAAGTTGCTTCTTCAACTTGGCACTTTCTTCAACAAGATGCACATGCTCGCAACTTGGGTTAGTAGCATTTGCATTATCAATCAACACCATGCGAGGAAAGATAGCTTTTTCCTTGGTTAGCGAAACTTGGAGTTGATCATGAGACGCCTTGAGAGAAGCATGCATACCTTTCAAGGCCTTGTGAGCCTTGTCAAGTGTAACAAACTCCTCCTTGAGTCTAGCATGGTCAACCCCAAGTTTTGCCTTCTCGGAATTAATCATACGAGAGACAACTAAAGCATGATCGAGATCTTTCTTTAATTTAGCATGATCATCGTTGTGTGACTCCTCAAGAGCCAAACGAAGACCACACTCTTCCTCTAGAGCATTAGAGAGATCCGATATCTCATCGGCATAGTCTCAACTATGACCTTCCATTTTAGCAATGGTCTCCTCGTGAGCCTCGGTCATGTCATTGGCCTCACCGAGTTGTTCCAAGAGAGCAACAAAATGCTTCTTGGGTTTGCCCTTGAGTTTGCTCATAAATAACTCAAATTCATTCTCTTCCCCCTTAGCTCCCTCACTCTCATCAATACAATCCGTCAATGAAGGATTAGAGATGATGGTAGTGTTGATGTTTGGAGTTACCTTGTTGGTGGTCTTAGCCATGAGACACTTGGCGGTGACGTTCTCATTTGGTGAGTCGAAGAGAGATGAGCGTGGAGTAGTAGCAATAGCAATTGTGGCCATGGTGACCATCTCATCATCTTCATCATTATCATCATCCTCAACATATTCTTCTTGGGCCACCAACCCTTTAGGAGGGGTCTTCTTGTAGAAGTTGTTCTTGTTGGGATAAGACTTGGCCTTGTCCTTCCGGATAAGCTTGCCTCCAAAGTCTTCTCTTTTCTCATATGGGCAATCTACAACAAAGTGGCTCACATTCCCACAGTTGAAGCACGTCCTCACTCGTTGCTTGCCCCTGTTGCCACTTGAGTTGTTCTTGTTGAAGTTGGGCCTTGAGTTCTTCTTGTTGCCCCAAAATTGCCGTGAAGCAAGAGCCATGTGCTCATGATAGGCATATTTGGTGTCCTCGGGGCAACACTCATCGTCATCCTCCTCCTCCTCTTCGTCCACACAAGCCTTGGCCTTCAAGGCAAGGTTGAGCCCCTTTGATCGTTGAGCTCTTAAAACCGCATTGTCGGCGGTCTTGTCCAAGATCCTCGTGGCAACGAACTCATCCAACACTTCATTTGAAGACAAAGTATGGAAGTCCGGTCTTTGGCGAATGACGGAGGACATGGCCTTGTGGTAAGGCATCATGGCCTTGAGAAACTTGCGCTTGATCCAATTGTCATCCGTGTCCTTGATCCCATGATCTCGAAGTGAAACCGCAAGAGTGGTTAATCTCCGGTAAAGTTCGCGTGGATCTTCATCTTCGATCATAGCAAACTCATCGGCTTCATCTTGCACAACTTCATAGTTAGAGCGTTGAATGCTTACGCTCCCCTTGTACATGGAGCCAACATGCTCCCAAGCTTCCTTGGCCACGGTGAAGGGTCAAATATGTGCAATGTCGTCGGGAGGGATAGCATCTTGAAGTATGCAAAGAACGGACTCGTTGAATTGATGATCTGCAGCTTCTCTCGGAGTTAAGTTGTCGGGATCACATGGGTAAAATCCTTGCTCAATGATTCTCCAAAGATTAGTAGAACAATGATTTAAATGACGTTTAAAGCGAAACATCCAAGTAGCAAAATCAGAATTTTTTATAAACTTAGGAGGAGGCCCAACGGAATTTAAATGTGGAGTAGGAACGGGTCCTCCATAGTGGGCAGGAGGAGCGGAATGGGAAAAGATCCCACTCCCATTCTTAGTAACCGGGGCTTGCTCGCTACTAGCTTCTCCCTTGTCGGGAGTAGCCTCCGACACGATGGTAGCGAGACGAACCACTTCCAACGGTGTGGAGGATAATTTAAGCCCCTCAAGCAATTCCTTAAACATGCCTTTGACCTCGGTCGCTAGTGATTCTTTGAATGTGGCCATTGCCACATTGAACTCCTCACGAGAGACCGAGGCTCCCCCATCGGACGTAGGCAAGGACGGAGTTCCACCGGAATGTTCCTCCGTCTCGACTACGTTGTCACCCATACTCTTTGGACGGTAAAGTCCTTAAAAAGAGACGAGGCTCTGATACCAATTAAAAGGATCCATATGGTTGACTAGAGGGGGGGTGAATAGGCAACTAACAATTTTTTAGCTTTTCTTAACCAATTTAAATTAAGCGACAAGGTAAGTTGTCTAGATAAGCAACTAGGATGACAACTAATAGGAAGCAAAGATAACAACCTCACAAGCAAGCTACCTAAGATAAAAAAGGAAAGCTTGCACAAGTAAAGGAAAGAAATAACCACAAGTGGAGCCGGTGAAGACGAGGATGTGTTATCGAAGTTCCTTCCCTTTGAGGGGAAGTACGTCTCCGTTGGAGCGGTATGGAGGCACAGTGCTCCCCAAGAAGCCACTAGGGCCACCGTATTCTCCTCACGTCCTCACACAATGCAAGGTGTCGTGATTCCACTAGTGGTGCCCTTGAAGGCGGCAACCGAACCTTTACAAACAAGGTTGGGGCTCTCTCCACAACTTAATTGGAGGCTCCCAACGAAACCCGGAGCTTCACCACAATGGAATGTGGCTCCGAAGTGACCTCTTCCGTCTAGGGTGCTCAAACACCCAAGAGTAACAAAATTCACACAAGAAAGTATGGGGGAATCAAGTTTCCTTTAGTGAGAGTGTAGATCTAGGTCTCCTCCTTCAATCCCTAGCAAATCAACAAGTTTGAGTGGCTAGAGAGAGAGATTGGGCAAGAAAGCTTCAATGGTATTAATGGAGGAGAGAGAGAGAGAGGCAAGAGGTAGGTGGGAGAAGGACCTCCTTAAATAGGGTCCCCAAGATTCCAACCGTTATGTGCAGAAATGCACTGGGCCGGTACTTCCGCACAAGCCACCGGTACAACCGGTGTGTGAAGAACACCGCAACCATGGCACTAGGGCGGTACTGCCGGTGTAGCACACGGTAGTACTGGTCTTCCAGAGAAAATCGGAACTACCGCTCCACCACCGGTCAACTAACGCTTCGAGTCCAGAAGGTTTTTAACCAATGGCGGTAGTTGGGGCGGTGGTAGAGCTGGAACATCTGCTGGGGCAGTAGCTCCTGAGTGGTGGCAGTTCAAGCGGTACTACCGCACGGCATACCGGTAGTACCGGTTTGTCGAGAGGACTCCGGTACTTCCGGGCCACCACCGGTCCACCACCGCACCCAGTACAGAAGGGTGTCACCCCTATGCGGTACTAGGGGCGGTGGTTCGACCGGAACTACCGGCCACCGGTACTACCGCTATTAACAGGGGTACTACCGCAGTAGAAAAGACCACACGCACATAGAACCAAGGGGACCTCTCTCTCCTCGAACGAAGGCAATATGGTGGGTGCATAGTAACTGTGTACGTGACTTGATTCACCCAATACCTTCCGATGTGGGTTCCCTCTTAATAGTACGGATTTCCTACGACCAAGGGAAACAAAACGCGTCGGAAACTCCGTCTTCGATCTTTTCCTTCTAGAGGGAAGGCCTAACCGTCTTGCGCCACACAATGTGTACCTGAGTAATATATGACGCACGATTAGTCCACACGTGTATTGTCATCATCACCAAAACCCTAGGCAAGAGATGCCCTTACAGCTACGCCGACGGTGACGCGCATGGTGGATTCAACCCCAACATCACCATTCCATATGGCCAGCGCGCCTCACCCTTCGGTATGAACCCCGACCAGCGTACTCCCTTGCCCGTGTTCGCCGGCGTCCAGTACCCCCGTACAGCTACTCGTCGCCGGCGTACACAGCTTCGCCGGCACCGCCTCTACGCCGGTGCGCTCTGCCCTTCTCACAAGCCTCGGCGCCACATTTCGGCCTCCCCGACGCGACAGAAGCCAACATGAAGGAGATCATCACGATTGGATCGGTCGCTGCTGCGTCCTCCCCGACCCTTGTTCCTCCGCCGCAGATGGTTTGGATATTCACCATGTATCGCCAGGACAACATCGACCAAGAATTCAAGTACCTCCACGTCTTCCCCTGGATCGAGAAGTGTGAGAAGTGGACGAATGTCCGGCGTACCCTCGCCTAGGCCAAGGAGACGTACAAGCCGGACGCGCCAACCCCTGGGGCGGCGGATGGGCGCCACGACGGCGACAAAAGGGCCAGGACGGCGAAGGACGCCGCACTGGCTGCCGAGCGGTTACATGCGTCGATCGAGCAGTGCATCACCGACGCCCAGAGCAAAGCCGCCAAGAGAAAGAGAAATTCGACGCGTGTTGGTCTGCACTGATGACGAAGCAGGACGTGAAGCTCGACCTACTCCGGCGCCGTGAAGAAGAGGAACACCGGCCTGGTGTTCTTGATGGGGCGGACATGTCGACGATGGACGAGCAGGTCAAGGCGTGGTACCTGGCCGAGTGCGGCCTCATCTTGAACCGGATGCCGTCGGCGACCGCGTCTACTCCCACGCCGATCCCAACGCTGCCACCCAGTCTGACGGATGATGCTGCCACGACGCCCAGCACAGAAGCCACGCCGACTACACCACCTTCTACAAACCCAGGACGGACAATGCCGCCACAACGCCCGTCTTGAACCAGGACGGATGATGTTGCCACGACGCCCAACACAGAAGCCACGCAGAGTCGCCGTCACTCAGTGGCCCGTCCTTACTGCAACCCTGCCCAGGGTCGCCGCTGCGGACCAGTTGGCTCGGCGCAGTGACCTCGTCGCCGCTGTTAGAGAGCACGACGACGCCGCCCTCGCCGCGGCCGCGGCGCCGCACGACGATTTCTTCCAGATCGCGGCACTGGCGCTCCATCGCCTGCGCGACGTAGTCCTGCCGCGACCTTAAGAGGCTGCTCTCGAGGTGGAGAGAGTCCGCCCCGACGCGCCCCACCATTGAAGCCCCCCC
>LR738712.1:469475671-469524680 GCA_902687465.1 Secale cereale | reverse complement strand
CCCCCCCCCCCGCGTGCCGTGGCGCCGTTGGTGGACGCCAGCTACTGGGCGCGGCGCCGCTCAAAGTACGCAGTCTAGAGTGCGTGGTTGTCCGCCGCGTACCGCAGCTTCTGGCGCGCTTGCTCCGACATGTTCGTCCGGACCGTTGCGATCTCGACGTCGTGTTCCGTGCCGGAGGGCAGCGGAGGCACGGGGACGCCACCTGCGCTCAACCGCCATGCGTCGGGTAGCTAGCCTCCTGCAGCAGGCGCGCCTCCCACTCGTGCAACCAGTGGCGGCCGAAGCCGTCGCCGCGGAACCTCTCCGCCATGGTGAGTGCTTGACTTGAGTTGTGCGGGCGAGAGAGAAAGGTGTTCGGCGCTGGGATTGAGCTGTGCGGGCGAGAGAGAAAGGTGTTCGGCGCTGGGATTGAGTTGTGCGGGCGAGAGAGAAAGGTGTTCGGCGCTGGGATTGAGTTGTGCGGGCGAGAGAGAAGGCAAGAGAGATGGCCAGTGTGCAGCGAGCGGCGGCGAGGTCGGCTTTTATAGCGGCCAGAGGGCGGGAGCGGTGAGGACGTGTGGCGGCTCGCCATCACTGCGCCACCGTCAATCAATGGAAGGTTGACCGGCGACAGCCTTGGCATTGAATCGTGCGAGAGCCGAGGCGAGGCGATGAGGATGACAAAGCCTAGTCGCTGACTTGGCAGGCCCATAGGGTGGGAATCTATCGCGGGAAGTTTTGGTGTCATTTTACTTCCCCCGGAGCCCCCGATCGGCCCCCAGCATGCTGGATTCGGCCCGGGTCCGTCGGCGTCTGTTTCGATCCAAACTGACGAATTTTGGGTTTTTGAGGACGCGACTGGCCTGTTTTTTTGGCACCGACAATAAAAAAGGTGTCCTAAGGGGCTCTCGGGGGCGGGGTGGAGATGCTCTTACCTAATCTCGAACTAGTCCGGGCGTCCGGCTAACTCATCTCTGGCACCCCTAAAAAAAAAATCTGGCTTTTTCCGTATCAAGCCATGGTTGCAGAACAGCCACGTCCCTTCTGCCAGGCAGAAAACTTGAACAGCAAAGAGTTCATGCATATTCTCAGCAAGTTTGATGGTTTTGAGGCATTCTTTACGAAGTGGAGAGTAATTAAGACGTAACTATAGAGTAACAAGAAACAAGACGGATTGCCACACAGTCAATGCCAGGTTCCAAGGCCCATCTGCCCTCTTCGGTGAGACAAGTCAAGTCTAAAACAAGCACAACAGCAGGTTCATCTTACTGTCTTGAGCAAAGATAGGATACTGGATTTCTTAGATACCACAATTATAAAGTAGTCTTCAGCCTAGAGGACTCGGCTTTTGAAGGAATGGCTCCGGCCGCACGTAACTGAACCCCACGAAGTTGCTATCTGCAGCGACAGGGCTGGCCACGGGAGAGTCCAGCACGGGCATACTCGTCCAGCACTCGTCAAAGTTTGCAATGCAGGTCTGCCCAGCAACATTTGGGCAGAAGCTTGGCTGGATCTGTCGAGCCTCTAGTTTCTTCCAGTTCACTGCCTTGAACCACTTGTGGTTCTTTATTTCGTCACTGCCGCCCGGTCCACTTCCAAGTCGTCTGCCAGCTTCTTTGTGCAGTAACTGAAAAAAAAAAACAGCGTTGAGATAGTAAGGGCAAATTAGCACCAAGGCATCCAGATTTACGTCCAACAAACAAGGTGTCAGTCATATCTCCGAGAAGAGACAACCAGGGATCAGGCCTTCACTACAAGCACTGTACCGAAATAGTTGTCGCTGGAGTAGCTGATGAACTTCAGCTACTCCAGCGACACTATTTCGGTACAGAGGGAGTAGGACCGAGGTAGCATATCATACCATATTTTTAGTTTGATGACAAACTCAAACTGGGTAGACACTAAAAACAAGCAAAGGGCCAATTGTACAATGTACGTGTGCGCAAGGTCAAGGTGAACATAGCGAACTTACCCCTTTCAGCAGAGAGTGAACCTCACTAGACAAATACGTCGGAAGCTTCATCTTCTCCTTCATTATCTTCTGCTGAATCTTGTCCCTATTTCCACCAAAAAATGGGGGCTGCAACATATAGAAAAATAATGAGTGCGCAAAGAAAAATATGTCAAGCGGGTAATTCATCTGAAATACAGATATTTATAATCAGAAGATTTCCCCACAAAGAACTCACCTTGCCCGTAAGCATTTCGAAAAGAAGGATCCCCACACTCCACCAGTCTGCAGCCTTATCATGACCTCTGCCCTGAACAATTTCTGGGGCCATATATTCCACAGTGCCGCACATTGAATTTGATCTAGTGTTCTCATCAAACTCCTTTGCCAGGCCAAAATCAGTTAGCATGGCCTAAAATGGAAGACACACGTCAAGAAATTTCCACTCTGGCGATCATAACATGAAGACAGAAAAAGTGACATATGAAGACACATTAAAGGATCCTTACATGGCCATGAGCGTCCAATAAGATGTTCTCAGGCTTCAGATCTCTATGCATAATCCCATTGGCGTGAAGGTGGGCTACTGCAGATACAATTTCAGCAGTATAGATGCGCGCAAGCTCCTCCCTACCACATACATAGAAGCTTAATAAGAAGGTTGTCACATCTGGATAGGTGTGTAAAGATAAGACTACAGAACTAAATTACCTAAACAAGCCTTGTTGGTAAAGCTGAAAGAAGAGATGGCCCCCATTTACAAAGTCCAAGACCAGATAAAGTCGGTACTTAGTCTGCAAGTAAGTTTTGGTTTTAGCACTGGCAGATGCAAAACACTACAGATAATATATCCATGCTTGAAAAAAACAGAGCACACACAGAAATGGTAAACAGCTTACCTGAAAGGAGTACCTTAGCTGCACCACAAAAGGATGATCAACTTTTGTCAGTATATCTCTCTCTGCTTTCATGTACTCAGCATGGTTCTTCTCCAAAATCTTGTCTTTCCTCATGACTTTCATTGCATATATATCTGAAGTACATTTCCTTCTCACCTGATAGACTTTGCCAAATGCCCCTTGGCCAACAAGCTTTAAGAGTTCAAAGTCGTCGAGTCCAACAGCCTCATTCTCCTTTGTTGTATCATTGAGCTCTTCATCACTAAGACTCCCCTGGCCACTTCTCTTTTCTTTAGAAAGACACTCTAGCAGATCTAAAGAGCTCTCGGACTCATGTAGAGTAAGCTTACTAAGTGGCAAGGATTGGCTAACAAGTGAAGTTGGGCCAACAAGAGAATGAGATCGCTTGGTAATGACTACAGGGTCATTGTAAACCTCCTCATTCGACTCGGCCAAAGGCGCAGGGCTGCCTGGAGTGAGAATGCTTACTTCTGTGGGGGTCTGGACCGCCGTAGCACCAAAAACATCGTTAAAATCGAACTCAACATTTTCAGGAAGGACAACATCTGGAGGCCCTTTTGGCAGAAGTATCATCCCTGTAAAGAGCTTGGGGCGTTGCGTATGGGTTGTTGTAACTGAAGGTATCTCAGAGGAAACCATCTTCAGGAACCAAAATTCAACACTTTGAGAGTCTTGATGAAAGCTAGCGGTAGCTGCACGGCTTCCCACTACCAATTCTCAGAAATATAGGATGAACACCTTATGGGGCAGCTCTGTCTAAGGGAGGCTCCTTCCACAAATACCCAAGACAACAGAAGATGCAGGGCTGCGAACAATGGCCTTGAACAAGTGGAAGTTCACGGAGACAACAGGAAATCCCAGGAATCCCGGGCGAAGGCAGGGTGGGAAGCTTCCGTTGTTTCCCGATGAACAGGAAACTCTGGATGCCACTGTTCTTCCTGAATACATGAGATCAACTTGTCTATGGGCTGCACGCAGAAGGATATTATGGTCAATTCAACAATTTCATATATAAGGAAGCTTGTACTAAGAAGAACATTGGGATTATTCAAAGTATAAAACCATGTGCTGATCTGCAAACTGAATCGGTAGGGCACCATGTTATCTTTATCAGAGACTAAACGTAAAGACAGTACAGCGTGTTCTAAAAGCAATTTGCCACTGACGTAAAAAAAGTCGGTTTTCCAATCAGAGAAACAACAACATTCCAAATTTAGCCCCAAAAGCCATGAGACTCACCCAAGCAGGATATGTCTCTGCCTCGAAATAACCCCAATCGGAGAAACGTCCATCCTACGCCCGATCTAGTGCCTATCCAAACACAAAGCCTAACTAAAATTGGCATTCCTATCTGCCAAGAATGGGGACGCGTGTCAAAATAAACCCAGACAAAAAAAAAAAGAACGGCAAGCAAACTTATTCGATAGCTCACAAATTTACTGCGTATCCACAACTCTAGCAGCTTAGACCCAAATTAACCCTACAAAGCCATACTTCATATGAACATAATATCCCTACGCACCGAATTACACTCACAAGGACACAATTACCATGGGAGGTCAAGGCATCAGCTAAATCTCAAATCGACCACTTGCCCCAGCCCCCTAGGAGCGCCACAGATCCAAAGGACGGAATCCTGCGCAGATCTAACAGACCCACAAATCCGCGCCCAGGCACCAACGCAATTGGGCGCCGCGAAACCCGCAGCGCTCACCGGTCCGACGAGCAACCGCAAAACCATAACCGCACCCGAAATAATCGAAAAACGAGGCGTAAAAGAGGCGTGCGCGAGCCGGACGAACGTCCCGGCGAGGACAATAAAAAGGAAGGAAACGGAGATTAGGAGGGCTGCAAAGACCGCGACGACGAACCTTTGCGGAGGGTGATGGGGGCGGCTGGAAGCGGCGGCGAGTGCACGGCGATCCCCTGCGGCGGGGCGGCGAGGGGGATCTTATTATAGAAGAGGCGCGTGGTGTGCGGGGCTCCGGTAACCGTAAGGGGACGCGTGGCGGGCTCGCATTGGTGGACTCCGTAACGGGATGGAGGGGGGCTCGCGATGCGGGTTGGCTTCTGGCGAATATGCTGCGCTGCCGAGATGGGCCGCCAGTTGGACCACCAGGGGCCCGCTGTCATAGTCACGGGGGAAGGAAGAGGCACGCGGGCAATTCTGGTGGTTGTCAATCCGCTCTCCACGCGCAAAACGGGAGGGGTTTTCTTGGTTTGGCGCCAAGGTTTGCTTCTAGTTTTTGGTTTGGTTTTGCTCCTGCCAAAGGGATAGCGATGGAGCTCTGCCGTGTGCATTAGTGTAAGCCAAGCCAAAGTTTTCTTTTCTTTTGCGGGTCAAGCCGAAGGGAGCGTGTTAGAGAGGGTTGTTTTTAGAGGAAAAGGGCCACGGCCCCTGCTCCATTACTCAAAACGAAGCACAAATCTCAGTTTGTTGCAAAGGGAGCGTGTTAGAGAGGTTGTGTAAAGAGTCTTGTTTTTATGGATCGGTTTGTTCTCGGAACCACACGTTTTATCTCTTTTTGATTAGTTTGAAACTTTGAATTGCTTACGACACGTCTTATCTCTTTCTACTTTTTGAAAGGAATGACATCATGACTTATTTTATTGATTACGCAAGTCGTCGTTCACGAGAAGCTCAAAAATAATAGAGATAGAATCATCTACCCAATTACATGAATATCACTCTCGTAACAATGTTTTGCCACCTCAAACAGTGCATGAATTGGCCATCTCCTATCTCTAAACCAAGTCCACACAATCAACACACATTTGTTGCACCTTCACACCACCATGTAGACAATCTCATACACGCTTCTACTACTTCAGCAGAGTCATACTCCACATTATGATATCCCATCGACGCTTCCAACGAAAGGCCCTCCCACGTAGCATATGCTTCCATCAACGACGCATTAGAAGCATCAGGAAAAAAAAGGTACATGTTGCAACGAAATTACCATTTGAATCACATATCACGGCACTGTTCAAAATATGTCCTAGAGGCAACAATAAATTTTATTCAGTTGCATGATCATAATTAATGTTTGTATTTCTGTGCTATATTGGTCACTGAATAGTCATTGTTTTCCATTTGTGACCAAAAACAGTTGGTCAAAAGTTGTCCGTCTTTAATGAAACATAACCACATTTGTTCTGAAATGATCATAGACGACCAAAATGAAAGGTCGTAGATTCTACGACGAATTGTTTTGATCACTAGAAATCTGCCCACACCACGTCAAATCCAACGTGGCAAGCTGACGTGGCAAAATGGCGACCAAATGAAAAGGTCGTAGATTAGAATCAGCCCGGTCCAGTTCGGCTGTCTATATGGGCCGAGCCCAATAATTCAACACATTTAATATTTTATTATTCTCTTTATTTTGCTTAGCTGCATGGGCTTGGCCCAACAATTTGGCCTTTTATTTTCAGGTATAGAGCCTTTCACAGACCTTTTTTTGTAGTCAACTCTTTTTTTGTGCCACGGCCTTTTTAGCCTAGGTCTTGCTTAGGCCTTGGCCTTTTATTTTCTGGGATGCAACCTTTTAGAGACTAGGTTTTTTTCAGTCAACTCTTTTTTAGGCCCAAGCATTTTAGTCTAATTCTTGTTTGGGCCTCAGTCTTTTTGTGGTCCAACTAAGTATAGAGCCCAATTAATGCAAATAATATCAGCATATTTCAAATAATATCATGTGAACCAGGTGCACAACTTCACAAAATGGTCCAAACAAAATCAAATAATTCAGAAATGTGTGCACAACTTCACAATGCATAACTTCACATGTTCTACGACGGGTTCACGACATAGTTCAACTTCACAGGTTCGCGACAGGTTATACGACATAGTTCAACTTCACAATCTGCAGCGATTAGCCATCAAAGACATAGTTCACAACATAGAGCTTCTACGACTACGACATAGTGCATAACGTAGTGCTCCCAGAACATCAGTGAGATGCTTTAGCTCCAAGGAGAGCTATCAAGTGGGCTAACTTCTAATCCTGTTCTTGAGACTTCTTGCGCATCAGCTCATATTCCTTCTCGTGTGCAGCTTCAACTTCTTCTGACTTCATCTTTATTACCACCATTTTTTCTCGCATCACTTCAGTTTGAAGCTCCGACCTCTCCAACTTGTGCTCAAGATCAAGCACATGAGCGACCACAGCAGCACTTGCTTTGCAGGAGCTGTTCCTATATGACTGGAGCCCAACATTCCTCAGGAATGTGCTTTGCTTGACTCCGGTCTTGAGCACTTCATCAACAATTTCAGCAGCAAACTTTGGCTCTTCACCTTCTGGTACCGGCGCGTCCTTCCTTTTTTCCATCTCAAGCTAGCATACGGAGGAAAATGATAAACATTAGTAGTAGATCTATTTCACATTTTGCTCTGTCTCGTACTATAGCAAGTAAGAGAAACCAAACAAGAATGCCACCAAACCACCACATAAAATGAATTGTTTGAGGTAACATTAAATCCATACGTGAATATTTTACTCCAACTCAAACAGAAGAAGATGATCACTAGTAATCTGAAAGCATTATTTGAATCTACATGTAGATATTATCAATAACATATATTTAAATACTAGCACAACTCTAAGATTCATTATAGCAAGTGTACACACTATTATGTGATGTGGAGACATGCAATTGGAATAAGGCGATGATCATGGGACCTGAGTGAGTGCTTATGGAAGAATACGATGGCTTCCTTAAGCCTATAATAGTGGTTCTATATAATATGGCTTCCCAAGTGAGCCGGTCATCAAAGGCAACGACATTCAGATCAATTTTCATCATATAATAAAAAAATGCAACAAATAGCTACAATAAATTCTGATATCTTTGTTGAGGTACCAAACCTATCTTAGGCTCTAGCAAACAGCATCAAAGCATGGAACACACAGCAGCATCGGCAAAGCGTAAAACCTCAGGCTCTTAACTGGCTCGACAAAGCATGGAGTGACTTACTATAGCAATCTTAACTGGCTCCGAAAACCCAGACTTCTTGTTGTTGTGGGTGGCCTTCAACAAGTCAATCACAAATTTCTCTTCACCCTTTTGTTCTTCTTTCTGAAATGTTTTACAACAAAAATCAAAATGTTATTCAACAAGAATAAAAAAATGTTATTCAACGAGAATCAAATGGTAAGCTCTCAAGACAAAAGTTCTTACAGTGGCCAAAATGTGTGTTATGTAGTGCCTGGAACCAGTTCTCTATTGGTACACTACTTTTTCTCGATTGCTCTTGTTCGACACACTGGTTTCCTACATGAAAGCATACTGTCAGCATGATATAGCACTAGCATATCATGTGCGGAATATAAACCAGCAGCTACATGTATACAAGATGCCACGACAACACATACAAACCTTGTGTCTTGGGGTAGACCACATCTTCACCAGTGCTTGCCATTCACCGTCCGTCATATCTACCACCAGAGAATTGATGCTGACTTTGTTTGCTGCTATGGTATCAAACTATCTCTTCTTGATCTGGTGGCGTCTGTTCTTTGAACTTTTGTGCAGAATATCTTTGCACGCAGTCTTAATGATCTCTGAGTTAGTGTCCATATCAAAATTTGCCTACCAAGACAACAAACAAATGTAGGGACAAGATTAGTGGTCATGCGTAGGTGTAACGGAAAATAGAAACCACATTAGCTACGAAAAGTAGCTTATAGCAACTTTTCCAATGTAGTTCTTCACTAGATTAGCGTCTTTTTCTATTCCTTGAAGTGAGGAAGAACCGTAGATGGCTTCTTGCAATGAGTCCACACTCAGAAGCAAGCTTTGCAGCCCACAAAGGCTTCTCTGGACGCTTCGTCCCTTCAGCAATTTGGATTGGCAACTTGGTACCAAGTGCCTTGGCGATCCTCTCTAGCCATGTGCCTTTCTATTTTTAGGCTTGGTAGTCATTACATCTAAAAATTAAATTGTACTCATAAAATAGAAGAGAAATGAAAAATGTAGGAATGGTTCTGCCAAACATGTAAGCATACATGATTGCTTCCATTTGGAAAATGCACTAGGAAAAGAGAGCATTGCAAAGGTGAACTTGCCTGATTGAAGCACAAGTTCTTCTTCTTCTTTAGTGACGGCAACATTACTGTCCACAGAAGGTGCAACAGGGCTAAGGTCTGTGTGGACAGTTCCTGCTTCATCTATGCAGATAGTTCCCCATTCATCTAGGCATCCGGTGCCTCTTTCGTCCATGCGGAGAGTTCTTCCTTCATCCATGGGCAGAAAATCATCACCCATTTACAATGAGATCTCAAAGTCCATGCAAAGCAAACTTTCCTGATGGTCCCTCACAGCCGCCATCTTTGCTTTGTGCCTTGTGACCCTAACAGGGGCAAGTTCATCAGGTTCAAGTATCCTCTTTGTGTTGTCATGGAGGTACGGCCATCACCCTTCGTGGAGGCATTGCATTAGATGTTTCTGAACTCTTCCTCTTCTTGTTGACTGTCTTCTTAACACCATGCTTCTTCCTCCTAGATTCCTTTAGTGCCCCCTAAGCATTAGAACACAAGCCAAATGTGTGAGCACAAGGAAACACAAAGCATACAAGTACTCCCAGCCCTCCAAGCAAGATAGAGTTTGCACCTTAACAGTCTTCTCCACTACAACATCATCCACTCCGTCTCCATCAATAACTTCATCCTCCTTAGGATTGTACTCTGGGTCATCATTGATAACTGCACTACCTTCTCGAACATCATTAGTTTTACCTTCTTGCACATCATTTGTTTTCCTAATCATTGACGTAGTGCATAGATGACAAGGGACTAGAATATCCAATTGTCCTCAGCATATTTCTAGACCTAACCTTCTTGTACTCGAAATGAGGCACTTCTTTGCATGATCAAGGAAACATAACTATTAGGCAACTGATTGGAATGCATGGACAAACAACCAAAGATATGCTATCAGATTTTATTATCATTTAATCCTAGTTATTTGGGTAAGGAAGACTAACAACACACGGGCACAATTGAACCAACTTATTCAGATTACAATAATACATTTCACTTAGAATATTAAGACACATATTTTATAAAACTGACATTATAACCACAAGGAGCATGTTTCGTACCAACGGTCGGCCTCATCTTTGACCTTGTCATCCTTGACATGGATGATCTCGAGTGGTTGGAACGTTTCTAACCGGTTACCCTAATAGCTTGCAAAATAGAATAAACAAAAATCAAAACTTGTTGGATCAATGATATAGTGTTGTAGTTAAATTAATTAAGCAAACATGTATGTACACTAAACAAGCGTGCATGTACACAGGAAAGATATTAAGCATCCCTTAATAAATTCACTACATCAAACATGAGCTAGTAATGTACATCAAGAAATCTGCCTAGTGCCTCGTATAAAGTACACAAGCAAGCAAGCAAAGTGCCAGTAGTACTGCTGATGCAAACCCTAACCCTATGTACGCTAAATTGAAGAGTAGCAGCAAGCAAGCATCCCCATGATGTAGTGAAGAGACTAACAACGCTTGGACTGACATTCTATGAATTGTATTACTATGCGCATGCCAAGCAAAACTAAACTAAGATAAATAGAAATTAACATGTGGCTTTGTGTACCCCCATTTGTTACCCATCGCCAATGCATGCTAAACCATGTTGCAAAGGCCAAACTATGCATTCCGACCAACATTAGTATAACAGAAAATCAACTGAATCCCCAACAGTTAATAAACAAAGAAGCATGCCCCTTGAAATCATGCATAGGCATGCAATTTCAAAGATTTCTCCCCTAGTGCATGATACGTCTCCAACGTATCTATAATTTTTTATTGTTCCATGCTATTATTTATGATGTCTTGGATGTTTAATGGGCTTTGTTATACACTTTTATATCATTTTTGGGACTAACCTACTAACCCAAAGGCCCGGTCCAGATTGCTGTATTTTTTGCCTGTTTCAGGGTTTTGAATATCAAACGGAGTCCAAACGGAATGAAACCTTCGGGAGAGATATTTTTGGAGAAAATCACGCACGGGAGACTTGAGAACCACAGAGTAGGGGCCACGAGGTGCCCACGAGGGTGGGGGGCGCGCCCCCTGCCTTGTGGGTCCCTCGTGAGTCCCCCGATGTCCTCCTTCCTCCTATATAAGCCTACGTACCCCGAAACCATCAGCAAGAGAGAGAAAAACCTAATTCCACCGCTATAACCTTCTGTTCCCATGAGATCCCATCTTGGAGCCTGTTACGGAGCTCCGCCGGAGGGGGGGTCCATCACGGAGTGCTTCTACATCATCATCATCGCCCTCACCATGAGTTGTGAGTAGTTTACCACAGACCTTCGGGTCCATAGCTAGTATCTAGATGACTTCTTCTCTCTCTGGATCTCAATACAAAGTTCTCCTCGGTCTTCGAGAAGATCTATTCGATGTAATCTCTTTTTGCGGTGTGTTTGTCGAGATCCGATGAATTGTGAGTTTATGATCAAGATTATCTATGAGAAATATTTGGTTCTTTTCTGAACTTAATATGTGTGCTCATAATATCCTTGCAAGTCTCTTCGAATTATTGGTTTGGTTTGGCCTACTAGATATATAGTTCTTGCAATGGGAGAAGTGCTTGGCTTTGGGTTCAATCTTGCGGTGTCCTTTCCCAGTGACAGTAGGGGCAGCAAGGCATGTATTGTATTGTTGCCATCGAGGATAAAAAGATGGGGTTTATATCATATTGCTTGAGTTTATCCCTCTACATCATGTCATCTTGCTTAAGGCGTTACTCTGTTCTTATGAACTCAATACACTAGATGCATGCTGGATAGCGGTCGATGTGTGGAGTAATAGTAGTAGATGCAGGCAGGAGTTGGTCTACTTGTCTCGGACGTGATGCCTATATACAATAATCATGCCTAGATAGTCTCATAATTATTCACTTTTCTATCAATTGCTCGACAGTAATTTGTTTACCCGCCGTAGAATATCGCTATCATGAGAGAAGCCACTAGAGAACACTATGGCCCCCGGGTCTATTCTCAACATATCAATCTACATCTACTTTACTTTTTCCGCTTTTACTTTCTGTTCTTATAAAAAAATACAAAAAATATGAACTATCATCTCTATCAGATCTCACTTTCGTAAGTGACCGTAAAGGGATTGACAACCCCTTATCGCGTTGGCTGCGAAGTTCTTATTTGTTGTGACGCCCCCGATTTGTCCGTACACTAATCATGCACGCAAATGTGTACGACCAAGATCAGGGACTCACTTGAAGATATCACAACACAACTCTAGACACAAGTTAAAATAATACAAGCTTTATATTACAAGCCAGGGGCCTCGAGGACTCGAATACAAAAGCTCGAAAACACAAGAGTCGGCGGAAGCAATAATATCTGAGTACAGACATAAAGTTAAACAAGTTTGCCTTAAGAAGGCTAGCACAAAACATCAATGATCGAAAAGGCAATGCCTCCTGCCTGGGACCTCCTAACAACTCCTCGAAGCCGAACTCCACGTAGAAACATCCTCGGGATCCTCTGGGTCCTGGACTCCACCATCTGGTTGCATCATCCGAGAAGAAGGAACAAAAGGGGAAAAAGGGGAGAAAAGCAACCGTGAGTACTCATCCAAAGTACTCGCAAGCAAGGAGCTACACTACATATGCAATGATATCTGTATAAAGGGGTAAAATCTATGGACTGAACTGCAGAATGCCAGAATAAGAGGGGGATAACTAATCCAATCGAAGACTACGCTTCTCGTAACCTCCATCTTGCAGCAGAAGATGAGGGTAGCTGGAAAGTAACAAGTATCCTCGCATCTCGCAGCCTCTGTCTTGCGGCAGTAAAATGGAATAGATGGTAAGTTCACCAAGTAACAACGTATAGCATAATCCTACCCGGCGATCCTCCCGCACATCACCCTGTGAGAGAGCAACCACCGAGTTGTATCTGGCACTGGTAAGGGTGTGTTTTATTAAGTATCCGGTTCTAGTTGTCATGAGGTCGGAGTACAACTCCGGGTCGTCCTTTTACCGAGGGACACGGCTATTCGAATAGATTAACTTCCCTGCAGGGGTGCACCACATAACCCAGCACGCTTGATCCCATTTGGCCGGACACACTTTCCAGGGTCATGCCCGGCCTCGGAAGATCAACACGTCGCAGCCCTACCTAAGCACATCAGAGAGGTTAGCACGTCGGTCTAAGTCCTAAGCACACAAGGGTCTGGGCCCATCGCCCAATGCACACCTGCACGTTGCGAGGGCGGCCAGTGAGCAGACCTAGCAACCTCCATTACTAAGGAAGTTACGTTACGCGGTCCAACCCAGCGCGCGCCGCTAAACCGCTGACTTCAAGAAGGCTTCGGCTGATACCACGACGTCGAGTACCCATAACTATTCCCACGTAGCTGGTTAGTGCGTATAGACCAAATGGCCAGACTCAGATCAAATATCCAAACTCGTTAAGCGTGTTATTATGAAATAACCGCGGACAACGACCAGGGCCAGGCCACCTCTCCACTGGGTGTCACAACCTGCCCTGTCGCTCCGCCAGAAAGATCCACTCGGGGGCCGTCAGGAACTCAGGCCCACCACTACCTGGATGGAGCCACCTGTCCTTTCAGCCCCCACATCAAAACACTTGCGGGTACTCAATGAGCCGACCCGACTTTAGTCACATCATGTGTCGTGTAAAGTATGTATATAGTATATACCCGTGATCACACCCAAGTGATCACGGCCCGATAGAATAGCAGGGCAGACGGACAAGGGTGTAGGGCCACTGATGGAGTACTAGCATCCTATACTAAGCATTAGGATGGCAGGTAAAGTATCAACAGTTGTAGCAACAATGACAGGCTATGCAGCAGAATAGGAGTAACCGAACAGTAACATGCTACACTACTCTAATGCAAACAGTAGAGAGAAGAATAGGCGATATCTGGTGATCAAAGGGGGGGCTTGCCTGGAAGCTCTGCAGACGAAAGGTATCTTCGGAATCGTAGCCATAGTCGAACACCGAAGCATCAATGGTCTCGGGGTCTATCACAGTATCGGAGTCTACCGAAAATAAGCAACGAAGGGGAAACAGATAAATAACAGAGCAAACAATAGCATCACAGCATAACATGGCAAAAGGCGGTGCTACGTGTGACCTAACGCGGTGCTCGGTGATACAGGCGAAGAGGAATAACATCCGGGAAAGTATTCCCGGTGTTAGGCATTTTCGGGCAGATGAAACGGAGGGGGATGTTGCATGTTCGGTATGATAGAGATGTGTGGCGGACGAACGGACCGCGTATTCGGATTCGTCTCGTCGTTCTGAGCGATTTTCATATATAAAACTTTTTCATCCGAGCTACGGATTATTTTATATGATTTTCTAAAGTATTAAACATTTTCTGGAATTTATTTAATTAATTTAATAGAACATTATCCAGAATAGTACGGATGACGTCAGCACGACGTCAGCAGTCAACTAGTCAGTTGACCTAGTCAAACTGGCGTGTGGGTCCCGCCAATCATTGACTCTTAACTAATTAACCTAGTTAGTTTAATTAACAGATTAATTAGGTTAACTAAACACGGTTAATTAAGTTTAATCAAATTAGATTAATTAAGTTAATTAATTAATATTTTTATTTATTTATTCATTTATTCTTTTTTTTCTACTTTTTTTTAAAGCATTCTGTGGTGGGGTCCCATGTCATAGGACCACGGGCTTAGCGGGTTTCGGACACTTAGCGGGGCGGGTTATGGGCGTTGGCGCCTGGCGCCCGACTGGGCGAGCCAGGCGCGGGGCGAGGGGTATCGGGGCCCCGGCGAGCAGGCGCTGGGCGCCGGCGGCCGAGCCAGGCGCGCCCGTCGTGGGCATCAGCCGGCGGTGACGGCCGCGGCAAGCGGGGCAAGGGGGGGCGGTCGCAGCGACGGGCAGCGTGGCGGAGGAAGGATGTGGCAGTGCGGCATCGTCGGGAGCGTCCGATTGCGCGCCGCGCGAGCGAGCGCGGCCCCGTCGACGGTGGCCCTGGCGGACGCAGCCCAGCGTCGTGGGGCAGAAACGGCGCACCTGGGGGGGGGGGCTGGCGCTGCCGAGCGAGGGCCGGCGCGGCCGTAGCAGCAGAAGTGGAGTATGTGCAGCGGCGGAGCAGGGCCGCGCGGTGAGGCTGCGGGCGTGGTGCGACGAACGACAGAGAGAGGAGGAAGAGGAGGCCGGAGTGGGCGTCGGGCAGGCGTGGCCGGTGCGTGCGCGGCCTGAGGCAGGGCGGCGAGCGGCTGCAATGACAGGTAGGGGACGACGCGGCTGTGCACGGAGAGCGGGCTCGCGGACGTGCGGCGGTGACTGCGGCAACGAGACAAAGGAGAAGAAGGGGGCCTCACGAGGTATTGCAGGGCACGCGGCAGTGGGGTTCGAGGAGGAGGACGGAGACGGAGAGGAAGCATGCCGGCGGGGAGGTCCGGTGAGGCGATGGACGGCGACGGTGATCCGGGCGGCGGCCTCCTCTCGATCCCGATCCAATCGGTGGAGAGGGGGAAAGATATTTCGGGAGTGGGGGGTGTCGGTGGGGATCAGGGCCTGGGGGAAAGGGCCATATAGGCCAAGGGGTGGGCTGGCTGGCTGGGCCGTCTGGCCCAGTTGGTCACGGGCCTTTGCCCCTTTTATTTTATTTTGTTTTGCCCTTTTCTTTTCATTTATTTTCCTTATACTATTTTATTTTATTTAGTTTTATTTTAGCTTAGTTTCTTTTTAAATCTAGTTTTATGAAAACTACAACTAGCACCTAAATTAGTATTAATAGATATGCTACTGCCATAAATAATTTGTCACTATAATTAAAGTAGTTTGTATTTGTTTATTAATTTAAGCGCATTCACATAATAGTTTTTATCGCTGTTTGATTTATGATAGTGTATTTAAACGCATTATAAAGGTGTGGTTCCTTCACCGACAGTTAACATGGATTATTTTCCACAAACCGAACATTTTGGTTTTAATGTTTCAAAACTTTTGTTGTTTGCCTTTGTTTCAAAATTTGAATTTGGATCGTTCTAAACTAATGCGAGTTTAGCAACAGTGATCGAGGTGACGTGGCATCATTAGCGTGGAATTACTGTAGCGTAATTACCCGGGCGTCACAATTCTCCTCCACTACAAGAAATCTCGTCCTGAGATTTAAGTGGTGAAGTAAGGGAAAAAAGTGATGGTAGCGAAAACCTAACGAGTCTTCTCGGTCTTGGTTGCCCTTCTCAAAGAGGTTGACTCCATGCGTTGATGTCTTCATTTCTCTGCTTCCGGTCATCGTGATCAAGTCGTCATCCTTTCTTCGGGATCTCCATCGTCCTACGAATGCGACCAGGGAGAAAAACTCCGGAAGAACGCATCTCCACAAAGCTGGGCATCTGACGGTGAACTCAATGGGAAATACACAAGGTACCCCATGAGTTGTATTTCAGTGAATACGTTGAGTGCAATATACGATGGTACCAAAGTTCAGACATTACTCATAGGCTAAAGCTCTTGACACCAAAAGTTCAGACATTACTCATGGCAATACCTCAAAACTATTGCAAGTTACTACTAAAATTAAATAGCAACCTCAATTACCTACTTTAAGTTAAGACACATAACTCAGTGCAACAGGCAAACTCTCTTAACAAGATAAACATGAAAACTCAAGAGAGTTCAGCAACCAACTAAACAAAAGCTCTTTAAAAAGAAAAGCATGAAAACTAAGAGCTAAACATGACAGCAGCTATGGAAAGACAAAGAACACACACAACAAAGATAAGCATGAAAATCCTATGTTGTGTTCTAGGTTGAAGTGGAGCGTGTTTCTCTCCCACACAAAGAAAGATGGGTTCTAACTTGTTATGAACAGCAAGCAAAACTAAATAAACTAAAAAGAAAAGAGCAAGATGCTCCAAGCATAGCACATAACGCATGAAGTGATAAAAATATAGTGGAACGAAGGACGAACTGATAATTGTTGATGGAGAAGGGGATGCACGGGGGCATCCCCATGCTTAGATGCTTGAGTATCCTTGGATATTTCTTGGGGGTGCATGGGGGCATCCCCAAGCTTGAGCGTTTGACACTCTTGAATCTTCTTTTATCATCTTCCCTCGCACACTTGAAAACTCCCTTCATACATAACTCATCATAATCTGATTAGAGACATTAGTACCCACAATAAAATAATTTTTCTCTACTGGAAACAAAGATATTCTTGAAGGTCTACTGTTTCTCAAGATCGCCAAAAAGTTTTTGCAAAGAAAAAGCAAGCTTAAGGTCTGCAAAACGAAGAAAAGGCAAAACAGGGCAGAATCTGTGAAAAACAGACCAGCAGGTAGTAAATATTTTTTTTGGGGTACTTCTACAACTCAAATCAAAAAACTCAGAACAGACGCTCGAAAGCCAATTGTATAGAGCATGCTGTCAAAAAAATTCAAATCAAAAAGATGATCTGGTGATTTTATTCGAAATTTTCTTTCCAAGGACAAAATCTGTTTTCTAGACAGCATGTCACAACTTTTGGACTTTCTTGCAATCAGAGGCTAAAATTGGCACAAAGCTGAAAAATATAGATACAATGATGTTGCTACAGTAGTAACAAACATCAAGACCACTAAAAACTGAAAGAACAAATTGAAAGCAAAGATAACAAGGGTTGTCTCCCTAGAGCTCTTTCTTTATAGCCATAAAGATAGGCTTAAGACTTTAATGATGCTCTCGTAGGAATAAGAGTTGAAGAACAAAAGAGAGCATCAAGAAGCAAATACCAAACACATTTAAGCCTAACATGCTTCCTATGCATAGGAATATTGCAATAGAATAATTCATTGAAGCACAAAGCAATAAGCATAGGAAGACAAAACAAGTGCAGCTTCAAAACCTTCAACATAAAGAGAGGGAACTTGATATTATTGAAATATCTATAAGCATATGTTCCCTTCTCATAATAATTTTCAGTGGGATCACGAATAAACTCAACAATATAAGCATCACATAAAGCATTGTTACCATGATCCACATGCAAAAAGATACTCTTACTCTCCACATAAGCATAATCTTTCTCATTGGTAATAGTGGGAGTAGGACTATCATAAACAACTTGAACACTATAGATTAATTGTGTATTAGGAAGATGGTGTTCAACAAGGGAGTAATTCCCTCCATGATTATGACAAGTTTCATAAGGATAATTTCTCCTTATGTCATAGGTACCTTTATAATCACTATAGATTGGAGTTATAACATCATCATAGTAGAGAAGAGCATTATCATTGCTAGCAACTATATTTGTAAACATGTTGTCTTTATTCTTACTAGCAGAGGAATTATCAATTATCACATCAATAGTGGGTAAAGGATTTGCAATCCTATCATCCCCAAGCTTAGAGCTTTCCATATCATCACTTTCAGAGTTGGTACCAAAAAGATTTTCAAGATCATAAGTAGCATTATCATCATTTTCCCAATCACAATAAGTAACATGCATATCATAATCAAAATCATCTTCAATAGTACCTACGGACGTATCATCAAGATGATAATTAAGGCAATAAACTTCACCTTCTTCTTTAAACTTACAACCGTTAGGATAAAAGTTGATGGGAGGAATATGCTCAGGCCAGGTTGATACCCATTATTCTTCCTTCTTGCTCCTCTTCCTCCTCCTCTTCTTTTTCTTCTTCTTCACCTTAGGAGGGAGTCGTTGGAGATGAAGCTTCTCCACATATCCTGGTTTATCATTAGAAACAATAGGGGAAACTTGGGAGAAACTCTCCTTTTTATTAGCAGAAATATAAGAGACATTTTTATACTTTGGTAAAGTTCCCTCCTTTCTAATCTTACTTATGTAATCATTTTTATGGCAATTAACAACACAATAGAGATGGCAATTTTGCAAAGTGTTTTTTATTCCTATGGCATTAACATCTAGCCAAGAAGTCTTTTCTGATAACTCTTCACACATCAAAAATAACATAAGCTCATCATAAAGATCAGGGGTGATCATGTTATCACACAACTGGTTAACAGTTATGTTTTGAAAGTGCATGCATTGAAAATTAAAGTGACCCTCTATACAGCAAAGTTCACAAGTAAAAGGATAAAGGTCACACAATTCTCTAGCAATTTCATTTAAATCTTTGACCCAGGTGATTGTTCTTTCATGCTTATGTTGCTTACAATACTTCTCTTCTTCAATCATAGGCCTTTCACAAGGTCTATCCACTCCACAAAAATTAACATGCTTATATAAAACTTCATTTTTAGGGATTGGATCATGCATGTTGCAATCATCATGAACAATTTCATTTTCTTTGCAAATCTCTTTAAAAGGTTCATGATGCTTGATCCAATCCTCCTTAGGCATATTAAGATGTGAAGCAGAAGACTTGAGGAAATCAACAAGGAGTTGAGAATCAAGCCCAAACTTAGCACTAAACTTATTAAAACTTGTAGTTTCAACAAAGGACTTAATGCAATCATACTCATAAATTATACCTGACTCTTTACCTTTGTCGATCTCCCAATCTTCAGTGTTGCGTTGAATTCTTTCAAGGAGTTCCCATTTAGCATCAATCTTTTCGTTTGTGAAAGAACTCATAGAGGAAGCATCGAGCAAATCTTTATCCTGTCGAGAGAGCCTCGCATAGAAATTAGTAATAATCATATCTTTGGGGAGCCCATGGTTAGGACATTTTAGCATTAACGTTTTCAGTCTCCCCCAAACTTGAGCTATGCTCTCTCCGTCATGAGGATAGAAATTATAAACATAATTCATATTCTCATGAACTTCATGAAGTGGATAAAACTTGGAGTAAAAGAGAGACTGGATCTCTTCCCAATCCAGCAGGTGAGAGTCATCTAGTAGCCTATACCATTCCAATGCTTTTCCTTTCAGTGGCAAGGCAAATAATTTCCTCATGACTCCATCTCTTGTCAAACCTGAAATCTTAAACAACTCACAAAGTTCTGTAAGTTTCAACAAATGAATACTAGGATTGACTGTCCCATCATAACAATCATTCCTAATTATTTCAATTATCCCAAGTGGTATTTGGAACGAGATACATTCAGTAGGTGGAGGAGACTTCTCTACCACGGGTGTGGTAAAGCGGCCTTCCCCAAGCAGCGAACTAAGAGTGCGGTTTTCCATAAACATAACTAGTGAAACTAAAAACAAGAAACGAAAAGATTTAATTGCAAGATCTAAAGATATACCTTCAAACACTTCCTTCCCCAGCAACGGCGCCAGAAATAGCTTGATGTCTACACACGCTTCTATTCTTGTAGACTATGTTGGGCCTCCAAGCGCAGAGGTTTGTAGGACAGCATCAATTTCCCTCAAGTGGATGACCTAAGGTTTATCGAACTCAGGGAAGTAGAGGTTGAAGATGGTCTCTCTCAAGCAACCCTGCAACTAAGATACAAGAAGTCTCTTGTGTCCCCAACACACCTAATACAACTAAGAGTTGTATAGGTGCACTAGTTCGGCGAAGAGATGGTAAAATATGGATGATAAGAGTGGCAAAGCAAAGTAATATAAATCTGTAATAAAAAGTGCAGCAAGCAAACAAGTGGTAAACGTGAGCACAAATGGTATTGCAATGGTGGAAACAAGGCCTAGGCTTCATACTTTCACTAGTGGCAACTCCCAACAACATTAACATAGTCTAATCACATGATATTTCCCATAAAATATGCAATGGAGACGCACTCGGAGGTCATTCCTTTGTGGTCAAGAGAGGACGAGAATTATGTAGGGCCACAAAAGTTCGTAGTTCTCAATCTATGGATTTCCCAATGTCACCGCGGCCATCCAAAGAGAGTACCACAATCACCACAACATATCTCAAGGATAGTCAAAGACAAGCACCAAGAGACTCTCAATCTTCAATCAACACACAAAAGAGGAAATCACTCATGAAAATATTCTTCTAATCCATGTCCAATAGACCGCTGTCACCTTGGCTCGGGGATTATACTAGATAAAGACAAGTGAGTACATCAATCCAATACATAGAGGAAGGGGAAATATCATGGGATCACCCTAGATTAACATAGCCTATGATCACAACGAAGATCACATCATGGGAGAGAGAATTGACCACATAGCTACTGGTAGAAACCTTAGCCCCGAGGAGGAACTACTCCCGCATCATGGAGGGAGGAAGCAACGTTGATGGAGATGAATCCGGGGGCACTTCCCCGTCCCGGCAGGATGCCAGCACAGGAATTCTGGTCCCCCGAAACTTGGTGGCGATGGCGGCGGAGATCGGAATTGCTTCTGGAGAAAAGGGTTCTGGAATCAGGGTTTCCGCGACGGGAGAATAAATAGGAGGCCAAGTAGGGCACCAGAGGAGGTGGTATCCCCCCAGGCGGCCCCCCGGCGCGGCCAGGGGTGGGGCCGCGCTAACAGGGCGCCTGGGGCCCCTCTGGCCCCCCTCTGGCCCCACTTCTGGCACATGGAAGCTTCTGAAGCGCTGATTTTTTATATATTTTCCCGTAATTTTTCTGGTAATTTAAGTAATGGGAAAACCTGAAATACAAAAACAGCAGAAAACAGAAACTGGCACTGGGGTGCACTGAGTTAATAGGTTAGTCCAAATATGATCAAAAGTGTATGAAAGTGTATCAAAAGCATAGCAATATCACCCAAAACATGCATGGAGCAAGCAGAAATTATAGATACGTTTGGGACGTATCAACATCCCCAAGCTTAATTCCTGCTCGTCCTCGAGTAGGTAAATGATAACAAGCATAACTTCTGTGGTGATATGCTATCAACCATATAAGAACTTTTTAAGTAAAGCAATCAAGGCATGTAATTCAATTCAAGTCATAACAAGCAAGAGTCTATATTAGCATTGTAACAAGCAACATAAGAACATAAAGGTGCAAGAGCTCTCGCTGTCCGTGACTCGAATGTCTCCAAATGGTGTTTGCGTGCAAGAAAGGGGATAGGGATATACGAGAGAGTAAAACATAGTTTTTGTATTGTTGAGAACTTAATCTACTAAAGTTTCACACTTGGTCTTCTTTGGAATCTTATCTTGACTCATCCCCAGACCACCAGCCAGGTACAAGTCAAAATGATCCACTCCCTTTCGATATTTTGAGCACTCATGCAATGGATGAGCGTAAGCAAGAAAGTTGACACTTAGGATGGCAAAGAGAGAAAAATGATGAAGGGGGAAGACAAAAAAGGTGTGAAAGGCTCACATCAATGAGGACAATCATAGGCGAGAGAAAGCCAAATGATAGATATAATGTGAGGAGTAGGTATTGCCATGCAACGGATGCACATATGAGCTAAGGTAAGCTCTCCAATGGAACTAGTGGGGGTGCATCCAACTTGCTTGCTCAAGAAGACCTAGAACTCTTTTGAGGAGGCTCATCATTGGAATATACAAGCCAAGTTCTATAGTGTGAAGGTCCCCACATAGCTACATGCATGAATGATAATCTCTATGGAGTACAAGGTATAAGATGGAGTACGAGTGTGGATCTCTCAAAAGGAATAGTAGTGTGCCCCCTTCTCTCTTTTTATTTCTTTTTCTCTTTTTCTCTTTTTATTTTTTATTTTTTTGTGGCCTCAATGGCTCTTTCTATTTAACTCTCATTTGTCCTCTTTGGGATCTTTTGATTTTGTCCTCTTTGGGATCTTTTGATTTTGTCCTCTTTGGGATCTTTTCCTCAATTTAGGGGCAACACTCTATATATTACAAGAAGTATAGAAGATCTTTCACACTTTACAAAAGTACTCAACATAAAGAAAATGAAACTATCATGATGTATGCAAATGTATGCCTCTGCCGGTGTAGCAGGATATGCAATGATACTAGCGCGTCATGTAGCAATGATTAGGGCAAGGCCCAACTAGCATGCGGCTCATCGATTAAGCAAAAAGCATGTATGACATGAAGATCAAGTCATGAGAAGATGGATGTTGCATGTCAATGTATCTCGGAAAGGCTATGGAAATGCCTTGATAGGTAGGTATGGTGGCTGTTTTGAGGAAGGATATAATGAGGCTTATGATGACAGAGCATATCATGCCAAGGATTTGGATGCACCGGCGAAGTATGCGCCAACTCTCGAGGTGAGAAAGGGCAATGCACGGTACCGAAGAGGCTAGAAAAATATGGCAAGGTGGAAGCGTCAACTTTCGAATACTCACATTAGTCCGAAGAACTCATGCACTTATTATCGGTAACTCTCAATCTAATTAGGAGGTTCACAAAGAGACAAGTACCCCGAGGAGGAGTGTATGGGGGTTTGGTTATCCTTGCGCATCCTCGACTCATGGTACGTGAGTGTACTCTAATATTCGACCCCTACAAAGATTAGTGATCCATCTAGTAGCTAAAGTTCTCAACTATTTTGTAGGTTTTCTAAAATAAACACGGATTGCCCAAAATACGACATCTATCACTAATAGGCTAATGCTCTTGACACCAAAAGTTCAGACATTACTCATGGCAATACCTCAAAACTATTGCAATTACTACTAAAATTAAATAGCAACCTCAATTACCTACTTTAAGTTAAGACACATAACTCAGTGCAACAGGCAAACTCTCTTAACAAGATAAACATGAAAACTCAAGAGAGTTCAGCAACCAACTAAACAAAAGCTCTTTAAAAAGAAAAGCATGAAAACTAAGAGCTAAACATGACAGCAGCTATGGAAAGACAAAGAACACACACAGCACAGATAAGCATGAAAATCCTATGTTGTGTTGTAGGTTGAAGTGGTGCGTGTTTCTCTCCCACACAAAGAAAGCTGGGTTCTAACTTGTTATGAACAGCAAGCAAAACTAAATAAACTAAAAAGAAAAGAGCAAGATGCTCCAAGCATAGCACATAACGCATGAAGTGATAAAAATATAGTGGAACAAAGGACGAACTGATAATTGTTGATGGAGAAGGGGATGCACGGGGGCATCCCAAGCTTAGATGCTTGAGTCTCCTTGGATATTTCTTGGGGGTGCATGGGGGCATCCCCAAGCTTGAGCGTTTGACACTCCTGAATCTTCTTTTATCATCTTCCCTCGCACACTTGAAAACTCCCTTCATACATAACTCATCATAATCTGATTAGAGAGGTTAGTACCCACAATAAAATAATTTTTCTCTACTGGAAACAAAGATATTCTTGAAGGTCTACTGTTTCTCAAGATCGTCAAAAAGTTTTTGCAAAGAAAAAAGCAAGCTTAAGGTCTGCAAAACGAAGAAAAGGCAAAACACGGCAGAATCCGTGAAAAACAGAGCAGCAGGTAGTAAATAATTTTTTCGGGGCAATTCTACAACTCAAATCAAAAAACTCAGAACGGACGCTCGAAAGCCAATTGTATAGAGCATGCTGTCAAAAAAATTCAGATCAAAAAGATGATCTGGTGATTTTATTCGATTTTTTCTTTCCAAGGACAGAATCTGTTTTCTGGACAGCATGTCACAACTTTTGAACTTTCTTGCAATTAGAGGCTAAAATTGGCACAAAGCTGAAAAATAAAGATACAATGATGTTGCTACAGTAGTAACAAACATCAAGACCACTAAAAACTGAAAGAACAAACTGAAAGCAAAGATAACAAGGGTTGTCTCCCTAGAGCTCTTTCTTTATAGCCATAAAGATAAGCTTAAGACTTTAATGATGCTCTCGTAGGAATAAGAGTTGAAGAACAAAAGAGAGCATCAAGAAGCAAATACCAAACACATTTAAGCCTAACATGCTTCCTATGCATAGGAATATTGCAATAGAATAATTCATTGAAGCACAAAGCAATAAGCATAGGAAGACAAAACAAGTGCAGCTTCAAAACCTTCAACATAAAGAGAGGGAACTTGATATTATTGAAATATCTATAAGCATATGTTCCCTTCTCATAATAATTTTTAGTGGGATCACGAATAAACTCAACAATATAAGCATCACATAAAGCATTGTTACCATGATCCACATGCAAAAAGGTACTCTTACTCTCCACATAAGCATAATCTTTCTCATTGGTAATAGTGGGAGTAGGACTATCATAAACAACTTGAACACTATAGATTAATTGTGTATTAGGAAGATGGTGTTCAACAAGGGAGTAGTTCCCTCCATGATTATGACAAGTTTCATAAGGATAATTTCTCCTTGTGTCATAGGTACCTTTATAATCACTATAGATTGGAGTTATAACATCATCATAGTAGAGAAGAGCATTATCATTGCTAGCAACTATATTTGTAAACATGTTGTCTTTATTCTTACTAGCAGAGGAATTATCAATTATCACATCAATAGTGGGTAAAGGATTTGCAATCCTATCATCCCCAAGCTTAGAGCTTTCCATATCATCACTTTCAGAGTTGGTACCAAAAAGATTTTCAAGATCATAAGTAGCATTATCATCATTTTCCCAATCACAATAAGTAACATGCATATCATAATCAAAATCATCTTCAATAGTACCTACAGACGTATCATCAAGATGATAATTAAGGCAATAAACTTCACCTTCTTCTTTAAACTTACAACCGTTAGGATAAAATTTGATGGGAGGAATATGCTCAGGCCAGGTTGATACCCATTCTTCTTCCTTCTTGCTTCTCTTCCTCCTCCTCTTCTTTTTCTTCTTCTTCACCTTAGGAGGGAGTGGTTGGAGATGAAGCTTCTCCACATATCATGGTTTATCATTAGAAACAATAGGGGAAACTTGGGAGAAACTCTCCTTTTTATTAGCAGAAATATAAGAGACATTTTTATACTTTGGTAAAGTTCCCTCATTTCTAATCTCACTTATGTAATCATTTTATGGCAATTAACAACACAATAGAGATGGCAATTTTGCAAAGTGTTTTTTATTCCTATGGCATTAACATCTAGCCAAGAAGTCTTTTCTGATAACTCTTCACACATCAAAAATAACATAAGCTCATCATAAAGATCAGGGGTGATCATGTTATCACACAACTGGTTAACAGTTATGTTTTGAAAGTGCATGCATTGAAAATTAAAGTGACCCTCTATACAGCAAAGTTCACAAGTAAAAGGATAAATGTCACACAATTCTCTAGCAATTTCATTTAAATCTTTGACCCAAGTGATTGTTCTTTCATGCTTATGTTGCTTACAATACTTCTCTTCTTCAATCATAGGCCTTTCACAAGGTCTATCCACTCCACAAAAATTAACATGCTTATATAAAACTTCATTTTTAGGGATTGGATCATGCATGTTGCAATCATCATGAACAATTTCATTTTCTTTGCAAATCTCTTTAAAAGGTTCATGATGCTTGATCCAATCCTCCTTAGGCATATTAAGATGTGAAGCAAAAGATTTGAGGAAATCAACAAGGAGTTGAGAATCAAGCCCAAACTTAGCACTAAACTTATTAAAACTTATAGTTTCAACAAAGGACTTAATGCAATCATACTCATAAATTATACCTGACTCTTTACCTTTGTCAATCTCCTAATCTTCAGTGTTGCGTTGAATTCTTTCAAGGAGTTCCCATTTAGCATCAATCTTTTCGTTTGTGAAAGAACCCATAGAGGAAGCATCGAGCAAATCTTTATCCTGTCGAGAGAGCCTCGCATAGAAATTAGTAATAATCATATCTCTGGGGAGCCCATGGTTAGGACATTTTAGCATTAACGTTTTCAGTCTCCCCCAAGCTTGAGCTATGCTCTCTCCGCCATGAGGATAGAAATTATAAACATAATTCCTATTCTCATGAACTTCATGAAGAGGATAAAACTTGGAGTAAAAGAGAGACAGGATCTCTTCCCAATCCAGCAGGTGAGAGTCATCTATTAGCCTATACCATTCCAATGCTTTTCCTTTCAGTGACAAGGCAAATAATTTCCTCATGACTCCATCTCTTGTCAAATCTGAAATCTTAAACAACTCACAAAGTTCTGTAAGTTTCAACAAATGAATACTAGGATTGACTGTCCCGTCATAACAATCATTCCTAATTATTTCAATTATCCCAAGTGGTATTTGGAACGGGATACATTCAGTAGGTGGAGGAGACTTCTCTACCACGGGTGTGGTAAAGCGGCCTTCCCCAAGCAGCGAACTAAAAGTGCGGTTTTCCATAAACATAACTAGTGAAACTAAAGCAAGAAATGAAAAGATTTAATTGCAAGATCTAAAGATATACCTTCAAACACTTACTTCCCCGGCAACGGGGCCATAAATAGCTTGATGTCTACACACGCTTCTATTCTTCTAGACTATGTTGGGCCTCCAAGCGCAAAGGTTTGTAGGACAGCAGCAATTTCCCTCAAGTGGATGACCTAAGGTTTATCGAACCCAGGGAAGTAGAGGTTGAAGATGGTCTCTCTCAAGCAACCCTGCAACTAAGATACAAGAAGTCTCTTGTGTCCTGATACGTCCAAAACGTATCTATAATTTCTGCTTGCTCCATGCCTCTTTTGGGGGATATTGATATGATATTTATACACTTCCATACACTTTTGATCATATTTGGACTAACCTATTAACTCAGTGCACCCCAGTGCCAGTTTCTGTTTTCGGCTGTTTTTGTATTTCAGGTTTTCACATTACGAGAACTGCCAGGAAAAATCCAGAAAAAATATAAAAAAATCAGCGTTCCAGGAGCTACCGTGCGGCCAAAGTACAGCCGGGGGGGGGGGGGACCCACAGGGGCTCCAGGCGGCCTGCCCAGGCGGCCCACCCCTAGGCCGCGCCGGGGGGGCGCCTGGGCCCCCCAGGACTCCCCTGGTGACCCCCTTTGGCATATATTTAAGGTCCGTCGAGAAAACCCTAATTCCGGACCCCTTTTCTCCAGACGCGATTCCGATCTCCGCCGCCATCGCCATCAAGCTTCGGGGGACCAGAATTCCTGCGCCGGCACCCTGCCGGGACGGGGAAGTGCCCCCGGATTCATCTCCATCGACGTTGCTTCCTCCCTCCATGATGCGGGAGTAGTTCCTCCTCGGGGCTGAGGTTCTTACCAGTAGCTATGTGGTCAATTCTCTCTCCCATGATGTGATCTTCGTTGTGATCATAGGCTATGTTAATCTAGGGTGATCCCATGATATTTCCCCTTCCTCTATGTATTGGATTGATGTACTCACTTGTCTTTATCTAGTATAATCCCCGAGACCAAGGTGACAGCGGTCTATTGGACATGGATTAGAAAAGTATTTTCATGAGTGATTTCCTCTCTTGTGTGTTGATTGAAGATTGAGAGTCTCTTGGTGCTTGTCTTTGACTATCCTTTAGATATGTTGTGGTGATTGTGGGACTCTCTTTGGATGGCCGCGGTGACATTGGGAAATCCTTAGAATGAGAACTATGAACTTTGAGGTGTGCTTTTGTAGCCCTACATAATTCTCGTCCTCTCTTGACCACGAAGGAATGACCTCCGAGTGTGTCCCCTTTGCATGTTTTATGGGAAATATCATGTGATTCGATTATGTTAAGCATGTTTTATGGGAAATATCATGTGATTCGATTATGTTAATGTTGTTGGGAGTTGCCACTAGTGAAAGTATGAACCCTAGGCCTTGTTTCCACCATTGCAATACCATTTGTGCTCACGTTTACCACTTGTTTGCTTGCTGCACTTTTTATTACAGATTTATATTACTTTGCTTTGCCACTCCTATCATCATATTTTACCATCTCTTCGCCGAACTAGTGCACCTATACATCTAACAAGTGTATTAGGTGTGTTGGGGACACAAGAGACTTCTTGTATCTTAGTTGCAGGGTTGCTTGAGAGAGACCATCTTCAACCTCTACTTCCCTGAGTTCGATAAATCTTAGGTCATCCACTTGAGGGAAATTGCTGCTGTCCTACAAACCTCTGCGCTTGGAGGCCCAACAAGTCTACGAGAGTAGAAGCGTGTGTAGACATCAAGCTATTTCTGGCGCCGTTGCCGGGGAGGTGAGAGCTTGAAGGTATATCTTTAGATCTTGCAATTAAATCTTTTTGTTTCTTGTTTTTATTTCACTAGTTATGTTTATGGAAAACCTTGCTATTGGATCGTTGCTTGCGGGAGGACGCCCCACACCTGTGGTGGTTGCTCCTCCTCCTACTGAAATTGTGCCCTATAAAATATCGGCTGGTATTATCGATTATGTTTTGGCTAATCGTTATGCACGAGACAGACATCCCGGTGAACACTTGCTATATCTATCACAACTATGTTCATTATTTAAGCTTGCAGGTGTATCGAGGGAGTTTGTCATGAGGAAATTATTTGCCTTGTCATTGAAAGGAAAAGCATTGGAATGGTATAGGCTACTAAATGACTCTCACCTGCTGGAGTGGGAAGAGATCCAGTCTCTCTTTTACTCTAAGTTTTATCCTCTTCATGAAGTCCATGAGAATAGGAATTATGTTTATAATTTTTACCCTCATGACGGAGAGAGCATAGCTCAAGCTTGGGGGAGACTGAAAACGTTAATGCTAAAATGTCCTAACCATGGGCTCCCCAAAGATATTATTATTACTAACTTCTATGCGAGGCTCTCTCGACAGGATAAAGATTTGCTCGATGCTTCCTCTATGGGTTCTTTCACAAACAAAAAGATTGATGCTAAATGGGAACTCCTTGAAAGAATTCAACGCAACACTGAAGATTGGGAGATCGACAAAGGTAAAGAGTCAGGTATAATTTATGAGTATGATTGCATTAAGTCCTTTGTTGAAACTACAAGTTTTAATAAGTTTAGTGCTAAGTTTGGGCTTGATTCTCAACTCCTTGTTGATTTCCTCAAATCTTTTGCTTCACATCTTAATATGCCTAAGGAGGATTGGATCAAGTATCATAAACCTTTTAAAGAGACTTGCAAAGAAAATGAAATTGTTCATGATGATTTCAACATGCATGATCCAATTCCTAAAAATGAAGTTTTATATAAGCATGTTAATTTTTGTGGAGTGGATAGACCTTGTGAAAGGCCTATGATTGAAGAAGAGAAGTATTGTAAGCAACATAAGCATGAAAGAACAATCACTTGGGTCAGAGATTTAAATGAGATTGCTATAGAATTGTGTGACCTTTATCCTTTTACTTGTGAACTTTGCCGTATAGAGGGTCACTTTAATTTTCAATGCATGAACTTTCAAAACATAACTGTTAACCGGTTGTGTGATAACATGATCACCTCTGATCTTTATGATGAGCTTATGTTATTTTTGATGTGTGAAGAGTTATCAGAAAAGACTTCATGGCTAGATGTTAATGCCATAGGAATAAAAAACACTTTGCAAAATTTCCATCTCTATTGTGTTGTTAATTGCCATGAAAATGATTACATAGGTAAGATTATAAAGGAGGGAACTTTACCAAAGTATAAAAATGTCTCTTATATTTCTGCTAATAAAAAGGAGAGTTTCTCCCAAGTTTCCCCTATTGTTTCTAATGATAAACCAGGATATGTGGAGAAGCTTCATCTCCAACCACTCCCTCCTAAGGTTAAGAAGAAGAAAAAGAAGAGGAGGAGGAAGAGGAGCGAGAAAGAAGAAGAATGGGTATCAACCTGGCCTGAGCATATTCCTCCCATCAACTTTTATCCTAACGATTGTAAGTTTAAAGAAGAAGGTGAAGTTTATTGCCTTAATTATCATCTTGATGATACGTCCGTAGGTACTATCGAAGATGATTTTGATTATGATATGCATGTTACTTATTGTGATTGGGAAAATGATGATAATGCTACTTATGATCTTGAAAATCTTTTGGTTACCAACTCTGAAAGTGAAGATATGGGAAGCTCTAAGCTTGGGGATGATAGGATTGCAAATCCTATCCCCACTAGTGATGTGATAATTGATAATTCTCTTGCTAGTAAGAATAAAGACAACATGTTTGCAAATATAGTTGCTAGCAATGATAATGCTCTTCTCTACCATGATGATGTTATAACTCCAATCTATAGTGATTATAAAGGTACCTATGACATAAGGAGAAATTATCCTTATGAAACTTGTCATAATCATGAAGGGAATTACTCCCTTATTGAACACCACCCTCCTGATATACAACTAATCTATAGTTTTCAAGTTGTTTATGATAGTCCTACTCCCACTATTACAAATGAGAAAAATTATGCTTATGTGGGGAGTGAGAGTACCTTTTTGCATGTGGATCATGGTAACAATGCTTTATGTGATGCTTATATTGTTGAGTTCATCCATGATGCCACTGAAATTTATAATGAGAGAGGGAGGCTTGGTTCTAAATATCTTAATAATAAGAAGTTTCCTCTCTTTATGGTGAATATTTTGAAGTTATGCTTGTTTTGCCTTCCTATGCTAATTGCTTTGTGCTTCAATGAATTATTCTATTGCAATATTCCTATGCATAGGAAGCATGTTAGGCTTAAATGTATTTGGCATTTGCTTCTTGATGCCCTCTTTTGTTCTTCGGCTCTTATTCTTACGAGAGCATCATTAAAGTCCTATGCCTAGCTTAAAGGCATAAAAGAAAGCGCTTTTGGGAGGCAGCCCACAATGAATGAAATTTTATTTTGCTTTTTGTTGTGTCTTGATGTTGTTACTACAGTAGCATCATCATTGTATCTTTACTTTTCAACTTTGTGCCAAGTGTAGCCTCTGATTGCAAGAAAGTTCAAAAGTTGTGACGTGCTGTCCAGGAAACAGATTCTGTCCTTGGATAGAAAAATTCGTATAAAATCACCAGATCATCTTTTTAGTCTGAATTGTTTCGACAGCGTGCTCAATACAATTGTCTTTCGTGCGTCTGTTCTGAGTTTTTTGATTAGAGTTGCAGAAGTGCCCCGAACAAATCATTTACTACCTGTTGTTCTATTTTTCACAGATTCTGTCCTGTTTTGCCTTTCTTTCATTTTGCAAACCAAGAGCTTGCTTTTTCTTTGCGAAAACCTTTTGGTAATCTTGAGAAACAGTTGAACTTCAAGAATATCTTTATTTCCAGCAAGGAACAATTATTTTATTATGGGTACTAACCTCGCTAATCAGATTATGATGAGTTATGTATGAAAGGAGTTTTCAAGTGTGCGAGGGAAGATGATAAAAAGATTCAGGAGTGTCAAACGCTCAAGCTTGGGGATGACCCCATGCACCCCCAAGAAATATTCAAGAAGACTCAAGCGTCTAAGCTTGGGGATGCCCCCGTGCATCCCCTTCTCCATCAACATTATCAGTTCGTCCTTCGTTCCACTATATTTTTATCACTTCATGTGTTATGTGCTATGCTTGGAGCGTCTTGCTTTTAGTTTTCCTTTTTAGTTTTCTTTAGCTTTTCATAACGAGTCGGAACTCAGCTTTCTTTGTGTGGGAGAGAAACACGCTCCACTTCTACCTAGAACATAACATAGAATTTTCATGTCTATCTTTGATGTGTGTGTTCTTTGTGTTTCAATAGCTACTATCATGCTTAGCTCTTAGTTTTCATGCTTATATTTTTAAAGAGCTTTTGTTTAGTTGGTTGCTTGAACTCTCTTTAGTTATCATGCTTATCTTATTAAGAGAGTTTGCTTCTGTTGCATTGGTTGATATGTCTATGATAAAAATGCTACGTGCATAATGGTGCTTAGTAGTTCCTGTTTTCTTATGGTTAGTCTCAAATAGCTGGGGGGGTTCCCAATGTGTTATTGGAGTACCAACATGATTTGTTTGCCTATGATGTGGTATGGTTTAGTAATATCTTCCTTCAAGAATTTATTTTGATTGACTTGGCGTATGCTCACGCATATTTAAGACTGTAAAGAAAGTCTGTCAAGCCTTGATGATCTTTTATTTCTGAGTAGCGATATAACTTCCATGCCTGATTCAATGTTGCTTTGTCGCTCTGCATGATTATGACCGTCATTGTTCTTTTAGTTGGTCGCTCCCAGTCTTTTGCTAACCTCCACCTGTACTAAGCGGATTGACTGCTTGTGCATCCAAAATCCTTTAAACCAGTTATGCCATATGAGTCCACCATACCTACATGGTATTTACCTGCCATTCGTAACGAAGACTTTCATGTACCATCTCGAAATTATTCAAAAAAGCATTTCTATTTTGTGCCTCTGTTTTAGCTCATGAGGAAGTAGTAGTTAATTCATGATCTTCTTAAGTTGGACAAGCTTCACCCCGGGATTGCATGTCTAATGTGCAAACCCATAATACGAGAAGGAACTGGCAAAGAGTGCACCCGGCTCAAAAATAATATAACAAACAAACCCTCCTTCACGCTTTGTTCATGAGAAATCAGAAAACTTTGGCAGTGATAAACAAAGGAGATTAAGAGGATGTGATCGTCCTCATTCGGGAGCCGTTCCTCGAAACTTGTCCATCTCAAGAAGTAATTGAGTTGTCTGCTAGCATTCGTTGACGAAACATGCATATCCAAAAAAATAATTATTACCTCTGTTTTTAAAACCAAGAGCTCTGGTACATGTTTAGTTTTTGTTTCCGACTATGGGTTTTCAACTTTGCCAACAAAAGCCACGGTTCGAGAGTCTCCACCTTCTTTTAAAGCACCAACTACTAAGAGCATGATTGTCATTCTGAGTGTAATGTGCATTGTCCCAAAGTAGGATTGTCTTTTGCATGATTGTGATATCGTTTATTTTGAAATCATTGTATATAGTCATCACTTAAACCTTGGAGGTGCCCCTGCATTTATGTTTTGCTTCACTAAAGGGTCAAGCTAGATATCACTTTATCATATTTGCACATCCTGTTCATTGCAAATCTATTTGATGTTTCAGTATCATATTGTAAAACTTTCAGTTCTTTGTGATTTTCACATGAGGCAACTTAATTACTACAGATTCATTGTCTTAGTAAGCTTTTGTCATATGACTATGAATAAGTCCTATATGGTTAATAGAATGTCACCACAAAAATTATCCTTGTTATCATTTACCTACTCGAGGACGAGCAGGAATTAAGCTTGGGGATGTTGATACGTCCAAAACGTATCTATGATTTCTGCTTGCTCCATGCCTCTTTTGGGTGATATTGCTATGATATTTATACACTTCCATACACTTTTGATCATATTTGGACTAACCTATTAACTCAGTGCACCCCAGTGCCAGTTTCTGTTTTCGGCAGTTTTTGTATTTCAGGTTTTCACATTACGAGAACTGCCAGGAAAAATCCAGAAAAAATATATCAAAAATCAGCGTTCCAGGAGCTACCGTGCGGCCAAAGTACAGCCGGGGGGACCCACAGGGGCTCCAGGCGGCCCACCCCTAGGCCGCGCCGGGGGGGCTCCTGGGCCCCCCAGGACTCCCATGGTGACCCCCTTTGGCATATATTTAAGGTCCGTCGAGAAAACCCTGATTCCGGACCCCTTTTCTCCAGACGCGATTCCGATCTCCGCCGCTATCGCCATCAAGCTTCGAGGGACCAGAATTCCTGCGCCGGCACCCTGCCGGGACGGGGAAGTGCCCCCGGATTCATCTCCATCGACATTGCTTCCTCCCTCCATGATGCGGGAGTAGTTCCTCCTCGAGGTTGAGGTTCTTACCAGTAGCTATGTGGTCAATTCTCTCTCCCATGATGTGATCTTCGTTGTGATCATAGGCTATGTTAATCTAGGGTGATCCCATGATATTTCCCATTCCTCTATGTATTGGATTGATGTACTCACTTGTCTTTATCTAGTATAATCCTCGAGACCAAGGTGACAGCGGTCTATTGGACATGGATTAGAAAAGTATTTTCATGAGTGATTTCCTCTCTTGTGTGTTGATTGAAGATTGAGAGTCTCTTGGTGCTTGTCTTTGACTATCCTTTAGATATGTTGTGGTGATTGTGGGACTCTCTTTGGATGGCCGCGGTGACATTGGGAAATCCTTAGAATGAGAACTACGAACTTTGAGGTGTGCTTTTGTAGCCCTACATAATTCTCGTCCTCTCTTGACCACGAAGGAATGACCTCCGAGTGTGTCCCCTTTGCATGTTTTATGGGAAATATCATGTGATTCAATTATGTTAATGTTGTTGGGAGTTGCCACTAGTGAAAGTATGAACCCTAGGCCTTGTTTCCACCATTGCAATACCATTTGTGCTCACGTTTACCACTTGTTTGCTTGCTGCACTTTTTATTACAGATTTATATTACTTTGCTTTGCCACTCCTATCATCATATTTTACCATCTCTTCGCCGAACTAGTGCACCTATACATCTAACCAGTGTATTAGGTGTGTTGGGGACACAAGAGACTTCTTGTATCTTAGTTGCAGGGTTGCTTGAGAGAGACCATCTTCAACCTCTACTTCCCTGAGTTCGATAAACCTTAGGTCATCCACTTGAGGGAAATTGCTGCTGTCCTACAAACCTCTGCGCTTGGAGGCCCAACAAGTCTACGAGAGTAGAAGCGTGTGTAGACATCATGTCCCCAACACACCTAATACAACTAGGATTTGTATAGGTGCACTAGTTCGGCGAAGAGATGGTAAAATATGGATGATAGGAGTGGCAAAGCAAAGTAATATAAATCTGTAATAAAAAGTGCAGTAAGCAAACAAGTGGTAAACGTGAGCACAAATGGTATTGCAATGGTGGAAACAAGGCCTAGGCTTCATACTTTCACTAGTGGCAACTCCCAACAACATTAACATAGTCTAATCACATGATATTTCCCATAAAACATGCAATGGAGACGCACTCGAAGGTCATTCCTTTGTGGTCAAGAGAGGACGAGAATTATGTAGGGCTACAAAAGCACACCTCAAAGTTCGTAGTTCTCAATCTATGGATTTCCCAATGTCACCGCGGCCATCCAAAGAGAGTACCACAATCACCACAACATATCTCAAGGATAGTCAAAGACAAGCACCAAGCGACTCTCAATCTTCAATCAACACACAAAAGAGGAAATCACTCATGAAAATATTCTTCTAATCCATGTCCAATAGACCGCTGTCACCTTGGTCTTGGGGATTATACTAGATAAAGACAAGTGAGTACATCAATCCAATACATAGAGGAAGGGGAAATATCATGGGATCACCCTAGATTAACATAGCCTATGATCACAATGAAGATCACATCATGGGAGAGAGAATTGACCACATAGCTACTGGTAGAAACCTCAGCCCCGAGGAGGAACTACTCCCGCATCATGGAGGGAGGAAGCAACGTCGATGGAGATGAATCCGGGGGCACTTCCCCGTCCCGGCAGGATGCCGGCACAGGAATTCTGGTCCCCCGAAACTTGGTGGCGATGGCGGCGGAGATCGGAATTGCTTCTGGAGAAAAGGGTTCTGGAATCAAGGTTTCCGCGACGGGAGAATAAATAGGAGGCCAAGTAGGGCACCAGAGGAGGTGGGATCCCCCCAGGCGGCCCCCCGGCGCGGCCAGGGGTGGGGCCGCGCCATCAGGGCGCCTGGGGCCCCTCTGGCCCCCCTCAGGCCCCACTTCTGGCACATGGAAGCTTCTGGAGCGCTGATTTTTTATATATTTTTCCCGGAATTTTTCTGGCAATTTAAGTAATGGGAAAACCTGAAATACAAAAACAGCAGAAAACAGAAACTGGCACTAGGGTGGACTGAGTTAATAGATTAGTCCAAATATGATCAAAAGTGTATCAAAAGCATAGCAATATCACCCAAAACATGCATGAAGCAAGCAGAAATTATAGATACGTTTGGGACGTATCAGGCGTACAACACAACATCAACACGGGACGGAAGCAACTCGCGTGGATATGTAGGAGTGGCAACAAGCAGCCAGTTCGCTGGTTGGTTGTCAATTCAAGCCTCAATGGAGGAGGGAGAACACTGTTGGGGCAGTGGCGGAGCCAGGAATTTGCTTCTAGGTATTCTTGTAATTTTGCCAAAGTGGCATGGACTAATGGACATTGGACAATTTTTTCCATATCTTGTAATTAAGCTGTTTTGGTCTTGAGTTTGTGGGCTCCAAATCATATAGCATATGTAGTCAATTTTTTTGAGGGCAAATACTTGGGTATTCCATGGAAGTCCAAGGAAGACCCCCAACACCGCCACTGTGTTGGGGGAGAAGCTGGATTGAGGAATTGGGACAAGACTTAGAAATTAAATCTCCATGGAGGCGAGTCGTCGGAGACATAATTTCTATCTATCCATGTATGTGTATCGCTGCATTGGGCTAGAGAGGGCAGTTGGATGTTTATGGCCCCGTATGGGTTGAATGACATATGGGTTGTTCAACTTGCTGGGGATTGAAGGGGTTGGGATTAAATCATGTGAGTCAAAATCCTTTCCAATTATTCCGGGATGGGATGGCGGAGGGCATTAATCAAACAATCCCTCAAGAGTGCGAATTTTTTAAAAAGAGAGTGTGAATAAGTAGCAAAACTACATAAAAGAGTGATCTAACGTTGCAAAAATAAGTTGACACTAGCCAAACAAGAAAAATAGTGATCTCACGACACAATGTATATAGACATTATTGCTTGACGTGCAAGAATATCCTAAAAGTACATGTGATACGATTGATATGTTGCCTCGTGGCAACGCACGGGCAATTAACTATTGTTAGAATAATTTGGGCAGCTAGCCCTCGTTCTTTTTTGTTTGAATTAGATTTGCTTGTTCTGAATTCTGCAGACATGTGGTGTGTTGTATTGATCTTGGCCTTGTTTTTTTGCAGAGACACCTGGCGATGTATCAAAATCTGTCCCGCAAAATAAAGGAGCGCTGAGGATGATGGCTTTCATGTTGGTTTGGATGATGTTGGTTCGGTAGTGTGGCTTCTAATATGTCAGATGCAACCTTTTGGGGTATCATATTCGCTAATTCTTCACATTGCCGGATTTTTTTCCTGTGTTCGGTTAGGTCTGATGTGTGTAGCCTGTGTGGATATGTTGTGGCCGCGGGCCATGTGTGTGCTTGTGACAACATGCTACGTAATATTTATGGTCATGATGCAGTATTCGAAATTTGGTGCTAGATCGTACGAAAATACTTCATATGATGTGGTGCAAATGTTAATTGGGAATTCAGCTGTCTTTTATCTAATTTATATTTGCATATAAATGGTGCATCAAATAGCCTCATAAATATGAAATGAATATATGTCACAGGAGCCTTACTCTTATATATAGTTGTCATTAGGTGAATGGGGTGTGCTTATCATGATCATATGATATTATATAGGTGCGTACTATTTTTTTGTATATCTCTTGGATTTGTATTCATTGATTCCTGTTAGCAGTCATTTGTGACTAGAAATGTTTTTGAAATTTTGGGAAATTAGACATGATCATTCTGAGAATGATTGAATAAAAATAGACATTTAATCTTAGCGAGTCCATGGGCAATACCGTACCCATTTCTTGCCTGGCACACAGTTGGAAGGATATTTCCATCCTTGCCTTCTATTCTTTGCTACAGAAGCCACGAGTTCAGTTTTGATTTTGAATCTTATCAAGTTCAGTTCAAATTTAATTATACTTCCTCTGTACTATTTTTGTTGTTAATTTTAAAAAATGACATGAATTTTCGAAAGCCATGAGTGTTTTGGGATTGTTAAGGGTCGTCAGCAAATATTTTATTATACACTTGTACAGGATTATTCAACACTAACGCTTCTAACATTTTAACTCTTTATGATACCCAGGTTGCAATGGGGAGAGAAACAATGAAATCCTTGTTGAGAGCCTACAATGAAATCCTCGTCGAGGACTACAAAACAAGTGCATGATTATGTGTTTGAAATTCAAAGTGTAAGTGGTTAGAGGTGGAAGGAGCGATCGAGAGCCGGATGCACCATTCAAAAATGTGGCGATCTTGGGTCCGAGAGGTGGAGAGGCAAAGATAGTGAGTGGAGGAATAGAAGAAGAAGAAGAAGAATGTGGTCCTAAAAGAAGAAGATGAAGAGGAAGAGAGAGATAAATAGAGAGATAGAGAGAGTAGTAGAGAGAAAGTGAGAGGGATTGAGGGGTTGACGCCGTTGATTGCCTAATGCTACTGCTAATTATATCGGCTGACTATAAGGAGGTGATGTGGCAGTTTATATAGGGGTTGATTGCCTAAGGTTGCTGTTGATTACTGATTTTGTATAGTAATCGTTGATTTGCTAGAGAGATAAAAATGTGTGTATGCACTGATTGCGATAGCTATATGCCACTAGATGTGTATGTTGTTGCTGAAAATGTGTTGTTTTTGGTTGTTTTGAAAGATAAACATATGAATTTGATAACACAACTGAAAATGTAGGGTATTAAAATGATGTACATATGGCTTTGATAATTTCACAAGACCGATGGAATATAGGAGATATGAAGGTTAAGATACAAAATGGGGTGATGTTGGAATTAAACAAAATTTAGGAGAGTCCCATATATAGTAATTTAGGGGAGCAGTTGGAGTTCCTCTCACTCCTATCCCCAATTGCTCTCATGTTCCGACCCCCACCTAAGCCTACCCATACGACATGCCTGTCATCCATGACCGTCCCTGTAGCTTGCGACAAGAAGCGAGAGAGGGTCGGATGGATGGGGATCGAAGGAAGGGAATCCATGTCCATCCATGTAGCCCGCGACAAGTAGCGAGAGAGGATGGGATGGATGGGTATCAAAGGAAGGGAAGGGGGTATCTTTACTATTAAAGGTGAATCTTTGATAGTGATGGTACATTAGTATGTCGTCGTTCGTACACCCATCCCTCCCCTCGAGTTTTCCCCGTTCGTCCATTTGCCCTGAATCACACAAGATCTTCCGAGGGAAAGGAAATTGTGATGCAATCTCTCATGTTAATTCCCATAATGCATGTTTCTCCTACACGCGATTCGATTTGATTGCATGACTTTACTAGGTAAATCAAGCATTGGCTCACTAGATTTCATGGCGCATCCTTGCATAACACGCTATGCCTTCTCCCATTCTCTCATGGATGCCGCATCCCCATGTCGGCGACCTTCCCCTGCATGTTGTGTCCCTATTTGACGACACGTGGAGACATCACATGCCCTCAGCCTGAATTGGCCACCGTACTCGGAGAAGGTGCGGCGCTGCGGTGAATAGCAAGTTGTGTTGCCATGGAGGTCACCCTCGGCTACGATGGTTTGCACTCCTTATCATCGGGATCAGCATAGGGTGTTGTGGAGGGGGGAGAAAGGGGGCGAGCAACGTCGTGGACGGTAGGGGACACGACAGTGAGAGCAAGACGCGAGCTAAATGATGTGACATCGATGGGAGACGACAGTGAGAAGCCGTGGTGGGCAGAGCATGCCAGGGGAATGAGATGTGAGCGTTGTGTCGTGCCATGAGAGAGTGAGAGGGTGAATTGCTATTTTTAAGATAAGAAGAGAAGTGGATTTGAGGAAAAGCGATGGTTTGTTATGAGAGAAACGTCACGTACTTTTTTATATAGTGAAAAATATCACAAACCCTGGCAAGTCATTTCTGGAGAATAATTACCAACAAGTGATTTAGAGGTGAGCCTATGTGTTATTAAAATTAGGATGCAACTCACTATACTAAAAAGCACGATGCTACTCACTATATGTTAGTGAAATTGGAATTTAACTCACTCTACTAAAGGCACGATGCTACTCACTCTAACTAAAAACAGCCACCTGCTTGTATCTAGACCAATGAACATATATTGTATATGCACTTATTTTTATCTTTAATATATGTTTATATGTTCACCTTTGTAGATTAGATGTAAAAACGATGGTTTCAAATGATGCTTTGAAAATGTCGATCGACAAAGTCACTGACGTAACTATAATGGATTGGACTGAAAACTAGAGAAGTGTCATCGTTGGATGAGAAGGGGTAGGGAATTAACGGATTTGAAGGCAGGCTACAAGAGATCTCAGGTGGCGAAGATGATGGTAGTGTTTAGAGGGATGGCCGACACATCATGTTACAACATTTTATTTGCACCATCCATCCCGAGCAACCATGGAAATAGAAGAAATTGATGGAACTATGTTAGAATGATCCATTTAGTGAAGAGATGATGAATAATGTAGTTCATGACGGTCACTTTCATTGTTCACTTATTGTCAGCCTTGTCGGCACAGGAACACATAGAGTGAGGTGTGCGTAGGGTGAGAGAGTGAGAAGGCTGGTTGTGGTGAGAGAGTAGCTGAGGTCAGAATAAAGCTGGGCAGGTAAGCTAAAAAAATTGGATAGACAATATTTCTGATTGTGCGAGAATTTCTTAAGTGCATCAAGTAAATTTTAATTTGTAACATATTCTTAGTTCGATAATTGCTCTATATGAATACATCGTCAAATTTCCTTTTTAATCAATTTACATTGCAAGTGAAGTGGATTTCATATTACCCAATTATGCGCACGCTATCTTTTCTATACATGTGAAATTTAACATGCATTATATTTATATAATTTCATAAAATATTTCAAAAACGGGCATTCTACTAGTAATTGTAGATGATCGGCTAGGTGCGGCTTTCGCAGGAGTGGATCGGTTAAAAATGGCCTTAGAGCATCTCCAATAGCATGTGTATATTTGTATATCTATATATTCATACATACAATAGTCTAAAAAGATTCTCTTATATACATGCCCAGTTTTGCATCAGAACGTCAATATACAGGACCATGACAGGTGGACCGTCGCTGAGGAGAGGAAAAAAATCATGACTAAAGCTGAGTTTAGACAACGCCTTCACATTGTCCACGAGTGGACATTGTCGAGGTTGATTTACAAGATGTGTATATTTGAACGACTATATAAATAAACTGTTGGACGCCTGTTTTTAATTCACGTCATTGAAAACGAGTATAGACATCATATAGACAAGCTACTCCCTCCGTTCCACAATGTAGTGCCTATGGATTTTTGTGAAAGTCAAACTTTGCCAACTTTAGCCAAGTGTATAGAGAAAATTATCCACATCTACAATACCAGACATGTACATTCTGAAAATATAACTCACGATGTATCCAATGATGTGCATTTGGTATTCTAGATGTACATACTTTTCTTTATAAACATGATCAAAGTTTGTAATGTTTGACTTTTATAAAAATCTATAGGCACTATATTATGAAACGGAGGGAGTATTAGGGTGTGTTTGGTTTCGATCATGGGCTGGAATGTAACGGGTCCGACCCCTACCTGGGCCTCATTCCTGCGTTCGGTTGACAAGTAGAACGGGAACCGATGCGTTCCTCGAGAGCGAATATTCCATCAAGATCCGGAATGTGCTCGTACCTCCAAATTGGAGGAATCACGCGGAACCGAGTCCCGCTCTCATCTTCCTTGCGACGTCTCTACCGAGACGGGGCACCAGATCTACGCGCTCGCCACCAAACTCAGCCTGGACGTCTGTCGCTTGGCCGGCGGCCCCTTCATCGGAGTCCCTCGTCTGGATGTGCGTCCATACTCTGTCGGCGTCTCGAACTAGTCCATTTGCCGCTTGTAGTTAAAAGCTAATCCTTTCGCCTTATCTTTGATAGGTTATTATCTAACTTCACGAGCGACACCAACAATTTGGATTTGCAGGTTTCTGTTAGTGGCCGGACGCCGCCATTATTATGTTTTTACAACGGCTGATCTCTCTTTGCCATGTGTTATTTCTCTAATATTCACACATGCATATGAGGTAAGATCATCTTTTCCGTGCAAAAATAATTTGAACAAAATTGATTCCATCCTATGCCTTCAACCAAATATTGAGACGGAATCGTTTCGTTCCATCTTTTAGTGCACACCAAACGCAAAAATGGAATCGACCCATTCCAATGAAACGAAAGCATGACATTCCATTCCACTTGGTTCCCAAACCAAACACACCCGCCTCTGGCATTGCTGACGCAACTTCTGCTTTGCGTGGTTCGGTTCCAATCAACGCAATCCCATGGTCTATCCGGTCGTCTCCGAGTTCGAACTCCCCACTTCCTGACCAATCAATCGTTCCAACGATGCGCTCCAGCGCGCCCCTCCCCCACCCACCCTTCAAACCCGCGCCCGCGCTCCATCCAAACCTAAACCCAAATCCCAACTCCGCCTCCGCGCACCGACCAACACTGCTCCGCCGCGCCCTCGTCGCGCGCGCGGCCGCAAGGGACGATCCGCCGCCGCCGGCGTCTAGCTTCGACTTCCTGGCGCTGAAGCGGGAGCTCGAGGAGCAGGAGGATGCGGTGGTCCCTGTGGATGCGACGGAGGGAGGAGGAGACGAGGTTGTTAACGAGGAAGATGGCGAGAGGGTGCCGAAGAGGATTGGTAGCAGCGGGAGGAGGACGGGGAGGCAAATGGCGAGGCGGTCGGGGCTGCTAGCGAAGCAGGTGATCAGCGTCAGCTCAGCGCGGAGCCTCGGGTTCGTGTCTCAGCTCTGGGTCGACGCTTCGTCGGTACGGGCTCCTCCTCCCTGCATCTGTTTTCGGTTGGCCAAGCTATATCTGATGTGACTTTGGCCAGTTCATGAGTGGCGATTGCAAATTACGGTTCACATCCTCGTGTTTGTTTGTTACAGTACTTGTTCCCCCGTTCTTTATGAGTGGCACGATCTACTATCACGACAATGCCTTACTTGGTTATCTATCAACTACAATCATATGTTTGGTCTTAAGTCATACCTGTGATATGTTTAGTGTGAAGTGTAATGTGTAATGTGTTAATGTTCTAACGTAACTGTTAGATCTGGCTTGTCATTTTTTTCCTCTCCTACTGGCACGCATTTCCTAGCTGCTAAGGGGGCGAAGTTTGGATTCCGCTGTCATATATCAGATCAACTAGTTGTGGATGCTTTCCCATAATGCGTAAAATGTGCATATAGTGGGTCAGCTACATTTTTGCTTAGGCGATACTGAGTAATTTCAAGGGTTCATTTAGTATTATGACTAACGAGCACTAAAAGATTGATCAGGAAACAGGGGGGGACACCAAATCATCATGAAGTTTGGAAAGTATCTGATGATGTAGCCTCTAGAGTGTTCTAGCCTTTAAAATTTCAACTTCCAATTAAAAGTTTGTCAGAAGAAACAAAAACAACAAGTTTGTTGTGAAAAGTAGTACTGTATTTGTCTTCTTTTCATTTATCACTTGTCAGATTCTCCTCATTTCTGTTTCTCCTAAAATTCTATACATAGGTGTAGTGAATTGAGAAGTACACAATGGTTTTTCTTCCTGATGTTTTAGTGCCTGAACTCATGAACTGAAAGGCAAGTGCATGGGATATGATGACATGTTGCTATGAATATAAGACGAATGGATGAATAAAGATATCATTCCATTAATGTATGTCTTGGTGCAAGTTCTGATGTGGTTTTCAAATCTCCCTGTGGCCAGCCGCACTAGGGGGGGAGGGGGACTGGAGGGTGTTAGGTTGTGCTTTACCGACTATGCTAGGTGAGGGGGAGGCAAGAAATGGATAGCACCAGTTGTGAAAGCGGCTACACAGAAGGGCTTTGTGTTCATATTTTAGCCTAGGGTGTCAAAGAAAGCTTCACCATTCATCTTCTCTGGTAGTCCATTTTTCTACTAGAATTCACAACCCAACTAAGCTCATTCATCTAAGATTCCCACATACACATATGTTTTTGCTTGATTAAAGGAAGTTTCCCACCTTATCATCGCAGCCGGAAAACATTTTTTTTTTGCAATTGACTTCTTAAGGCCCAGTGAACCAGGAGTGTCCTGGTGCCAACCTATCTGTACGAGAAAAATGAAGATGGATAAAAATTAAGAATGCATCCTCTTCATCTTCCTCAGCCAGCGAAGCTCAGCCTACTTGTCCTCAGTATCAATCATCAATATTACCTGTATTTTCTGGCAATATCCTCGCTGATGAATCCAAATAGCCCTCCCTTTATGATTTGCACCTTCATTAGAGAAATAGCCCACAAGTAACTGAAGTAGCTTTATGAGTATATTATTTGGTGTTGGCAAATATGAATGACGATCACATTATTGCTCCAAGTAAACAACCTGTAACAACACAGCAATGAGGACACACCTGACCTTGTGGGCCCTATCCTAGTTTATAGTCAAAGATCAAATCTGGTATTGGATCTAGTTTACTATCATAGACCACGCTCCACCTTCCTCTTATTTTTTTGAAGAAATTATCTTATGTTTTGATACGGACCTTCCTCTTCTTAGGATTCACATATTTAAACAAAACATTTCCCTAGTAGCAAAAATACTGCAGTCAATTGCCAGAGTTGAACAATCTTTTATTCTGAGTCATCCATTATCATATGCTAGCTAAACACATGTGCTTTGCCACAGATGGAAATATATAACTGATCATGTTTAGTTATTGTCGTCGCCACATTTTCCTCTACGCTGTCGTGGCCATCTGAGTTCCTCCCAGAGCAGCTTAGGTCTTTACATTGTGCTCCGCGTCATGCTTAATTTCCATTAGAGATTTTTCTTGAGGTGGTTGAGTTGTTTGCGGAAAAAGTTCATTGTATTTACAATTACCTCTTACATTTCTGTTAGATGTTTCCTAGGAGTGTTGGAAATAGAGGTGGGAAGCATGGATGAACTGCGCCTCAGCAATTAGTGCTCATAAGATAGGAAAGATGACATAACTATTTAGGAAGTGTTATGTTTCGTGGTAATAATTATTTTGTAAGATCAACACCACCTTTTCTTGATGTTTTTCTATTTCAATTTTTCTCCAGTGGGTTGTTGCATTGGTTGAAGTGAGGCCAAGCTTGCTTTCAGGAGATGCGGATAAATTCCTTTTTGAGGATATATATCAGGTTGAATATTCAACAATGCTTGATTTATGTTTCAATGTACCCTTCATTCTTGTTATCCACCTTGACATAGCGAAGTATATATTTTTATTAATAGTGCAGCAGAAACTTCAGTTATAAAGATATATGCAAGGTACTAATTGCTTTTGTAGGTTGGAGATGTTGTGCTTGTTGAGGATGAATCTGTGGTTGAGAACGAATTTAAGCTAGTTGGGCTGCATGGCTTGGTATGTTACCTTTATAAATTCAAACAAGGTCTTATTTTTCTGATTTTATTACATATTTATAGCTTAGGACATCAGCCTTAAAATGTGAAGTGCTAGGTTGTTTTGTATGCCATTTTACAATTTGTAAGCACGTTCCCTTGCATTCTTCCTGTTATGCCCCCATTTACCATTACTCTCATGGATAAGTGGAGTAGTACTTCCCAATGTTTCTCATTGGAGAGTGAACACAGGATTTTAGAGAATAAGGAGCCCCTAGGAGCAAGACAAGTGAATTTAAACTATAATCCTTAATTCTTGTGCCCATGGTTAAAGTAACCTGCATGTGTGGACCAGCATGGGGAGAGTATGAGCTAAACTCTACGCAATACTATCTTATGTAATGTTCATTGAAAGGGAATATTCTTCGTTCCATATCTTTTGGAACTCCTCTTAGTGCAGTCTTGTCTGAAAAAGAAAAGAGCATCAATCTCAAGTTCTTGGCCATATCAGAACCAGCAGCGCTTTACCGTTCTGCAATATTATTTTTTAGGTTGGCTACAATGTTGTGACTTCCAGGCGGCGCAATGTCGGTAAGGTGAGTTTATCTGGTCTTTGAGAGAGGTAATCTGAGTGAATTTCATTTCTTATTTGCATTTGAACAGTTTACTTAAGTTTGATGTTTTTAAGCTACAATTTTTTAATTATCTACTAGGTGCGCGGCTTCACTTTTAACATTAACTCAGGTGTTGTGGAGTCTCTTGAGCTTGATTCATTTGGGCTTACTATTGTCCCTGCTAGTCTGGTAATTTGGTTGGACGCCTGTCTGTCATCTTATAGGCCATCTAAATCCTTTGAATCTGTCTAAGTATACCACTTATTGCTTACCTTACAGGTAAGCACATACTGTTTGTTTGTGGAAGATGTGCTTGATATAGTTTCTGATACGATCGTGGTGCATGAAGATGCAATCTCTCGTGTTCAACGGTTAACACAGGTAAGTGTTACTGATTGTTTCTGATAGAACCAGTATTGGACTTAAAAGTACCGATTGACTGGAGATGAAATCGTAACCGAAGAAAAAAACTTGTTGAGTGAAAAATATTCTTAACTGAATGGTAGGGCATCTGGGGCACCCAAAATATGCAAGGACCTGGCGATCAGATAGGCGAGTACAACAGATATGGAAGGCGAAGAGCTAGGCCTGTTAAGAGACAAAATAGGCAGGGTAAGCCCATGGGCCGAAAACTCCATAGGAAAACGCGGGATCCGGAGGATGAGTGGGAACTGCCAATGGAGTATTGACACACGCACACGCAACACTCTTCCCGTCCTCAGAAAAGAAGTGCTGTCCCGCTGTTCTAGTTAGTGGTCAGCTACGATAGGATATGTCAGATTTTGTACTACATTACTGGAAGATGACGAAGACGAATAGGAAAGGAAATAGTTTGGCCATCTTGGGCGTGCTTTGGCTTGGTGGGTTAGTGAAAAGCGAGTATGTCTGCCGACCTCCGACGTCCTAATTCTGGTACAAAATGACTCATTTGTGGCGAGTTCATTTCTCATGTAATGATGAAGCTTCTTTTGACTTGACTGACACTGAACGACTGAAGTGTATATGCGTGTGATCATGTAGTGATGTACTACCACTGGAGACTGGACTAGTAGTACTAGATTAGTATGGCTTTAGCCACAAGGTCAAGATTCCTACCATATAGTTGTACAAAAGGAAAAACAGTTTGGTTTCTGAAAGGGAGGTCTGTGGCTACTTCAACCATTGATATGAGTTTTCTCTTCTCTGTTCCTCTAAACTAGTCAGGCTGCGAGGTTGACTGACTCACCTGTAGGCTGTAGCATGTTGCGTAGTGACCGCCGACCCTCAGCCGAACCTGGAGTACAAATTTAGCATCCGGCGATCTACCCAGCACGTATTCCATCCATCTGCGTGTGCGTGTCCCTACGGGCACGTGGTAACTTTGAGTAAAATCTATTTTAAACCTTGAATTCGTATAGCTGGTCGCAATCAAACCTCAACCTCTTAATCCATGAAATCGGCACTTTGTACTTGCTGATCCTAGTCAATCTGAACCCTGAACCGTAGTAGCTTTTTTGTATCATTCTAATCTCGGGACTGGATCGATGCATTGCATGACAGCGTTGACACATTTATCGGCACCATACTCTGCTGGCCATATTTATGGTTTCGGCATCTGCAACAGCTCAACCCATCAAAGATCACACTCGTCATCACTGCTGGAACAGTGCTGCTGCTTGAGCCGTTCGCTAGATCCATGGCGGTTTTCGCGGATCCATGGAATTACTCGCCGCGTACCGGTGGGCTCTATCTAAGGTAGAAGAACTGCTGCGCACGGCGTCTCGTCTGCTACTCTTTGTGCCGTTTTTCTCTTTTAAATGTTCAGTCGAGCCGTGTTTTTTACTTTTAGAAAAAGGTCTAGCCTATTTTGACTTGGGCAGCATGCGTTAGAGTGTTATACGTCAGTGTTATACGTCCGGGCGGACCCCCCGGTTACTGTCAGGGCGTGAAATTTTGACCCAGGCGGGCGCATCATGTAGGCCTCAAATATCCAGGCTGACCGGCATCTCTCCTATCCAGCTCAAATATGGGGCAGATATGATGCCGTTTTCGCCTCTAAATGTTCCGTCGAGCCGTGTTTTTCATTTTTAGAAAAAGGTCTCGCCTATTTTGACTTGGGCAGGATGCGTGAGTGTTATACGTCCGGGCGGACCTCCCGGTGACTCTCAGGGCGCGAAATTTTGACCCGGACGGGTGCGTCATGTAGGCCTCAAATATCCGGGCTGACCGGCATCCCTCATATTTAGCTCAAATATGAAACATATATGGTGTCATTTTCACTTCTAAATGTTCCGTTGAGCTGTGTTTTTCATTTTTAGAAAAAAGTCTCGCCTATTTTGACTTGGGCAGGATGCGTTAGAGTGTTATACGTCCGGGCGGACCTCCCGGTCACTCTCAGGGCGCGAAATTTTGACCAGGACGGGCGCGTCATGTAGGCCTCAAATATCCGGGCTGACCGACATCCCTCATTTTTAGCTTAAATATGAGGCAGATATGGTGTCATTTTCACTTCTAAATGTTTCGTCGAGCCGTGTTTTTAATTTTTAGAAAAAGGTCTCACCTATTTTGACTTGGGCAGGATGCGTTAGAGTGTTATACGTCCGGGCCTCCCAGTCACTTTCAGGGCGCAAAATTTTGACCCAGACGGGCATGTCATGTAGGCCTTAAATATCTGGGCTGACCGACATCCCTCATATTCAGCTCAAATATGGAGTAGATATGGTGCCATTTTCGCTT
>LR738712.1:469442891-469466562 GCA_902687465.1 Secale cereale | reverse complement strand
AGATTCCGCTATTTTTTTTGCATTTTCATGTTTGAGAAGTGAGCTGCTTTTCCGATGTGTGTTTTGTTTTCTGATCACCAAGTGAACCGCATTACTTTTTGGTGTTGTTTTGGTAACAATTTTTTTTGCACGGGCGATTTGTTGTTGTCTTTTCTCGTACTAATTAATTTTTTACACGCGTTTTGAGAAGTGTTGAGAAGTGAGCTGCTTTCCGATGTGTTTTTGTTTTTTGGATCACCAAGTGAACCACAACGGTTTTTTTATGACCAACTTTCGCGAGAGAACAAAGTGAGCTTCAAAGAGTCCTTTTGCAATGGACTTTTTTAGACCAAAGTGCACTGCATTTTTTGCTTTTCCAACAATTACAAAACAAACATTGCAAGTTTTACACAGCAAGCGATCACCGTCGTAGCAAGTTTTACACAGATTTTTTGCATGTCCAATGTATTTTGAGGGGGAACTGAAACTTAGATACAACAACAGTGCACTTCATTTTCATGCTATTTTGCACCGGCTACCATGCAAAATACACACATACACACAAAACCATCATGAGCACACTATACTGCAGTGGGGATGTCATCGCCAGCAACCAAAACGAACTGCGTTGCAGTAACCCATATGTGTCTCGCCGGATTCCCAGCGCGGGAGAGCCCGTCCCGACTTCAGATGGAGCGGCAGGAGAAGGCACAGCGTGGCCAGCACCATGGATCTCACGGCGAACTGCTAAACAAAACTTAGCAAGCTTAAAAAATCAAAACGAACAGAAATCAGGCTGTCGCCGGCACTGCTCGATGGTGGATGAAGTCCAATAGGAAGAGGGACTCATCTGGGACCGATGGAGCCCTCGGGGATGTCGCGCTGGAGCCGGCGCACGATGGTCTCGGGCAGCAGCAACAGCTTCTGGCCGGGGAAGAGGGGCTCGAGGGGGCGCACGGTGGCGCCGTGCGGGTTGCGGAAGACGTCCGGGTGCGCGAGGCAGAGGCCCAGCGGGTGGTTGGCGACGACGGCGCAGGCGAGCACCACGCCGGCGTACACCTCGACGACGCCGCTCCAGAGCACCACCCGCACCACCGAGGCCGCCGGCCACGTGGACCCGGCGCTCGCGCTGAGCTCCACCGACGCCGCGTAGCCGTCGGGCGCCCGCCGCCGGCCCCCCCATGAGGTACGCCTGGCCGCGCTGCTGCTGCTGCTTCTTCCCGCCCCGCCGCAGGGCCTGCGGGATGTACCTCGTCAGCGACGCCGTCGACGTGCAGCTGCCGCCCCCGCCACCGCCTCCGCCACGACGAGACATGGTTCGCTGGTTGCTGGGTACGTGAAGATCTCGATGGATCGATCAGGTGGGGAGCATTGCTCGGCGCGGCGAGCGTGGGTACATATAGAGGGGCTGTGGAAGAGCGCGAGGTGGGGGGCGGCGCCATGGAGGGAGTTGGTGCGGCGGCGCGGGGTAGGTGGTGCGGTGGTGGAGCATCGGGGAGAGAGAGGAGAGTGGGTGGCTGAGGTGAGGATAAGGTCGGATGGGGTTCGTTCGGTTCCTTCGCGCGGTTAGTTTTGTAGCTATGGATAGATCTTGGGTGTTATGAGAATAAGGCTAGTGTTAGGAGAATAGGGTCTTAAGGGGTGTTATGAGAATAGACCCACCGTCAATGATTCGATCAATTAGTGGGGGCTCCTAGGTCGGAGAAGGCTCTGATTACCAACTTGTAATGCCCAGGATGGGATTATACCTCCTACGTGTCGAGGCACGACTTAAAGGTATAAGCCCATTCTAGAATGATCTCAAGTTTGGTATCTTTGCACGACTCATGTAAAAATAGGGATGAAATTGCAAAAGGATAGTTGGCTTACACTCGCCACGTCACACAATACATTACATAATCAAAACATCATCCAAAACATCACAACCCGACTACGGGCGAAGATCCAAAAGAAAGATACCAAATACATAAAGCCACAGGTCCGAATCGCCCCTAGTAGAAACCATTACTGATCGTCGAAACACGTCACATACGTATGACCACTCTCTTCATCGAGCTCCCAGTGAAGTACTTGAACCAGCTCCTGCATCATTCTCGGCTGAACCTGCATCTGGTGTTGTAGTATCTGTGAGCCACGAGGACTCAGCAATCCCATAACCATGGGTATCAAGACTGGCAAAGCTTTATGGGTATGGAGAAGGGTAGTGGTGAGGTTGCAGCAGCGGCTAAGCATAATATGGTGGCTACCTTACGAGTACAAGAATAAGATGAGCTACTACGCAAACGGTCGCAAACTAGTAGTGATCGCTAAAGATCCTGAACTACCTACGAGCCAAACATAACCCCACCGTGTTCTCTTCCCAAAGTGAAAAGAGACAGTCACGGTTACTCACACAGTTGTGTGTTTTACTTCGGATCCTATGTCATGTTTTCTACAACCGGACATTAACAAATTCCAATTTGCCACATAACCGCGAGCACGGCTTTCGAAAGATCATAACCCTGCAGGGGTGTCCAAACTTAGCCCATCACAAGCTCTCACGATCAGCTGAAGTGATAAATATAATATTATCACCCCTTATCTTAGGGAAATCCGATCAGGCTCGGTATCCCGGTGCACAAGACATTTCGACAATGGTAAAACAAGTCCAGCAAGACCTCCCGGCGTGCCGACACCCTGATAGTAGCCGCGCGTATCTCGTCTCAGGCCACAACCGGATGGGAGAAGCTACGAGTAAAACCAGCCCTCAGGTTTCCCCAAGGTGGCCCCGCAGCACCCCCGTTTGGGACCAGGCCCCCCCTGCTATGCAGAAAAAATACTCGGGGACGCGACCCCCTATGCAAATTTAATTATTTAATTAAGTTGTTATTATGAGGCAAATTAAAACCAATGTTGGGCCTTGCTGGAGGAGTTTTATTCAAAGACGAAGTGTCAAGGGGTCCCCATATACCCAACCGTGTAAGGAACGCAAAATCAAGGAACATAATGCCGGTTTATCGGCGCCTAAGGTGGCATGAGTGGAACAAAACACCGAGCAAAAGGCCAAGCCTTCCACCCATGCCCAGTATATAGGTGTGTTATTATACATATAACATATTGTGATATTCCAACAACAAGTTCCCTCCTGGAATGATCTTCATCTTCACCTGCAACTAACAACGCTATAAGAGGGGCTGAGCAAGCGGGTAACATAGCCAAACAATGGTTTTGCTAGGAAGGTTTCAAAGGTTAGAGGTTTCATGGCAACAAGGAGAGGCTGCCAATAATGATGGGTAGCGCGACATATAACGATCGCATCAAGACAACTAAGCATGGAAATGTTAGTAAAGGTATCCAAGGGTATGGTCATCTTGCCTGAGATCCCGCAAGGAAGAAGAGCGGATCCGTGAAGAAGACGAAGAAGAAGCCTTGAAGAAGAACCACGAGAAGTTGAACGAATCCTCACGATCGCAACGAAACAAGCACTAACGAGAAGAAGCAAGCAATACGGTAAACACACAACACGAGACACGACAATATGCTCAATCAAGTATGATGCAAAACAAGTCTACGTATGATGCACAACAAGTCTGTATAGGAAGCAAAACAAGACAAGGTAGGAAGCACAGAAAAACAACACAAGTCTATATATGATGCAATACATGGCAAGGTATGATGCAATACATGGCAAGGTATGATGCATGGCAAGTCTATACAGGAAGCAATACATGACAAGGTAGGAAGCACAGGAAAACAACACAAGTCTATATATGATGCAATACATGGCAAGGTATGATGCATGACAAGTCTATACAGGAAGCAATACATGGCAAGGTAGGAAGCACAGGAAAACAACACAAGTCTATATATGACGCAATACATGGCAAGGTAGGATGCAAGTGTAAACTAGCTATCTAGGCATTTTAAATGAGGCCGGATATAACAGCAACAATTCCGGAAAACCCCACATGCCAATTTAGCAATTATTAAAGCAACACCAATTAAACATTCAAAGGTACATGCACGTAGTGGTACTTGGCGTCTCGGACCGAAGGGGTACTTGGCGCATCCACTGGTCTTCGAGGGTAGTCGTACACGTTTCTTCATCGAAGGTAGTCGTTCGGGCGTCGAGGTTCTTGGGTCTTCGGACTTGTAGGGGACTTGTAGGGCGGCGGCTCAGCCCGGGCGGGCCGGCTACGGGCTCTGGAGGGCCGCGGTGGAGTGGGGATGGTAGGGGGCGACGTTGCGCTGCGGGACTGGTTGGGAGCGGAGGCGCTGCGGGTGGCTGGCCGCTGGCGGCTTGCCAAGTGGCGGATCTGGAGCGGGGTAGTGCGGAAAACGAGACCAGAGGTGGCTGGAGGTAGGTGGAGGCTAGGAGATGCCAAATTTGGAATGGAGAGGGGTTTAAATAGGCAGGGGGTCTAGGGTTAGCTGTTTTGCTCCATTTTTGGACCCTCGGATCGCGATCGTACGGCTCCGGAGCAGAGAGGGACTAGGATGGGCCAGGTGGGCTGATTGTGGATGTGTAAAGAAGGCCTCGGGCTGAGAAGAGAGGAGGAAGAGGCCTGGCGAGAAGTTTTCGGAGACAGAAAACGTCCGACGTTAGACTGGCAACGGTGCTGCTATATGTTTAACGGTTGGGCTATCAAACGAACTCCGAATGCGATGAAATTTGACAGACGATCTACCTACACTATAATAAGACCGCACACCAACTTTCACCTCATTCCGAGAACATTTTCCGGCCACTTATGAAATAATATTTTGGGGGTGCCGCGGGCGCGTGCGAGTGTGTCTCGGCTCCGAACGGACAACGGGGAGAGCTAAGAGACGGGCAACTACGAACGGATGCAAGTTTTGAAAGCTATGCAGATGAAATGCACATGCTGACATGGCAAAGTGTAACACGCATGAAAATGACATGGCAACAACGACGAATAAGAGGAAGACATCTCGCGCATGGTCTCTGAGTGTCACAAGCTGGCTCCGATGGAGGCAGTGGAGGAGTGTGACACCCCGAGACCGGTGCGCCAGGTGTCAGCCAGTTGTTCGTCGTCGTTGCCTTGTCATCTGCTTGCGTGTTGCATCTTGCCTTGTCATCATGTGTGTTGCATCATCATGTTTTCAAAACTTGCATTCGTCCGAGTCCGCCCGTCCTCTCCGTTGCCCATTCTGAGCTCAGACACACTCGCACGCGCCCGCGACACCTCCGAATATTTATTTTGTGAGTGGCCGGAAAATGTTCTCGGAATGGTTTGAAACTTGGCGTGTGGTCTTATTATAGCATAGGTAGACCGCCTGTCAAGTTTCGTCGCGTTCGGAGTTTGTTTGATAGCCCAGCGGTTAACCGTGTTAACCGCCGGAAACCTTTTCTCTTTTGGCCCAGCACCCCTTTCACACAGCCCACCTAGCCCATTCTAAACCCTCCATGCTCTTGGCCGTTCGATCACGATCGCGTGGCCGCGAACGGCTCCTCATTTGGACACTCCTAGCTCCCTCTACCTATAAATATGTGTCCCCCCGTATTTTTCTCGCAGATGAAACCCTAGCCCCGCTCCCACTGCGCAGCCGGACATGTCCGTTCCGCCGCCGGACATGTCCACCGCCCCTCCACCTCACTTCGTCCAATCCGGTGCTGCCACGTCGCCCTCCAGCCTCCTCCCCACCAATCATACGCCGCCAACTGTCCTCTCTCTCTCCACCCCGCCGTCGCGGCCCGCGGAGCCCATCCGGGGCCCGCGTGGGCCCGAGCTCGCCGCTGCCCGCTCCGCTCGCCTCCTCCCGCAGCTGCGCACCGCCGCCCTCGTCTCTGTCGCCGGCGCGCGCCCCGCCGCCGTGCCGGACCTGCACCGCGGCCGTTGCGCCCCGCCTCCGGCCACCGGAGCTCCGCCACCGGGGACCTTCCAGGAACGCCGCCGCCCCACTGCTCCTCTTTGCCCCGCGGCCTCCGGCCTCGTCGGCCTTGCCGCCGCCGGAGATGGTGTCGGCCAGACCAGATCCGCCGTCCTTCCCAAGCTTCGCGCCGCCGGCCAGGGGCGCCTCTGCCTCCTCCCGCTCGTCCTCGAGCAGAGGAGCACGACGACTGCCCGGTACGCTCCTGTGGGCCGGCCTCGCAGTGGGCCCGCTCTGGCCTAGGTCGCGCCACCGGCCCAGTCCTTCCTCGTGGGCCTGGCCCGCCAGCGCCGGCCTGCCAGCCGGCCCGTCTCCCCGTTCCGTCTAGCCCACACCACCTCTCCAGCTGGGCCGAAGCCCATGGGTGAGCCGCCCCTCTAAACCCCGCCTGAGCGTTACTTAGCTAAGTCTGAGAATTTCACACGTTTTATATGCATGTTTGGGTGGCTGTAACTTTTTGTGTGTATGTCCAAATGATGCATATGATATGTCAAAATGTTCGTGGTGTTATGCTCTACACTTTGTTCCATTGTGCCATGCTTGTTTGACTTCGTCTTGATGCTCTAATATATGTTGTAAGAGTGCTACTTGTTTAAAACTGCTGTTAACTATAATTTTGTTGCATACTTGTGATGCTTGTAACTTGGTGCATGTTTATCCAAATGGAGCATATGATATGTCAAAAATGTTCATTGTGAAGTGCTCTACATGATGGTTGCTGTAGCTTTCATGTTAGGTTCCATATTGCCATGTTAATCTCTGTTGCAAAAGTGCATGTGGCTGTTAAGTGCTGAAACTTGTTATGAGATGCTGATTTCACTTGCCCATTGCTATTGGTGTGTTTGTCTTCATGCCACATGGTTAGATGTAATAGAAGCACAATCATATGGTCTTTGCTGTGGTGCAATCATCTTTCCATGATATGCCTTGAGGTGACTTAAACAAGCTTGTAAACATGCCATGTTGTTGTTGCTGTTTTATACTTAGTGAAAAACTGCTAAGTCTGGAATCTGTTATAACCTGATGCTATGTTTGCTTGATGCCCCACTCAAATCCATGCTTGTTTTGGAGTGGCCAATGATCATGTCTTGTTGTCCATGTTATTATCTATCAATCCATGCCCTTACTTGCTCATATGGCCTGCTGTAGCTTACTTATTTCTTGCCGTCAAGTTGCTATAAATTATACCTGTCAGGATTTTATCAACATGTTCAATTTGGTGAAGCTTGTTGTTATTGATCCATGCCTCCTATGGAGATGCTCCAATGGAGTTGTTTGATGTATGATATGTCTACTTCATGTCCATGCTCTTTATATGCTTATTGGAGTTGATATGCATGTTGTTTTGTGCCTCCGAAGGCAGCATCGTGATGATGTTTTTTTCTTCCCAGATTTTGGCCAAGTCTGGATAATTTTATTGCAACTTGCCATACTTGGTTAATTGAGTCCCAGTAGGTTTTTGGGGTTGTTCTGAGTTCATGCTTGTTAAGTAACATGTCTATTTCACATCCATGCTTCTTGTTATCATGTTTGGGTGCTGTAGCATATATATATCTTGCTCCAAAGTTGGTATGTGGCTGTTAACTTCAGCTTGTTGTTATATCTTGTTTCGTGTGTATGTGTTGAACCTTTGCTCCATTTTGAGCGTGCCCTATATGAAACTTGTGTGATTTTGCATGTAGAATCATAATACATGTTGTTTTCATGTTTGCAGTGAGTTTGCTTGATGTTTGGGTGCATCTTGCACCGTTGCCATGCTTGACTTGTTTTGCTCATATCTTCTAGGCCGTAGCTCCGAATTAAACAAACTTTATATGAAACTTGACTAGAATTTCATGTAGATCATCATGGTGCATGTTAACCTGATGTTTAACAACTTTAACTTAAGGTTTGTTCAGATCTGGACCAATTTCAAAATATGCATATGAGGGCTTACCGGAATAGTTATATGTTGATTCCGGCCTCATTTAAACTTGTTGTTTGGTGTTGTTCTTGTATGCTTCATCCCTTGCCATGTATTGCATCATATATAGACTTGTCTTGCATCATACTTGGTTGAGCATATTGCCATGTTCTTGTGTTGTGTGTTTACCGTATTGCTTGCTTCGTCTTGTTAGTGCTTGTTCCGTTGCGATCGTGAGGATTCGTTCGGCTACTCGTGGTTCGTCTTCGAGGCTTCTTCTTCGTCTTCTTCATGGACTCGTTCTTCTTCCTTGTGGGATCTCAGGCAAGATGACCATCACCTTGGATAACTTTACTATCATTGTCATGCTTAGTTGTCTCGATGCTATCGTTATATGTCGCGCTACCCATCTTATTGTCAGCCCCTCTCCTTGTTTTCATGAAACCTCTAACTTTTGACACCTTCCCAGCAAACCGTTGTTTGGCTATGTTACCCGCTTGCTCAGCCCCTCTTATAGCGTTGTTAGTTGCAGGTGAAGATTTGTTCCATGTTGGAACTTGATGCTTTGGGAATATCACAATATCTATTATTATTATTAACACACCTATATACTAGGCATGGGTGGAAGGCTTGGCCTTTTGCTCGGTGTTTTGTTCCACTCATGCCACCTTAGGAGCCGATAAACCGGCATTATGTTCCTTGATTTTGCATTTCTTACACGGTTGGGTATATGGGGACCCCCTTGACACTTCGTCTTTGATTAAAACTCCTTCAGCAAGGCCCAACATTGGTTTTAATTTGCCTCATAATAACAACTTAATTAATTAATTAAATTTGCATAGGGGGCGCGCCCTCGAGATTCTTTCTACATAGCAGGGGGGCCAGTGCTGATGGTGTTGGTCCCAAACGGGGGTTCTGTGGGGCCGCCACGGGGAAACTCGAGGTATCTGGTATAACCTGTAGAATCGCCCATCCGGACGTGGCTTGAGACGAGATATGCGCGGCTACTATCAGGGTGTCGGCACGCCGGGAGGTCTTGCTGGACTTGTTTTACCATTGTCGAAATGTCTTGTGCACCGGGATTCCGAGTCTGATCGGATTGTCCCTAAGATAAGGGGTGATACTATTATTAGTACTTGTGCTGATCGTGAGAGCTTGTGATGGGCTAAGTTGGGACAACCCTGCAGGGTTATGATCTTTCGAAAGCCGTGCCCGCGGTTATGTGGCAGATTGGAATTTGTTAATGTTCGGTTGTAGAAAACTTGACAGAGGATCCGAAGTAAAACACACAACTGTGTGAGTAACCGTGACTGTCTCTTTTCACTTTGAGAAGAGAACACGGTGGGGTTATGTTTGACTCGTAGGTAGTTCAGGATCTTTAGCTATCACTAATAGTTTGCGACCGTTTGCGTAGATGCTCATCTTATTCTTGTACTCGTAAGTTAGCCACCATATTATGCTTAGTCGTTGCTGCAACCTCACCACTTAACCTCTTCTTACCCCTTTAAGCTTTGATAGTCTTGTTACCCATGGTTATGGGATTGCTGAGTCCTCGTGGCTCACATATACTACAACAACAGTTGCAGGTGCAGGTTTCCGATGTCTTGACGTGAGAGCGATGATCGTTGTGTTGGAGTTCTTTCTTCTTCTTCTTCTTCAGACTTGGGTTAGGTTCCTGGTCGGCAGCCTGGGATAGCAGATGGATGTCGTTGTGCTTTTGATGTTTGCATCTGTAGTCGGATGCCTTGTATTGATGTTGTTGTATTCATGTGACTTGTATGTATTATTGTATCCCCCATGTATGTATGTAATGGTACGATGTAATGATATCCATCTTGCTAAGCGCCCGAAATGCGGTTGTGCCCCAATCACGTAAGTGTCACGTGATCGGGATAGAATCACATCTTGGGCTTGACAAGGAGGAGGAGGCGGAGCAGCCGGAGCTGTCAGACTTCAACATAGAGCAGGTGGTGGCGGAGTTCGTCGTCGCCCCATCGGAGGAGATGGCGAAGAAACAGGCCATCCTGGAGTCCATCCAAGATGAGGCCTATGTGAAGACAAACTGGGTGTTCCTCCGAAGGAGCAAGTGACGTCCGACGCGCTCTTTGCTAAACTCAACGCGGAGATAGAGGAAGAGGAGGCTGGGGCGGAGCAGCCGGAGCTTCAGCTGTCGCCCATGTTGCCGGGGCCGGGCACGGAGATCGTCGACATCTCCGATGAGGAGTAGCTAGGTGAACGATGTAGAACGTAGGTATTTTTTCATGTCGTTGTATGAATTTAAGAATTTAATTTGAGATGTCCGGATGTAAGTCATGAAATTTGAGGTATGCCTAGTCACTGCTCGCGGACGCACCCGGACACATCCATAAGCTTTTCAGGGTCATATTTAACATACCCGGTTACAGATGCTCTTAGTATCGACGAATGGAGATGAGAAGCATCCTCAAACGGACAACGGTATGTGGGGTCTCTGTTCTAGAAGTAGCCGTCCATATTGTTAGAAGGGAGAGAGAGGTTTGGTGGAATTGTTGTTGTATTGCTTGAGCCTCGTGGGCATATATATATGAGTACATGATCTACTTGGAGTATAAGGCAAGCCAAAATATTTCCTAGTCTAACCTATGTTTCCTAATACAATCACGTTACTCAACATCCCCCCGCAGTCACAACGGTAGCGACACAGACGATGAGACTGGAGAAGAATCCGAAGGCAAGCCGACGGACACCCCCCAACAGTCGGGATGGTCGACGCATCGCAGAGTCGTGGCTGGAGTGGAAACCGACGAGTTTGCTCAAGCAGGCGGTAGCCCTTTGTGCCGTTTGTCGATGTAGTCGAGAACGTATGTGGTGGAGCCATGGTCGAGGTAGCCGTGCGAAGAATGCCGTGGTCAATGTCGAGTCGGGGTAGCCGGTGTCGAGGAAGTCGCCGTGGAGCCGCGGGCGCAAGGGGGCGCCGAGTTAGCATGGGCGCTGTGGTGTCGAAGTAGTGGTGCGCCGGGAAGAAGATGTTGTTGACGACGCGTCGCGACGGGTTTGCCAAGCCCGGGGACACATCGTAGACGAAGGCACACACCGGTGTTGCCAGCACCGGGCATGCGTAGACGGACAAAAACGAAGTTGACGAAGCGCCGACCAGGCTTGCCAGGCCCGGGGACACGTCGTGGATGAAGGCACGCATCGGTGTTGCCAGCACTGGGCATGCATAGACGAGGGACCTGCACGAGCTGTACGCCATGTCGGAGAACTCAGAGGGGCCAGCAGAGAAGAACTCGACGACGATTGCTGCTTCCATCGGCGCGAGGCCGATGTCACCAACGGTGGTCGGAGTAGACGAAGTGTTCGGGGTAGATGACGGCGATGGTGGCGACGCGCTGGTGCTTGGACGAAGACGAAGGGGGTGGACGGGCGACGACGGCGTCTACGAAGGTAGCGGCGGCGGCGGCTAGGTTAGGAGTATGGCGGCGGTGCTCGAAGTAGGCGAAGAACCCTGACAGCGTGACGAAGACCGGCGCGGACGGTGACGTTCTCGCGCCAAGGGAGATGGCGCGGCGCGTACCACAGGAAGTCGACGCGCGGTGACGGCGGAGTGGACCGCGGGCCGCGGCGCTACGGCCCGAAGGGGCGACGCAGCGGCGGCAGGCCGGTCGAGGCGACGGCGGGGAACGCGGGCCGCGACGCTGTGGCCCGAAGGGGCGACGCAACGGTGGTTCGCGAGTCGGTGCAACCGCGGGGACGGCCTCGGGGCGGCGACGGGGACCGCGTATCGCAGCACTACGACCCGAAGGGGCGACGCAACGGCAAAGCATGAGTCGATGCAGCCGCGAGGAGAACCATGGGGCGGCGGCGCTGCGGCAGCCCGATGCTCGATTGGCGGAGAGGCGCGCAGTACTCAGAACGATCTTCACGGGACCTGCGGAGATGCGCGTAACCGACGGGCCATGTCGATCGCGCGGCGTAGGTGAGGCGGATTGCGGCGGCGAGCGGGTGATCAAGCTGATCGCGCGCGAGGTCGGGGACGCCGCTCGGTGGAGGCTGGGTGGTGGCGAAGTCCAAGATGAGGCCGGCGATGACGGACATCGTGGGACGTCGTGCGGACGAGCTTGTCAGCACCGGCACCCGGGCTGCCAAAGCAGCAGCGGTGCCCGGGCAGCGAGGCCCGGGCGACCAACGGAGCAGCGGCGCCCGAGTTGATGTAGCCGACGAGCCTGATGTAGCCGTCCCGACGCAGCCGAGGACGAGGCCGACGAGGTAGACCGCCGGGCCGCCGTGCAGACACGACAGAGGCGGGTGAAGTGGATCGATGAGCGGGCCGGCGCGCGAGCAACGACTATGATTGGCCATCATATGGCGCGAGACCGCCGGATCGGAGCGATGCAGGTGTTCCGGTCGGAGCAGGGCGGTGACCGCCGGCGCAGGGTGACGGGCGGACCGACACGCGAACGGCGGCTGGCCCAGATGGGTCGCCTCGGTGCGCGTGGCCGCCGGTCGGAGAAGATGCCGGCTGGTCGCGCCGGGGTCGAAGTAGAGGCGCACGGGGGTCGACGACGGCCGGGCGCGACGCAAACCGATCAAGATTAGATCGGAAAACAAAAAAGAAAAACGCCGATCAAAACGACCGGCGAGAGAGTGAAAAAACCCGGAGCAAGGGCTCAAGAAAAAGACTCTCTAGGGCAGCCGGCCAACATGGCCGGCGGACGAACCCTAGGTACGGGCGGCGCGGCCGTCGGCGACGGTCATGCATGGAGGCCGACCGCCACGGGGGCGGCGCACGGGTGCGGAAGCGGCGGCGGCTAGGGTTTGGATCGAGATTAGGGTGATACCATGTTAGAAGGGAGAGAGAGGTTTGATGAAATTGTTGTATTGTTTGAGCCTCGTGAATATATATATATATATATATATATATATATATATATATATATATATATATATATATATATATATATATATATATATGAGTACATGATCTATTTGAAGTACAAGGCAAGCCAAAATATTTTCTAGTCTAACCTATGTTTCCTAATGCAGTCACTTTACTCAACACGTATGGTCCGAGCTCACCTACACCCTGGTTTCTCACCTACCTTCCGATTTCTCCTCGACCATATCAGTCGGTCACGGCAGGGTCTCTCTGTCCTTTTCCAGTAGCTACCACAACCAATGAAACCGCACCAACCAACTGTCCAGAAAAAAAAAACACAGTGCTCTGTATTGCATGCCGTTTGAAATCAAGTAGTATTTGACAAAAGAATACAACATCCGGGGTTGACGTCGCCACATTCAAAAAAGTGACTGATAACTATCAAAAAAATTCTAATTTTATGACTAAAAACTATCACTTTTGAAAAATGGCCAGTTCAGATGATTTAAACACGGTTATGATATGCGGGGCTCACCCGTCAGTGTTGACGTGACGGCAAAATCAACTCCGTTTATTTTGACCGTTATGATAGGTGGGGCTCACACGTCATTCTTCTTCTTCCTTTCTCTATCTTTCTTTGGCATTTTACCAAACACCTCCTGTGTATGGGAGGGAAGCAGGTCAACTCCGGTGCCGCGCCCGTCGTGAAGACGCCCCCGCTGCTCCTGACCGAGGAAGATGGCCCATAGGACGCCCCATCCTCGTGCACCCAGGACGACAACGAGGTGCGCGCCTCACCTGCCCGAGGTGCTTCGCCAAGGTGCTCGTGCTGCAGGAGCTGCTCGCCGTGGTTCTCGCGCGCGCTGCAGGAGCTGCTCATCGTCGTGCTCGCGCACTGCGGCTGAGCCTCGTGGCAGGCGGGAGCCTCAATGTCCCATTCCAGCGGAAGGGGATGAGAGTGCTGCGGAGCTCCGGCTCACCCGCGGTCATCGCAGGAGGCGAGAGCGAGGCCGGAGCCAGGTGCTGATGCTTCCGGTCGCTGCTACTGCTCCTACGCCGTGCGTGTCGGAGAGATGCAGGAAGCCATCGAGGAGGCAGTCGACAGTGTTTGACCCGCTGTGTAGTGCGGCGAGGGCTCCGGGATGAGCAGGAGCTTGGCGAGCGCAGCGTGGAGCGTGTCGAGGCGGGCGAGGCCCATGGTGCTATTGCTTGCAGCCGCAGCTGCTACTCCTTGCCGTTGACCACGAGCACCAGCTCGAAGGGAGGGTGGCGGCAGCAGGGCCTAGAGCTCGCAGCACCTCGGCTTCGCGTGCAGCTGCGCGGGATTCTCCTCCGGTACCCTCTGGCACGGAAGGCCACCGGAGTGCAGAGCGGCAAAGGCCACCGGAGCATGAGGGGGCGGCTGGGCGCCGGCTGAAAGCTGCACAGGAGGTGTTTGGAAAAATGCCAAAGAAAGATAGAGAGAGGAAGAAGAAGAATGACGTGTTGGCCCCACATGTCATAACGGTCAACTTAATGGTCAACATGAATGGAGTTGACTTTGCCGCCACATCAGGCCTGATGGGTGGATCCCGCATGTTATAAACGTGTTTAAATCGTCTAAACTGGCAATTTTTTGAAAGTGGTAGTTTCTAGTCATAAAATTAGAAATTATTAATAGTTATCAGTCACTTTTTTGAATGTGGTAGTTCAGTGGGACGGCAACCCCTAATGTGTGGTAGTTTTTGTCAAATACTCATTTGAAATCTGCATCGACCCGGGGGCTATAGGTTTAAAATACTAGAAGATACCCCGTGCATTGCAGCGGGACTTTTGTCGGATTTTGCCGTTTATACAACCAGCGCAAAAGACAAATTAGTCGGCAGCAAAATATTTCAGACACCTAGGGCATACAGATGTAAAAGGAAGTGGATTTCAAATATATAACAGCTATATTGTTCCAATGAAGTTAAAAAAAAACATACAGCTTGAGGTAAATTTAATGAGTAATTTGGAGGATACCTAACTATCTCAAAGGAAGGCAAAAGATGTGGTCATCAACATGAAAATTTCATCTTATAACATGCGTTTATAGAAGATGGGTGAGGGAGAGTATGTCGTTCAAGGCTCAAGTGATACTCCCTCTGTTCCATAATGTAGTGCCTATAGATTTTTACAAAAGTCAAACATTACAAACTTTGATCATATTTATAAAAAAAAGCATGTACATCTAGAATACCAAATACACATTATTGGATACATCGTGAGTCAAACCTGCGCCAAGTAGGTTGTGCCTGGGACCTGCAGGGGCTGAGCCAGAGGACACATGACGTACACGCAGGTTCAACGCGCTGCCAGAATCCATGATCAAGACCAAGGAAATGCAGGGGTCTGAGAAAGACGAGAAGACAGAACACTGGAAGGTACTTAGTAGAAACAATGAGGCATTTGAAAACAGAAGTGGCATGCGGTAGGTAAAAAGGCAGCTGGCCATGGACCGCTCGAATGCCTCGTCGGTATTAATTCCCCAATGGTTTGTTTCCACCCAGAGAGAATGTGGTCTTTCATAGTTCATTCAAGGAAACTAAAAAACTAAATGAAAAATGATGATGTGGCACACTTGCTAAGGTGGATAGACTGCATGTCAAGAGAAACAACATAGTGGGGATGAACTATTTAGGTATTATAAATTGGTAAAGGTAAACTAAAGTAAAAACAAAATAATTGCAGCAAGGTATTTTTGGATTTTTGTTTTATAGATCTGAAAACAATATGATGAAAAATAGACCCCGAGGCCATAGGTTTCACTAGAAGCTTCTCTCTCGAATAAAGCATACAGTGGGTGAACAAATTATTATTGAGCAACTGATAGAAAAACACAAAGTTATGACGACATCTAAGGCAATGATCATGAATATAAGGATCACGTCCGTGACAAGTAGATCAACTCTTACTTGCATCTACTACTATTACTCCACACATCGACCGTTATCCAGCATGCATCTAGAGTATTAAATTCATAAGAACAGAGTAACGCCTTAGGTAAGATGACATGATGTAGAGAGATAAACTCAAACAATATGATATAAACCTCATCTTTTTATCCTTAATGGCAATAATACAATACGTGCCTCGCTACCCCTTCTGTCACTGGGTGAGGACACCGTAAGATTGAACCCATCACAAAGCACCACTCCCATTGCAAGAAAAATTAATCTAGCTGGCCAAACCAAATCTATAGATCAGAGAGAAATATAAAGCTATTTTAATCATGCATAAAAGAGTTCAGAGAAGACTCAAATCATCTATACTACTATATAGTGTACGAGTTTGGATTGCCCCTATAGCATCAATCCCAACCACTGATCTCCTAAATCTAACGGCTGATATTAGAGGGATTCGCAGTGAACAGTAGCCCGTAGCTGAATCTACCGGGTTCTGGAACCATCGCATCTTACCTCTCAGAAAAGAAGACTGATGCCTGCTCTGCCATGTTGCAAGTGTCAGGTTGTGATGAGTGAAAAAAGAACAGACAGTGAGCCCATGGGAGATGGTCCGCGATGAGAAACCAAAGTTGAAATAAACAATTTGTGAATTCCACCACGTACATGTTTGTTTATATTCTTCAAAAATTTCTGGGTGATAGCGGGTGGTGGTTGTATTGTACCAATTAGTAAATTTCTAAATTTCATTCTACATACATCAACAATATAATTTTTCCCACCGCAATTTTTTTTCACTCGGAATTCATTTTTCAAAGTAATGTATGTTTTTTTTCTTTTGTTGAAATCACATCATACTGTTAAGACGTGCATTGCACGTGCATATATACTAGTATTCATAGATGATCTGATAATAAATCCACAATTCATCATATCTCAACAAAGACATCGCAAAAGAAGATTGCATTGAATAGATCTCCAAGAATATCGAGGAGAACATTGTATTGAAGATCAAAGAAAGAGAAGAAGCAATCTAGTTACTAGATATGGACCCGTAGGTCTGTGGTAAACTACTCATGCATCATCGGAAGGGCATCAAGATTAATGTAGAAGCCCTGTGTGATCGAATCCCCTCCGACGGAGTACCGGAAAAGTCCCCAAGATGGGATCTCACGGGAACAGGAACTTGCGGCGGGAAAACGTATTTTTGGCTACTTCTCCAACGTAGGGGGAATATTTGGGTATTTATAGAGCGAAGATTAGGGTTAGGAGAGCCATGGGGGCCCCACAAGCCTGGGGGTGCCCCCTAGGGCGCGCACTCTGGCCTCCTCGTGTATCTACTGGTGTCGGTGTCAAAATCGGCGGATCTCGGGTAGGGGTTCCCGAACTATGCGTCTGTGGATCGATGGTAACAGGAGACAAGGGACACATTGCCTACCCAGGTCTGGGCCCTCTCGATCGAGGTAAAACCCTACTCCTGCTTGATTGATCTTGATGAATATGATTACAAGAGTTGATCTACCTCGAGATCGTAATGGCTATACCCTAGAAGTCTAACCAAGGTGATTGCTACAAATCGACTATTGTTGTTCAGCCTCTACGGACTAAACTCCCCGGTTTATATATGCACCGGAGGGCCCTAGGGTTTGTACATGACCAACTTGCAGAGGAAGGAAAGATTACACCCAAACCTAAAACCTGCCATTATACGCACACAGGAGTCCTATGCGAATACGAGAGACGATCTTCAACGATGATCTTCAGGGCCCGCCAGTTCGGCCCACAACGAGTTATCCGACCACATGAGGACCCGTCGACGGTTCAAGACAGAGAATAACAACTCGAGACACAGGCCAAGCGGATTCGCTCCCTGGTCATCGAAACCCTAGCAATATTACACCAAACTAGACGTAGGCTTTTACCTTCATCGAAGGGGCCGAACTAGTATAAAATCCCTGTGTCCTTGTCCGCTTTAACCCTATAAGCTAACCCGTAGCGATGGCCTCATGACTAAGTCCTTTTGCTAGGACATCTGCCGTGACAAAACCACGACAGTTGGCGCCCACCGTGGGGCTATTGCACGATGGTTTCGAGTTCTTGAAGGGCAGCTTTGAAGGACTCAAGGGCTACGCAGTGGGCCGGATGACTAAGAGTGGTCACAGCAAGATCTACATCGATGATGCAGGCTAGGGCCCCGAGGCCGATTCAATCGAATACGGGTACTGGGTCCCCTTCGGCGGCATCCACGACTTCATCGGCAAGATCGGCGAACCGGGCCCCTGAGCCGGACATCTTCCTCAACATCGTCGAGCCGGCTCAGCGTGCGAGACCCGCCCGGATTCAGCCCATCGTGAAGCACGTCTTCATTGGAGCAGTGCATGGAGTACAAGCCGAGGACGGATCGGACTCTGGCGGTGAGACTGTTGTTTATTCCGACGACGAATCGTCCTCCAGAGAGACATAATCTTTATATCTGCTGCAAGACGCCCGATCTAAGGGCTGTTCCGATGGTGACAGTATTCCGGACCCCCTCGATCCACCAAACCGGGTTGCCGTCTTTATGGCCGGATCACAACCTATGCAGCAGTCATCAACTATAGTGGCGTTAACATCAGACACGGTGGGAGCTAGGGTAGGAGGTCCTGACCCATCGCCGTCTGAAACTTTATCCGTCTTGGTCGATACTTTGACAGCGCTATTAACAGCAGAGGTAGCCCAGGCCAATAAAGAGTAGCATGATGCGGAAGTCGCTCAGGTGAAAAGCCAAATAGATCAAGCCAAGTTGGACCTAGCTGCTGAGAAAACCAAGATGGCTGCAAAGCAGGCTGAGCTTGATGCTCAAGCTTATCGACTCATGTTGGATCAGACTGCTTCACACGAGGTAATGATGAGAAGGCAATGATCTCGCCTGCCACCGGTTTACGAGGCAAGGAACCTCTTTAGCACACCAGGAGCAGGAACCAGTAACCAGCCGGAGATAAACCCGGGGGGGGGGGACCGGGCATAGGAGCGTCAGTCCAGCCACCGGTCGCGGAGCCAACCCGCCAGGTTGTACCATCACAGCATGTGCCCACCCCTCCCAGTCATTACTCTAATCCGTTGGATAATATAGTCGCCGCCGCTTCACGACTGGCCGCCCTTCCCATTGAAGGAGCATCCTCTGTACCGGTGGAGGCACGACGAGCCAGGGAGTTTCTGGAGACGGCGTTAACTCAATAGCAAGCTTATTCTCACAGCCTTGAGAGGATTCATTCAACCCCTCGCCCAAGCCGGAGTTACACTAGGCATTTGGATGAACCGGCCGTGTCAAGCAGCGCACGGAGACGTAATCCGCCATGGAGGGATGATCCGGCAGGAGGAGACGCGAACGCTCAGAATGTGGTGGATCAGGGCAGGCAACGCCGAGAGGCTGAGTTGGCAGCACAACACGAAGCCCGTCAGGCAACGCCGGTTCGTCCCTCTACCTCAGTTGAACCGGGGGTTATGTCTAGCTCCCTGGGAGTGCCTTGCCTTACTCCCGCTTTGCGCAATGTGAAACTGCCCAAGGATTTCAAAGGACCGCGCAAGGTGCCCAACTACACGGCGGATCTATCCCCGAAGGCATGGGTTGAAAGTTATGAGATGGTGATGGAGATGCTGGATGTGGATGTTGCAGCGTGCGTTAAGTACTTCACAATGATGCTGGAGGGCACAACTCGCACTTGGCTGAAGGGCTTGCCACCCAATTCCGTCGGATCATGGGCCGAATTGCGCCGCCGGTTTATCAATAACTTCATGGACACGTGCAAACAACCAATGTCTGTCCCTGATTTAGCTGCCTGCGTTCAAGGAGAGCATGAATCAACGAGTAGTTGGGTGCGTCGAGTGTCAGAGATCCTGCATTCATCCAATATCATCAACCCAAGCACAACAGTGGTAACCTTGGAAAGCAATTGCCGGTTTGAACCTTTGAAGTTGAAGTTGGGACGGCATAAGCGTAATTGCGACGACATGGGGACACTCATGGGCGCTTTAGTGAAATATGCGGACTCGGATAGTACCAAATACCCAGACTCCAATAATGACAAGTCAGGGAAGTAAACAAGAATGGTAAGGCGTCGCAACCCAACCCGGCGAATCAAGAATACAACGGTAAGCGTAAAGAGGATGGCAGCTCAGATTTTATGGCCAACACCAATGCTCAGGAGAACGGACAACACCGCAAGGGTAGACCGCCCCCACGAAACGGGAGGCAGCCTATTAATCTAGAACGCCAGATGAATATACCTTGTGATGACCCTCAACCGTAAGGGATCTGTTGCAGCGTTTTCGATAAGTAAGAGTGTCGAACCCAACGAGGAGCAGAGGGTATTGATAAGCGATTCTGAGCAAGAAATTACTGCAAGCACTGAAAGATAACTTTTAGGGTTTTTTTCGGTATAAGCAACAGAAATATAAAGGCAAGTAATGTAAAAGGTACTGAGAGTAACAAGTGGCCCAATCCTTTCTTAGCAAAGGAGAGGCCTAGCAACTGAACTTATAAAGACTAAAGCGTTCTTGAGGACACACGTGAGAGGTAGTCATGTGCTTTCGCCATACTCCGTATCGATACTATGATATGTGTTGATAAGTATTGAGTGGGTGGATCTATGCTAGTGCACTCTCTAGAATAAGATGAATGCACTCTTATGATTAAACACCTTGCAAGCATCCGCAAATACAAGATAGAATTTAAGGCAAAAGCCTAACCATAGCAATACGATCGATGATCCATTATTCCCTTATGCAAAAGCGTGCGAACTGGGGTTCAGGTTTCTGTCACTCCGGCAACCCACCATAAGCATTCTTTATACACAATGTATTCTCCTAGGTCCTTAATAAGGCGAAGTGTTGGGTGTTCGACTCACGCAACACCACTAGTAGAATGACAACGCAACTTAAGTATCAAACAACACATATTACTTCAACAACATATGACTACTAACAACAAGACTTTCCCCATGTCCTCAAGAACTAAGGTAACTACTCACAAGACATAAAAGAAATCAATGATCAGTGGGGATAAATATGTGATAAACAATCTGGACATAATAATATTTCTCCAACAAAACTCAATAGCATTCACCAGAAAGTAGTAATCAACACCAATGGAGTAGAGAGGATAGGTAGTACGAGTTACAACACGAGTTACGATGGTAAGATGAGATTTGGATGAAGATGGAGATGGTGCTGGTGTTGGGGATGATGTTGATGATGATCTCGATGATGCCTGTGACGATGGTGATGACGATGGCGACGATCTCCCCTTCCAGGAGGTGATCTCCCCGGCGGAATCTGCCCACCGGAGATGCCCTTTTCTTCTCCGTAGGTTTCCGCCTCGAAGCGGCGGCAGAACTCCATAAAAAGTCCCGTGTCTAGGGTTTTCGAGGGACGGAGAACATATATGCAAAAGGGGGCGACCAGAGGTGGGCCAGGGGCTCCAGGCGCCCCCCGGCGCGGCCAGGGGGGGGGGGGGGGCGCCCCCAGGCCGCCTGGGCACCCTGTGGCCCCCCTCTGACTCCCCTTTTGCGTGTCTTCGTTATTCGTCTGAAAAATACCTCCCGTCAATTTTCTGGTAATTTGGAGGTGTTCTTCTTCAGCAACTCAGCATCCACTTTTTCCTGCTGAATCCTGCGTCTGCTGTTTCAGTATCGGAAAGTTGCAAACTGTGTAAAATAGACCAAAACAACATAAGAACATCATCATAACGTGAAATATATCAATGAATAAGGATAAATTATAATACAAAATAGTGATGCATTTTGGACGTATCAACACCCCCAAGCTTAGACCTCGCTTGTCCCCAAGCGAATATGAACTCGGTAAACCTGTCCACAAGTTTAGAGAGTGAAGTGTCGATAAATAGAATACGAACAAGAAGCATCATAGTCTCTTCACCAACTCAAATATCCTCAGCAACAATCTTCAACTCATAAGGCTCTTATGAAAGAGTGTCAAAACTTATATTCGAAAGTAGGACCAATGGAAACTCATTATATCATGGCAAACATGTCCTTTGGTCAAAGAACAACAAATAATTTTAACTTTTGCTCTTATATTTTGATGGGATTAATTGAAGCTTTTTGAAATAACAAGTTAATAAGCAAGAAGTGAAAGTGTTAACACGAAGGAAGATATTTGCCTTAGCTGGGCATGACAAACAACTTACTTATCAAATGATAATGTCAACAAGGATATGATATGACAAATCTTAATGCAGCTTTATATAAATGAATCCTTATCAACATCAAACGTCTGCTCTCTTTGAGAAATAGAGGGAAGTAGAAATAACTGACTAAACTTAAAATTAAAAGATAGGCCCCGCTCTAGGGTAGTAGGGAAAACTCATGTGCTATCTTCAAATCAAACAGAATGAAAACAAGTTTTTGAGAGGTGCATGATTCGTCAACGAATGCTAATAGATAACTCAATTACTTCTTGAACTGGACAAGTTTCGAGGAACGGCTCCCGTATGAGGACGATAACATCCTCTTATTCTCCTTTGTTTATCACTGCCAAAGTTTTCTGATTTCTCATGAACAAAGCGTTAAGGAGGGTTTGTTTGTTATATTATTTTTAAGCCGGGCGCACTCAATGCCAGTTCCTTTTCGTATTATGGGTTTGCACATTATACATGCAATCCCGGGGTGAAGCTTGTCCAACTCAAAAAGATCATGAATTAGCTACTACTTCCTCATGAGCTAAAGCAGAGGCACAAAATAAAAGATTTTAAACATTTAAGGATAACACATAAATTATATACTTTAGGAGGTGGTAGTGGAGTACCACGAGTAGGTAGGTATGGTGGACTCATATGGAAGGTATTGGCTTAAGGATATGGACGCACAAGCAGAATTCCGCTTAGTACAGAGTTAGGCTAGCAAAGGTTTGAAAGAGCAGACAACTGATGATGACTAAGATGCAAAGCAATATAAAGCATGAACATTGAAATAAGCATAACACATCAAGTTGTCTTCCTTGTCAACATAACACTTCAAGCATAATAACATAAAGGTTTTGGCTATGTTGATATTTTAAGAACATCATGCTTGTTGTTATGACCAAAGCTATGTTTGCCAAGATTAAATAAAGTTTCATAGCCATACCTGACATAAGGTCAATACTCCCCATAAGAATCATCATATAAGGTCGATTGTGTGAAGAGAATACCGAGTGCAGCAAAAAGGAACCGATAAACTTCTCATTAATATTCCATCATAAACGACTCCACACACACGGATACAATTCTTCACCAAAGGGGTGATAGACCTCAATGCACACACCTATCTCATATAATAACCTCCCTAGACATGATACGACTCTACTTGACTTCTGAAAGACAAAAGGTAAAAGATAAAGATACCAGGCACTCCCCCAAGCTTGGAACAAGCCAAGGGAATGCCATTACACACGGAGATTTCACCCATACTTGTTGGCGTTAATCACGTAGTCCTTGGCGAAACGCTTCCATGGATATCTTGCTAAAATCTCTTGTGAGAGGCTCATCTCCTGAACCCTGCATTCAGCACCCAAACTCATGCGCATAAATCTTAGTTCATACTCACAGTTTTGGTTATATAAATCATTAATTTGCCCTTGGAGTTCTATAATTCTGTCTTCAGACGCGGCGATTCTTTCCCACATCTCCTTCATCTCCTTCAGAAAGTAGTTCTTCAGCTCGTTGGTGATGTCAAAGTTAGCTTCGACACCACGCTCGGTCATCTTCTTGTACTTGAAGACTTCTTGCTCCACTTCTTCCAGCCTGACCTGGACGCTCCCCTCCTTGATAGGTCCCTTCAGATCTTCTTGATGAAGGACGCCTTCCTTCATCTGAACAACCTGAGGGTGCTTCTTCACCTCAGCGAGGTAAGGGTTGATGACGTTGACGACGAACGTGTCCTTGGGGGAACTTGGAGAAGCCATGGCACCTAAATTTAGCTGAAAGATTTCCTGGCAGAAACAGATCGAAGAGAAAATACGCGAAATCGCAAGATACGTTGCCAGAACACCCCGGGCAAATATATAGGAAAAATTTATGCACAGAAAGGAAGGTAACAGACCAAAGCGGGGTCGGAGACAGGCTCTAGGGTGTCCAGGCGGCCTGCCGGCACGGCCCGGGGG
>LR738712.1:469417483-469442867 GCA_902687465.1 Secale cereale | reverse complement strand
GGGGGGGGGCAGGGGGGCGCCTGGACTCCCTGGTGGTCGTCTCCGGCTCCACTTCGACTCGGAATTTTACTAATTTTACAAAAACTCGTAATACGGAACTTTTATGATGGTTTGCGGTGTTTTCTTACCGTACTACATACCTTTTCTTTATTCTGCTTCTGCTGGCGTCTGAAACAGGGCTGCAACATGTTCTTCGTGGGTTGTTGTGTATATTATATTCACATCAACATCGACAGGGTCTCCTGGTATGTAATGTTTAAGTCTTTGCCCATTCACAACTTGAGGTTTGGTGCCTTCAAAATTATTAATCTTAATTGCACCAGACCGATAAACTTCTTCAATATGAAATGGTCCTTCCCACCTGGAAAGTAGTTTACCTGGAGAAAACCTGAAACGGGATCTAAATAACAAAACTTTATCACCAACATTAAATTCACGTTTCAGAATCTTCCTATCATGCCACCTTTTTACCTTTTCCTTGAACATTTTAGCGCTCTCGTAAGCTTCACTTCTCCATTCATCTAGAGAAGTCAAGTTCATGAGACGCTTCTCACCAGCTAGTTTTGGGTCAGCGTTAAGCTCTCTAACAGCCCAGAAAGCTTTGTGCTCTAGCTCTAATGGCAAATGGCAAGCCTTGCCATATACCATCTTATAGGGGGACATGCCCATGGGGTTTTTGTAAGCAGTTCTATATGCCCACAAAGCATCTCCTAATTTATTTGACCAATCCTTCCTATTTCTGTTTACTATTTTCTGCAAGATCAACTTAATCTCTCTATTGGTGAGCTCAACTTGCCCACTAGTTTGAGGATGATACGGTGAAGCAATTCTATGATTAACATCGTATTTAGCCAGAGCTTTTCTAAAAGCTCCGTGCGTGAAGTGTGATCCTCCATCGGTCATGAGATACCTTGGTACACCAAACCTAGGAAAAATTACATCTTTAAGCATTTTCAAAGATGTTTTGTGATCAGCACTTTCAGTGGGGATTGCTTCAACCCACTTGGTCACATAATCAACAGCTACTAAAATGTGAGTGTACTTGTGCGAAGAAGGAAAATGACCCATAAAATCAAAACCCCAACAATCGAAAGGTTCAATCACTAGTGAGTAATTCATAGGCATCTCATTCCTTCTACTAATGTTACCAACTCTCTGACATTTATCACAAGCTAAAACATAATTTCTAGCATCTTTAAAGAGAGTAGGCCAATAAAAACCTGATTGAAGAACCTTATGTGCAGTCCTCTCACCGGCATGATGTCCTCCATAGGGACTATCATGACACCGTCGGAGAACGTCCTTCTGCTCATGTTCCGGAATGCATCTTCTCACGATCCCGTCGGGACCTTCTTTGAAAAGATGTGGGTCATCCCAAAAGTAGTGCCTCAAATCATGAAAGAACTTCTTCCTTTGCTGAAATGTTAGACCTGGAGGCAAATACTTCGCAACAATAAAATTAGCATAATCTGCATACCAAGGGTCGGAAAGAGGTTGTATTTTTACAACGGCAAGTTGCTCGTCTGGAAAACTATCGTTAACTGGGATGGGGTCATGCGGTATATCTTCCATTCTCGAAAGATTGTCCGCTACCGGATTGTCTTCCCCTTTCCTATCAACAATCTGCAAATCAAATTCTTGGAGAAGGAGTACCCATCTGATAAGCCTTGGCTTGGCATCCTTCTTTGTCATAAGATATTTAATGGAAGCATGATCAGTATGAATAATTACTTTGGAATCAACAATATACTGCCTAAACTTATCACAAGCAAAAACTACAGCTAAGAATTCCTTCTCAGTAGTAGCATAATTTCTTTGAGCACTATCAAGGGTTTTGCTAGCATAATGTGTAACATTCAATTTCTTATCAACTCTTTGTCCTAAAACAGCTCCAACAACAAAATCACTTGCATCACACATAATCTCAAAAGGTAAATTCCAGTCAGGTGGTTGTACTATAGGAGCAGTTATTAAAGCTTTCTTAAGGACTTCAAAAGCTTCCTTACAATTTTCATCAAACGCAAAAGGAACATCCTTCTGGAGAAGATTAGTGAGGGGTCTCGAGGTTTTAGAAAAGTCTTTAATAAATCTTCTATAAAAACCTGCATGACCGAGAAAACTGCGAATACCTTTGATGTCCCTTGGATAGGGCATCCTCTCAATAGCTTCGATCTTGGCTTTGTCCACTTCAATTCCCCTTTCGGAAATCTTGTGACCAAGAACAATTCCTTCATTAACCATAAAGTGGCACTTCTCCCAGTTGAGTACCAAATTTGTCTCCTCGCATCTCTGCAAAACTTTATTAAGGTTGTGAAGACAATGGTCAAATGAAGTTCCATAGACGGAGAAATCGTCCATGAAGACTTCCATAATTTCCCCGCAGAAACCATGAAAGATAGCAGACATACACCTTTGAAAAGTAGCAGGGGCATTACATAAACCAAAAGGCATATGTCTGTAAGCATAAGTACCAAAAGGACAAGTAAAAGTGGTCTTCTCTTGATCGGCAGTGTTAACATGAATTTGAGAGAAGCCAGAATAACCATCGAGATAACAAAAGTGGGTATTTTTGGATAACCTTTCAAGCATTTGGTCGATGAACGGCAACGGGTAGTGATCCTTCCTGGTTGCCTTGTTCAACTTCCTGTAATCAATACACATTCTATATCCAATAATAATTCTCTGAGGTATTAGTTCATTTTTATCATTAGGAACCACAGTTGTACCTCCTTTCTTAGGAACACAATGTACCGGACTTACCCACTTACTGTCAGCTATAGGGTAGATAATACCTGCGGCTAGAAGCTTGAGGATCTCAGTTCTCACGACATCCATCATCTTCGGGTTCAACCGTCGTTGATGATCAACAACTGGTTTAGCATCAGGCTCAAGGTTGATAGTATGTTGACAGATAGATGGACTAATCCCCTTAAGGTCATCAAGGGTATATCCAATTGCGCCTCGGTGTTTACGAAGTACTTCCAATAATTGCTCTTCTTCATATCCTGAAAGGTTAGAATAGATAATAACAGGATATACTTTCTTTTCATCTAAATAAGCATACTTGAGCGTATCGGGAAGAGGTTTAAGATCGAACACCGGGTCTTCTTTTGGTTTTGATAAAATTCCCAAAGGTTCAACTGGAAGGTTGTGCTTCAGGATAGCAGGCTGCCTCAAGAATATTTCATCTAGTTCATTTCTTTCCTGCATATGCAAATCATTCTCGTGGTCCTCCATGTATTGCTGCAAAGGATCATCAGGGGGAATAGCAATAGAGGCAATACTTTCAATAATTTTATCATCACTAGGTGAATCAGTACCACGAGGCTGCTTAGAGAACTTAGAAAAATTAAATTCATATGGCTCACCATCGAATTCAACAGAAACTTTACCTTTCTTGCAATCTATTATAGCTCCACAAGTTCTAAGAAAAGGTCTACCAAAAATGATGGGACAAAAATTGTCCCTAGCTGAACCAAGTACCAGAAAGTCGGTAGGGTATTTTACCTTTCCACATAGGACTTCAACGTCCCTCACAATTCCGATAGGAGAGATAGTTGATCTATTTACAAGATGAATAGTAACATCAACTTCTTCAAGTTCACAAGGGGAAATCTCACCGATGATTTCTTCATAGAGTGAATAAGGAATAGCACTTGCACTCGATCCCAAATCGCATAGCCCATAATAATTGTGATCTCCTATTTTAATAGATACCACCGGAGTACCTGAAATTGGGCCTTTGTTCTTGGCTGTGACAAGGTTAGTGGAAACAACACAAAAAGTTATATTGGAATCCAAAACATCATCAGTAGCAAGGTCTTTAATCAATGCAACTTGAGGATCGACCCTGATCTGGTCCTCAGGTTCATCAATTCTTCTCTCACTTTTATTTATTATGCCTGTCACAAGAGAGTGTTCCTTTATCCTCATGGGAAAAGGAGGCTTTTCATATATGACTGCAGGCAAAATAGGCTCAGCAACATAAATATCAATAGGTGGTTCTTTGAAAGGTGCATGGTGCTGGTCTCTACTCTTTTTAAAAGAATCAACGTGAGAGGCAAAATTCTTACATAAATCAATCACTAGATGGGAATCAAGACCAATCTTAGAGCAAAAAGTATTGAAGTAATCAGTTTCCACATAGCTCTCAATATAGTCATGTTCATAATTTATAGCGGGTTCAATACCTTTATCAATTTCCCAATCTTCGGTATTCCTCTGGATTCTTTCAAGGAGATCCCACCTTTCTTCAACACTCTTCTTCTGAAATACCCCACTAGAGGAGGCATCCAGCATCTCCTTATCCTGACGAGAAAGCCTGGCATAAAAATTTGTAAGTATAATTTCCTTGGGAAGCTTATGAATTGGGCATTTGAGCATTAGAGACTTCAGTCTCCCCCAAGCTTGAGCAATGCTTTCTCCGTCACGAGACCTAAAATTATATATATAATTCCTGTCTCGATGAATTTCATGAAGAGGATAAAACTTAGTATAAAAGAGAGACATAAGCTCCTGCCAGTCCAGCAAGTGTGAGTTATCGAGAAGCCCATACCAATCTGAAGCTTTATCTATAAGTGATACAACAAATAATTTCCTCATGACAAACTCCCTCGATACACCTGCAAGCTTAAATAATGAACATAGTCGTGACAAATATAGCAAGTGCTCACCGGGATGTCTGTCTCCTGCATAACGATTAGCCAAAACATAATTGATAATGCCAGCTGGTATTTTATAAGGCACAATTTTAGTAGGGGGAGGATCAACCACCACAGGTGTGGGGCGTCTTCCCGCAAGCAACCCTCCAATAATAGGGTTATCCATAAGGACAAAGAGCAGCAATAGAAAAAATAAAAACAGAATTATAAAAAGACTTTCTTACCAGTTTCACTTTACCAATAGCGCTACGCTCCCCGGCAACGGCGCCAGAAAACGTTACTTGATGACCCTCAACCGTAAGGGATCTGTTGCAGCGTTTTCGATAAGTAAGAGTGTCGAACCCAACGAGGAGCAGAAGGTATTGATAAGCGATTCTAAGCAAGAAATTACTGCAAGCACTGAAAGATAACTTTTAGGGGTTTTCTTGGTATAAGCAACATAAATATAAAGGCAAGTAATGTAAAAGGTACTGAGAGTAACAAGTGGCCCAATCCTTTCTTAGCAAAGGAGAGGCCTAGCAACTGAACTTATAAAGACTAAAGCGTTCTTGAGGACACACGGGAGAGGTAGTCATGTGCTTTCGCCATACTCCGTATCGATACTATGATATGTGTTGATAAGTGTTGAGTGGGTGGATCTATGCTAGTGCACTCTCTAGACTAAGATGAATGCACTCTTATGATTAAACACCTTGCAAGCATCCGCAAATACAAGATAGAATTTAAGGCAAAAGCCTAACCATAGCAATACGATCGAGGATCCATTATTCCCTTATGCAAAAGCGTGCGAACTGGGGTTCAGGTTTCTGTCACTCCGGCAACCCACCATAAGCATTCTTTATACACAATGTATTCTCCTAGGCCCTTAATAAGGCGAAGTGTTGGGTGTTCGACTCACGCAACACCACTAGTAGAATGACAACGCAACTTAAGTATCAAACAACACATATTACTTCAACAGCATATGACTACTAACAACAAGACTTTCCCCATTGTCGTGGAAATAGCACGGCAGATGTCCGGTTTAGCGGACTTGATGATGGAACCATCGCACGGGTTAGCTTGAAGGGGTTCATAGCACACAAGGGACACAGAAGGTTTATACTAGTTCGGCCCCTTCGATGAAGGTAAAAGCCTACGTCTAGTTGGTTTGGTATTGCTTGGGCGTCGGATTACAGGGAGCGGATTCGCTTGCCTGTGTCTCGACGGGTTGTTTGTTGCTTGTCCCTGAACCGTCGCCGGGTCGTCCCTTTATATAGAGGGTACGCCTGGTCCGGTTTACAGAGTCCCGAGGCCGGCTCATACTTGTGTCCGCCTCGGTCTCTGTCTTATCTTTCTTATCTCTCAAGTTACATCACGGGGCGGTTTACAAACCTTAATTCTACACATGGGACCTAAGATCTTATGGGCCGTAGCCTTTTACTAAATATTACAAACAAACATAATATAACAAAGCCGGTTTACACTAGCCGATTTATACCCGCTAGTCATATCCCTGACATTAGGCCCCAGAATGATTTGAACTTTGTTCGTATCAGTCTTCTCTTGTATAATTTTCTTCTGTCTTCACCTCCTTGTAAACCGGCTCTGACGTCATCTTCAGGGATCATTAAATCTGACCGTGACATCATCTCCGCATTTAACGCCGCGAGCTGTACTGTAGCTTGTTTTAAGGGTTACCCCGAAAATCGAGGCTTCAGAGGATCTTTATCCGATTTTTTGCCTCCTCGAATCCCGCACCTGTCGCTTCAGATCTGACTCTCCCTTATAAATACCGCTAACCCCATTCATTATCTTCTTCCTGCTCTGTCTTCTTCCTCCATCGCCCAACTCCATCGTCGCCCGAGCTCGAACCGCCGCCATCAACCGCTGGATCCAAGTCTTCACCGGCCGCTGCATCACCCTGAGCTTGACCAGAGAACCTCCGCCGCTGATCCTTGCCGTTCCAGGTACGTCCTTCTTCTTCATTATAGATCTGCAACTTCTAGGGTTTCTTCTCATGTCTCCGCCATTAGAGCTTTAATAGAAGCTTCACCTTGTTCAACCTTAAGCCAATGGTTTCTAGTAACCTTTACTTTCAGATCTTGCCCTTTAAACTGTACTTTTACCCCGCTGCAAATGCCTTAGATCTTCGTCATTTAGTTTAACCTGTAGTTTTATCCGCTCTGTATAGGGCTCTTGTAGTTCTTCCCGTATACTCTTGTATTTGTTTCTCTTTTCCTTGTATGCTCAGATCTATTCCTCCTTAGCTGTCTTTAAAAACCTGTTTTTCTCCTTGGTAGATCTGCTAAGTATGTTACGGTTTAAACTGTTACGCCCTGTTCTTGCGAAACTTTGTAATTTAAACGCGACGGTTTAGCCGTTCCCCTTCAACTGCCATTAACCGGAAATGGTATAGCTTGTCGTAATTGCCAGTTTAACCATGCCATTAGTCCTCAGTTAAACCGTTGCGTAACTTTCATAGATAGTTTCCGGTTTATACTTCTGTATCTTCATAATCCGTTTTCTGCACTTTATCTTTTCCAGTACTTGTCTTTTCGTTGCAATGGCCAAGCAGTATGTCTCTTGCGATTGGGTTCCTTCTATCATTACTGAGGACGATTTGGTCAAGATTTCTGAAATTGGAACGTTAGGCCCTCAGTCTGTTTTGAAGTGGCGGGCCCCGGGGAATGAATGTCCTCCTACTCCCAGGTCCGGGGAGGTCATTGTGTTCTTTGATCATATATCTCGAGGCTTCTCTCCCCCCGGTTCAAAGTTTTTCCGGGATGTTTTTGCTGCTTTCCAACTGCACCCTCAGGATATTGGACCCAACTCTGTTTCAAACATCTGTGACTTCCAAGTGTTTTCGGAGGTATACCTGCAAGAAGAACCGTCCGTCGATCTGTTCCGGGACTTCTTTCATTTAAACCGGCGCACCGAGTTTACCAGCGGACCACATCAGGAGCTTGGCGGCGTTAGTATTCAGAAGAGGAGAGACGTTGTTTTTCCTCACGCCGCTTTACACACTCATCCAAAAGACTGGAACAAGCCATGGTTTTACTGCATTGACACTTCTCCTGAAGGGGAGAACCCTCTGCCGGGTTACCGTGAAACCCGTATTCCGGAGAATCATCCTTTACCACAACGGCTCGGCTCTGTTGAACGGACCCGGTTTTCATCACAGCTCTCCAAGTTAAGAGCCTTCATAGCTAATGGTTTGATTGGAACTGATTTTCTACGCTGTTGGTTGTCTTGGAGCATCCTTCCCTTGAGCCGGCGATCACAGCTAATGTGCAAATATTCTGGCAAACCGGATGATCCCCAAAGGTTTACCAAGGAAAAACTTTCTGAATCGGAAGTTGTAGAATCAGCCAAGAAAATTCTCAATGTTTCTTTGGCAGACTGCAGCAAGGTCGGGTTAGCTCCATATTATAAGAAGAACAAGGTGCCTGCAGTAAGTTTCACCTTACCCTGTATTTGAAATCCGTTTCTTTTAAACCATCTTTTCAATTGTCTTTCTTTCTTTTGATTAGGCTGATGACCCTTTCTGGAAGAGAAAACCTCAGAAAAAACCGGCAAACAAGTTCGCCGGAAAACCTTTGCAAATAAGAAAAGGAAAGCAGCTGTTGACGCCGGTTCTCCCACTGAAGATGATGATCCGGATTCCGAGGTATGCTTTAATCCGGTTTAGATTTTGCTTCGTGTATTTGTAACTATATCTAACGATAAATTTTCCACAGGAGTTGCCTGAAGGTGATAATCCGGCCGAAGTTGAGGTAACCATTCTTTCCTCTGACTCAGAACCTCTTCCACAAAAAAGTCGTCGGACCGTCCGGAAATACCAATTTTCTCACCCTTATGCTCAGTTGGATCCTAATTTTATTTTGAAGAAGCAACAGCACGAAGCTCTTCGCCGGACCACTCGCCACAGCGGCCTGGCGGTGGAATCATCCAGGATTTCTTTAACTCCGGTTCAAAAACGCCGTGCTGAGGTGATACTTTCTCCGACTCCCCTTCATCCCAAGGCCGGGCTTATCCGAAAACCTCTTAAACCGTCTGACCCTGATTATCAGGAAACTCCACTGTCTTCCTCTGGTGAATCGACCGCCACACAGCTTCCTCCATTGAAAACTGTCCTAGGGTAACTTTTCTCACCTTTCCGGTTTATGATCCCTTTTGCTTTATAATGTCAACTCATTTTGCATACTTTTCCAGCAAACCGAAACCCAACAAGAAGCCCAAGGCAAATAAGCCTCCTGCTGAACCTACTGCAGATGATCCGGCTGCTGATCCGTCAACAACTGTTCCTTCAGAGGGCGAGCCAGTAGCTCCTCTTGAAGACCCTGTGCCTACAGATCACATCTCTGCTCCTGAGAATCCTACAGCTGAAGACACCCATAATCCACCAAGTCCGGCCCGGGTTAACTCTCCTCAGATTAATCCGGCGTCTCCCAATCCGGCTCATACTGCCACTCCCCCAAACGTACCTGCCTCTCCTGATGTTGTGGTAACTGGGGCTGCCTTTGTTGCTCTAAAACGGAAAAGCTATCTCAAGAAAAGGGGAAATGGAGTACTGAGATATCCAGCCTTTCCGATATGAGCGCCCAAGAAATTTACTCTGGGTATCTAAACCGGCTTCACAGCAGCCGAGATTATGAAGCCAGCCTGGTTAACTTAATGAGGGAAAAATATGAGGTAAACCTCTTCTTCTGACTTTGTTCTTTTGATGTGTTTCTATCTCATAACAGCCCCCAAGTTCCGGTTTAGCTGCGTGCTGAAGGTGAACCGGAGCTTTGTAGATTGAACAATTGATCTTTACATTAGCCCCCAAGTATCAAGTAGATAACTTGTTTATGTATTTGATACTTGTAAAAGTTGCTGACGATACTTCAACCATACATTAGCCCCCAAGTGTCAAGCAGACAACTTGTTTGTGTGCTTGAGACTTGTAACTTTGAATTGCTGTTGTTTACTGCTTCAACTGCCATTAGCCCCCAAGTGTCAAGTAGACAACTTGTTTGTGTGCTTGAGACTTGTCTGATTTTTACCTCTTGTTTTTTAACTGTGCTTGCAGGCTGAGTTGAACCGGAATGCTATTGAAATCAATGAACTTCGTAGCCGTCTTACTGAAACAGAATCTGCCGCTTCAAAGGCTAAAAAAGACCTTCAGGTGAGTTTAAAGACTGCTGAAGACCTGAAGAAATACTTTGAAGAAGAGCGGACCGCCTTTGAGGTCCAAAAGAAAGATCTGGAGAAACGGGTTCAGGACGCTGAAGGAGCGCTTAATCCGGTTACAGAAGAATTGACCGGTTTAAGACGGCAAATTGACTTGATGACCTCTGCTGTCTTTGGTAAGTATAATCTGAACTCCTGCTTTTATCTTTGTAATCTCCGTATTGTGCCGGTTTAACTATAATAGTTGTGTGCAGGGCGCCGTGTCTCCCATCTTGGGGATGACTTACGGAAGAAACTTAAAGCATGCTACACCTTGGTCGAGCAGTTGTACTCCGGCGCTCAGAGGATCATCAGTGCCACTTCTTTTGGTAAACCGGCCCCTACGACGATCCAAGATACATTGAACAAGTTATCTGTTTTGCCGGCTCGTCTTGAAGAAGTCAAGAAATCTGCCGCTCGGGGTGGTGCTCTTCTGGCCCTTACGAGGGCTAAGGCTTGGGTCCCGGATCTTGATCCGGAGGAGGCTTTAACCGGATTTCCAGATACAAAAGATGACGGCTGAGCCTTTACCGAAAAGGATCTCTATGCCCTGACGAAGGAGATGCGTCCCCTCGCCAGCAAGCTTGCAGCTGAATCTGATTTGTCCAGATATCATCCGGGATATAATTTGCAGAACGAGCGGGTGGAGCGACCGGTCTATGATACCGTCAACTTAATTCCGCCGGTTTGTCCTCACACCTTTGCTCCTGACATTGACCCTTCTGAACTTATCAACGACGAGATGTATTTCCGGGCCTTGATAAAGATTGACTGGCGTGCGCCGGACTTCCAACCGCTTCACGAAGATGAAGACGTTCCGGATCAAGGCGATGGCCAGCCGTCTCAGCAAGGAGAAGCATAACTTCGAATTTTATTGCTGTAATCGTAATCTGTGTTTTGCCAAACAATGTTTCCAATCTGTTGGGCTTGCTATGCCTTGTAATAGGCTAGCCGAAACTTGATGTGCTTCAATCCGGATATTTTGTCTTTATGAAATACTTGCCGGTTGAAATGTTGTCTGATATTGGTTGTCTTCCATATCCTCTGCTCCTGCAGAAAAAATATTGAAAATATGTCCTAGTGGCTTACCACTGGACGGATTAAATTGTTCTCTTAAAACTTCCAATAAGTATATCTTTATACTAAAAATAGCATTTTATACCTGAGATTTATATATGCTCAGTATTCTTAATCCGGTTAGGACTTTAAACTCGCTTTATGAAGACCTTCATGAATCCAAGTAGAAACCCGAAATTCTCCGGTCCATCTTGATGATAAATCCGGTTCATCTTGTTCTTCAAGGCTTTGTTCGGAAAGTCGTAGCTTTTTGCCTGATATACGATCCTAGCCTCAAACATCACGTAGGGTTATTACAGGAGAAGTTTAGACAGGTTTCTAGGGTTAGACACAAAGAGCCGGTTTACCGGCGACACCACGAGGATCATAATGAGATCTAGCCTCAAACAACACGTAGGGTTATTACCGGATGATGTTTCCCGGGGCCCGAAGCTGTCTAAATCCGTGTCTTGCATCGCGTCTCTCGATTCCGCTCAACCCCTCTCAAGCTACTACATAGATGCGCGGCCTCACGACTAAGTCCGCTAAACCGGACATCTGACGTGTTAATTCCACGACAGTTGGCGCCCACCGTGGGGCCTGCGCACGATGGTTTCGAGTTCTTGAAGGGCAGCTTCGAAGGGCTCAAGGGTTACGCGGTCGGCCGGATGACCAAGAGTCGCCGCGGCCGGATCTACATCGACGACACAGGTTGGGGACCGGAAGCCGATTCGATCGAATACGGATACCGGGTTCCCTTCGGCAGCATCCAAGTCTTCATTGGCAAAGTCGGCGAACCGGGACCTGAGCCGGACGTCTTCCCCAACATCGTCGAGCCGGCTCAGCGTACGAGATCGGCCCGGATTTAGCCCACCGTGAAGCACATGTTCGTTGGAGCAATCCACAGAGGTCGAGCCCAGGACGGATCGGAATATGATGGTGCAACAGTTGTCTACTCAGACGACGAGTCTTCATCCGGAGAAACTGAATCTCTGTATCAGTTGCAGGACGGCCGGTCTGAGGGCGAGTCCGATGGAAACAGTATTCCGGGCCCCTTCGGCCCGCCAAACCGGGTGGCTGTCTTTATGGCCGGTTCGCAGCCCCCAGTGAACGGGACGACAGCGGAAGCTGGTGCAGGGGGAAGCGACCCAACCCCCTCACTTACTGAAGTTCTATCCACCTTGATCGAGGAGTTCACAACTAAAGCGGTGGAAACGGTAGCTCCAGCAGACAAGGCGCATCATGATGCAGAGCTCCTTCAGTTGAAAGGCCGGATTGATCAGTTAAAGGAAGACCTGAAGGCAGAGAGAGAGATGATAGCGGTGAGACAAGCGGAATTGGATGATCAAGATTTTTACCTAAGGATGGAGCAAGCTTCTATGGAAGGAGTAAGGGGACGAAAGTACCAGTCTCGTATACCGCCGGTTTATGAAGCAACGAATCTGTTCAGGACACCTGGGGCTGGGACTAGTAACAATCCGGCTTCAAACCGGAGGGCACCCCCAGCCAGGGAGGAGCCAGTTCAGCAACCCACCGCAGAGCGGGATCGCCGGATTACGTCGACACCTTATGTTCCCGTCCCTCCAGGTCACTATTCAAACCATTTGGATAACATCGCTGCAGCAGCGGCGCGTTTGGCCGCTTTACCCGTGGAAGAAACGTCTCCGGTGGCGTTAGAGGCGCGCAGGGTCCAGAAGCTACTTAACACGGCGTTAATACAGCAGCAAGCATATTCTCATAGCAGGGAGAGGTTACATTCAACACCACGTCCTAGCCGAAGTTATACTAGGCATTGGGAGGAGCCAGAAGTGTCTAGCAGTGAACGCAGGAGGCATCAGCGCAGGCAGGATAATCCGACAGGTACGGCGATACCAGCTCCGGATATAAACCGGGTTAGATCAGGAGCTAGGGAGGAGATTCATCAAACAACGCCGGTTCACACAGCCACTGCAGAAACAGGAGTCACGGCGAGTTCCTTCGGGGTGAAGTGTCTTGTCCCCGCTTTATGGAGTATCAAGCTGCCCAAAGATTTCAAGGGGCCCCGCAAGGTACCTAACTACACAGCCGGTTTAGCACCGGAAGCTTGGGTTGAAAGTTATGAGATGGCCATGGAGATGCTGGACGTGGATGAATCGGTTGTGCTAAATATTTTACTATGATGCTCGAAGGCACGGCCCGGACCTGGATGAAAGCTCTACCCCCGAACTCTGTTGGGTCATGGGGGGAACTACGCAACCAGTTTATCAAAAACTTCAAGGATACGTGTAAACAGCCGATGTCAGTGGTGGATCTAGCAGCTTGTGTGCAAGGAGAGCAGGAGTCTACAGCAGCTTGGGTACGGAGAGTAGCAGAGATTTTACACTCTTCGAATGGTATTAATCCTAGTACAACGATAGTGACTTTGGAGAACAATTGCCGGTTTGAATCTTTGAAGTTAAAGCTTGGACGGCTTAAAAGGGACAAGCAACAAACAACCCGTCGAGACACAGGCAAGCGAATCCGCTCCCTGTAATCCGACGCCCAAGAAATACCAAACCAACTAGACGTAGGCTTTTACCTTCATCGAAGGGGCCGAACTAGTATAAACCTTCTGTGTCCCTTGTGTGCTATGAACCCCTTCAAGCTAACCCGTGCGATGGTTCCATCATCAAGTCCGCTAAACCGGACATCTGCCGTGCTATTTCCACGACACCCATGTCCTCAAGAACTAAGGTAACTACTCACAAAACATAAAAGAAATCATGATCAGTGGGGATAAATATGTGATAAACAATCTGGACATAATAATATTTCTCCAACAAAACTCAATAGCATTCACCACAAAGTAGTAATCAACACCAATGGAGTAGAGAGGATAGGTAGTACGAGTTACAACACGAGTTACGATGGTAAGATGAGATTTGGATGAAGATGGAGATGGTGCTGGTGTTGGGGATGATGTTGATGATGATCTCGATGATGCCTGTGACGATGGTGATGACGATGGCGACGATCTCCCCTTCCAGGAGGTGATCTCCCCGGCGGAATCTGCCCACCGGAGATGCCCTTTTCTTCTCCGTAGGTTTCCGCCTCGAAGCGGCGGCGGAACTCCATAAAAAGTCCCGTGTCTAGGGTTTTCGAGGGACGGAGAACATATATGCAAAAGGGGGCGACCAGAGGTGGGCCAGGGGCTCCAGGCGCCCCCCGGCGCGGCCAGGGGGGGGGGCGCCCCCAGGCCGCCTGGGCACCCTGTGGCCCCCCTCTGACTCCCCTTTTGCGTGTCTTCGTTATTCGTCTGAAAAATACCTCCCGTCAATTTTCAGGTAATTTGGAGGTGTTCTTCTTCAGCAACTCAGCATCCACTTTTTCCTGCTGAATCCTGCGTCTGCTGTTTCAGTATCGGAAAGTTGCAAACTGTGTAAAATAGACCAAAACAACATAAGAACATCATCATAACGTGAAATATATCAATGAATAAGGATAAATTATAATACAAAATAGTGATGCATTTTGGACGTATCACCTTGCCCGAGGCATGTACAGCAGAAAAGCCAGCTACACACATCTGGAAAGATTGTTTTATTATGCAGGAAATCATGAACCGGTCTCGATATGATCATGGACCATCCGGCGGATCAGGTCTCGGTTTTCAAGGGCCGTGTTATCAAGGTGGTGGATTCGGTTCAGGGTACCAAGGCAATAGCGGCAACCACAACGGGCACAATCAGCACAACCAAGAGCACGACCAGGGCGGTTATAACAATCAGGGAAATCAACAGCGCCAACAGCAGCAACAATCCGGATATCAGGATAATCCGAAGGAGCTGAGCAGTGGGCAGTACCATGTCTTCACCATGAGCTTATGTAAACGTGATCAGAAGGTTTACAAGAGGGCAGTGCATTCTGTTGAACCGGCGGTGCCGCGTTACCTGCGTTGGTCAGAACAGCCCATTGTGTGGAGCCGAGAGGATCATCCGCCCCGGGTTGACAATCCGGATCAGCTGGCTCTAGTTGTGGCACCTCAGGTGGGTGGCTACAAGTTTACCAAGGTGCTTATGGATGGAGGCAACATCATCAACATTCTACACTATGAGACTTTCCGGCGTATGGGGCTGACAGATAAGAAGCTTCGGCAGTCCAACACAATTTTTCATGGGGTGGTGCTCGGTAAATCGGCGTATCCAGTTGGCAATATAGATTTAGAGGTCACCTTTGGAGATGAGCATGATTCCAGGTCGGAGACTTTGACCTTTGAAGTGGTGAAGAACAAGAGCCCGTATCACGCCCTGTTCGGGCGGCCGGTTTACGCAAAGTTCATGGCAAGGCCGTGTTATGTTTATCTACATCTCAAGATGCCGGGCCACAAGGGAACTATTACGGTCCATGGGAGTTGCAAGATTGCGTTGGAGTGCGAGGAAGGTGATGCAGCTTATGCTGAGGCGGTTTGTGCAACTAAGGAGCTGAAGTTTTATAAAGATAATGTTGATCCAGCGGATATGTCTCCGCTGAAGAAACCAACCACAGAGCATGATCCGGCGTTAAAGTTCAAATCAGCTGAAGAGATGAAATAGGTTGACTTCATTCCTGGCGATTCATCCAAGCAGTTCACCATCAGTGCTAACCTAGATCCGAAATAGGAAAGCGCGCTCATCGAGTTCATTCGTGAGAATCGGGACATTTTTGCATGGAAACCTTCTGACATGCCAGGTGTACCGAGGGAACTCGCTGAGCACACTCTCAACATTGATCCTAAGTTTAAACCGGTTAAGAAATTTCTGCGCCGCTTCAATGAAGAAAGGCGTAAGGCTATTGGTGAAGAAGTGGCTAGGCTCTTAGCAGCAGGCTTTATAATTGAGGTGTTCCATCCAGAGTGGTTGGCTAATCAAGTGCTAGTACTTAAGAAAAATGGCACTTGGCGAATGTGTGTTGATTACACAGACCTGAACAAAGCTTGCCCAACGGACCCCTTTGCCCTCCCCCGTATTGATCAGATCATTGATGCTACGGCAGGTTGTGAGCGACTAAGTTTTTTGGACGCATATTCAGGTTATCATCAGATCAAGATGACAGTTAAGGGCCAGGAGAAGACGGCCTTTATAACTCCCTTTGGAGCCTTCTGTTATGTATCTATGCCATTTGGGCTTAAGAGTGCCCAGGCGACCTATCAGCGGTGTGTGCAGAACTGCCTTCATGGACAGATTGGGCGGAATGTTCACGCATATGTGGATGACATTGTAGTGAAATCCAGGAAGGAGGAGACATTGATAACATACTTGAAAGAAACCTTCGATAATCTCCGGATTTACAAAATGATGCTTAATCCGGATAAGTGCGTTTTTGGTGTTCCTGCAGGCAAGCTCGTGGGATTCTTGGTATCAAACAAGGGAATTGAGGCTAATCCGGAGAAGATCAAGGCGATTACATCCTTGGCTAAACTGGCATGCATTAACGATGTCCAACGCGTGGCGGGCCGTATTGCGGCGCTCAGCCGGTTTATCAGCCGTTTGGGGGAGAAGGCTATCCCGCTTTATCAGATGATGAAAAAGACATATCGCTTTGTCTGGAGTGATGCTGCTGATGCTGCGTTTGAAGACTTGAAGAAGCAATTAGCAGAGCCACCGGTCCTTGCTGCCCCAGTTGATAATGAGCCGATGTTGTTATATGTGACAGCTAATTCCCATGCAGTAAGCATTGCCATTGTGGTAGAGCATAAGGAGGCACGCAAGGAGTATCCGGTTCAACAGCCAGTTTACTACATCAGTGAGGTGCTCATTGAATCAAAACAGAGATATCCGCATTGGAACAAATTGGTGTATGGAGTCTTCATGGCAAACCGGAAGCTAAAACACTATTTTTAAGGCCATCCAATCACTATGGTTAGTTCAACTCCGTTGGGGGATATAATCCAGAACAGAGAGGCTACTGGTCGGGTTGCAAAGTGGGCCATTGAGCTTAGCCCGCACGGATCGAAGTATGTGCCCCGTACTGCGATAAAATCCCAAGCATTGGTGGATTTCATCAACGATTGGACAGAGTTGCAAACGTCTGAGGAAAAGCCGGATCACACATATTGGACTATTCACTTTGATGGATCCAGGCAATTGGAGGGCTCGGGGGCTGGAGTCGTATTAACTTCCCCGCGAGGTGATAAGTTCTGTTATGTCCTCCGTTTAATGTTCCCTTGTAATAACAATGCAGCTGAGTATGAAGCTCTCCTCCATGGTCTACGGATGGCCAAGGAGATGAATTTAAGCCGGGTTAAATGCTTTGACGATTCAGACCTAGTGGCGCAGCAAGTGTCTGGCAAATGGGATTCCAAAGATCCACTTATGGCAGCATATCGACCAGAGGTAGACGCTGTTGCTGGACATTTCAAGGGTTATCAGGTTGATCATATAGACCGGTGGAAGAATGAAGCGGCTGATGCATTAAGCCGGCTGGGTTCTCAACGTAAACCGGTTCCACCCAATACCTTCTTGGATGTATTACACAATCCGTCGGTGCAGTTACCTTCAGAACAAGATTTGGCTGTTCCTGATCCGGAGGCACAATTGGTCGCGGCGCTTCATGTTATTCCGGATTGGACGCTTCCTTACCTGGCGTACTTGAGCCGAGGTGAGTTACCAGAGGACGAACTCTTGGCTAGACAGATAGTCCGGCGATCCAAGTCAATGACTATTGTCAATGGAGAACTTCATCATCGCAGCATTTCTGGGGCATTTCAGCGGTGTGTGTCACCAGAGGAAGGCTGTGATTTTCTTAGAGAGATCCATGAGGGAGATTGTGGTCATCATGCCGGTTCAAAATCTTTGGTGGCTAAAGCTTTTCGTCATGGGTTCTACTGGTTGACGGCTCATGCCGACGCAGAGGACTTGGTCAGAAAATGTGATGCTTGCTAGAAATTCTCACGACGCGCTCATATACCAGCGCATGAGTTGAGGATGATTCCAATTACTTGGCCATTTGCGACTTGGGGGCTTGATATGGTTGGACCCTTCAAGAGATCCCAAGATAAGAAGACCCATCTTTGGTGGCGGTGGACAAGTTTACCAAATGGGTTGAAGCAGAACCAGTCCGTAAGTGTGATGCAGCAACGGTGGTTCAGTTCAACAAAAAGGCGATTTTCCGGTTTGGCTTTCCACACAACATTATAACTGATAATGGTACCAATCTATCCAAGGGGGCTATGGAGGAGTTCTATCAACGAGAGCACATCCGCCTTGATGTATCATCAGTAGCTCACCCTCAGTCTAATGGCCAAGCTGAAAGAGCCAATCAAGAGATCTTGAGAGGCATCAAACCCCGGCTTATGGTTCCTTTGTAGAGGATACTGGGTTGTTGGGTGGAGGAGTTACCATTCGTGCTATGGAGCATCAACACTACACATAACAGATCCACAGGGTACACACCTTTCTTCATGGTATATGGAGCTGAAGCGGTCCTCCCTAGTGATATCCGTCATGACTCGCCGCGGGTGGCGGCTTACGTCGAAGTTGATAACGAAAAGAAAGACAAGATGCATTGGACCGGCTGGATGAAGAACGTGACACGTCAGCAGCTCGATCGGTGATTTATCAACAAGATCTGCACCGGTACCACAGTCGCCGGGTTAAAACCAGAACGTTTCAAGAAGGAGATCTGTTGCTCCGTATCATCCAAGACCTAACAGACATGCACAAGTTGTCACCACCTTGGGAAGGACCCTTTGTGGTCAGCAAGAACCTGCACAATGGATCATACTACCTCGTCGACATTCGAGAACATAAGGACTCACGTACGGTGGAGGAGGAGACCAGACGGTTGTGGAACATCGCTCTTCTTCGACCTTACTACACCTGAGCCATAGGCTCCGCTTTATGTACATATCTTTACAATGTATATATTATGATCAATATAATAAACCGGCGCCCCCGATAAAGCGGGGTATCAGCCGTTTTTTTCATAAGAGTTTGTCACATGGGGGCTTCTGTGTGCAAGGGAGTTCCTATGGCCTCTTAAACCGACGAACACATCACGGCCATCATAAAGCATAACCCTGGTTGCTTTGGCAATTCCCACATGATGATGAGGGGCAAAAGAGAGTTTCTGATGCCTAGCACAACTCAAGCATAGGCCCCGACGAGCATAGCTCAAATGCTACCTGGGGGCTCCTGATGCAAAGCATTAATGAGTTGACAACCCTTGTAGTAATCACGGCTTGGAAGCCTGGTGTATACACCTAAAACCCCGGATTAGCCTGCATGCATTAAGTAAGTCACTCCATCCAGGTAAACCTGGTACAACCCGTTGAACGTATACACAAGTCAATCTTTACAGACCCTGAACTTGGTAACGTTAAATTGATGATCATCAAGTGATTACACGAGTCAATCTTTACAGATTTTTGAACTTGGTAGCATTGAACATTGATGATTTGGTTAAGGATTGAGGATCATCTTAACAGGCTTTGCAAAATGGTTAATGACAGTAGCCTGGCAGCTCATAAAAAGCCTTGAATTTGGAGCCTGTCAGCTCGTAAAAAGCCTCGACTACATGGTCTTATTTGCCCAAAAATTTATTTTTTATTTTTTATGTTTTATAAAATCTTTATCTTCAAGGTCATTGGTTTTTATCCAAGTCCATTGATTCAGGGAGTGGATGACTATAAGTTGCCACTACATCTGTGTTTACAGGGTTCTAGTGTGGGTTACAAACACCAGTACTAGCTACAGTTAAACCGGAGTTCATCGTAACCCGGTTCGGTTTTCATGATGAATCGACAAACAGTCAAGGGAGTCATCAACACTTACACCTTGGATCATTATCTCTTCCTACCGGATTAAGGTTCATCATAATACACTTAATCACAGGTATGATACTTATTTTATATTTTATACACAGTTCAAGTTGTAAACTTAGACCATGTGTTTGGGCATTATGACCCGTCCGGTGATAAACCGCCAGGACATTTTCAACATTGTTTTATGCAGAAGCAGGTGAAATAAACCGTCACACGCATTATAAACAAGATATAATTAAGAAGTGCCAACTGAAGCAATCTCATGCAAAGGATAATATGTAACAACATAAAGTATTTCAGCTATCCTATTATAAGGCGCTGGAAAGCCCAAAAGAATATCAGTTTTTCTCAAAGTACTCGGACATAAAGTTAAACTAGCACCGGTTTAAGACTCGGCGTCAGCCTGCCATGACGATTTAGGATCAGCTTGCTCCGATTCTTCGGCGGTTTCTTCCAGCTGCTGGAAGTCAATAGTGGTTCAGTCAATCTTGGCCAGCGCTCGGAAATAAACTTCGTCATTTATGAGGTCTGACGGATCAATGTCAGGAGCAAAAGTGTGCTTACGGACGGGCGGAATAAGATTTTCAATATCATAAGCCAGACGCTCTGCCCGCACGTTCTCAGCATCATATCCCGGATGATATCTAGATAGATCAGCTTCATCAGCAAGTTTGCTAGCCAGAGGCCGCATATCCTTGGTTAATGCACACAAGTCATCACTGGAAAAAGCTGATCCGTCTTCCTTCACACTTGGTTAGCCGTTCATCGCCTCCGACGGATCAAAATCAAGAACCCAAGCCTTCGCTCGAGTCAAAGCCATCAGAGCACCTGCCCTTGCAGACGACTTCTTCACCTCTACGAGGCGAGCAGGCAGAATGGACAACTTCTCCAAGGTACCCTTGATTGTGGTAGGAGCCGGTTTGTTATGCGAGATAGCATTGATAGCCCTCTGAGCACCGGAATAGAGCTGCTCCACCAGAGTATATGCAGCTTTCAATCTCTTTCGCACATCATCGCCAAGATGAGTGATACGCCTCCCTGCATTAAAATTATTAATTAAACCGGAACGGTACAAGATTGCAAGGTTCAGGGTTGTGTTAATAGTACTTACCAAAGATGGCGATCGTCATGTCACTTATCTGCTGCTTCAATCCGGACAACTCATCAGTCACCGGATTAAGAGCAGCCTCTGCATCATTGGCTCTTTTCTCCAAGGCAGCCTTCTCAGCATCCCAGTCTGACCGCTCTTTTTGAAAGTCTTTCTTCAGCTTCTCTATACTTGCTAAAGCAAGTGTAAGCTCGTCCTTGACTTTGACAACAACAGTCTCTTGGAACTTCAAGTTATCCCGGAGCTCGGTTATTTCAGAGGTCTTCCGGTTCAAATCAGTCTGCCAAAATGAAAGTACATTATATATTCATGAAGCATTTCAGTCAAAGTCCCAAGCACATATCAAGTTATGCACTTGACACTTGGGGGCTAATGTATATTTGCAGTGAAAACAAGCATTTTTCAGACAAGTCCCAAGCACATAAACAAGTTATATACTTGGCACTTGGGAGCTAATGTGACATTGTTCCGAATTCAAGTAGAAGTCCCGGTTCATCCTAAAGTAAGTAAACCGGCCCTTGGGGGCTACACATGTGCAAAACAAAACTGTCTACTAGATCTACTGAAGTCCCGGTTCACCCTAAAAGGCTAAACCGGCACTTGGGGGCTACGATGGAGTAAGGATACAGTTACAAGATGAAAGCAGAAATAGAGGATAAGACAGGCTGAGAATTTACCTCATAACGCTCCTTCATTAAGTTTACCAAGCCAGCTTCATGGTCATGGCTGGTGAATAGCCGGTTTAAATATCCGGAATGGAGTTCCTGAGCGCTGAGCTGACTATAGCCGGACAAATCAGTACTCCACTTGCCCTTTTCCTTGTTGAGAATGTCTTCCTTGGCAGTATGCTTGGTCAAAGCAACAGGCTCCACTAGAGTAGTAAAGCCGGTCCCAGTGATTTCAACATCGCCAGGTGAAGGGGCCACTTGCTTAGGAGGACTAGCAGGAGCAGGACTAGCCCGGGCAGGGCTGGCCGGTTCAAGGTCACGATCCATTGGATCGCTCCCCTGATCAACAAAGACGTCTTGATCCACAGGAGGAGGATCATCATGCAGAATCTCAGCATTGTCTTCAAAAGGTTCAGCAAACTCAGGATTTTCTGCCGGTTCAGGAGTGGTATTACCAACTGCCGGCTTACTCAGTTTGGCCTTCTTACTAGGCTTGGTTTACTGCGAAAGTTAAAGATAATGAAAACCAGAAGAGTCAAAACAAATGTTAAACCGGAAAAAGCATTAAATAGCTTACCCAGGAACAGTCTTGAGGGGAGGAATCTGAGTGGCTGTTGATTCGCCAGAAGATGAATGAGGAGTTTCCTGATAATTCGAATCAGACGGATTAAGGGGTTGTTGAATAAGGCCTGCTTTGGGGTAAAGAGCAGTTGGAGTGAGTAAAACCTCGGAACGACGCCTCCGAGCTGGAGTGTGCGTTAATCCAGTGGATTCAATAGCATGACCACTATGATGAGTGGTGCGGCGAGCCTCATGTTGCTGCTTCTTCAAAAGAAAGTTCGGGTCCAAGTAAGCAAAAGGATTAGAAAACTGTACTTTCCGGGTTGCTCGACGAACTTTTGGTGTTGGCAGAGGTTCTGAATCAGAAGAAAGAGTGATTACCTCAGCATCGTCCGCTTTACTGCCTTCAGCGAGTCCCTAGGAGCAGTCATTGTTAATAAAAATGCAGATAAAGAAAAGACAAGGAAGACAAAAGAATTAGGTGGTACCTCGAAGGTCGGTTCATCTTGTTCCGCATTGGATCCCGACGCGACAGTGTTCTTTTTCTTGTTTTTCTTGACCACTTGGGTCTTTTGGCGAGTTGCTTTTGCCGGTTTATCCTGGGCCTTCGTTTTCCAGAAAGGGTCATTGTCCTGTTGAAAGAAATAAAGACGCTTCAAGACAAGTGCTGCAGACGGATTAAAACAAAGCAAGACAATAGGGAAGAGATTTTGACCGATGGTTATTTGTTGGTCACGCAGAAGGGTGCCAAGCCGGTTTGGCTGCAAGCTTCTATAGGTAAATTCAGCAGCTTCTCGACGGATTAATTGACCTCGTTTTCTGATAGCACTGCCTCTGTGTGGCGCAAAGGGTCTTTGTGATTCCCAGTATACTCAGACATTAAACCGGAACGCCGGCTTAGCAGGAGGACACTCCAGGAAATCCAGCAGCGGACGAAGTCAACCCCTGTTAGACCATTGGCCACGAAGGCCCTGAGCTTTGAAAGCCGAGGGGCATACTAAGCTCGCTCCTGGGAACTTAGCCGCTGTGGAAAGGGGTGATTTTCTGGAAGATGGTGAGAGCGATAACCCGGCAATGGATTTTCATCTTCCGGGGAAGTGTCTATGCAGTAAAACCAAGTCTGGTTCCAGTCCTTTGGATGGCTGTGGAGGGTGGCGTGAGGGAAACTAACATCCTTCCTTTTTTGAATATACATCCCGCCATGTTCAGTGTTTGGACCATCATGAAATTCTGTACGATGGTTTAGGTGAAAGAAATCCCGAAAAGCTCCACTGACGGCTCCTCTTGCAGATAAACTTCACAAAAGACTTGGAAGTTGCAAATGTTTGATACAGAGTATGGACCAATATCTTGTGGATGAAGCTGGAAATTTGCTAACACATCACGAAAGAACTTTGACCCGGGAGGGTTGAACCCCCCGGCCAAGTGATCAAAGAAGACGACGACTTCTCCTTCTTTGGGCTCCGGAGGACATTCTGATCCGGGAACCCTCCAGTGAAGGACATTCTTTGGACCTAAACCGCCAATTGAGGTCATTTTCTCCAAATCCTCCTCAGTAATCCGGGATGGAACCCAGTTACAGGAGACGAACTGCTTGGCTTGAGTGGTCATTTTTTCGAAGGAAAAGGCTAAAAATACAATGAAGAGCCGGTTTGTAATCTAAGCAGGTTTAAACCGGCATGCTCTATAAAGGTACTGGTCTAAACGGTGGTTTAGGCAGGGGCCTAATGGTATCTACCGGGTTAAAATATCTGGAACAGATATAACAGTGACATTTACCAGATTATAGAATCTAGAAAAGCTAAACCGCCAACAAGGGTAAACAAGATGCAGATATGAAGTTGTGAAAAAACAGGTTTTGCAGGGATAATAATAGAAATACGGATCTACAGCATGTTGAAAATTCATAGATATTCAATTTTATATTCAGCAGACACGATGAAGGTTCTAGCAGATGCAATTTAGCTAGTCATATTGGGAAAGATAAAGCCACGGTGAAGGAGTGGAGTTATTCTTACAGTTATCAACTAGGAGATTTAGATGTACGGCGAAACTACTGGGCTAGGGCGAAAAACTGCGAAGAACGATGCCTATCCGCGAGCTCGTATGAGGAAACCCTAAAACAAGGATCTATGTATGGGGTAAAAATAGGATGTACCTGAGGCGACGGGTGCGGAGAAGCGTCGGCGAGTCTCTGCGATAGTCAGGTTGATGCAGCAGCCAGACTTGACGAGGATGCAGAGCTTGACGAATGGCGGCGGAGCTCAAGCGCGAATGGACGGAGGAAGAAGAAGAAGAGGCAAGGGGGAAAAAGAGATGCCCCTCTGCCCTATTTATAAGCCGAAGGATAAAACGATAGGTGCGGGAATCGAGGAGCCGAAAAAGTGGATATGGACGATAATGTCACCTCGATCTTCAGAGCTTTAATGAATAAAAGATAAAAAATAGGTACAAATATTAAATGTGCAGATGACGTCACGAAGGTTTAAAGCAATCTAAGAAGATGATGTCACGCCGGTTTATGAAGCGTTTGAAGCTGCGAAGAGGGAAATATGTGCAGAACGTTGAAGATTGACATGAACAGGTTCAAATCAATCTGGGGCCTAATGTCAGGGATAGTACTATTAGGTATAAACCGTCCAGGAGGGGCCGGTTTATGCCTATAGAGATCATTATTACCGAAGCCCAGCCAAACATGGAGCAAGGCGTTTTAGTCCAAGAAGCTTAAAGCCCAAGAGGTGTTAGGGCCCATGATGTGTAAACCGCCATATGATGTATAAACTTGTGATGTAAGATAGGAAGAATAGAGACCGAGCCGGATACGTTTATAAGTCGGCCTCGGGACTCTGTAAAACGGACCGGGCGTCACCTCTTATATAAAGGGACGACCCGACGACGGTTCAAGACAAAGAACAACAGCTCGAGACACAGGCCAAGCGGATTCGCTCCCTGGTCATTGAAACCCTAGCAACATACACCAAACTAGACGTAGGCTTTTACCTTCATCGAAGGGGCTGAACTAGTATAAAATCCCTGTGTCCTTGTCCGCTTTAACCCCTTTAAGCTAACCCGTAGCAATGGCCTCACGACTAAGTCCTTTTGCTAGGACATCTGTCGTGACAAAACCACGACACTCCCCGAGCACACCCCAATGCCTCCTTATCGGAGGGGAACTCTCTGCCATCTGGAAAGACGGAGAGTGACCCGCTAGTCCGAGCTCCATCGTCCGTGTCCCACGGGGACACCGAAGTGACCTCCCAACGTGTGTCTCCTGCTCAAGGAGATGGGGGCGGGGCAGGTGATAAGGCGACCAAGAGTAACACCTCGGTAGCCGATGATCATGGGGAAACGGTCCCCATGGAGACCGAAGACGGGGGGG
>LR738712.1:469340320-469417425 GCA_902687465.1 Secale cereale | reverse complement strand
AAACAATCCGGGCCCCGCCGAATACTGATCCGGAGCCTAGCACGGCTCCGGGGTCCAAAGACTAGACCCCCAAGGCGGGGGAGGATACAACTGTTCCTACGGCGCCCGGTGTCAATCCGGAGGCGCCGGACCCTCTGGAGGGAGCACTACGAAGTGCTTCTGTCATGGAGGAGCACCGCACCATAATGGGTGCGGTGATGAAGAAGATTCAGTCTGTCAAAGGCGGACTGAATGAAGCCTTCAACAGCCTACTAACAAGCTTTGGGGTATGTAATGTAATGTTCTTTATGGAACTTTATTTATTTTATATGCACATATATAGCCAGTAGCCCCTGATGCTTTGTGTGATTCTGAACAGAATCGGACGAAGTATCCATAATATAGCATATTATAGAGCTAAACTGTATGCTTTTACATTTGAACATGCTTCACTAGTTGCGGCAACTGCAAAAGCTGCAGAAGTTGCCGAACTAAATCGGAAGCTCTCGGAGGCCAACGTGGACCTCGACCGCGTCAACCAGGGTTTGGATGAGACGCAAGGTATGCGGATTTAAAAATTTGAGATGTCAAGAAGACTAATAATTTTAATTGACTTTGAGTATAAACTCTTTGTGATATGTTGTATTAAACAGTTGGTGCCACTGCGCTCGAGGCTCTCAAGGGCCACCTCGTGAAGGCCAAGAAGGAGATCGAGGCGAGCAGGGCAGCCGCTGAAAAAGCAGTTGAAGATCTAGAGGCCGAATAACCCGCGTGCCAAAAGCATGAGGCTCGGGTGTCCGAAGTCGAAATTGAGCTCAACGATGCTATTCACAAATGTGAGGCATTGGAAGAAAAGACTTCGGAACAAGCATCCGAGCTCACTGCAGCAGTCAAGGCTGCCCAGGAGGCGCGAAGCGAGTCGCGCAACGTCTGCGAGGAAATCAAGCAGGCGCGGAAGATAGCATGCGGTAAGACTTTTCTCTTACAGAGCATCTTCGGAGGGCAGAAGTACCTTGGGCTGACACGGTTATGGAGTTCTCCAGGCGTGCTTGCGGATCTCCCGAGAAGCACTGCTGACGTCGCCCAATACTTCCGAGCCCAGGAGGGGAACAACACGGAGAAGTTGTTCTGGTCGCAGTTCTATGCGCCAAAGCATCTGGTGCCCCTCAATGACCAGATGAAGCAGTTGGTCGAGTTGCACAACATGGCGGGTTCAGCCATGAAGGACTTGATAGTCCGGCTGTGGCCCGCTGAGCCAATCCCAAGTAGCTACTTCGTATTGGTGAAGCGGCTCGCCGAAGCGAATCCACGGGTTGACGCGTTGAAGCGTTCGGCCTGCATAGAGGGTGCTCGGATGGCCTTCGCCCGTGTGAAAATGCACTGGGCGAAGATGAAGGCGCAAGACATACCCACTGCTTACCCACCCAAAGGCAAGGAGCACCGCAAGCCGGAGAGATACTTTGAGGATGTCATAGAAGGCGCCCGCCTTGTAGAAGGCCAGTGCTCGAAGGATATTATCTTTGAGTAATTGTATCCTGTTGTAAAGACTTTAAGCTTATGAACCGATGGTGATAACCCTCAACCGTAAGGGATCGAGATAGTCCTCGCGGGTAAGAATAACCCAATTTATAGATTCGACACACGGGGAGCCAAAGAGTATTTATAAGCTTTGACAGTTGAGTTGTCAATTCAACCGCACCTGAAATATACTTACTTGCAACAAAAGATAAGTGGTAACGGTGATATGATAGTGATGGTGGTGACAACAAAAGTGAACAGCAAAAGTAACAACTAATAACCAGCAAGATTGAAACACTGTAGGCTAGGGAGATGGATGGTTGGGCGCTGCATGGATGAGATACATCATGAATCTAACTTGGGGCAAGGCACACAGAAAAGTAATGATCATCTAGGCAAATATCAAACATTAGGCATGTATCCCACAGGTAGTTGTACGTGCTTGCAATAAGAACTTGCACAACATCTTTTGTCCTACCATCCCGCTACGAACGGGGCCAAAAGGAACTTATGGAGATTAAGGTGCTCCTGTCAAAGAGCACCGAAACAAAGCAATAAACTCAATGGATACATGGAATCCTCAAATTATGGACCATCCCCTTTGGTGTCCCAAGCTGTCACCTTTGGGATCGCCGGTTCCGGACCATAATAGGTGCAAACAACTCATAGATAGGATCAAGAACACAAATATATTCATGCAAACACATAGGGTTCAGATCTGAAAACATGGCACTCGGGCCCAAAGTGACAAGCATTAAGAGCAACTGATGTCTACGCACGCTTCTACTCTTGTAGACTATGTTGGGCCTCCAAGCGCAGAGGTTTGTAGGACAGTAGCAATTTCCCTCAAGTGGATGACCTAAGGTTTATCGAACTCAGGGAAGTAGAGGTTGAAGATGGTCTCTCTCAAGCAACCCTGCAACTAAGATACAAGAAGTCTCTTGTGTCCCCAACACACCTAATACACTTGTCAGATGTATAGGTGCACTAGTTCGGCGAAGAGATGTTAAATGGCAAGTGATATGGATGGCAAAACAAGGTAATACAAATATGTAATAAAAAGTGCAGCAAGCAAACAAGTAGTAAACGTGAGCACAAACGGTATTGCAATGGTGGAAACAAGGCCTAAGGTTCATACTTTCACTAGTGGCAACTCCCAACAACATTAACATAATCGAATCACATGATATTTCCCATAAAACATGCAAAGGGGACACACTCGGAGATCATTCCTTCGTGGTCAAGAGAGGACGAGAATTATGTAGGGCTGCAAAAGCACACCTCAAAGTTCGTAGTTCTCGATCTAAGGATTTCCCAATGTCACCGCGTCCATCCAAAGAGAGTCCCACAATCACCATAACATATCTAAAGGATAGTCAAAGACAAGCACCAAGAGACTCTCAATCTTCAATCAACACACAAGAAAGGAAATCACTCATGAAAATATTGTTCTAATCCATGTCCAATAGACCGCTGTCACCTTGGTCTCGGGGATTATACTAGATAAAGACAAGTGAGTACATCAATCCAATACATAGAGGAAGGGGAAACACCCTAGATTAACATAGCCTATGATCACAACGAAGATCACATCATGGGAGAGAGAGTTGACCACATAGCTACTGGTAAGAACCTCAGCCCCGAGGAGGAACAACTCCCGCATCATGGAGGGAGGAAGCAACGTCGATGGAGATGAATCCGGGGGCACTTCCCCGTCCCGGCAGGGTGCCGGCGCAGGAATTCTGGTCCCCCGAAGCTTGATGGAGATGGCGGCGGAGATCGGAATCGCGTCTAGAGAAAAGGGGTCCGGAATCAGGGTTTCCTCGACACGCTTTAAATATATGCCAAAGGGGGCCACCAGAGGGGGTCAGGGGTGCCCAGGCGCCCCCCCCCGGCGCGGCCCAGGGGGGGGGGGGGGCGCCCACAGGCCGCCTGGAGCCCCTGTGGGTCCCCCCGGCTGTACTTTGGCCGCACGGTAGCTCCTGGAACGCTGATTTTTTATATATATTTTTTGGATTTTTCCTGGCAGTTCTCGTAATGTGAAAACCTGGAATACAAAAACAGCCGAAAACAGAAACTGGCACCGGGGTGCACTGGGTTAGTAGGTTAGTCCAAATATGATCAAAAGTGTATGGAAGTGTATGAATATCATAGCAATATCACCCAAAAGTGGCATGGAGCAAGCAGAAATTATAGATACGTTTTGGACGTATCAACATCCCCAAGCTTAATTCCTGCTCGTCCTCGAGTAGGTAAATGATAACAAGAATAATTTCTGTGGTGACATGCTATTAACCATATAGGACTTCTCATAGTCATATGACAAAAGCTTACTGAGACAATGATTCTATAGTAATTAAGTTGCCTCATGAGAAAATCACAAATGACTGAAAGTTTTACAATATGAAACTGAAACATCAAAAAGATTTGCAATGAACATGATGTGCAAATATGATAAAGTGATATCTAGCTTGCCCCCTTTAGTGAAGCAAAACATAAATGCAGGGGCACCTTCAAGGTTTAAGTGATGACTAGATACAATGATTTCAAAATAAACGATATCACAATCATGCAAAAGACAATGCTACTTTGGGACAATGCACATTTCACCCAGGATGGCAATCATGCTCTCAGTAGTTGGTGCTTTTAAAAGAAGGTGGAGACTCAACATGAAAGCAAAAGAATGGTTATGTGCTAGAGCTTTTTATTTTAAAAACATATAAGCAATTTTGTCAACGGTAGTAGTACTTCATATGTGTCATGCATAACACATCCTATAAGTTGCAAGCCTCATGCATCGAATACCAATAGTGCTCGCACCTTGTCCTAATTAGCTCGGACTCCCATGGGTTATCATTGCATTACATATGTTTCAACCAAGTGTCACAATGGGGTACCTCTATGCCACCTGTACAAAGGTCCAAGGAGATAAATCGCATTTGATTTCTTGTTTTTGATAGATCTCAACTTGAGGACATCCATACCGGGACAACATAGAAAATAGATGATGGACTCCTCTTTAATGCATAAGCATATTCTCATAAGAGATTGAGGATTAAGTCCAAGCTAAAACTTCCACCATGATGCATGGCTTTGGTTGGCGGCCCAATGTTCTTCTCTAACAATATGCATAGTTATTCAACCCACGGTAAATCACCCTTACTTCAGACAAGACGAACATGCATAGCAACTCACATGATATTCAACAAAAGTGTGACAGTTGATGGCGTCCCCAGAAACATGGTTACCGCTCAGCAAGCAACTTATAAGAAATAAGATACATAAGCAACATATTCTTTACCACAATAGTTTTTAGGCTACTTTCCCATGAGCTATGTATTGCATGGTTAGTTTTCTTAGTACAGGTGGAGGTTAGCAAAAGACTGGGAGCGACCAACTAAGAGAGCAATGATGGTCATAATCATGCAGAGCGACAAAGCAATATTGAATCAGGCATGGTAGTTATATCGCTACTTAGAAACAAAATATCATCAAGGCTTGACAGACTTTCTTTACAGTCTTGAATATGCGTGAGCATACGCCAAGTCAATCAAAATAAATTCTCGAAGGAAGATATTACTAAACCATACCATATCACAGGCAAACAAACCAAGTTGGTGCTCCAATAACACATTGGGAACCCCCCCCCAGCTATTTGAGATTAACCATAAGAAAACCTGAACTACTAAGCACCATCATGAAAGTAGCATCTTTATCATAGACACATTAACCAATGCAAAGGAAGCAAACTCTCTTAATAAGGTGAGCATGATAATTAAAGAGAGTTCAAGCAACCAACTAAATAAAAGCTCTTGAAAAGATAAGCATGAATACTAAGAGCAGAGTATGATAGTAGCTATTAAAAGACAAAGAACACACACAGCATAGATAGACATGAAAATTCTATGTAATGTTCTAGGTAGAGGTGGAGCGTGTTTCTCTCCCACATAAAGGAATGCTGAGTTCCGACTCGTTATGAAAAACTAAAAAGAAAACTAAAAGCAAGACGCTCCAAGCATAGCACATAACACATGAAGTGATAAAAATATAGCGAAACGAAAGACGAACTGATAATGTTGATGGAGAAGGGGATGCACGGGGGCATCCCCAAGCTTAGACGCTTGAGTCTCCTTGAATATTTCTTGGGGGTGCACGGGGGCATCCCCAAGCTTGAGCGCTTGACACTCCTGAATCTTTTTATCATCTTCCCTCGCACACTTGAAAACTCCCTTCATACACAACTCATCATAATCTGATTAGCGAGGTTAGTACCCTTAATAAAATAATTATACCTTGCTGGAAATAAGGATATTCTTGAAGTTCTACTGTTTTTCAAGATTGCCCAAAGGTCTTTTGCAAAGAAAAAGCAAGTTCTTAATTTGCAAAGTGAAGGTAAGGCAAAACATGACAGAATCTGTGAAAAACAGAACAGCAGGCAGTAATTGATCTGTTCGGGATACTTCTGCAACTCAAATAAAAAAACTCAGAACTGACACACGAAATACAATTATATAGAGAACGCTTTCGAAAAAATTCAGACCAAAAAGATGCTCTGGTTATTTTATACGAATTTTTCTATCCAAGGACAGAATCTGTTTCCTGGACAGCACCTCACAACTTTTGAACTTTCTAGCAATCGGAGGCTATACTTGGCACAAATATGAAAAGCAAAGATACAATGATGATTCTACAGCAGTAAACAACATCAAGACACAACAAAAGCAAATTTTTTATTCATGTGGGCTGCCTCCCATAAGCGCTTTCTTTTATGCCTTTAAGCTAGGCATAAGACTTTAATGATTCTCTTGTAGGAATAAGAATTAAAGAACAAAAGAGAGCATCAAGAAGCAAATACTAAACATATTTAAGCCTAACATGCTTCCTATGCATAGGAATATTGCAATAGAATAATTCATTGAAGCACAAAGCAATAAGCATAGGAAGACAAAACAAATGCAGCTTCAAAACCTTTAACATAAAGAGAGGGAACTTCTTATTATTAAGATATTTAGAACCAAGCCTCCCTCTCTCATTATAAATTTCAGTGGCATCATGGATGAACTCAACAATAAAAGCATCACATAAAGCATTGTTACCATGATCCACATGCAAAAAGGTACTCTCACTCCCCACATAAGCATAATTTTTCTCATTGGTAATAGTGGGAGTAGGACTATCATAAACAACTTGAACACTATAGATTAGTTGTATATCAGGAGGGTGGTGTTCAACAAGGGAGTAATTCCCTTCATGATTATGACAAGTTTCATAAGGATAATTTCTCCTTATGTCATAGGTACCTTTATAATCACTATAGATTGGAGTTATAACATCATCATGGTAGAGAAGAGCATTATCATTGCTAGCAACTATATTTGTAAACATGTTATCTTTATTCTTACTAGCAAGAGAATTATCAATTATCACATCACTAGTGGGGATAGGATTTGCAATCCTATCATCCCCAAGCTTAGAGCTTCCCATATCTTCACTTTCAGAGTCGGTAACAAAAAGATTTTCAAGATCATAAGTAGCATTATCATCATTTTCCCAATCACAATAAGTAACATGCATATCATAATCAAAATCATCTTCAATAGTTCCTACGGACGTATCATCAAGATGATAATTAAGGCAATAAACTTCACCTTCTTCTTTAAACTTACAACCGTTAGGATAAAAGTTGATAGGAGGAATATGCTCAGGCCAGGTTGATCCCATTCTTCTTCCTTCTTGCTCCTCCTCCTCCTCCTCTTCTTTTTCTTCTTCTTCACCTTAGGAGGGGGTGGTTGGAGATGAAGCTTCTCCACATATCCTGGTTTATCATTAGAAACAATAGGGGAAACTTGGGAGAAACTCTCCTTTTTATTAGCAGAAATATAAGAGACATTTTTGTACTTTGGTAAAGTTCCCTCCTTTCTAATCTTACTTATGTAATCATTTTCATGGAAATTAACAACACAATAGAGATGGCAATTTTGCAAAGTGTTTTTTATTCCTATGGCATTATCATCCAGCCAAGAAGTCTTTTCTGATAACTCTTCACACATCAAAAATAACATAAGCTCATCATAAAGATCAGAGGTGATCATGTCATCACACAACCGGTTAACAGTTATGTTTTGAAAGTTCATGCATTGAAAATTAAAGTGACCCTCTGTACGGCAAAGTTCACAAGTAAAAGGATAAAGGTCACACAATTCTCTAGCAATTTCATTTAAATCTTTGACCCAAGTGATTGTTCTTTCATGCTTATGTTGCTTACAATACTTCTCTTCTTCAATCATAGGCCTTTCACAAGGTCTATCCACTCCACAAAAACTAACATGCTTATATAAAACTTCATTTTTAGGAATTGGATCATGCATGTTGCAATCATCATGAACAATTTCATTTTCTTCGCAAGTCTCTTTAAAAGGTTTATGATACTTGATCCAATCCTCCTTAGGCATATTAAGATGTGAAGCAAAAGATTTGAGGAAATCAACAAGGAGTTGAGAATCAAGCCCAAACTTAGCACTAAACTTATTAAAACTTGTAGTTTCAACAAAGGACTTAATGCAATCATACTCATAAATTATACCTGACTCTTTACCTTTGTCGATCTCCCAATCTTCAGTGTTGCGTTGAATTCTTTCAAGGAGTTCCCATTTAGCATCAATCTTTTTGTTTGTGAAAGAACCCATAGAGGAAGCATCGAGCAAATCTTTATCCTGTCGAGAGAGCCTCGCATAGAAGTTAGTAATAATAATATCTTTGGGGAGCCCATGGTTAGGACATTTTAGCATTAACGTTTTCAGTCTCCCCAAGCTTGAGCTATGCTCTCTCCGTCATGAAGATAAAAATTATAAACATAATTCCTATTCTTATGGACTTCATGAAGAGGATAAAACTTGGAGTAAAAGAGAGACTGGATCTCTTCCCACTCCAGCAGGTGAGAGTTATTTAGTAGCCTATACCATTCCAATAATTTTCCTTTCAGTGACAAGGCAAATAATTTCCTCATGACAAACTCCCTCGATACACCTGCAAGCTTAAATAATGAACATAATTGTGACAGATATAGCAAGTGTTCATCGGGATGTCTGTCTCCTGCATAACGATTAGCCAAAACATAATCGATAATACCGGCTGGTATTTCATAGGGCACAATTTCAGTAGGGGGAGGAGCAACCACCACCGGTGTGGGGCGTCTTCCCGCAAGCAACGATCCAATAACAGGGTTGTCCATAAGCATAACTAGTGAAATAAAAACAAGAAACAAAAAGATTTAATTGCAAGATCTAAAGATATACCTTCAAGCGCTCACCTCCCCGGCAACGGCGCCAGAAATAGCTTGATGTCTACGCACGCTTCTACTCTTGTAGACTATGTTGGGCCTCCAAGCACAGAGGTTTGTAGGACAGTAGCAATTTCCCTCAAGTGGATGACCTAAGGTTTATCAAACTTAGGGAAGTAGAGCTTGAAGATGGTCTCTCTCAAGCAACCCTGCAACTAAGATACAAGAAGTCTCTTGTGTCCCCAACACACCTAATACACTTTTCAGATGTATAGGTGCACTAGTTCGGCGAAGAGATGTTAAATGGCAAGTGATATGGATGGCAAAACAAGGTAATACAAATATGTAATAAAAAAGTGCAGCAAGCAAACAAGTAGTAAACGTGAGCACAAACGGTATTAAAATGGTGGAAACAAGGCCTAAGGTTCATACTTTCACTAGTGGCAACTCCCAACAACATTAACATAATCGAATCACATGATATTTCCCATAAAACATGCAAAGGGGACACACTCGGAGATCATTCCTTCGTGGTCAAGAGAGGACGAGAATTATGTAGGGCCACAAAAGCACACCTCAAAGTTCGTAGTTCTCGATCTAAGGATTTCCCAATGTCACCGCGGCCATCCAAAGAGAGTCCCACAATCACCATAACATATCTAAAGGATAGTCAAAGACAAGCACCAAGAGACTCTCAATCTTCAATCAACACACAAGAAAGGAAATCACTCATGAAAATATTGTTCTAATCCATGTCCAATAGACCGCTGTCACCTTGGTCTCGGGGATTATACTAGATAAAGACAAGTGAGTACATCAATCCAATACATAGAGGAAGGGGAAACACCCTAGATTAACATAGCCTATGATCACAACGAAGATCACATCATGGGAGAGAGAGTTGACCACATAGCTACTGGTAAGAACTTCGGCCCCGAGGAGGAACTACTCCCGCATCATGAAGGGAGGAAGCAACGTCGATGGAGATGAATCCGGGGGCACTTCCCCGTCCCGGCAGGGTGCCGGCGCAGGAATTCTGGTCCCCCGAAGCTTGATGGAGATGGCGGCGGAGATCGGAATCGCGTCTGGAGAAAAGGGGTCCGGAATCAGGGTTTCCTCAACACGCTTTAAATATATGCCAAAGGGGGCCACCAGAGGGGGTCAGGGGTGCCCAGGCGCCCCCCCCCGGCGTGGCCCAGGGGGGCCGCGCCCACAGGCCGCCTGGAGCCCCTGTGGGCCCCCCCCGACTGTACTTTGGCCGCACGGTAGCTCCTGGAACGCTGATTTTTTTTATATTTTTTCTGGATTTTTCCTGGCAGTTCTCGTAATGTGAAAACCTGGAATACAAAAACAGCCGAAAACAGAAACTGGCACCGGGGTGCACTGGATTAGTAGGTTAGTCCAAATATGATCAAAAGTGTATGGAAGTGTATGAATATCATAGCAATATCACCCAAAAGTGGCATGGAGCAAGCAGAAATTATAGATACGTTTTGGACGTATCAGCAACAAGTTGAAGCAAAGATGATAAACACCAAAGTAGATGATAGGCAACATGCCCCCAACAATCTGATAAACTATTACATGATCTAACTCATCCAATCCCTACCATCCCCTTTGCCTACATCAGGGAATTACTCACACATGGAAGGAGAAGTCATGGAGGGAGGATGGAGTGGTGATGATGATAACGATGGCGACGATCTCCCCTCTCCGGAGGCCAAATCAGCCTCCAGATTAGTCCTTCCGAAGAAGAACAGAGGGCGGCGGCGGCTCCGCGACAGAAACTGGAAAAACGACTTCTGTTCTGGGGTTTCCTCGCCACGGGAATAAATAGGAGCCAAGGTAGGGCACCAGAGGGGGGAGGACCCTCCCAGGCGGCCTCCTGGCACGGCCAGGGGTGGGGCTGCGCCAGCAGGGCGCCTGGGCCCCCCTGGCTGCCCTCTGGCTGCACTTCTGGCACAATGGCCCTTCGGGTGCGTGGATTTTCTGTGTTTTTTCTTGGAATTTTCTGAGACACCTAAAAATCCATTTTCCTGCAAACAATAAAACCATACAGGCAGCTCTGCTGAAAACAGCGTCAGTCCGGGTTAGTTTAGTTCAAATCATGCAAGAATGAGGGCAAAACAATAGCAAAAGTGTTTGGAAAAGTAGATACGTTTTAGACGTATCAACTCCCCCAAGCTTAACATATTGCTTGTCCTCAAGCAATTCAGTTCAACGAACTGGACGCGACAAAGAAAACTTTGACAAACTCTTTTGCTTCATTAGATGTATATAAGCATGTACTACGAAAAGAGTCTAGCATGTATTGAAACAATGCTATGATGACAATGCACGAAGCAATCCTTCTTTCAAGTGACCAATCACAAATAACTAAAAGTAAATAAGATGCTACTGAAAATCAAGACAAGATTACATTGCACATAGCTTGAACATACTAGAGTGGTATCTCGCTAGCCTCCATGAGTGAAGCAAAACATAAATGCAGAAACTCCTCCAGAGTTTTAAAGGAGACTAGAACTAAGAATTTCAGAATAAATAATACCACAAGCATGCAGAAGACAATGTAATACTTTGGGACAATGCACATTACACTCAGAATGACAATTATGCTCTCCTAGTTGGTGCTTTGAAGAAAGAAGGTGGAGACTCTCGAACCGTGGAATTTGATGGCGAGGTTGAAAACCCGTGGTTGGAAGCAAAGACTAAACATGTACCAGAGCTCTTGGTTTTGAAAACAGAGGTAAAAATGATTTTGGGAGGTGCATATTTCGTCAACGAATGCTAGTAGACAACCCAATCACTTCTTATGCTAGACATGTTTCAAGGAACGGCTCCCAAGATGGGGACGATCACATCCCCTTAATCTCCTTTGTTTATCACTACCAAAGTTTTTTGATTTCTCATAAACAAAGCGTGAAGGAGGGTTTGTTGGTTGTGATTATCTTTTGTGAGCTGGGCGCACTCATGCCAGTCCCTCCTCGTATTAGGGGTTTGCAGATTAGACATGCAATCCCGGGATAAAACATGTCCAACATAAGAAGATCATGAATTACCTACTACTTCCTCATGAGCTAAAACAGAGGCACAAAACATGAGTAAATTTGAATAATTTCGAGATGGTACAAGAAAGTCTTCATTAGGATGGCCGGTAAATACCACATAGGAAGGTATGGTGGACTCATATGGAATAACTGGTTTGAAAGGATTTGGATGCACAAGCAGAATTCCGCTTAGTGCGAGCGAAGGCTAGCAAGAGACTGGGAAGCGACCAACTAGAGAGCAATAACGGTCATAATCATGCAGAGCGACAAAGCAACATTGAATTGGGCATGAAAGTGATATAACTATTCTGAAACTCAAAATCATCAAGGCAAAGCAGACTTTTTAGTCTTAAACATGTGTAAACATGTGCCAAGTCAATCCAAGAATTCTCCAAAGGGAAATACCACCTTAGTATACCAAACTATGAACAATGCAATGCATGTAAATCATTTCAATAACACATTATATACTCTAGCTATTTGAGATTAGCCACAAGGAAAGCATGAACCACTGGGAAAGCATTGTAAACATAGCACTATGTCGCTACAAGATGGTCTCTAGATCATAAGTACATGCATATGTACAAAAGTAGAAACAAGAAGAGTTCATACCGGTTTTCCTTGTTGCTTCCCTTCCGTCGATCTTCGTCATTACTGCCTTGTCACTTGCACGATCGAACGTAGGAAATATAATTAAATGCCATCACGGACTCGAGCCGAACTCTGAAAACAAAGCAAACTAAAGAGAGAAAGGAAATCTTTTTGGGTTTTTTCAAAGGTTGAACGAAAGCAAAAGAGAGAGAAAATCTTTTTGTTGCTTTTGCAAAGAAAGAACAAAGAAGAACAGGCAAAAAATTCGAAAAGATCAAAGCGAACAAAAATAAAACGGATAATACAATGGAAAAGTGAGAAGGGCACGTACTCCCCCAAGCTTAGGCTTTTGGCCTAAGTTGGTAGTAGCTACTGCCCCCAGGAGCCTCCTGCTCCGGGGTGGTACTGGTGAGTCCAAGGGTCGTATAAGGATTCCGGCGCGTACACCGAAGTCCTCGGATCCTCCCACGAAGAAGGGTCCGCACTCCAAGCAGAGGAAGACCCTTCACCAAACTGGGTGACGGTCTCCCCCTGAAAAGGTGGTAACTCACCGTGCTCCTCCTCGTCGGGCACAACCCCCTCCATGGGGTTATGAAACTGATGCTGGACCATGAACTCATCGAACTGGATAACATCAAAGGACCATCCGTTCCTGCGAGAAAAATCAAACAAAAGAGGTGCAGGTAGACGGATCTTGCGTTCCGCGGTAGTTCCGAAACGCAAGATATAAACAAGGTTACCAAACTCATAAGTCATGGTAACAAACTTATGCCTTCTCATAGCAGCAAGATCAAAACTTAAATAAGTAAAAGGCTTATCATCAGGGTGTGGGGTGCCTTTAAGATACTCTAAGATAAGTGTGGCATAAACGCCACCAAATAAATCTCCCTTGTTACCGTTCATAGCAAGGCGTCGAGCAATTAAGGCACCCACATTATAATCAAACCTCCCTAAGAGGGCGGTTGCCAGGATAGCAATATCCGGCACAGAAATGCTGCTCGTGTTGTCACGAGCTAACACCCCTCTAGCAACATAATACGCAAAATACCTGAGGTGAGGGAATAAGATGCTGGAGATTTTTGACCGATGAATATCCCTCGTATCCATGCTGCAGAGAGAGTTGAAGACAGTTCTCAGCTCGGAGGGCTGAGAGGTCATCTTCGCCGTCCGCCCAACGTTTGGCACACCTATTATTTCACAAAACTTTTCCAATGGCATGGTCAAAAGATTATTGTAAATTTTAAACTCAATAGAACCAGTATCAAGGTTATATCTAAAACTGTTAATGAAACCGGAGGTGAGTTTTTGATACTGAGCAACACGGCACGTGACGAGCCGTGTCAGACCTGCATTAGCACAAAGGTTATAAAACACATCCTTAATTCCCGCAGCTTCAAGGAATTCATCACATGGGAACATCATCGCACGTGCTGGATTTGTGTCTTCCAACAACTCTAGGGGCACATGATCTTCATTGTAGCTCACCCTAGCAGTCGAGGGTGAAGCTGCGGCTCTAGTAACTCGATCGGAGCGCGCGGGCTTCTTCTTCTCAAGCCACCCCTTTGCCCTTCCTAACAAACTCATTTCTGAAATTTTTGGCAAATTACAAAAACAAGGATTTAAACAAAGTGGGTTAAGGCAAACTACTCAACTCACTTACCTAAGGCATAAACTTGCATCAAAACTTGGAAAATAAATTTCTACACATGCATGCAAGCTCATCTACACAGCACCAAGAACTACTAAATACTCACAAATGAAGCCACCAACCAAAAATCTAATTGGAGGGGTGGAGGAGTTACATACCAGGGAGTATTTGTTCAAAATCTCAGCTCGAATGATAGGCTGTAGAGAGAGATCGAAAATTGCCTCCAAGAACAGCAAGAACGCAAGAACAGGTGCAGAACTCGTGTTTTCGGAGAGAAAGAGAGAGAGAGAGAGGAAGAAGACTCACCTGGAGGCGGGACCTGTGGGCCCCAGGCGCCCTATGGGCGCTGCCAGGGGGCAGGCCGCGCCAGCTGGCCGCCTGGGCCACTGGTGGCCCCCCTGGTCAGCCCCAGGTGCCTCTGGGTCACTCCCGGCATGGAAATTTTAATTTTAATTTTTCTGAAAACTTCACTGTTGAAATTTTTTCGAAGTTCAAAAAGCTGCAAAACTTTCTGAAAACTTAAAGCAGCGATTAGAATTGTGAAGCTTCAAAAACACAAACACTTGGTACAGCAAGGAGAACAAAAGCTAAGACAAATGAAAACATAACAAGCTCAACTTTTTACCTATATAAAACATGCTCACTAGTAAGGTTGATCAAGTCTTACCAACAAACCGGCGATATATAGAGCAAAAAGTCCCACCTCTTACGAAGTGATCATTGCACCTTTACTTTAATGGACATTGTCCCCACCATAATAGTTTTGTATTTGTGGTGCATATGTAGTGGACAGTCCCATTCTCCAATCTTCACGGTCTCGATATTTTCTATAGAGTTGAGGCCATGCCTCTTGTCGGTCTTCTTTGGAAAATACACCGTGTGTTCTTTATCATTCACATTGAAGGTAACCTTTCCTTTATTGCAATCAATAATAGCACCTGCGGTGTTAAGAAAAGGTCTACCAAGAATAATGGGCATGCTCCCATCCTCGGGCATGTCAAGCACGACAAAATCAGTAAGGATCAAACAATTAGCAACTTCTACGGGAACATCCTCACAAATACCTATCGGGACGGCGGTTGACTTGTCAGCCATCTGAAGAGAGATATCTGTAGGGATTAGCTTCTCTAAACAAAGCCTCTTGTAAAGAGAGAAAGGCATAACACTCACTCCTGCTCCAAGATCACATAAAGCAGTTTTGACATAATTATTCTTTATGGAGCAAGGAATGGTGGGTATACCTGGATCACCAAGCTTCTCAGGAATCTTGCCACTGAAAGAGTAGTTAGCAAGCATAGTAGATATTGCTTCATTAGGAACTTTTCTTTTATTAGTAACAATATCTTTCATATATTTTGAATAGGGAGGTAACTTAATAGCATCAGTCAAAGGGATTTGAAGAAAAAGAGGTTTCATCCACTCACAAAACTTATTGTAATGCTCTTCTTCTTTAGATTTGAGAGACTTACCTGGAAAGGGCATGTGTTTCTGTATCCATGGTTCTCTTTCCTTCCCATGTCTTCTTGCGACGAAGTCTTCTCTAGTGTACTTCTTGCGTTTGTCAGGTGCTTCTTCTTCTCGAACTTCAGGTGGATCATTCTTCTCCTTATCCTTATCTTCAGGTTCGGCACCGTCTTCAGTCTCAGCATCGGAGGTAGATATACTGTTGGGATCAACAGCTGGCTCTTCACTTGTAATAGGATCATTAGAATTGTCAGCCTCCTTGTGTTTCTTCTTCTTCTTCTTTGGAGAGCCAACAATTTCTTCTTCCTGCATTTGAGAATCTTGCTCGATTCTCCTCGGATGCCCCTCTGGATAGAGAGGATCTTGAGTGCTAGTTCCTCCTCGGGTCTTAATCCCGAAGGCCTGTAAATCATCTTGTTTGGTATTGTTAGCTAGCAAATCTTTTTGCACATTAGAAATTTGTTCAAGCTGAGTTTGAACCATATGAAAATGCTTCACAAGACATTTAACATCATTAACTGTTCTACCTAGAACATCAAGCAAACTTTTGATAGCAAGGGAATTATCATGCAATTGACTTTGTATCCTCTCATTAAAATGACTTTGCTTCATAATAAAATTATCAAGCTCATCTAAACATTGATCAGGAGGCTTACCATGAGGGATGTCACTTGCGTTGAAATCTAAAAGAGAGTGTACCTCTACCATAGGAGGGTGAGTGGTAGGCTCACACAACTTCTCAATAGGGGGTAGATTCTTCACGTCTTCAGTTTTAATACCCTTCTCTTTAATAGACTTCCTTGCTTCTTGCATATCTTCGGGGCTTAGAACAAGCATGCCCCTCTTCTTTGGTGGTGGAGGTGGTTCAGGGACGGACCAATCTTCATGGTTTTTGGCAATCCTGCCCATCAATTCTTCTGCATCGTCCGGTGTTCTTTTCCTGAAAACACAACCAACACAACTATCCAAATAGGACCTGGATTCATCAGTTAGACCAGCATAAAATATATCAATTAATTCATTCTTAGGGACTCCATGTCCTGGTCTAGCCTGGATCAGACTACAGTACCTCCCCCAAGTTTTAGGGAGGTGCTCATCCTGCAACTGTTTAAAGTTATAAATTCTTTGTAAAGCAGCATGTTGCATATTAGCAGGAAAGTACTTATCAACAAAAGAGTGAGCTAAGTCTTGAGGACTCTTAATGGAACCACATGGTAGTGCATCATACCATGTTTTAGCACCTTCCTTCAAAGAGAAAGGAAGAAGCTTAGTCACATAAAAGTTTCGTATCTTTTCATTCGTGGTAAACAAGCCACCCAACTCAGTGAGTTTGGTGAGGTGTGCAATATCATCATCATTTTCTCTGCCATAAAAGGGGTCAGCTTCAACCATAGATATAAGTGAAAGATCAACAGAGAAATCATAATCAGGATCATTGATGCATATAGGAGATGTAGCAAATTCAGGATTAGGAACAGTCTTGTTCTTCAAGGAGTGTTTTTCAAGCAGCTTCTTAATAGCTTCAGGGTCAGAGTCGGCAAACTCTGTCAGTTCCCTGCATAAATCATCATCAAGCATAATGTAATCATCATCAAGGAGTCTCTCCTTGACTTTACTCAAATCAGGATAATCATAAGTTCCACCAATAGGGTAGCGAGTAACAGGAATTTCAATTCCAATTTTTTTTGCAGCAGCAGCGATCTGTTTCTCAAGAGCATAACCAAGTGAACCAATATCATCAAGAGTAGTAGAAGCATCATCAAAAGTATCAGACATAGTAACAGATTCAGTAGAAGCATCATGTGGTGGTGGTGAGGCAAACTTACTCATAACAGAAGGTGAATCAAGTGTAGCACTAGTGTTCAGAACAGTACCTCTTCTTGTAGTGGATAGTAAGATCGGAACCTTGGGGTCTCCTTTCTTACCCATAGGGGATGAAGTCCAGCAGGTAGGATACTTCAAGTAGACTTGTAAATATTGCTATGCTCCCCGGCAACGACGCCAGAAAACGGTACTTGATAACCCTCAACCGTAAGGGATCGAGATAGTCTTTGCGGGTAAGAATAACCCAATTTATAGATTCGACACACGGGGAGCCAAAGAGTATTTATAAGCTTTGACAGTTGAGTTGTCAATTCAACCGCACCTGAAATATACTTACTTGCAACAAAAGATAAGTGGTAACGGTGATATGATAGTGATGGTGGTGACAGCAAAAGTGAACAGCAAAAGTAACAACTAATAACCAGCAGGATTGAAACACTGTAGGCTAGGGAGATGGATGGTTGGGCGCTGCATGGATGAGATACATCATGAATCTAACTTGGGGCAAGGCACACAGAAAAGTAATGATCATCTAGGCTAATATCAAACATTAGGCATGTATCCCACAGGTAGTTGTACATGCTTGCAATAAGAACTTGCACAACATCTTTTGTCCTACCATCCCGCTACGAACGGGGCCAAAAGGTACTTATGGAGATTAAGGTGCTCCTGTCAAAGAGCACCGGAACAAAGCAATAAACTCAATGGATACATGGAATCCTCAAATTATGGACCATCCCCTTTGGTGTCCCAAGCTGTCACCTTTGGGATCGCCGGTTCCGGACCATAATAGGTGCAAACAACTCATAGATACGATCAAGAACACAAATATATTCATGCAAACACATAGGGTTCAGATCTGAAAACATGGCACTCGGGCCCAAAGTGACAAGCATTAAGAGCAACAAGTTGAAGCAAAGATGATAAACACCAAAGTAGATGATATGCAACATGCCCCCAACAATCTGATAAACTATTACATGATCTAACTCATCCAATCCCTACCATCCCCTTTGCCTACAGCAGGGAATTACTCACACATGGAAGGAGAAGTCATGCAGGGAGGATGGAGTGGTGATGATGATGACGATGGCGACGATCTCCCCTCTCCGGAGGCCAAACCAGCCTCCAGATTAGCCCTCCCGAAGAAGAACAGAGGGTGGCGGCGGCTCCGCGACGGAAACTGGAAAAATGACTTCTGTTCTGGGGTTTCCTCGCCACGGGAATAAATAGGAGCCAAGGTAGGGCACCAGAGGGGGGAGGACCCTCCCAGGCGGCCTCCTGGCGCGGCCAGGGGTGGGGCCGCGCCAGCAGGGCGCCTGGGGCCCCCTGGCTGCCCTCTGGCCCCACTTCTGGCACAATGGCCCTTCGGGTGCGTGGATTTTTTGTGATTTTTCTTGGAGTTTTCCGAGACACCTAAAAATCCATTTTCCTGCACACAATAAAACCATACAGGCAGCTCTGCTGAAAACAGCGTCAGTCCGGGTTAGTTTAGTTCAAATCATGCAAGAATGAGGGCAAAACAATAGCAAAAGTGTTTGGAAAAGTAGATACGTTTGAGACGTATCAGATGGATATATAATTTTTGCGCTATTATAATGTGAGTGACTTTCACCTCCTATGCGGCCATTTATTTAAATATGAAAGTTTCCAGTTGTCGGTTTCAGCCCCCATGTAAATATTACTAGGGTGTTCGGTCATATGCATAAACACTCTTTATCCAACGTCTTGATCTATGTAGGATGTGTATGCGGAGCGAACCAGGAAATCAGACTATGCGGCTTTATTGCTTTCACTTAGCCATAGGAGTTTGACAAGCGAGACTAAGTACTAGACCCTGGTGCGTATATGGTGTTCCCGAATTAAGGTATCCATTTGTACGCGGATGGCAAAGAACCAACCCTCCGTATAACACGAGGTAGATCTCTATTGATCGTAGTATAACACTAAGTCACCAGATCACAGACCAGATTCTCGCCTATCATGACGGTTTATTTTCGGCTTTCTCTACTGAGGTACTTGACCGGACGAACCAGAAGTACAATCGCAGTAGTTCTCCCTTTACGCCCTAGCCGAACAATCGGGAACGTTGGGGTAAGCACAGGAGCCGGGCAACCCAACTATTGACCCAAGACATGATTCGGAACTAATGCATACAAAGTAATATCCAGGACGCCGAACACTCCCTATAGGTGTTCGGACTTTTCAACATATACCGCGCCGAATAAAGCCCCTGGTAACGGACCCATGGTATCAAGGTGTCAGGACCCCGATCCTAAGTGACACCGGTCTAGCTGTAACACGTCATATCACTTTGCGACCTCACGCACGGTAACCCCACGGGTGCCACCTTACCTGTCCCGGGACTGTTTGCGCATTTTGGCACACGTATATGATAGTGTCGCTAGCATCCATATGACAGAGAACCCGGGCCGACATGGCTAGTTATAAACCAAAAGTGGCACTAGATTACAGAGACAGGCATCCATGACCCAGCAACGAACGTGTCGGTCATCAACGTATGAACCCAAGTCGTAGCAAGCTACATGGACTTAAAGGAACAACGCGTGACATTTCCCCTAAGGGACAGACACAGGAACGAAGAAGGACACATGCCGGCCAGCCTACGTGTTCAGAGCAGTAGCAAGCTACCAAGGCTCATTGGAATCACTAGGAGGCATTTCCCTGTAAGGTAGGCTACCAAAGGAAAACAACTAGGTGTCGGATCCCACACATACCAAGCATTTCAACCATACACACAATATGCTCAATATGTGCAAATACAACATTGCATCACAACAGAACTCTATGACTCAAAGTACTTTATTTAAAAGGCTCCAAGAGCCATACATAACATATCCATACAAGCACAAGTCATACAGTCATACAAGCACAAGCGGAAGCTACATGTCTGAGTACAGACAACTTAGAAAATAAAATAGGCTTGGTGTAGCCTGACTATCTACAAGGCCCTTCACAAGCTCCAGATCTCCATCTGGGTGTCAAGCTACTCGTCGACGTCAACGTCTATGTAGAACCCGTCAGCAGGGGCAGGGTTCTCCTCTGCAACAGTTATTAAGCAAACATGAGTACAAAGGTACTCAGCAAGTCTTACCACAGAACCTATCATACATGCAACATTATCAAAGGGGGTAGTGGAGTTCATAGCAGAAAGCCAGCTTTGACTCTTGGCTAACCTATGCTACAACTCTCAACGGATTGCAAGATGTTATTACGAACACGAGTCCTCTACTCATCACAGCAATACACTACCGAGGATCCTCTTCCGTCATCCTACGGAAGGGCCATCCACGGCACTCACACTTATATTGAGGCTTTTAGTAGTATCCATCAACTTGTCTATGAACTGTAAGAGTAACCAAGTAGTCCGTACCGCGAACAACGACTATTCGAATAGATTGATAACCCTGCAGGGGGTGTACCTCTTCACACATGCTCCCACCACTTATCGCCGTTTACTCGATGTGTACTCGGCAACCTTCAAGTGGAAGCCCAGCGTGGGTGTCGGCCACGACCTGACTAACTACTCAAGTCTCTCGTCCAGGTTTATCGCCTATTTGGGTTCCATCCGTGGGGAGATCCGGCCGGGGTGTCGCTCACGGCCCCAAACGATGTGTACAGGGTTCCCGAGTCACCAAACGGGCAACCGGTACACCGTGCCACGTACCTGTCGCATCACAACCCACCCCGAGGGTCAGCGCTGTGCACGACCTCCAGTAAACTATAAACACCAGAAACTAGTTGCAACTCCTGGACAGAGATCGAGGGTAATTAATAAGCCGAGAGGGTCAATTAAGGATCCCAATGTGTGGTAGTAGCTGTAACTTGAACCACTCATATAGATCTCGGGTCCTATGGACGATTCCAATGAAACAACCCACCATGTACTCCTACATGGCCTTTCATCGATACCTTTACCAAGCGTATTCCACACTTCCTTCTCTTTATCGGTATGATCATTTCACTCTGATCCATCACCCAGATGAACCATACCTGACACAACTCTAAGCATAGCAGGCAACATAAACAAATAGCATGGTGGATCACACATCACATGGCTCAATCAACTCCTACACATGCTAGTGGGTTTCAACTATTTACTGTGGCAATGACAGGTCATGCAAGGGAATAGGGTTCAACTACCGCAGCAAGTAGCAGTTGACATGCTGTTGCCTTAATGCAGTAAAAGAGAGCAGGAGCGAGAAGATTGGGTTTGTATCGGAATGATCAATGATTGCTTGCCTGATAAAGTGGTTGTCGGGTACTGTTCTTCAACTGGATAAGTAGCAGTATCCTCGGGAACAGGACCTAACACAGAGAATACCGGCGATACAATCATTAAACAAACAAATGCAACAATATGATGCATGCTCATGACATGGCAAGATGCATGTGTTTTGGCTAATGCAACTGTAACCAGAAGGCTTTGAGCCTATTTGAATCAAAGATTCAAATTGGCACTTTAGTTATTATTTAAATAAGTGCATTATCATGTTTTAATGTATACAGCAAGGTTAACTTGCTCAAACATGCATGAAACCAGTGCCGTTGGAAAGATTGGATTTTTCTGATCATTTTTCATATATAAATCTTTTCCATCTGAGCTACTGTTGAATTTATATGATTTTTTTGAAGTTTAGGCATTTTCTGGAATTTTCCTGAATTATTTTTAAATCTAAAAATACCAGAAAATCCTTTACTGCATCAGCATGACATCATGCTGACGTCAGTCAGTCAACAGGACTAGTCCAAGTCAAACCTGACCGGTGGCTCCCTCATGTCAGTGTCTCAGGAGCTAATTCCGGTCAAAACTAGGGTTGACTGGGTTTGACTAAGCAAAGGGGCCCACTGTCAGTGACTGTGGTGATTAATCTAATTACTGTTAGCTCCTAATTAACAGGCCACGTCAGCCCGCCGGAGTTTGGCCGGCGGCGACCATTTCGCACGGCGGTGACTCGTCGGAATCCTTGTTCCGGCAACCATTTGTCGCGCGGATGGGCTCTGTGTGCTCCTGGTGATGCACCGCATCCAACGGTGCCACTGGTTGGTCGATTGGTCGCCGGAGTCGACAGCGACGAGCTCATCCGCGGCGGTGCTCGCACGGAGTTGGCCGGGATGGTGTTGTGGTGCACGGTAGGAGGAGTTAAAGCTGGCATTAGCTTGCTGGTGATCTACTGATCCTAATGGCGTGCTCAGCCACGAGGCACGGTGCCTGTGGCCACGGCGGCGAGTTAGCCGGCGGCGGTGATCTTCGGTCAGCAAGGGGGCGGCGGCTACAAGGCATAATCGAGCCTGTGGAGAGAGGGGTTCGAAGCGTGAGCTCATAGCGGTCGCAGAGGGCATCGAAGCGAGCTCGGGGAAGGTCGGACGGCGGCGTACGGGCGGCGGCGATCTCCGGTGCCGAAGGTTGAAGACGACGGCGGGGAGGGCGTTGCGGGGCTTCTGGCGTCGTGTGCGTCGGTGGGGAGCTTCGGGGCGATGCGGCGGAGTTAATGGTGTGTCGGGGAGGCGAGGGAGTGGCGTAGGGCGCGGTGGCAGCGATCGACGGCGACGGGCTCGCTCGGTGGAGCTCGGCGGAGGGGAGAGAGGAGGGGGGAAAGACACAGGGGAGAGGGGAAACGGTCGAGGGGTCTGCGTGGCGTCGTCCAGGTCCATCCAGAGGGTCGAAGGGCCAGCCAGGCAGGCAGGAGGCGGCCGGCGCGTCGGCGGCGCTCGCCACCAAGCTGCTTCGTGCGCTGGCACGGCGAAGAAGACGGGGATGCCCCTGGTGGGCTGGGCCGTCTGGGCCAGCAGGTAAGTGGGCTCAGGTAAGTCTGCTTCTTCCTATTTTTTTCTATTTACTTTCTGTTTCATTTCTTTTGCAACTTTGTTGAATTAAATAAAATGCCAGAACATTTTTATAACTCATAAAACTAGTCATGCCCACTGTATATATTATAAACAGTATGGAACATTATAGTTTATCGTTATTTGAGCATTTAAAATGTTGGGGAACGTAGTATTTTAAAATTTTCCTACGATCACGCAAGATCTATCTACCAGATGCATAGCAACGAGAGGGAAGAGTGTGTCTACGTACCCTCGTAGACCGGGAGCGGAATCGTCAAGTGACGCGGTTGATGTTGTCGAACTTCTTCGCGATCCAACCGATCAAGCACCGAACGTACGGCACCTCCGCGTTCAGCACACGTTCAGCTTGATGACGTCCCACGAGCTCTTGATCCAGTTGAGCTTCATGGGAGAGTTTCGTCAGCACGACGGCGTGGTGACGGATATGATGTGTTCACCGGCGCAGGGCTTCTCCTAAGCTCCGCGATGGTACGCCCGAGGTGTGATTCTGTGGAGGGGGGCGCCGCACACGGCAAAACAATTCAACTTGTGTGTCTTTGGGTGCCCCCCTGCCCCCGTATATAAAGGAGCAAGGGAGGAGGGGCCGGCCAACTCTCCTGGTGCGGCTAGGGAAGGGATTCCTACTAGGAATAGGATTGCAATCCTATTCCTAGTAGGATTCACCGAAAGGAAGAAGGGGAAAGGAATAGGAGAGGTGGCGTCCCCCCAATCCTAGTCCAACTAGGATTCCTAGGTGGGGGCGCCGGCCAGCCCTATGGGCTGCCTCTCTCTCACCCTTTAGGCCCACTATGGACCATCCCCTCTCGTAGGGGGTTCCGGTAACCCCCTCCGGCATTCCCGATAAATCCGAAACTTTTCTGGTATATTTCCGGTGTCCGAATATAGCCGTCCAATATATCAATCTTTATGTCTCGGACATTCCGAGACTCCTCGTCATGTCCGTGATCTCATCCGGGACTCCGAACTACCTTCGGTACATCAATACTCAAAAACTCATAATACCGATCGTCATCAAACGTTAAGCGTGCGGACCCTACGGGTTCGAGAACTATGTAGACATGACCGAGACTCATCTCTGGTCAATAACCAATAGTGGAACCTGGATGTTCATATTGGCTCCTACATATTCTACGAAGATCTTTTATCGGTCAGAACCGCATAACAACATACGTTGTTCCTTTTGTCAAACGGTATGTTACTTGCCCGAGATTCGATCGTCGGTATCTCTATACCTAGTTCAATCTCGTTATCGGCAAGTCTCTTTACTCGTTCCGTAACACATCATCTCGTGACTAACTCATTAGTCTTTTGCTTGCAAGGCTTATTGTGATGTGTGTTACCGAGAGGGCCCAGAGATACCTCTCCGACACTCGGAGTGACAAATCCTAATCTTGATCTATGCCAACACCACGAATACTTTCGGAGACACCTATAGAGCATCTTTATGATCACCCAGTTACGTTGTGACGTTTGATAGCACACAAGGTGTTCCTACGGTATTCGGGAGTTGCATAATCTCATAGTCATAGGAACATGTATAAGTCATGAAGAAAGCAATAGCAGTTAAACTAAACGATCATAGTGCTATGCTAACGGATGGGTCTTGTCCATCACATCATTCTTCTAATGATGTGATCCCGTTGATCAAATGACAACTCATGTCTATGGCTAGGAAACATAACCATCTTTGATCAATGAGCTAGTCAAGTAGAGGCATACTAGGGACATACTGTTTTGTCTATGTATTCACACATGTATTAAGTTTCCGGTTAATACAATTCTAGCATGAATAAAAGACATTTATCATGATATAAGGAAATAAATAATAACTTTATTATTGCCTCTAGGGCATATTTCCTTCAGTCTCCCACTTGCACTAGAGTCAATAATCTAGCTCACATCACCATGTGATTTAATACCGATAGTTCACATCGTTATGTGACCAACACCCAAAAGGTTTACTAGAGTCAATAATCTAGTTCACATCGCTATGTGATTAATACCCAAGAGTAATAAGGTGTGATCATGTTTTGCTTGTGAGAGAAGTTTAGTCAACGGGTCTGTCACATTCAGATCCGTATGTATTTCGCAAATTTCTATGTCTACAATGCTCTGCATAGAGCTACTCTAGCTAATTGCTCCCACATTCAATACGCATCCAGATTGATACTTAGAGTCATCTAGATTTAGTGTCAAAGCTTACATCGACGTAACCCTTTACGACGAACTCTTTATCACCTCCATAATCGAGAAACATTTCCTTAGTCATCCAGTTACTAAGGATAATTTTGACCGCTGTACAGTGATCTACTCCTGGATCACTATTGTACCCCCTTGACAAACTCATGGTAAGGTACACAACATGTTTGTTACACAGCATGGCATACTTTATAGAACCTATGGCTGAGGCATAGGGAATGACTTTCATTCTCTCTATATTTTTCTGCAGTGGTCGGGCATTGAGTCTTACTCAACTTCATACCTTGTAATACAGGCAAGAACCCTTTCTTTGACTGATCCATTTTGAACTTCTTCAAAATCGAGGTATGTGCTTTGTGAAAGTCCAATTAAGCGTCTTGATCTATCTCTATAGATCTTGATGCCTAATATATAAGCAGCTTCATCGAGGTCTTTCATTGAAAAATTCTTATTCAAGTATCCTTTTATGCTATCCAGAAATTCTATATCATTTCCAATCAACAATATGTCATCCACATATAATATTAGAAATGCTACAGAGCTCCCACTCACTTTCTTGTAAATACAGGCTTCTCCAAAAGTCTGTATAAAACCATATGCTTTGATCACCTTATCAAAGCGTATATTCCAACTCCGAGATGCTTGCACCAGTCCATAGATGGATCGCTGGAGTTTGCATACTTTGTTAGCACCTTTTGGATCGACAAAACCTTCTGGTTGCATCATATACAACTCTTCTTTGAGATATCCATTTAGGAATGCAGTTTTGACATCCATTTGCCAGATTTCATAATCATAAAATGCGGCAATTGCTAACATGATTCGGACAGACTTAAGCATCGCTACAGGTGAGAAAGTCTCATCGTAGTCAACTCTTTGAACTTGTCGAAAACCTTTCGCAACAAGTCGAGCTTTGTGAACAGTAATATTACCGTCTACGTCGGTCTTCCTCTTGAAGATCCATTTATTTTCGATGGCTTGCCGATCATTGGGCAAGTCAACCAAAGTCCACACTTTGTTCTCATACATGGATCCCATCTCAGATTTCATGGCTTCAAGCCATTTTGCGGAATCTGGGCTCATCATCGCTTCCTCATAGTTCGTAGGTTCATCATGGTCTAGTAACATGATTTCCAGAACTGGGTTGCCGTACCACTCTGGTGCGGAACGTACTCTGGTTGATCTACGACGTTCAGCAGAAACTTGATCCGAAGTTTCATGATCATTATCATTAACTTCCTCACTAATTGGTGTAGGAATCACTGGAACAATTTCCCGTGATGTACTACTTTCCAATCCGGGAGAAGGTACAATTACCTCATCAAGTTCTACTTTCCTCCCACTCACTTCTTTCGAGAGAAACTCTTTTTCTAGAAAGGATCCGTTCTTAGCAACGAATATTTTGCCTTCGGATCTGTGATAGAAGGTGTACCCAACAGTCTCTTTTGGGTATCCTATGAAGACACATTTTTCCGACTTGGGATCGAGCTTATCAGGTTGAAGTGTTTTCACATAAGCATCGCAGCCCCAAATTTTAAGAGACGACAACTTTGGTTTCTTGCCAAACCATAGTTCATAAGGTGTCGTATCAACGGATTTAGATGGTGCCCTATTTAACGTGAATGCAGCTGTCTCTAATGCATGACCCAAAACGATAGTGGTAAATCGGTAAGAGACATCATAGATCGCACCATATCCAATAAAGTACGGTTACGACGTTCGGATACACCATTATGCTGTGGTGTTCCGGGTGGCGTGAGTTGTGAAACTATTCCACATTGTTTCAAATGAAGACCAAACTCGTAACTCAAATATTCTCCTCCACGATCAGATCGTAGAAACTTTATTTTCTTGTTACGATGATTCTCTACTTCACTCTGAAATTCTTTGAACTTTTCAAAAGTTTCAGACTTGTGTTTCATTAAGTAGATATACCCATATCTGCTCAAATCATCAGTGAAGATCAGAAAATAACGATACCCGCCGCGAGCTTCAACACTCATTGGTCCACATACATCAGTATGTATGATTTCCAACAAATCTGTTGCTCGCTCCATAGTTCCGAAGAACGGAGTTTTAGTCATCTTGCCCATGAGGCATGGTTCGCAAGCACCAAGTGATTCATAATCAAGTGATTCCAAAAGTCCATCATTATGGAGTTTCTTCATGCGTTTTACACCAATATGACCTAAACGGCAGTGCCACAAATAAGTTGCACTATCATTATTAACCTTGCATCTTTTGGCTTCAATATTATGAATATGTGTATCACACGATCGAGATCCAACAAACTATTTTCATTGGGTGTATGACCATAGAAGGTTTTATTCATGTAAACAGAACAACAATTATTCTCTAACTTACATGAATAACCGTATTGCAATAAACATGATCAAATCATATTCATGCTCAACACAAACACCAAATAACACTTATTTAGGTTCAACACTAATCCCGAAAGTATAGGGAGTGTACGATGGTGATCATATCAATCTTGGAACTACTTCCAATACACATCGTCACTTCATCCTTTAACTAGTTTCTGTTCATTATGCAACTCCTATTTCGAGTTACTACTCTTTAGCAACTGAACCAATATCAAATACCGAGGGGTTGCTATGAACATTAGTAAAATACACACCAATAATCTGTATATCAAATATACCTTTGTTCACTTTGCCATCCTTCTTATCCGCTAAATATCTAGGGCAGTTCCACTTCTAGTGACCATTTCCTTTGCAGTAGAAGCACTTGTTTCAGGCTTGAGTTTAGCTTTGGGTTTCTTCATGGGAGTGACAACTTGCTTGTCATTCTTCTTGAAGTTCCCGTTCTATCCCTTTGCCCTTTACTTGAAACAAGTGGTCTGGTTAACCATCAACACTTGATGCTCTTTCTTGATTTCTACCTTCGCCGATTTTCAGCATCGTGAAGAGCTCGGAATTACTTTCGTCATCCCTTGCATATTATAGTTCATCACGAAGTTCTACTAACTTGGTGATAGTGTCTAGAGAACTTTGTCAATTACTATCTTCTCTGGAAGATTAACTCCCACTTGATTCAAGCAATTGTACTACCCAGACAATCTGAGCACATGCTCACTGGTTGAGCTATTCTCCTCCATCTTGTAGGCAAAGTACTGTCTGAGGTCTTATACCTCTTGACACGGGCATGAGTATGAAATACTAATTTCAACTCTTGGAACATCTCATATGCTCCGTGGCGTTTCAAAACGTTTTTGAAGTCCCGGTTATAAGCCGTAAAGCATGGTGCACTAAACTATCAAGTAGTCATCATATCGAGCTTTTGTCAAAACGTTCATAACGTCTACATCTGCTCCTGCAATAGGTCTGTCACCTAGCGGTGCATCAAGGACATAATTCTTCTGTGCAGCAATGAGGATAATCCTCAGAACACGGAACAATTCCGCATCATTGCTACTAACATCTTTCAACTTAGTTTTCTCTAGGAACATATAAAATAAACGGGGAGCAACATCGCGAGCTATTGATCTACAACATAGAGATGCTAATACTACCAGGACTAAGTTCATGATAAATTAAAGTTCAATTAATCATATTACTTAAGAACTCCCACTTAGATAGACATCCCTACGGTCATCTAAATGATCACGTGACCCAAATCAACTAAACCATGTCCGATCATCACGTGAGATGGAGTAGTATCAATGGTGAACATCTTATGTTGATCATATCTACTATATGATTCACGCTCGACCTTTCGGTCTCCAGTGTTCCGAGGCCATATCTGCATATGCTAGGCTCGTCAAGTTTAACCCGAGTATTCTGCGTGTGCAAAACTGGCTTACACCCGTTGTATTTGAACGTAGAGCTTATCACACCCGATCATCACGTGGTGTCTCGGCACGACGAACTTTCGCAACGGTGCATACTCAGGGAGAACACTTATACCTTGAAATTTAGTAAGGGATCATCTTATAATGCTACCGTCGTTCTAAGCAAAATAAGAAGCATAATAAGATAAACATCACATGCAATCAAAATATGTGACATGATATGGCCATCATCATCTTGTGCTTTTGATCTCCATCTCCAAAGCACCGTCATGATCACCTTTGTCACCGGCGCGACACCTTGATCTCCATCGTAGCATCGTAGTCGTCTCGCCAACTATTGCTTCTACGACTATCGCTACCGCTTAGTGATAAAGTAAAGCAATTACATGGCGATTGCATTTCATACAATAAAGCGACAACCATATGGCTCCTGCCAGTTGCCGATAACATTACAAAACATGATCATCTCATACAAAACCGTATAACTCATCATGTCTTGACCATATCACATCACAACATGCCCTGCAAAAACAAGTTAGACGTCCTCTACTTTGTTGTTGCAAGTTTTACGTGGCTGCTACGGGCTTAGCAAGAACCGTTCTTACCTACGCATACAAAACCACAACGATGTTTCGTCAAGTATGTGCTGTTTTAACCTTCACAAGGACCGGGCGTAGCCACACTTGATTCAGCTAAAGTGAGAGAGACAGACACCCGCCAGTCACCTTTAAGCAACGAGTGCCCGTAACGGTGAAACCAGTCTCGCGTAAGCGTACGCGTAATGTCGGTCCGGGCCGCTTCATCTCACAATACCGCCGAAGCAAAGTATGACATGCTGGTAAGCAGTATGACTAGTATCGCCCACAACTCATTGTGTTCTACTCGTGCATATCATCTACGCATAGACCTGGCTCTGATACCACTGTTGGGGAACGTAGTATTTTAAAAATTTCCTACGATCACGCAAGATCTATCTACCAGATGCATAGCAACGAGAGGGAAGAGTGTGTCTACGTACCCTCGTAGACCGGGAGCGGAAGCGTCAAGTGACGCGGTTGATGTTGTCGAACTTCTTCGCGATCCAACCGATCAAGCACCGAACGTACGGCACCTCCGCGTTCAGCACACGTTCAACTTGATGACGTCCCACGAGCTCTTGATCCAGTTGAGCTTCACGGGAGAGTTTCGTCAGCACGACGGCGTGGTGACGGATATGATGTGTTCACCGGCGCAGGGCTTCTCCTAAGCTCCGCGACAGTACGACCGAGGTGTGATTCTGTGGAGGGGGGCACCGCACACGGCAAAACAATTCAACTTGTGTGTCTTTGGGTGCCCCCCTGCCCCCGTATATAAAGGAGCAAGGGAGGAGGGGCCGGCCAACTCTCCTGGTGCGGCTAGGGAAGGGATTCCTACTAGGAATAGGATTGCAATCCTATTCCTAGTAGGATTCACCGAAAGGAAGAAGGGGGAAAGGAATAGGAGAGGTGGCGTCCCCCCAATCCTAGTCCAACTAGGATTCCTAGGTGGGGGCGCCGGCCAGCCCTATGGGCTGCCTCTCTCTCACCCTTTAGGCCCACTATGGACCATCCCCTCTCGTAGGGGGTTCCGGTAACCCCCTCCGGCATTCCCGATAAATCCGAAACTTTTCCGGTATACTTCCGGTGTCCGAATATAGCCGTCCAATATATCAATCTTTATCTCTCGGACATTCCGAGACTCCTCGTCATGTCCGTGATCTCATCCGGGACTCCGAACTACCTTCGGTACATCAATACTCAAAAACTCATAATACCGATCGTCATCAAACGTTAAGCGTGCGGACCCTACGGGTTCGAGAACTATGTAGACATGACCGAGACTCATATCTGGTCAATAACCAATAGCGGAACCTGGATGTTCATATTGGCTCCTACATATTCTACGAAGATCTTTTATCGGTCAGAGCCGCATAACAACATACGTTGTTCCTTTTGTCAAATGGTATGTTACTTGCCCGAGATTCGATCGTCGGTATCTCTATACCTAGTTCAATCTCGTTATCGGCAAGTCTCTTTACTCGTTCCGTAACACATCATCTCGTGACTAACTCATTAGTCTTTTGCTTGCAAGGCTTATTGTGATGTGTGTTACCGAGAGGGCCCAGAGATACCTCTCCGACACTCGGAGTGACAAATCCTAATCTTGATCTATGCCAACACCACGAATACTTTCGGAGACACCTGTAGAGCATCTTTATGATCACCCAGTTACGTTGTGACGTTTGATAGCACACAAGGTGTTCCTACGGTATTCGGGAGTTGCATAATCTCATAGTCATAGGAACATGTATAAGTCATGAAGAAAGCAATAGCAGTTAAACTAAACGATCATAGTGCTATGCTAACGGATGGGTCTTGTCCATCACATCATTCTTCTAATGATGTGATCCCGTTGATCAAATGACAACTCATGTCTATGGCTAGGAAACATAACCATCTTTGATCAATGAGCTAGTCAAGTAGAGGCATACTAGGGACATACTGTTTTGTCTATGTATTCACACATGTATTAAGTTTCCGGTTAATACAATTCTAGCATGAATAAAAGACATTTATCATGATATAAGGAAATAAATAATAACTTTATTATTGCCTCTAGGGCATATTTCCTTCATAAAATATTATATAGCATTTAAATGCCCAAATTCAAATACCATATGATTTAATCCAGAGCCCTTAGATGTCCTAGAAAATTGTGCACCATTTTTAGCAGAGGTTTAAGACCAAGGCAGAAATGTTGAACATTTTTGAAGGGCATTTTGGGTACATTGGAAAAGATTTTATCAAACCCTACTTGTTAGAAGAGGGGTGTTGGGGTTTCTGTCATTCCCATTTCAAGTTTCTTTGATAAGTAAACATGATGCACACTCTAGCTAGCCCTAATGCAAGTGCTTAACTAGGGATGTGACAACTCACCCCCACTTAAAAGAATCGCGTCCCGAGATTCGGGTTCCTCCGGAAAGAGGGTGGGGTACTCAAGTCGAAGACGATCCTCCCTTTCCCAAGTAGCTTCACTCTCGGAATGATGTGACCATTGAACCTTGAGAAACTTGATATTGTGGCATCGAGTGGTGCGCTCGGTTTGATCAAGAATACGAACGGGGTATTCTCGATATGTGAGATTGTCCTGGAGATCAAGCGTTTCGTGGTCCACTCCGCGGATAGAATCCGAGAAGCAACGCCTGAGTTGAGAAACATGGAACACGTCATGAACTCTGGATAGGTGCGGAGGTAGTTCCAATTGGTAGGCAACTTCTCCTCGTTTGGCAAGAATGCGAAAAGGACCGATGTAACGAGGGGCCAATTTGCCTTTGATACCGAAGCGATGGGTTCCCTTAAGAGGGGTAACCCGAAGGTAAGCCTTATCGCCGACTTCAAAAGTCACAGCCTTATGATGACTATCATATTGGCTCTTCTGGCGAGACTGGGCTGTTTTCTATTTCTCACGAACAATGCTAACTTGCTCTTCTGCTTCCTGGATCATATCCGGGCCAAAGAATTGTCTCTCCCCGGTTTCTGACCAGTTAAGAGGTGTTCGACATCTTCGTCCATACAGAACTTCGAAGGGAGCTTTACCCAAGCTGGCTTGATAACTATTGCTATAAGTGAATTCGGCAAATGGAAGACACTTTTCCCATTCCATACCGAAAGAAATGACAGAGGCTCGAAGCATGTCTTCCAGAATTTGATTGACTCGTTCCACTTGACCACTTGACTGTGGATGGAAGGCGGTACTGAAGGAGAGATGAGTTCCCATAGCATTCTGGAAACTTTCCCAAAATCGTGAAGTGAAAAGACTTCCACGGTCTGAGTTAATCTCCAACGGCACACCATGAAGTGATACTATTCGAGAGACATACAAGTCTGCTAGCTGGCTAGCGGTAGTACTCTCTCGAACAGGCAGGAAATGAGCTACTTTAGAGAGGCGGTCGATAACAACGAAGATAGCATTATTCCCTTTCCTGGTCCTGGGAAATCTGGTAATGAAGTCCATACCGACTTTGTCCCATTTCCATTCAGGAATAGCTAAAGGTTGAAGGGTGCCAGCAGGCCGTTGATGCTCTGCTTTAACTCGACGACAAACGTCGCAGTTAGCAATGAATTGAGCGATTTCTCTCTTCATCCTAGTCCACCAGAATCTCTGACGTAGGTCCTGATACATCTTGGTACTACCGGGATGAATTGTGAGAGGAGATTCATGAGCCTCTTTAAGAATCATTTGTCGTAGTTGTTGTTTCTTGGGTACCACCAAGCGGTTCTCGAAGTACACAACATCTCGATCATCCATAGAGAAACTTCTAGCAACTATGCTAGCAAGGTTATCCTTGATCCGAGATATACCTCTATCATACCGCTGGGCAACTATGATTTGATCTATAAGGGTAGGTTTCGCCACCAAGGTGGAAAGGAATCCTCGAGGAACAATGTGAAGATTAAGCTTACAAAATTCCTCGTGGAGAAGTGGTTGTCCTTGTTGTAACATCAAGTTGTTACAATAAGACTTACGACTTAGCACATCAGCCATGACATTGGCCTTCCCAGGGGTGTACGTGATTCCTAAGTCGTAATCTGTGAGCAACTCAACCCAACGTCTTTGTCTGAGATTTAGATCCGGCTGGGTGAAGATGTACTTCAAACTTTGATGATCAGTGAAGATTTCACAGCGATTACCAAGGAGGTAATGTCGCCATGTTTTGAGTGCATAGACTACAGCTGCAAGCTCTAGATCATGAGTAGGATAGTTATCCTCATGTGGACGCAACTGTCGAGATGCGTATGCAATCACTTGACGATCTTGCATGAGTATGCAACCTAGTCCTTGTCGCGAGGCGTCGCAATAGATTATAAAATCCTTGGAAAAGTCTGGTGGTACCAGTACAGGTGCAGATGTCAGGCGTCTTTTCAGTTCCTGAAAACTGGACTCGCACGGTGGGGTCCACTCAAACTTTTTATCTTTCTTGAGGAGTTCAGTTAGAGGTTTAGCAACCTTGGAGAAATTCTCGACGAAGCGTCGGCAATAGCTCGCTAGGCCAAGAAAACTCCTAACTTGCTTGACCGATTCAGGGGAAGTCCAATCAAGGACGGCTTGAACTCGCTCGGGATTGACAGCAATACCCTTGCCAGAGATCACATGACCTAGATAGGTTACTTCCGGCAACCAAAATTCACATTTGGAGAATTTGACATAAAGGCGGTGCTCTCGAAGTTTCGTCAATACCAGCCTTAAATGCTCGGCATGATCTTCCTTGTTCTTGGAGTAAATGAGTATATCATCGAGGTATACCACGACGAATTTATCCAAGTACTCCATGAATATATAATTCATTAGCCGGGAGAAGGTGGCTGGGGCATTGGTTAACCCGAAGGACATGACGGTGTACTCATATTGGCCATAACGAGTAACAAAAGCCGTTTTAGGGATGTTCCGATTCTTGATTTTGATTTGATGGTAACCCAACCTCAAATCCATCTTAGAGAAGACTGAGGATCCAGCGAGCTGATCATACAGGTCATTGATCCTGGGGAGCGGATACTTGTTCTTTATGGTGACTAGATTGACAGGTCGGTAATCTACAACCATCCGCTCCGTTCCATCCTTCTTCTTGACGAAGAGGACGGGGCAAGCCCAAGGGGAAGAACTAGGACGGATGAAACCTTTTTGCAAGGACTCATCGAGTTGTTTCTTTAGCTCAGCTAATTCTAGTGGTGCCATCTTATAAGGTCTCCTAGAGATTGGGATGGTTCCAGGGATAAGATCTATCACAAACTCGACATCTCTGTCAGGTGGAATTCCTGGCAGTTCTTCTGGAAAAACATCCGGAAAGTCACGGACTACCGGGATATCTTCGATTTCTGGTAGAGGGCTGGCATTAAGAGAGTAGAGCTGACGCTCAACCATTCGGGTCAAGACATTGACTATCTTGCCGGATGGATGTGTAACTTGAACGGTCCTAGTGTAGCAATCAATCTTGGCGTAATGAGTTGTCATCCAATCCATACCCAAAATGATGTTTATGTCCGAGGATTTGAGAGCGATTAGAGATGCTAGGAAAACAAGTCTATCGACAAGGATTTCATTTCCATGGCTTACCCTAGAGGTTTGCCCCTTTGAACCAGGAGTTTGAATAACCATGGCAGTAGGCATGTCACAAAAAGTCATGTTGTGCAATCGAGCATAGCTCTCAGATATGAACGAATGTGATGCTCTAGTATCGAAAAGAACAGATGCCGGATGGCAGTTAACGAGAAGCATACCAAGGACGACGTTAGGATCCTCATAAGCTTCCTCGGCAGAGACATAGTTGACATGACCACGTGCAGTGGGGATTGGCTTGACATAATTCACCTTGCCGGTTGGCTTACCACGGCCAACGGGTTTTCCTGGCTGGTTCTGGGGACACTCACGCATGTAGTGCCCTGGTTCTCCACACTTGAAGCAGGTCACAGTGCTAGTGCGTGGAGCAAAGTTGGAAGGTTGTCCTCCATAGGACTTAGCAGGTGCATACTGTTGAGTTGGGCGAGGCGCCTCATAGGATGGCCTCGGTGTGTACTTGGGTGGCAGAGCAGTGTTAGGAACCCACACACGGCGCTTGTGAGAGCCAGAGCCGGATGAGGAACCAAAGTCTCGAGTATGCTTGCGGGTGGCCTCGAAGTCGGTCTGGCCCGTTTCAGCACTGATAGCCTTGTTTACCAACTTCTGGAAGGAAGTGCACTCGTGCAGACGTAGATCTCGGCGGAGTTCAGGGCTGAGTCCCTTGCGGAACCTCGCCTGCTTCTTGGCATCGGTGGATACTTCCTCAGGTGCATAGCGTGCCAAGTTGCCAAACTCGCGACTATAGCCATCCACGGTTAACCGGCCCTGGGTGAAGTTGCAGAATTCCTCCCGCTTGCGATCCATGAGACCTTCCGGAATGTGATGTTCACAGAATGCCTCACTGAACTCAACCCAAGTAGTGATTTGGCCAGCAGGACGCATAGCTTCAAAGTTTTCCCACCAAAGACTGGCAGGGCCCTCAAGATGGTAGGCAGCGTAGGTAACCTTGTCAGCTTCGGCCACACGGGCAGAGTGTAGCTTGTGGGTGATACTACGTAGCCAGTCATCCGCATCCAGAGGTTCAGTGGAATGATGGAACTTCGATGGACACATCTTGATAAAGTCATTGATTGACACCACGTCATTCCTTTGACGGAACCCAGTGTTCTGCTCTATGCGTTCCAGCAGACGGTTGGTCTCCCTCTTGTTCCGTTCTGCCTCGAGCATAACTTCCGCCAAGGAGGGTGGCTAGGGCAGATTCCCATCTCTAGCCCCACTAGCCTCACCCTGCTCCTGAGCAGCAGGAGTGCTGCGAGTGTTGACCATCCTAGAAAACAAAACAACGGTTTAGACAAGGATGGCAGAAATTTGACATAGAAGTGCAGAATGTAATGGATGACACGGAATGCAAAGATGTTCATCCGTACGACATGGTAATATAGAAGCTGCTATATATACACCAGTGGTCATACACACCATACATAGTTTAGTACAAGCCAAGGCTAAAGTACAACTGCGGTGAAAGACGATACATCCCATCAGAGGCATTCCAAGCTCCTATACATTATTTAACTATACCTCCGGAACTCAGTACACACTAAGTCATATTCCACAAGACGCGCAGGACTGTGGAAATAACACTACTACGATACTACTACTACCACGGTCTAGCTCAGACATTCCCGTAGTAATCTTCGTAAAGATTACCACCGTAGCCTGGAAGTGGAACAGACGGATCTTGAAACTCGCGAGCACTCGAAGGTTGTGGACCATAGGGACATGGATGTGGCCTCGGTCCCGATGCTGGTGATAACCGACGCCCACGTGGAGGTGTAATACCCCCAACATCACGCCAATCCATGCGATCAGGCAGACGAGTCCGCACGGGGTACAAATTCCGCATGTCCAGATATCCGGCATGCACAGCAGGTGCAAGCCGTGTCAAAGTAGTCCAGTAGGCGGCTCGAGTGTTATACAACTCCATTCGGAGGGCACGGACCTCACGGTCCCTATCCTCCAGCATCTGAACAGTAGTCTGAAGCAGCGGCTCTTGATGAGCAGCATCAGTATACAGACCAGTGTAGTAGCCTTCCTCTCCGGGAAGTGAGGCTGGCATGTAACAGAACTCAGTGTTCAGCAACAGGGCATGCCTGGCCCGGAGAATGGTCATCATCGAATAGGCGGCATCCTGCACTACCATCTCGATGGTAACCCCGAGTCCATAAGACCAATGGATGGGGTCGTTAGCTCCAGGATATGAGGGGTATATCCGGACTGTGCAGAAATACTGACTCTGATTTAAATCCCGGTACTGTTCCTCCACGGTGTACTCAGGATACCAGCGATAACCGGTCTCAGTCAGCACACGGACTAGCATGGCCGTGTGACCGGGCACATTAATGCACCGAGTCAAACGAACCACTTGGTGAGGGGTGCGGCCAGACATCTGAAACACGAAATAATGCAAAGGCATTAGTGTTTCTGGAAGAAATCGGGCAGCATAACAACTGTAAATGCTCAAACAAAGATTTGAGACATCATACAAATGATAGCATAGCCACTCAACAATCCATATCAAGGTTCCGGGTCCAACAATCATCATACTAAAAGGATAGAACTTAACTGAGGCTTGAAACCAACAATCCTAAGAGTCTACGGATTAGTAACACGTGAACCTAGTAAGGATAAGAGGCCTAGTCCTAAATCCCCGTAGAAAGAATAGACTGACTCAGATCAGAAGGGCATAAGGTAAAGGAGTAAAAAGAGCCTTACGTTCCCTTCCACAATCAATTCCCCTACATATAACTAAGAATTTTTCTAGACTCAACATCGACCAGTTTGGCTTGAGAAACCTACAGGCAGTCCAGCTCTGATGCCAACGCTGTCAGGACCCCGATCCTAAGTCACACCGGTCTAGCTGTAACACGTCATATCACTTTGCGGCCTCACGCACGGTAACCCCACGGGTGCCACCTTACCTGGCCCGGGACCGTTTGCGCATTTTGGCACACATATATGACAGTGTCGCTAGCATCCATATGACAGAGAACCCGGGCCGACATGGCTAGTTATAAACCAAAAGTGGCACTAGATTACATAGACAAGCATCCATGACCCAGCAACGAACGTGTCGGTCATCAACGTATGAACCCAAGTCGTAGCAAGCTACATGGACTTAAAGGAACAACGCGTGACATTTCCCCTAAGGGACAGACACAGGAACATAGAAGGACACATGCCGGCCAACCTACGTGTTCCGAGCAGTAGCAAGCTACCAAGGCTCATTGGAATCACTAGGAGGCATTTCCCTGTAAGGTAGGCTACCAAAGGAAAACAACTAGGTGTCGGATCCCACACATACCAAGCATTTCAACCATACACACAATATGCTCAATATGTGCAAATACAACATTGCATCACAACAGAACTCTATGACTCAAAGTACTTTATTTAAAAGGCTCCAAGAGCCATACATAACATATCCATACAGATAGGGGTCACATGACCCAACACTCAAGTCATACAGTTATACAAGCACAAGCGGAAGCTACATGTCTGAGTACAAACAACTTAGAAAATAAAACAGGCTTGGTGTAGCCTGACTATCTACAAGGCCCTTCACAAGCTCCAGATCTCCGTCTGGGTGTCAAGCTACTCGTCGACGTCAACGTCTATGTAGAACACGTCAGCAGGGGCAGGGTTCTCCTCTGCAACAGTTATTAAGCAAACATGAGTACAAAGGTACTCAGCAAGTCTTACCACAGAACCTATCATACATGCAACATTATCAAAGGGGGTAGTGGAGTTCATAGCAGAAAGCCAGCTTTGACTCTTGGCTAACCTATACTACAACTCTCAACGGATTGCAAGATGTTATTACGAACACGAGTCCTCTACTCATCACAACAATACACTACCGAGGATCCTCTTCCGTCATCCTACGGAAGGGCCATCCAAGGCACTCACACTTATCTTGAGGCTTTTAGTAGTATCCATCAACTTGTCTATGAACTGTAAGAGTAACCAAGTAGTCCGTACCGCGAACAACGACTATTCGAATAGATTGATAACCCTGCAAGGGTGTACCTCTTCACACACGCTCCCACCACTTATCGCCGTTTACTCGACGTGTACTCGGCAACCTTCAAGCGGAAGCCCAGCGTGGGTGTCGGCCACGACCTGACTAACTACTCAAGTCTCTCGTCCAGGTTTATCGCCTATTTGGGTTCCATCCGTGGGGAGATCCGGCCGGGGTGTCGCTCACGGCCCCAAACGATGTGTACAGGGTTCCCGAGTCACCAAACGGGCAACCGGTACACCGTGCCACGTACCTGTCGCATCACAACCCACCCCGAGGGTCAGAGTTGTGCACGACCTCCAGTAAACTATAAACACCAGAAACTAGTTGCAACTCATGGATAGAGATCGAGGGTAATTAATAAGCCAAGAGGGTCAATTAAGGATCCCAATGTGTGGTAGTAGCTGTAACTTGAACCACACATACAGATCTCGGGTCCTATGGACGATTCCAATGAAACAACCCACCATGTACTCCTACATGGCCTTTCATCGATACCTTTACCAAGCGTATTCCACACTTCCTTCTCTTTATCGGTATGATCATTTCACTCTGATCCATCACCCAGATGAACCAGACCTGACACAACTCTAAGCATAGCAGGCAACATAAACAAATAGCATGGTGGATCACACATCACATGGCTCAATCAACTCCTACACATGCTAGTGGGTTTCAACTATTTACTGTGGCAATGACAGGTCATGCAAGGGAATAGGGTTCAACTACCGCAGCAAGTAGCAGTTCACACGCTGTTGCCTTAATGCAGTAAAAGAGAGCAGGAGCGAGAAGATTGGGTTTGTATCGGAATGATCAATGATTGCTTGCCTGACAAAGTGGTTGTCGGGTACTGCTCTTCAACTGGATACGCAGCAGTATCCTCGGGAGCAGGACCTAACACAGAGAATACCGGCGATACAATCATTAAACAAACAAATGCAACAATATGATGCATGCTCATGACATGGCAAGATGCATGTGTTTTGGCTAATACAACTATAACCAGAAGGCTTTGAGCCTATTTGAATCAAAGATTCAAATTGGCACTTTAGTTATTATTTAAATAAGTGCATTATCATGTTTTAATGTATACAGCAAGGTTAACTTGCTCAAACATGCATGAAACCAGTGCCATTGGAAAGTTTTGATTTTTCTGATCATTTTTCATATATAAATCTTTTCCATCTGAGCTACTGTTGAATTTATATGATTTTTTGAAGTTTAGGCATTTTCTGGAATTTTCCTGAATTATTTTTAAATCTAAAAATACCAAAAAATCCTTTACTGCGTCAGCATGACATCATGCTGACGTCAGTCAGTCAACAGGACTAGTCCAAGTCAAACCTGACCGGTGGGTCCCTCATGTCAGTGTCTCAGGAGCTAATTCCGGTCAAAACTAGGGTTGATTGGGTTTGACTAAGCAAAGGGGCCCACTGTCAGTGACTGTGGTGATTAATCTAATTACTGTTAGCTCCTAATTAACAGGCCACGTCAGCCCACCGGAGTTTGGCCGGCGGCGACCATTTCGCACGGCGGTGACTCATCGGAATCCTTGTTCCGGCAACCATTTGTCGCGCGGATGGGCTCTGTGTGCTCCTGGTGATGCACCGCATCCAACGGTGCCACTGGTTGGTCGATTGGTCGCCTGAGTCGACGGCGACGAGCTCGTCCGCGGCGGTGCTCGCACGGAGTTGGCCGGGATGGTGTTGTGGTGCACGGTAGGAGGAGTTAAAGCTGGCATTAGCTTGCTGGTGATCTACTGATCCTAATGGCGTGCTTAGCCACGAGGCACGGTGCATGTGGCCACGGCGGCGAGTTGGCCGGCGGCGGTGATCTTCGGTCAGCAAGGGGGCGGCGGCTACAAGGCATAATCGAGCCCGTGGAGAGAGGGGTTCGAAGCGTGAGCTCACAGCGGTCGCAGAGGGCGTCGAAGCAAGCTCGGGGAAGGTCGGACGGCGGCGTACGGGCGGCGGCGATCTCCGGTGCCGAAGGTTGAAGACGACGGCGGGGAGGGCGTTGCGGGACTTCTGGCGTTGTGTGCGTCGGTGGGGAGCTTCGGGGCGATGCGGCGGAGCTAATGGTGCGTCGGGGAGGCGAGGGAGTGGCGTAGGGCGCGGTGGCAGCGATCGACGGCGACGGGCTCGCTCTGTGGAGCTCGGCGGAGGGGAGAGAGGAGGGGGAAAGACACAGGGGAGAGGGGAAACGGTCGAGGGGTCTGCGTGGCGTCGTCCAGGTCCATCCAGAGGGTCGAAGGGCCAGCCAGGCAGGAATGAGGTGGCCGGCGCGTCGGCGGCGCTCGCCACCAAGCTGCTTCGTGCGCTGGCACGACGAAGAAGATGGGGATGCCCCTGGTGGGCTGGGCCGTCTGGGCTAGCAGGTAAGTGGGCTCAGGTAAGTCTGCTTCTTCCTATTTTTTTCTATTTACTTTCTGTTTCATTTCTTTTGCAACTTTGTTGAATTAAATAAAATGCCAGAACATTTTTATAACTCATAAAACTAGTAATGCCCACTTTATATATTATAAACAGTATGGAACATTATAGTTTATGGTTATTTGAGCATTTAAAATATTTTATAGCATTTAAATGCCCAAATTCAAATACCATATGATTTAATCCAGAGCCCTTAGATGTCCTAGAAAATTGTGCACCATTTTTAGTAGAGGTTTAAGACCAAGGCAGAAATGTTGAACATTTTTTAAGGGCATTTTGGGTACATTGGAAAAGATTTTATCAAACCCTAGTTGTTAGAAGAGGGGTGCTGGGGTTTCTGTTATTCCCATTTCAAGTTTCTTTGATAAGTAAACATGATGCACACTCTAGCTAGCCCTAATGCAAGTGCTTAACTAGGGATGTGACACAAGGCACATGTGGCAATCTGACATGGGGAGAGAAGACAAGTGGTGAGAGAATAAAACTCCAAACACAATATGAACCAAGTTGCTTCTATAATATCCCATTCTAGTACGGCGAGCCGTATACTTACATATAATGCCGATAACTTACTTGGACATTTTACATGCCAGAAAAGTATAAAACAAAAAGAGATAAAAGGTTTACACATGGTCTTAATCTAAAAAGCAACCTTAGTGCGGGTCCCTGTTGCACGTCTATGCCATTTTTCTCCTTTGTGATGTGTCCTTGAAGGGGGAAGTGTGATGGCCATCTGTAAAAAAAAGGAAAAATAAAAAACTTGGAAAAAAGAATCCAGTTGGGCCGTGAATAAACCTGGTTCGTTTAATGAACCTTGAAAGATAAATTTAGAGTTCGAATAGGATCGAGCCGAACTATGCACTATTTGTATGCAGTGTGCCCCCAGCACCGCCCAAGGAATTTTAAGGGCATAATTGTGTACACGAGGCACACATGCTACCACCTTATGGGGCAGTTGATAGGGGCGTAGCTGCTAATCGAGCTCAGGTTCATCTGAGCTGCCGCACTGAGGCGTATGCCGGACACGTTTAGCTGTGTCCGCGGTCTTAACGACCGATAAGCTGTTCGTCTTGAATATACCGTTTTGGACTTCGGCTGCTAGGGCCGCAGTGTCCTCCTCCGTACGGAGAGAGCGCTCGATATTTCCATTGACCGTGATGACTCCACGTGGTCCAGGCATTTTAAGCTTTAAATAAGCATAATGCAGGACTACATTAAAGTGGGCGAAGGTTGTTCTTCCGAGTAGTGCATGATAGCCACTTCGGAAAGGAGCTATGTCAAAGATTAGCTCTTCGCTTCGAAAGTTATCGGGAGAGTCGAATACGACCTCCAATGTTAAAGAGCCCGTGCAGCGGGCTTCTATGCCCGATATCACTCCTTTAAAGGTCGTTCTGCTTGGCTTGATTCTTGACAGGTCTATCCCCATCTTGCGGACAACGTCTTGTTATATCAGATTGAGACTGTTGCCGCCGTCCATGAGGACTCGAGTGAGATGGTATCCATCGATTTTTGGATCGAGTACTAGGGCAGCCGAACCCCCATGACAGATACTGGTCGGATAATCCCTGCGATCAAAGGTGATCGGACAGGCCGACCATGGGTTGAATTTTAGCGCAACAGGCTCAACGACATAGACATCTCGGAGTGCGCGCTTGCGCTCCCTCTTTGGGTTATGAGTGACATAGATCATGTTCACTGTTTTGATCTCTGGTGGAAATTTCTTCTGTCCCCCTGTGTTCGGTTGGCAAGGTTCATCCTCGTCTGCGCTGTGAGGTCCCTTTCCCTTGTGTTCAGCTTTGAGTTTGCCGGCCTGCTTGAAGACCCAACAACTACGGTTGGTATGGTTTGCAGGTTTAGCCGGGGTGCCATGGATCTGGCAGGGCCTGTCTAATATTTTGTCCAGGCTAGATGGACTATCTTTGTTGCCTTTAAATGGCTTCTTCCGTTGACCAAGTCTGGAGCCATTGAATCCGACGTTTACCGTTGTACCATCTGGGCTTCCAGCATTATTTCGAGGTTTGTTCTTGTTACGTCGTGGCTTCCATTGTCATCCCTGACTTCGGATGTGCCAGGGTCGCTGGTGCTGCTACGAGCTAACCAAATGTCCTCGCCTGCGCAAAAACGAGTCATGAGTGTAGTTAGGGCTGCCATTGTCCTCGGCTTTTCCTGGCCGAGGTGTCTAGCTAGCCATTCGTTCCGGACACTGTGCTTGAAGGCCGCTAAGGTGTAACACCCCATATGCGATACCTTCCATTTATGGCAATATATGAAACGTTGACTTCAACAATTCCATTCTGGGCTCTTCTTTCATTTTGGGTTTCTTCGTTTTGTCACGTGCGTGTGTGCATTTCATCCATGTCATTTTGTCATGTGCATTGCATTGCATTCGTGTTGTCACTCGCACCCGGTCCCGCTCGCCTCTTCCCATAGTCCGTTTCGAGTTCCGACACTCACACACGTGTTCGTGGCACCCCGAGTCCTTCTTTCGTGTGTGGCCCTAAAACGTTCTCGGAATGAGGTGAGACTTGTCGTGCGTTGTTGTTTTGGTACGTGTAGGCCGCCTGTCAAGTTTCATCGCGTTTGGAGTTCGTTTGATGCTCCAACGGTTAACCTAGTGGGCTAAAAGCTCCTCTTCCTTTTGGCTCAAGACCCCCTACACAACATCCCACCAACCCATCACAACCACTCCCATCCTCTTGATCGTGTGGGCGAAAACCGCTCCCCATTTGGACCTTCCTAGCTCCCAGAATCTATAAAACAGTCCCCATCCCCGAAATCCCGGTGCAACCCTAATTTTTCTCTCCCTCCGCGCGCCGGACACGTCCGCGCAGCCGCCGGACACATCCGTCCCGCTGCCACATCACTCCGACGAATGAGAGGCTGCCACGTCAACCCCGCCGCCACGTGGCGACCCCTGATTGGTTGGGCCACCTCACACCACCCTTCCACCGCCACCTCAGCCGGGCCCCCGCCGGACCACCGCCGGGTCGCCATCGCCGCCTCCGCCCGCCCGCCGGAGCTCCATCGTCGGAGCTCCTCCTCCCGCCGTCGCGAGCGCCGCTCGCCCCGCCGCCACGCAGCTAGTGCCACCACCCAGCCGCCGATGCAGCGCCCGCCGCCGCCGCGCGCGCTCCATCCGCCTCCCGCCGCCGGCGTGGCCTCCAACCACCGCCGCCTAGCCGGCCCCGACCGCTGCCGTCCCTCGGGCGCACCGCCGCCGCGACCCCTCGGGCGGGCCGCCGCCGACGCCTCGGGGCACCTCTACTCCGGCCGGCCTCCGCCTCCGGCCGCGCCCTGCCGCCTCCGGCCATCTCCTCCGTCGCCGGCGCCAACTCCGGTGAGATCCGCGGATCGGGACGAGATCCACCCGTCCTCTGATTCAAACGCCGTCCCGCAGCCTGGATCCCTCCGTCCCGCACGCCTTCGTCCCGAGTTGACTTTCTCTGAGGTATAAAATTCCACTAAGTCCCCAGTTTTCCGTAATTTTGTTGCCCCATTTGACATGCAATAACTTCGTGCTCGTAGATCCGTTTTGGGCGTGTAATATATCAAAATGTTCATTGAGATCCATTTTGGGCATGCTTGTTGGAGTTCATCTTGATGACCTAATCATCGTTGCAAGGGTGCTATATGTTTAAAACTGCTGTTATCTGTAATTTTGTTGCCATGTTTGAGATGTGACAACTTTGTGCATGTTGGTCCAAATGGAGCAGATGATATGTCAAAAATATTCATTGTGAAGTGCTCTACATGATGGTTGTTGTAGCATTCATGTTAGGTGTCATATTGCCATGTTAATCTGTGTTGCAAAAGTGCATGTGGTTGTTAAGTGCTGAAACTTGTTGTGAGATGCTATTTTGACTTGCTCATTGCTATTGATGTGTTTGTCTTCATGTCACATGTCAATATGTTTTAGAAGCTCATTCATATGGTCTTTGCTGTGGTGCAAACCACTTTCCATGATATGCCTTGAGGTGACTTAAACAAGCTTGTAAACATGCCATGCCTATGTTGCTGTTTTATACTTGGTGAAAAAACTGCTAAGTCTAGAATCTGTTTAACCTGATGCTATGTTTGCTTGATGCCTCACTCAAATCCATGCATGTTTTAGTATGTAAAATGGTCATTCCTTGTTGTCCATGTTATGCTCTATCCATCCATGCCCTTATTTGCATATATGGCATGTTGTAGCTTATTTATTTCTTGCTCTCAAGTTGCTATAAATTTACCTGTCAGGTTTTTATCGGCATGATCAATTTGGTGAAGCTTGTTGTTATTGATCCATGCCTCCTATGGAGTTGCTCCAATGGAGTTGTTTGATGTTTGCTATGTCTATTACATGTCCATGATCTTTATATACTTAGTGGATTTGATATGCATGTTGTTTTGTGCCTCCGAAGGCAGCATCGTGATGATGTTTTTGCCTTCCCAGATTTTGACTAAGTCTGGATAAATTTATTGCAACTTGCCATGCTTGGTTCATTGTGTTCCAGTAAGTTTTTGGGTGTGTTCTAAGTTCATGCTTGTTGAGTATCATGTCTACTTCACATCCATGCCCTTTGTCTCCATGTTTGAGTGTTGTAGCATAATTATTTCTTGCTCCAAAGATTCCATGTTGCTGTAAACTGCAGTTTTGCGTGAATATTGTTTTGCTTGCCATTTGCAAACCGTGCGTCCGTTTCCGGTGATCTTTATATCGATTTCAACCGAAATCTTACCCTCTATCCAGTGGATTGCTTGGTTTTACAAGATGAGGCCTTTTCCATTATCATCTCCTTAGGCTCAAGTGCTTCCGCATGCATACGCACATCATACTTGCATCATGTTGATTGTGCATTGCACCGTGTTTGATATTGTGCCGTGTTGTGTTCTTGTGTTGAGTAGAGACGGGAGCCGAGACCGAGTTCGAGGTTACTACCGAGGCCGAGTTTGAGGATCAAGGTTACGATCCCTCCGTGGAATCAACAGGCAAGATGACCTTACCCAGATATCACTACTATCTTTGCCTATGCTAGATGTCTCGCTCTTTAGCTTATTGCCTCGATGCCTATGTCTATTTGTCAGCCTCCTATTGTTTCCATGAACCTCTCTAACCACCCAACCTAGCAAACCGTTGTTTGGCTACGTAAGCCTCGCTCAGCCCCTCTTATAGCTTTGTTAGTTGCAGGAGAAGATTTGAAGATTCTTGCTTCATGTTGAAGTTATTTTTGGGATATCACAATATATAATCTATCAACTAAATCATCTATATATTGGTAATGGGTGGAAGGCTAAGCCTCTTGCTTGGTGTTTTGTTCCACTCATGCCACCCTAGGAACCGTTTAAACCGGTGTTATGTTCCTTGATTGTGCGTCCCTAACACGGTTGGGGATTATGGGCCCCCCTCGATAACCCGCTTAGCGCTAAAGCTTTTCCAGCAAGGCCCGACTTTGGTGTTACATTTGCCTAATAACTAAAACTTGCATAGGGACTAGCTATCCCGTGGACTTAATTAACAACCCTCGGGCCAGTGCTCCTCATGAGTGTTGGTCCAAACTAGAGCACAGTGCGGGTCCTCCCCTTGGCAACTTGGGGTATTTGGCACCTGTACGCTTCACTCATCTGGTCGTGTCCTGAGACTAGATACGCGCGGCTACTGTCAGGGTGTTGGCACGCCGGGAGGTCTTGCTGGATTAGTTTTACCTTTGTCGGAATATCTTGAGCACGGGATTCCGAGAATACTCGGGTCTTCCAACCTTGGAGTTGCGACTCCGCAGATCATGAGCTTGTGATGGGCTAAGTTGGGACACCCCTACAGGGTTTGATCTTTCGAAATCCGTGCCCGCGGTTATGTGGCAGATGACAATTTGTTAATATCCGGTTGTAGAAAACTTGACACCATGTTCATAATACACTACCAGCGTGAGTAACCGTGATGGTCATTTTCCGAAGGGGTTCGGGAAGTGAACACGGTGGGCTTATGAATGATGTGCTTAGATAGGATCACTTCGTGATAACTTTGTCGATCGTTGGCACTTTTCTCTTCTCGCTCTAAACACGTAAGCTAGTGTTAGTGCTGCTGCAACCTTGTTTAAGCCTTTTACACACCTAAAGCTTTGATATTGCTACCCGGGAACGGGATTGTTGAGTCCTCCGTGGCTCATAGATTCTACACAACACCAGATGCAGGTCGAGATGAGAACTACACAGGAGATGGGATAGAGCTGTACTGGGAGTTCGACGAAGAGCGTGGACGTTACTATGTGCCTTATGCCGACGATTAGTAGTGGATTCTACTAGGGGCGATCAGACCTTGTGTTGCCTTATTTATGGTATCTTTCATTTGGATCTTCGTCCGTAGTCGGACTGTGATGTTATTTGGATGATGAATGTTTATGTAATGCATTGTGTGACGTGGCGAGTGTAAGCCAACTACTCTTTTACAATTTCATCCCTCTTTTACATGAGTTGTGCAAAATACCATTCTTGAGATCATTCCAGTATGATATTATGCCTTTAAGTCGTGCCTCGACACGTGGGAGGTATAATCTCATACTGGGCATTACATAAGGCTTCGGCGTCCGAACAGTCGACGATTTGGTTCTTCTTAGTAAGAAACCGATTCCAAAGCTTACGGGCTGACTCCTCGGGTTGTTGGATTATGTGACTTAGATCGTCAGCATCCGGGGGCCGGACATAGGTCCCTTGAAAATTGGCCCGAAAAGCATCCTCAAGTTCTTCCCAACTTCCAATGGAGTTTTCTGGGAGGCTGTTCAGCCAGTGCCGAGCTGGCCCTTTCAGCTTGATGAGTAAGTATTTGATGGCGTGGAGATCATATCCACGAGCCATGTGGATGTGAAGAATAAAGGCTTCTATCAAGACAGCAGGATCCGTCATTTCATCATACGCCTCAATATTTACGGGTTTAAACCCTTCTGAAAATTCCTGATCCAGCACCTCATCGGTAAAGCACAGAGGGTGTGCAACACCCCTGTATTTTGCTATGTCGTGGCATAGGTCCGACGGTTATGATGTTCGGTATTGGCTCCGAACTAGTATGTGACCGACATATTTGGCTTGATAACTGTTGTCCCATGCGGGAGGACGGTCCCTGGATCCATAGATGGATCTGGTCTTGCCAGCCTTTTTGTTCAGGTCCTCAGTTAGATCATGTTTCTGGCCCTGAGCCGCGGCCTCCTTTCCTTTATGGGAAGGGGGTGCGGGCTTATGTACGCCGTTGCTAGCCACTCTGTCCCGTCCACGAGGTGGTCGGTCCGGCTTATCGGCGGATTGTTCTTCGGCGGTATAGGCGCAATAGCCTCGTCGTCGAATTCGGGCAACAGTTTACGCTTAGGATAGCTCTTTGTTTGGCGATTGCACCCATATTTTTCCTCAGTGTCTAGCACTTTGTTCCATCTACCATTGAGCGTAACCTGTGGAACTTTAAGCCGCCGCTGCTGCTTTTTCAGGCTCCTTGCGGTGGCGATAAGCCTCCGATGGAAGCACTTTTGTTCTAAGGGTTCTTCTGGGACAATGAATTCGTCGTCGCCCAGGCTAGCATCCTCTTTGGAGACAGGTTGATAATTGTTGCTTCGGCATCGATGTGATTAGACAACGGTCCCGGACTGTGTTCGCCGTCCTCTCGCTCGTCCTGCTCCATCGCTGGATCTGTGGGGTCATCGGCTTGGTCCGGATTATCACTGTCGTCAGTGACATTGTCGCTATCTTTCCCTTTACGGGATCGAGATCGGCGCTTCAGACGTCGACGCTTGGGAGGTTCATCGACAGGCTTATCCTTTTTGGGATCATTATCTCCGTTGTCCTCCTTCTCCTTAGGCGTGTCCACCATATATACATCGTATGAGGACGTACCCGTCCATCGCCCGGTTACGGGCGGGTTCTGGTCTAGATCTGCTTCGGCTTCGAGGTCCATCCCTTCAAAGTCTTCGGAAGCGTAGTCGAGTAGATCGGTTAAATCTTCGACCGTGGCTACCAAGTGGGTGGTGGGTGGTGAAAGTGCAGTATATCGACTAGAGGGTGGGTGAATAGGCGATTTTTGTGAAATGCTTCAAAACATGGTAGTTTCGAAGACAAAGGGTAAATCCAATCCTATTTGTATGCAGCGGAAAGTAGACTACACTAGACAAGACATAGTCAGGTATTCAATAAAGTGAAAGCATGAAGACTAATCGCAGTTAGGCAATAAGGATCAAGAGGGAAGAAGGAATGAAGCCAATCAGAACAAGTAGTCACACAGTGAAGTCAATCAGATAAGCCAGGCAGGCAATGACTTCACAATGTAAGACAGTAAGTAAAGGGAAGGAAAGGATAGAACCAGTAGCTCGGGGAAGATAGTGATTTGTTAGACCAGTTCCAGTTGCTGTGACAACTGTACGTCTGGTTAGGGAGGCTCAGATTCAACTCAGAAGACCGCGTCTTCACCTTATTCCCCTTGAGCTAAGGACACCTAGTCCTCGCCCAATCACTCTGGTAAATCTTCAAGGTAGACTTCCAAACCTTCACAGACTTCGTTCACTGGCGATCCACAATGACTCTTGGATGCTCAGAACGCGACGCCTAACCGGCTGGAGGAAACACAGTCCTCAAGTGTAATAAGTCTTTAGGTCACACAGACAGAAAGACTTCAGTGATGACTAACACTCTTTGGCTCTGGGTGTTTTGGCTTTGTCCTCGCAAGGATCTCTCTCTCAAATGTTTCGGAGGTGGGTTGCTCTCAAATGACAAAAGCCATGTAATAACTCTGAGCAGCCACCAATTTATGGTGTAGGGGGTGGGCTATTTATAGCCACTGGGCAACCCGACCTGATTTGTCCGAAGTGACCCTGGGTCACTAAGGAACTGACACGTGTTCCAACGGTCAGATTTCAAACACTCACACGGCAACTTTACTTGGGCTACAAGTAAAGCTGACTCATCCAGCTCTGGATAAGATTTGTTCTCATTGTCTTCGCTCGAAGACATAGGATTTGGTTGAGCATCACTTCAGTCACTCTGACTTAGTTCACTTGGACCCCACTTAACAGTACGGTGGTTCCTATGACTCAACAAAGAAGAAAAGGAAACAATGAAACATCTAAGTCTTCACGCTCCATAGTCTTCACACAATGTCTTCTCTTGTCATCGTCTTCAATAAGATTATCTTCATGTACCACCACTGTTGTCAATGTCTTCATACATTTTTAGGGGTCATCTCCGGTAGGTAAACCGAATCAATGAGGGACTACTACCTGTGTTATCCTGCAATTCTCACAAACACATTAGTCCCTCAACTAGGTTTGTCGTCAATACTCCAAAACCAACTAGGGGTGGCACTAGATGCACTTCCAATCTCCCCCTTTTTGGTGATTGATGACAAACTGGTTGAAGTTTTCAACGGGGATAAAAAGTACGTGAAATTGTAAAGGATAAAGGTATTGTCTTCGTAAGTAGCAAAAGGCTCCCCGTCAAGATGCGCATATAGTTGATTTGCCTTTGAATGCAAATGCACATGGCAGGTTGTACTTGTGGAGATCCTCTTCAACTTATGAAGACAATTCATCATGCACAATTGATATGTCGAATATAACGATATGCATAATGAGAAATGGACGTCTGCAAAAATGACTAAGTGCGGAATATAACGTAGCACATGCGGAATTTATCATCGCATTACAGAGTAGCAGAAAACATAGAAGACGACCATCAGTTTAAGTGTTACAACTCAAAGAACCAAATGTAGCAAAAACGAGAGTTGTAAACACTAGGCAAAATATAAAGCACCCACCCATATGGACCCGCTTGAAGACTATCAACTCATATGCTTCTCCCCCTTTTGTCAGTAAGGACCAAAAAGGTTTAAAGACATAGAGCCTCTGCTCGTTCCCAGTTGGAGCAGGAGAGGATGCAGGGTCGGCGTTGGTGTTTGGCGGTGCAGAAATAGTTGGTGCAGTGTCGACATGCGCTGAAGTAGGAGGTGGTGAGGTAGCATCATCTTGATCATCTATCACCCTGGCGTCAATTGTTGCAGTGGAGGAGTAGTCAGAGTCTTCAAGAGACGGAGTTCGACGCAGAACAACATTCCTTGGAGGAGTGTGGTCAAACTTGAATCTTTCTATGAAACCATCGTCTTGAAGATCCGCTTCAGCACTCAGCAGAGTTAAACTCTTCCATGACCTCCTATAGGTTTCATGAGCAACAAAGGCATTCTTGGTGGCAAGATTGCGAATGTGATTGACATCCACCAAGAGGCTTTGCATCTGACGCTTCAGCCAGTAGTGATGCTTATCTTGTTTCTGATGGAGGGCAACCAGAAGCTCTCGGTTATTGAGAACACGAGACCGCTTCTGAGGCCTTTGGGCAATGGTGCTCTCAGTGGCTTCAGTTTCAGCATGTCGAGGTAGACGAGTATGGCCAGCCAGAGGATAAACGCGAGAGACTGCTGGAACTCCTTCAATTTGCTGAGTGAAGCTCTGGTGATCAGTGTTGTGAAGACTAACATGCTCTTTGGCAGTCCCTTGGTATATAGCTTCAGCTGACATATAAACCTCTGGGAAGAATATATGATGGTTGCGAGCAGAGGGCTGATAGGTGATAGTTGAATGAAGCTTGATGAGACGCATGATCCATGGAGAATAGAACTTGAGACCAAACAGATCAGAGCCAGACACAGCCAACTGTCGGATGAAGAAATCTTGAGCATTGAAGTTGATGCCATTGAAGATATAGAAGACCAATGTCTTCATTGTGCCTTCAAGCTTGGCTGATGAAGAATGTCCTTTGACATGCCATAGAGTACGCCTGATGATATGATAGATGGTGCGTGGCAGATAGTCTAGGTCTTCAACAAAGAATTCCTTTGGATATTCGGCATCGCTGGGCAAAGGCTTCATCATGCTCAGCATTTGGCTCATGTTGGGCTTGCGCTTCTGGAAGATACTCTCCAAAGCTTCATTGTGCAATTGACAGTCAGGTTCATACAATTCTCCTGGAGTGGGTAGGCTAGTAAGCTCAATGAGATCAAAGGCTTTGGCTTCATGATGGACATTGCCTGTCATCCACTCAAGGACCCATGTCTTCGGATCCCTGCTGTAGCCTCGAATGTGGAGGGTTGCATAGAATTACAGGAGTAGCTCTTCATTCCAATGCTCCTTGTCAGTCACAAAGTTGAGCAGGCCAGCATCACGGAAGCAATCAAGAGCTTCCTCCAGACAGGGCAGTCCAGCAATAGCTTCAGTGTCAAGACGCATATGAGGGAAAATGTGCCCTTGATCATAGAGTACTCTTGAGTAATAACTGCGCTGCTGATGGCTCCAGAACCTATCTGATGATATTCTTGGCTTGGAATATGGGTTCTTGGCACTATCAAAGAATGTGTTGTGCGCAGTGAAGCTATTGGCATTGAATGACCCTTGAGAGGTGGCAATACCTGGAAACCTTGGCAGTCTTGGCTTAGACTTCTGAACCTGAGGCATGTGCTCAACATGATGGTCAAACTGAGGACCAGCAGCATGCGGTCCAACAGCAGGTGGTGGAGTCAGAATGGGCCATCGGATAGTGATGAGCTGATCATCTTGGTTGTAAGATTGCTCAATTGTATGGGGCCTTGGAGGCGGAACAGGAGCAGAGGCAGTGGCTTCAGGCTGCTGATTTGCTTCAGGTGCATCACTTGCTTCGGGCGCCATCACTTCAGGCACCACTATGACTTCAGGTGCCACATTTGCTTCAGCCATGACCACGTCATTGGCTTCAGTGTTGGTGGTGGCAGCCTCTGAATTTGTAACCTCCACTTCAGGAGCTGTAGGGTCGGACACGTTCTCCTCGAGAACAGGGGGTGTGGCAGCACGTGCTTCTTCTTCTTGGGGTTGTTCTTCTTCGGCTGATGCAGCCGGAATATCTTCAGCCGCTTTGGCTTCAGATTCTGAGAGGTTCACAGAGGGAGCAGCTTCAGGAACAGATTGTTGCTCTTCTCCTTCTGGAACACTTGGGGTGACGACTTGAGGCCTTGGTCCTTTGCGAAGCCTGTGAAATGCTGGCGACGCCTGAGGGGATGGAGGTTGTTGGGCCTCAAAGTCTTCATCTTCAAGCACCGAACTGGTGACCTGAGTTGGTTGGGGAGCTGTTGGTGTATCTTGTGGGTGATCAGCCCACGAGTCATCCTGTGCAATTGGCGTCAATGGACGACCAATGCAGATGCGTTTGCTGTTCGTAAGAACAGGCGAAGATTCCACGTTGTACTCGATCTGAGGAAGGACTTCATCATCTTCAACATTGTCATGAGGACCAATGTCTTCAGCTGCAGTGGGGTCAACAGCTGGAATGTCTTCAGACTCTGTGGGAGCGGGCTCATGGACTGTCACGCGACGTTCTTGGTGTGTAGATGCGGGACGAGCAACTGATATGGGCTCGACAAAGATGGGCTCTGTGGAAGCAGCCTTGTCCTTCTTTGTCTTGCGCTTCTTGGTGGGTGGAGCATCATCAGTTTCTTGCTTGCGCTTGCGAGCTTCAGCTTCAGCCACCTTTGTTTTCTTGAGCTCTGAAGCAGTTGGGGTGACCTTAGGCTTCGTGCCAGTCATGCTGGCAGGGAAGACAATGCTAGGCTTTTCCTGCCTGGATTCTTCAGCATCGGGCACAGGTTGCTTCTTCTTCTTCTTGGCAGCCATCCTAGGGTCAATTCCAGGACGCCCAAGAGCCTCGAGCTTTTCAGCTTCATTATATGCTTGAACGCATTTGGCAGCCAAGGCCTTGATTCGCTCACGAGAACCTTTAGCTTCATCATGCCTCTTGAGAAAGGCTTCTGTAATGCCCAGGATGGGACTATATCTCCTACGTGTCGAGGCACGACTTAAAGATATAAGCCCATTCTGGAATGATCGCAAGTTCGGTATCTTTGCACATCTCATGTAAAAAATGGGGATGGAAAACATAAAAGATAGTTGGCTTACACTCACCACGTCACACAAATTCATTACATGTTCAAACATCATTCAGATAAACATCACAGCCCATCTAAGGGTAAAGATCCAAATGACAAGATACCAAACATAACTTAAACCACAGGTCTAGATCGAATCCTAGTAGAAGCTCTACTGATCAACCGGATAGTTCATGTAGTAACGGCTACGCTCCTCGTCGTACTCCCAGTCTAGCTCAGTGCCATCGCCTGTGTAGCTCACCATCGTACCTGCATCTGGTGTGTTGAAGTAACTGTGAGCCACAGAGGACACAGCAATCCCGTTCCCGGGTAACACGACTATCCCAGCCTTGGGTGTGGAACAAGGCTGAAGAAAGAACAAGAGTCTGCAGCAGCACTAGCCTAGCTTACGTAAAAGAGAGCGAGAAGAGAAGGTGCCTCGGTCGAGAGATGATCACGAAGTGATCCTAACTAAAACAAGTCAAAACATAACCCCACTGTGTTCACTTACCGAATCCCTTTCGGAAAATGACCGTCACGGTACACACGCTGGTAGTTTATTGGAACATGGTGTCAAGTTTTCTACAACCGGATATTAACAAGCTCCCATCTGCCACATAACCGCGGGCACGGCTTTCGAAAGTTCATAACCCTGCAGGGGTGTTCCAACTTGGCCCATGACAAGCCCACGATCCGCGGAGTCGCAACTCCAAGGTGGGAAGGCCCGAGTATTCTCGGAATCCCGTGCTCAAGATACTCCGAACTAAGGTAAGGCTAATCCAGCAAATCCTCCCGGCGTGCCGACACCCTGATAGTAGCCGCGCGTATCTAGTCTCAGGCCACGACCGGATGGGCGATGCTACAGGTTTTTACCAGACCTTGAGTTTCCTCGAGGTGGCCCTGCAGGACCCCCAGTTCGGACCAACACTCATGTGGAGCACTGGCCCGGGGTTGTTGATTAAGAAAGAGGGTTAATTACTCCCTATGCAAGTTATTTTAGTTATTAGGCAAATAGTACCAATGTTGGGACTTGCTGGAAAAGACTTAGCACTTAGCGGTTTATCGAGGGGGTCCCATAACCACAACCGTGTTAGGAACGCATAATCAAGGAACATAACACCGGTTTATATGGTTCCTAGCGGCATGAGTGGAACAAATCACCAAGCAAAAGGCTTAGCCTTCCACCCATTGCCAATATATAGATGAGTTCATTTAATAATTAATATAGTGTGATATCCCAACAAGCTTCAACAAGAAGCAAGAATCTACAATCTTCACCTGCAACTAACAATGCTATAAGAGGGGCTGAGCGAAGCCTACGTATAGCCAATCAAAGGTTTGCATAGGTAGGGTGGTTAAACAGGTTCATGGTTACAATAGGAGGCTGACAGGAAAAACTTGGGCATCGAGGCAAAACTATAGATCGAGACTTCTAGCAATAGGCAAAGATAGTAATGTTATCGGGGTTCGGTTATCTTGCCTGAAGAGTTGTCGATGGGATCGTAAGAGGGGTCCTCGTTCTCAAGCTCGGTAGTAACCTCGTGCTCGTACTCGTACTCGGTCTCAGCTTCCGGCTCTACTCAAACACAAGAACACAAGGCAACGAATCAAACAAGATGCAATGCGCAGAAAAATTACTGGATGCATGACTGATGCACTATGGAAGCAAAACAGATGCACTATGGAAGCAAAACAGATGCACTATGGAAGCAAAACAGATGCACTATGGAAGCACAGAAAGTCTACTTGGGAAGCATAGTGTTATAGCACAAAAAATATGCATTAAGCAAAATGCTTCAAAACATGACAACAATAGGATATTATGAATCTACATGCGAAATCACACAAGTTTCATATAGTACTTGCTCAAAACGGAGCTACGGGCTAAAAGTTACACCCGAAACAATAAACATGCACAAGCTGAAAATTACAGCCACATAGCAACTTCGGGGCAAGAGATAAATAGTCTACAACACTCAAACATCATGGGAATGAGCATGGACATAAACTAGACATATCCTACAGCAAACAAATCCATTGGAGCACCCCCAAAGGAGCCATGGATCAATAGCAACAAGCTATGACATATTGAACTTGACAACAAAATTCTGACAGCAGTAATTTATTGCAACTTGGGAGCAAAAGATAAATATGCTACAGCCACTCAATTAAGCATGTGAGAGCATGAATGGATAGCCAACAACTTATACAACAAGGATTCATCAAGAGTCACCCCAAAACTATCATGGATTGACCTAGAACAACAAGCAAACATGGCATCTCGAAATTACAGATTCCAGACTTAGTGTAATTTCACTAAGTGTTAAAACAACAGTTTCATCATGGCATCTTTGAGAGCAAGTTTAAGTCACCTCAAAGCTAAACATGGCAAGTGGTAAGCACCACAGCAAAGTACACATGATGGTGAGTCCAAAACATCTAAGCATGCATCAAGGGGACAAACACAACGATAGCAATGAGTTCCTCTACGAGGCATCTCGTAACAAGTTTAAAAATATAACAGCCACATAGCACTTTGCAAAGGAGATAAGCATGGCAAGATAAAAGCTATCATGCAAGATAAAGCAACCAACATGTAGAGCATTTCATGACGAACACGTGGACATATCATTTGCATCATTTGGATAAACATGCACCAAGTTATCACATTGCAAAGATGGCATGAAAACAACTACTAACAGCAGTTTATAACAAGATGCACTCTTGCAACAGATATTTAAGCATCTAGATGATCTCAAACATGCATGGCACAATGGAACAAAACGTAGTACAAGTCTCCACGAACATTTTGACATATCATTTGCTCAAATCGGACCATCACACAAAAAGTTATCCACGTTTTAAAACTGCATCAGACAAAGAAAATCTGGGGGACTTAGTGAAAAAAAACTACCTCAGGTCAACGAAAAAAAAACAACGCGGGCTGGCGGATCGGATCGGGCCGGATCCGGCCTGCCTGGCGCGGATCGGGCGCGCGGCGCGGATCGGGCGCGAGGTGGTTGGCGGATCGGGCCGGGGTTCGCGGGTCCGGCCCGTTAGCTCCTGGATTGGGGATCGGGGATCCCGATCGGCAGCGGCCTCGAGCTCTCGAGGGGCGCGGCGGCTGCTGGCCTTCGCGGCGGCCGGAGCGGGTAGGGCCGGCGGCGGCCTGGCGGAGAAGGGGGCCGGCGGGGTTGGAGATGGGGGCCGGCGGTGGGCGCCGGGGAAGAGGCGGCCGGCGGTGGCGCCTGCGAGCGGCTGGCAGGGCGCGGCTCCGGTGGCGGCTGTGGTGTTGAGGGCCCTGCCGGCCGGTGCGCGGCGGCGGGGAGAGCCTGGCCGGCGGCGAGGTGGAGAGGTGAGGGAGCTCCGGCGCGGCGGCGGGGAAGAGCTCCGGCGAGGGTGGCCGGCGGTGGCGCGGAATCCGGCGAGGATTCCGGCGAGAAACTCCGGCGAGGTCCCGATCTGGAGGAAGAAGATGGCTGGAGGAAGGGGATGATGGGCTAGGGTTTATTTTGGGGCAAAAATTGGGGAAGATGGACAAATATATAGGCACAAGGAGCTAGGGTTGTCCAAATGAGGTGTGGTTTGCGGCCACGCGATCAGAATTGGATGGCCTAGATGAAGGGAGGGGTTTGGGTTGGTTTGGTGGGCTGTTGGAGGGGTGTCTTGGGCCTCAAAGAAAGGGTACTTTCAGCCCACGAGAATAACTGTTGTAGTAGCAAACGAACTCCAAATGCGACGAGATTTGACAGGCGGGTTACACACACCAAAACAACAACACACGACGAGTCTCACGCCAAACCGGAAACGTTACACGGCCAAACACCAAAGTCGGCCTCGGGGATGCCACGGACACGTGAGAGAGCTCTGTAACGCGAAACGGACAACGGGAACGAACGCATGGGACCGGATGCAAACAACAACACAAATGCAATGCGATGCACATGACTACATGATATGAATGAATGCCTCACACGCACACAACAAAAATGACGAAAACCCGAAAAAACAAAGAACCCGAAATGGAATAGATGAAGCCAGAGATATCATAAATTGCCCAAAAGGGAAAGTATTACATCCGGGGCATTACAAACTCTCCTCTACTACAAAAAGATCTCATCCCGAGATCTAGGACTAGAAAAAGGAAGGGTACTCGGAACGAAGATGATCTTCTCGTTCCCACGTAGCTTCTCGGTCGGTATGGTGTGACCACTTGACTTTCAAGAATTTGATGGACTTGTTGCGGGTCTTGCGCTCGGTTTCTTCGAGAATAGCAACGGGATGCTCTCGGTAGGACAAATCTTGTTGAAGATCAATCTCTTCAAACGGAATCATGCGTTCAGGAGTCTTGAAGCACTTGCGGAGTTGAGACACATGAAACACATCATGAACATTGGCGAAGTTGGAAGGGAGCTCAAGTTGATAGGCTAGGTCGCCTCTTTTGCCAAGGATCTTGAAAGGCCCGACGTATCTAGGAGCAAGCTTTCCTTTGATACCGAATCTTTGGGTTCCTTTCATTGGAGAAACACGGAGATAGACATGATCACCAATGTTGAAGGCCAAATCACGATGCTTGCCGTCATAGTAGCTCTTCTGACGCGACTGAGCGGCCTTGAGATTCTCACGTATGACTTTGCACATTTCTTCGGCTTCTGAGATCAAGTAATTGCCAAGAAGTTGACGTTCACCAGTCTCGGACCAGTTGAGAGGGGTACGGCACTTTCTGCCATAGAGGATTTCAAACGGAGCTTTGCCGGCACTTGCTTGAAAGCTGTTGTTGTAAGAGAACTTGGCAAATGGAAGGCAATCTTCCCATTTCATGCCAAAAGATATGACACAGGCTCTGAGCGTGTCTTCTAGAATCTGATTCACTCTCTCGACTTGACCACTAGTCTGAGGGTGAAAAGCAGTGTTGAACCTGATCTTAGTGCCCATGGGAGACTGAAAGGAGTCCCAGAACTTAGAAGTGAACAAACTTCCACGGTCTGAGAAGATAACTTGAGGAATGCCATGTAAGGACACAATTCTGGAAGTGTACAACTCTGCCAATTGAGCTGCATTGATGGATTCTTTGACTGGAAGGAAGTGAGCGACTTGGGTAAGCTTGTCAATCACCACGAAGATAGAATCATTCCCTCTCTTGGACTTAGGAAAACCAGTGACGAAATCCATTTCACTGTGGTCGAATTTCCACTCGAGAATAGGAAGAGGTTGGAGAAGACCGGCTGGACGTTGATGCTCTGCCTTCACTCTTCTGCAGACATCACATTCATTCACGAATTGGGCAATCTCCCTTTTCATGTGAGTCCACCAGTAAGATTGCTTGAGGTCTTGGTACATCTTGGAACTGCCAGGATGAATGGAAAGGAGGGAATCATGTGCTTCTTCTATTATGAGCTTCCTGAGATCACCTTTGGGAACCATAAGTCTGTCCTCGAAGAATAAGGTATCTCTCTCATCAACGCGATAGCACTTGTATTTAGGAGTACCCTTTGCAATACCATGTTTCACTTTCTGCACCATAGCATCACTGAGTTGGGCCTCACGGATCTGATCTTCCAAGGTAGGAGCAACTTGAAGATTTGCAAGAAAACCTTGCGGAACAACTTGGAGGTTGAGCTTCCTGAAAGCTTCACAAAGCTCAGGCTGTAACGGCTTGATAAGAAGGCTGTTGCAATATGCCTTTCTGCTCAAAGCATCTGCAATCACATTCGCCTTGCCAGGAGTGTATTCGATGCTGGGATCATACTCTTGGATCATCTCGACCCAACGAGTCTGGCGGAGGTTCAGATTCGGCTGTGTGAAGATGTACTTCAAGCTCTTGTGATCGGTGAAGATGTCGACTTTTCTGCCCAACAGAAGGTGTCTCCATGTAATCAAAGCATGTACCACAGCTGCTAGTTCAAGATCATGTGTGGGGTAGTTCTTCTCACTTGGCTTCAGCCGACGAGAAGTGTATGCCACAATTCTCTTGTCCTGCATAAGCACACCACCAAGTACTTGAAGCGAAGCATCACAGAATACTTCGTAGGGCTTGGACTCATCTGGAGCAGTGAGAACTGGAGCAGAGACGAGCTTTTCTTTGAGAGTTTTGAGTGCCACTTCACAATCTGGAGACCAGTAGTACTTGACATTCTTCTGCAGCAAGTTGTAAAGAGGCTTGGCAATCTTGGAGAAGTTCTCAACGAACCTTCTGCAATAGCTGGCAAGACCAAGGAAGCTTCGGAGTTGCTTGACGTTCTGAGGAGCTTCCCAGTTGACAATTGCTTCAACTTTCTCGGGGTTCACCGCAATACCGTCAGCGGAGATGATATGGCCCAGATACAAGACCTTATCGAGCCAAAATTCACACTTGGAGAACTTGGCATAGAACTTATGTTCACGGAGTCTGTCGAGAACCAGACGGAGGTGCTTTTCGTGATCCTCTTCATTTTTGGAGAAAACCAAAATATCATCCAGATACACAAGCACAAACTCGCCGGTGTAGGGGTTGAAAATGCAGTGCATCATTCTCGAGAAGGTAGGTGGAGCATTGGCGAGACCAAAGGACATGACTATATACTCATATGAGCCATAGCTCGTTCTGAAGGCAGTCTTGGGGATATCTTCCTCGCGAATGCGAATTTGGTGATAGCGCATTCGGAGATCGAGCTTAGAGAACACTTTAGCTCCTTTGAGCTGCTCGAACATTTCGTTGATGTTGGGGAGCGGATACTTGTTCTTTATTGTCTTCTTGTTCAATGGCCAGTAATCTACGCAAAGGCGCTCTGTTCCATCCTTCTTCTTGACAAATAAGACACCACAGCCGCAAGGAGACGTACTAGGCCTGATCAGACCCATACGCTCATGTTCATCAAGCTGCTTCTTCAACTCCTTCAACTCTTTAGGAGAGGGCTTGTACGGACGCCGGCATGCTGGCTCAATACCAGGCTCGAGTTCAATGACGAATTCCACTTGACGGTGTGGAGGCATGCCTGGAAGTTCTTAAGGAAAGACGTCTTCGTATTCGTTAACCACCGGAATTTGAGATATGGCATTCATCTCGCCCTTGTCATTGAGAGAGAAAAGCCTGATTGTGTTATCCCTGGAGGCAAAGATAATCACATCGTCATCGGAATGAGTAATCTTGACTTCCTTCTGTGCACAGTCAATTTGAGCATCATGCTGAGAAAGCCAATCCATCCCGAGGATGAGGTCAATGTCGGAATTGCCAAGAACCACCGGAGAGGCCAGAAATCGATAATCACCCATGCGAATAGAAACATCCGGAGCATATATACTGGAATGCATTCGTCTCCCTGGAGAAATAACTGATAACTCCCTTGGCAGACTTTTGGTGACAATGTTGTGCTTGGATGCAAATGGATAAGACATGAAAGAACATGAAGCACCCGAATCAAACAAAACTTTAGCAGGGATAGAGTTAACTGGAAGGTTACCCAAAATCACATCAGAAGAATTCTCCGCTTGCGCTGCATTCATCAGATTCACCCTTGCTGCCTTTGGATTATGCTTGACAATAGCTGTACTGACAGGTGGAGGTGGCGGAAGGCGCCTTGGGTTGGGGCACTTGTTAGCATAGTGACCTTTCTGAGTGCACTTGTTGCAGACCACTTCTAAGAGAGGACGGAAATGAGAACCACTTGACTTGGAACCTTGAGACTGAAACTGATTATTCGACTGGTTGCTCGGGTTGGGTGGGTGGGAGAAACCACGACCACCGGAGTTCTTGTTGCTGTTGTTGGGAGCTCGGATCACTGGAGGAGGAGGAAGCCAAAATTTCTGTTGCTTCGCGACGACTTGAGAAGATGAGGAGGAGTGAACGGCATCTCGAATCCTCTTTTTGGAAGCCTCCATCTTGAGCTGGGCTGCCTCTTGCTTAAGCGCCATGTTATAGAATTTGTCGAACTGATCAGGCTCGAACAAGGTGAGAGCAAGTTGAAGTTCATCCTTGAGACCTTCACAGAACTGATAGATCTTGCTCTTGGCATCTGGTATGTCTTGCTTAGCATAGCGGGCGAGGTTTTGAAACTTGACATTATGCTGGTAGACAGTCATAGAGCCTTGCTTCAGGTTGCGGAATTGCTCACGCATACCCTCGATGACACTTGTTGGAATGTGGTGAGAGCGAAAGTCCTTGCAGAAATCATCCCAAGAGATCACACACCCTTCTCTGGAGTCTTTGTACTGCTGCCACCAGTCAGCTGCTTGGTCCTTGAGTTGGAAGGCTGCAAATTTCACATAGTCCTCAGGCCTTACGTTGCTGCACTCAAAATGCTTCTTGATATCGGTTATCCAATCTTCAGCATCGAGAGGGTCGACACAGTAACTGAAAGCCTTCCGTTGATTGGCTAAGAATTGGTTGAGCGTAGCATGGTGCTGTTGGTTGAAGAAATTGCCTTGGTTCCCTGGAGCACCCTGATTTGCTTGATTTGCTTGCATTTGCTGCATCATCTGCATCAACATCTGGGTGTTCTGATTTGTAGTCTGCATAATCGCTCTCCAAGCCTCAGACGGAGGAGGAGGGGAAGGAGGACGATCTGGAACCTCTTCACCCTCTGGGTTAGCGTTGGGAACCCGTTTTGGAGCCATCCTGAAAGAGATGACCACCAATCAGCAATTGATTGAAAGAAGGTATAAGCTGAAACAACGGATAGAAATGCAACATAGTCTTCACAAGAATCATTCGAACAAGAGGAACGAATGAAATTCTCAGTAAAATGATAACAACAATCTTCACGAGAAGCCACATAGGGGACAAAAGGTAAATAAGAAAAACAACAAGGTACAGATGGAACAAACACAAGATAGGAGCTTCGTTCGACATCTTTGTGCTGTAAGATTATGGAACGCGTTACGAAAGGGTTTTGCAATCCCCGGATCATCATAGCCAAGGACCCTTTAAGATGCAACTCCCGATCGGAACATCGGCCATAAAACCACTTCACTCAATGTAGAACCCCGAACTCGCTAACCTGCATTCGTTGGAAGAATGCCTACGATCTACTGGATAAACCCACCTATTAATTTCCGAAAGTTTCCAGTTATGCAATCAGGTGTTGGGGATACAGGGGAAGCACCGCGCAATCAACTCTAAACCTACATCCAGCTGTATCCATCCTTCAACACATAACCAGTCTTTCTCGGAAACTGTCTACCTCGGACCTTCGAAAAGCATCCACTATACCAAGCTATGGAAATACTCCCGAACTACCTCCCCAGTACTGGGTGATGTCGGGGTTATCTTGCCACTAACCGTATAGGAGAGTTTTCGATGTCGGCCGTCTTAAGTATTCTAGTACTGTCGCGATATGCTTGTGACGACAATACCCCGAAGCTCAACTCCCCGGGACACTGCCACAACCCCTAATGTCAGGAGGCATCGAGAAGAATATTCTCGTCACAAGGACATCGAAACAATCCAACAATACTCGCGAGATTCCTAAAAAAATTGGTGCAATTTTGAAAGTAGAAGAGGCAAGAGTAGACGTCAGGAGTCCTCACCTGAATGAAAGGGGATGAGGAGCAAAGAATTCCTACTCTCCGATATAAATATAGGACTCAAAATATTTTCAGTGTGTGCCTAGACTCGACCGTCAACGATTCGATCAATCAGTGGGGGCTTCTAGGTCGGAGAAGGCTCTGAATACCAACTTGTAATGCCCAGGATGGGACTATATCTCCTATGTGTCGAGGCACGACTTAAAGATATAAGCCCATTCTTGAATGATCGCAAGTTCGGTATCTTTGCACATCTCATGTAAAAAATGGGGATGGAAAACATAAAAGATAGTTGGCTTACACTCGCCACGTCACACAAATTCATTACATGTTCAAACATCATTCAGATAAACATCACAGCCCATCTAAGGGTAAAGATCCAAATGACAAGATACCAAACATAACTTAAACCACAGGTCTAGATCGAATCCTAGTAGAAGCTCTACTGATCAACCGGATAGTTCACATAGTAACGGCTACGCTCCTCGTCGTACTCCCAGTCTAGCTCAGTGCCATCGCCTATGTAGCTCACCATCGTACCTGCATCTGGTGTGTTGAAGTAACTGTGAGCCACAGAGGACTCAGCGATCCCGTTCCCGGGTAACACGACTATACCAGCCTTGGGTGTGGAACAAGGCTGAAGAAAGAACAAGAGTCTACAGCAGCACTAGCCTAGCTTACGTAAAAGAGAGCGAGAAGAGAAGGTGCCTCGATCGAGAGATGATCACGAAGTGATCCTAACTAAAACAAGTCAAAACATAACCCCACCGTGTTCACTTATCGAATCCCTTTCGAAAAATGACCGTCACGGTACACACGCTGGTAGTGTATTGGAACATGGTGTCAAGTTTTCTACAACCGGATATTAACAAGCTCCCATCTGCCACATAACCGTGGGCACGGCTTTCGAAAGTTCATAACCCTGCAGGGGTGTTCCAACTTGGCCCATGACAAGCCCACGATCCGCGGAGTCGCAACTCCAAGGTGGGAAGGCCCGGGTATTCTCGGAATCCCGTGCTCAAAATACTCCGAACTAAGGTAAGGCTAATCCAGCTAATCCTCCCGGCGTGCCGACACCCTGATAGTAGCCGCGCGTATCTAGTCTCAGGCCACGACCGGATGGGCGATGCTACAGGTTTTTACCAGACCTTGAGTTTCCTCGAGGTGGCCCTGCAGGACCCCCAGTTCGGACCAACACTCATGTGGAGCACTGGCCCGGGGTTGTTGATTAAGAAAGAGGGTTAATTACTCCCTATGCAAGTTATTTTAGTTATTAGGCAAATAGTACCAATGTTGGGACTTGCTGGAAAAGACTTAGCACTTAGCGGTTTATCGAGGGGGTCCCATAACCCCAACCGTGTTAGGAACGCATAATCAAGGAACATAACACCGGTTTATACGGTTCCTAGCGGCATGAGTGGAACAAATCACCAAGCAAAAGGCTTAGCCTTCCACCCATTGCCAATATATAGATGAGTTCATTTAATAATTAATATAGTGTGATATCCCAACAAGCTTCAACAAGAAGCAAGAATCTTCAATCTTCACCTGCAACTAACAATGCTATAAGAGGGGCTGAACGAAGCCTACGTATAGCCAATCAAAGGTTTGCATAGGTAGGGTGGTTAAATAGGTTCATGGTTACAATAGGAGGCTGACAGGAAAAACTTGGGCATCAAGGCAAAACTATAGATCGAGACTTCTAGCAATAGGCAAAGATAGTCATGTTATCGGGGTTCGGTCATCTTGCCTGAAGAGTTGTCGATGGGATCGTAAGAGGGGTCCTCGTTCTCAAGCTCGGTAGTAACCTCGTGCTCGTACTCGTACTCGGTCTCAGCTTCTGGTTCTACTCAAACACAAGAACACAAGGCAACGAATCAAACAAGATGCAATGCGCAGAAAAATTACTGGATACATGACTGATGCACTATGGAAGCAAAACAGATGCACCATGGAAGCAAAACAGATGCACTATGGAAGCACATAAAGTCTACTTGGGAAGCACAGTGTTATAGCACAAAAAATATGCATCAAGCAAAATGCTTCAAAACATGACAAAAATAGGATATTATGAATCTACATGCGAAATCACACAAGTTTCATATAGTACTTGCTCAAAACGGAGCTACGGGCTAAAAGTTACACCCGAAACAATAAACATGCACAAGCTGAAAATTACAGCCACATAGCAACTTCGGGGCAAGAGATAAATAGTCTACAACACTCAAACATCATGGCAATGAGCATGGACATAAACTAGACATATCCTACAGCAAACAAATCCATTGGAGCACCCCCAAAGGAGCCATGGATCAATAGCAACAAGCTATGACATATTGAACTTGACAACAAAATCCTGACAGCAGTAATTTATTGCAACTTGGGAGCAAAAGATAAATATGCTACAGCCACTCAAATAAGCATGTGAGAGCATGAATGGATAGCCAACAACTTATACAACAAGGATTCATCAAGAGTCACCCCAAAACTATCATTGATTGACGTAGAACAACAAGCAAACATGGCATCTCGAAATTACAGATTCCACACTTAGTGAAATTTCACGAAGTGTTAAAACAGCAGTTTCATCATGGCATCTTTGAGAGCAAGTTTAAGTCACCTCAAAGCTAAACATGGCAAGTGGTAAGCACCACAGCAAAGTACACATGATGGTGAGTCCAAAACATCTAAGCATGCATCAAGGGGACAAACACAACGATAGAAACGAGTTCCTCTACGAGGCATTTCGTAACAAGTTTAAAAACATAACAGCCACATAGCACTTTGCAAAGGAGATAATCATGGCAAGATGAAATCTATCATGCAAGCTAAAGCAACCAACATGTAGAGCATTTCATGACGAACACGTGGACATATCATTTGCATCATTTGGATAGACATGCACCAAGTTATCACATTGCAAAGATGACATGAAAACAACTACTAACAACAGTTTATAACAAGATGCACTCTTGCAACATATATTTAAGCATCTATATGATCTCAAACATGCATGTCACAATGGAACAAAACGTAGTACAAGTCTCCACGAACATTTTGACATATCATTTGCTCAAATCGGACCATCACACAAAAAGTTATCCACGTTTTAAAACTGCATCAGACAAAGAAAATCTGGGGGACTTAGTGAAAAGAAACTACCTCAGGTCAACGGAAAAAAAACAACGCGGGCTGGCGGATCGGATCGGGCCGGATCCGGCCCGCCTGGCGTGGATCAGGCGCGAGGTGGTTGGCGGATCGGGCCGGGGTTCGCGGGTCCGGCCCGTTAGCTCCTGGATCGGGGATCGGGGATCCCGATCGGCAGCGGCCTCGAGCTCTCAAGGGGCGCGGCGGCTGCTGGCCTTCGCGGCGGCCGGAGCGGGCAGGGCCGGCGGCGGCCTGGCGGAGAAGGGGGCCGGCGGGGTTGGAGATGGGGGCCGGCGGCGGAGGGACCCGGGCGGCGGTGGGCGCCGGGGAAGAGGCGGCCGGCGGTGGCGCCTGCGAGCGGCTGGCAGGGCGCGGCTCCGGTGGCGGCTGTGGTGGTGAGGGCCCTGCCGGCCGGGGCGCGGCGGTGGGGAAGAGCTCCAGCGAGGGTGGCCGGCGGTGGCGCGGAATCCGGCGAGAAACTCCGGCGAGGTCCCGATCTGGAGGAAGAAGATGGCTGGAGGAAGGGGATGATGGGCTAGGGTTTATTTTGGGGCAAAAATTGGGGAAGATGGACAAATATATAGGCACAAGGAGCTAGGGTTGTCCAAATGAGGTGTGGTTTGCGGCCACGCGATCAGAATTGGATGGCCTAGATGAAGGGAGGGGTTTGGGTTGGCTTGGTGGGCTGTTGGAGGGGTGTCTTGGGCCTCAAAGAGGGGGTACTTTTAGCCCACGAGAATAACTGTTGAAGTAGCAAACGAACTCCAAACGCGACGAGATTTGATAGGCGGGTTACACACACCAAAACAACAACACACGACGAGTCTCACGCCAAACCGGAAACGTTACACAGCCAAACACCAAAGTAGGCCTCGGGGATGCCACGGACACGCGAGAGAGCTGCGGAACGCGAAACAGACAACGGGAAGGAACGCGTGGGACCGGATGCAAACAACAACACAAATGCAATGTGATGCACATGACTACATGATATGAATGAATGCCACACACGCACACAACAAAAACGACGAAAACCCGAAAAAACAAAGAACCCAAAATGGAATAGATGAAGCCAGAGGTATCATAAATTTCCAAAAAGGGAAAGTATTACATCCGGGGCATTACAGCTTCCTTAAGCTCATGCATCATGACTTTGAAGTTCTGAATCTCTTAGACGTTGAGCTTCTCCACATGCTTCTTGAACTGAGCCTTTTCATAATCAATCTTTTGCTTCAGCTCAATGATTCTCTGAGCAAGAGCTAGCTCAGAAGCAATGGCGCCATGGAAGGAGACGCTGAGGCCAACTGGAAGCTGCAGATCGTTGAAGCTGAGGTTGGGGGTGTCAAACCATTCATCAATGAAATTGTTGAGCACTTCCACATTGAAGAGCGGAAAATCATTGAAGATTTCTGCGTCTTGCTTGCTCTTGATCAATTGCTCCAGAGCATCGTCACAAAGATCTTCATCGCTCGAGAGATCAAAGGCTTCATTGGCAGTCTTCAGAACAGCGTCAGGAGTGAGAGCTGGAATGGGGTTGTGCAAGGGCTTCTTCCTTAGCTGTCTGCTCTTGGAGATGCGAGAGTGCTCCTCCGACTGCACACTTGGTGCTGGTGGAGCAGTGGCCAAAGGCTTCACTCTCGAAGCAATTTGTGGAGTGGTCTTTGAAGCCTTGGATTTCTTCTTCTTCTTGGGCTTCGGGGTTGCAGGCGTTTCATCAGAATCAGCGTCATCTGCAGGTTGATTCACATCCGCCCCTTGAACCCTGATATGACTGATGAGGCCTTCTAGGTCGTAGAAAGGCCCAACCAGGTTTGGTTCAGCTTCACGCGTGCCATCAGCACGGGGCGCAGAGGGGCCATGATTGAATTCCAATCCCCAGTTCTTCTTGTTCTCTTTGGCTGAGTTCTTGGCATATTGAAGATTTCTCTTGAACAAATTGTCGTCGCGACACCAGAGCGGAGAAGAAGGATCGGCATCAGCAGGTTGAGGCCCTCTGACCATGCAAGAGTAGAAGCCTTGAGCAATGGCTTCAGCTCGAGTCTTGGGTGGAAGATTTTGTAGGTAATATCTCCCCATGGATGCTTGATGGCGTTCTTTTCAGCATACTCTTGGGTCACGAACCTGTACTTGAACCACTGTTCAGCCCAATATCTTCGAATCCATTGGATTCGTGTCTTCCTCTGATTATAATCCTCCTCTGGATCAGTCTTGTACATCTCACTTAGATCAGGAGGCAAATCTTTAGAGGTGTTGCCACGGCGATGTCTGCCACCCTTCCTAACTGACTTGTCAGTTGCCATTGGTTTCAATCTGAAAGGCTTCAAACTGAATGGCTTCAACACTGGCAAATGCTTCGGTCTGCTGGTCAGACAGGAACTGGCTTCAGGAGAGTGAATGTGATGCTGCAAGAATTCTGCAAATGAATGCAGACTATGAGAACCAAGGGATTCTCCCACGAACATGTACCTGTGATAGCATTAGAGATGCAAGGGAAGGGGAAGAGGTCATATGCATTCTCAAAAGCTTTAGAAGATAAATCAGTTTAGAAGACTTTGACCTCATAGCGCGAAGACATTCACTTATATGATGAGAGTTGGTTCCAGATTTGTACGAATCCATGAATAGGTAGAAGTGAGGAATCTAACTATGTTTGAAGCATATGTGAATGTACTAGGCAAGATATGAGATGCAGACAGGATAGATCTATATATGTGTAGGCAGAAACTTTTTGTGGTAAAAGTGATGAATCTTTCTGGATCAAGAAGATGGTAAAAAGAGAGTTTAATTTACCACACGATGAACTGCTTAGATGGAGAGGAATTGGATGCCGAGCAGTTCGATCTTCCGTGCCCTAACTTGGCGACGGAGGACAGCTACGGCGACGGTGGAGTAGACGATATCCGCGGCCGGCGTGAAGACGGCGTCGACGAGGTCGCGACAGCGAAGCGCTTCGTCGGCGGCGTCGTCGAGAGCTAGCGGAGGCGCTAGGGTTGGTCGAGGTGGAGAGGTGGTAGAAGAATTTTTGACCGTGATGGGACATGCATTTATAAGCATGGGAGACGGCACAGCGCAATTACGCGGGTGCCCCTGGCGGTTCACATCTGAGGGACACGTGGCGGACATGTAACACATTGGGAGTTGTCCCACGATCCCACGTACGCCACGACTGTCGGAGTGGTCGTTCCGGCTTCTCCGGGTTTCAGGCATAAAGGATGGAGCATTAAAATCAGATTTAAAGTTTGTCTCCGTATCTTCTGCTGACAAGGACGCAGAGAAGATATTCGACGGTTCCAAACAGAATGCATATGATTTGGATGGATAGAGTTTGAGGTGAGGAAGCATAGAGAGGTTAGGGTCCGATCACATTCACTTAGTTGAAAAGATTCAAATAAGAAGACTTAGCTATAAGTGAATGCTGTAGAGGACAGAACACAAGTCTATATTTGTCCTATATGAAGACAAAAACAAGTGTGAAGACTTTGCAAATGTAACGCCACGAGAAACACTTCAAACAAAGATTTGGTGGTGGCGTTACCCACCGTATAGGAAGTATTAGACTCAGACACGGCGCACAATTATCGTGGCGCTCCGAAGTCAAATTCCACGTTAATGTATTCACACTTAGAATGTAAGTCTTCATTGATTGAAGATATACTTTACTTCGTGCGTTGCACATCTAAGTCATCAATATGCATAAGTGTTAGGATGTGTGCCTGATTGCAGGACATTTGAGGATTCTAAGATATTTAGCTCACACGGCAACTTGCAAAACCTTTTCTCATCCAAGGGCTTTGTGATGATATCTTCCAGTTGCTCTTCAGTGTTGACGTGTATGATATCAACATCTTCCTTCATGACATGATCTCTGAGAAAGTGATGACGAATTTCAATGTGCTTTGTCTTCGAGTGCTGAACTGGGTTGTTGGCAATCTTGATAGCGCTTTCATTATCGCAGTAGAGTGGCACATGCTTCAGATGGACACCATAGTCCTTGAGCGTTTACTTCATCCAGAGAAGCTGAGCGCAGCAAGATCCAGTAGCAATGTATTCAGATTCAGCAGTGGAGAGTGATACACAGTTCTGCTTCTTTGAAGACCAACAGACAAGAGATCATCCTAGAAAGTGACATGTGCCTGATGTAGACTTGCGATCAACTTTGTCACCAGCATAATCAGCATCTGAGAATCCAACTAGATCAAACCCTGAGCCCTTTGGATACCATAATCCTAGTGTTGGGTTGTAAGCCAAATATCGAAGTATTCGCTTCATAGCTAAGTGATGCGACTCCTTTGGTGCCGCTTGATATCGAGCACAAATGCAAACACTAAGCATATGGTGTTTAGCTGGTATACCTTTTGATCAAACTCTTTACCATTTGCGTCGAGACCCAGATGCACATAAATAAAGCAAAGAACCAATCATGGAGCGGTATACCTTTTGATCAAACTCTTTACCATTTGCGTCGAGACCCAGATGGTGTTTAGCTGGCATAGGCGTCGAGTACCCTTTGCAGTCTTGCATTCCAAACTTCTTCAGACAGTCTTTAAGGTACTTCTCTTGAGATATGAATATGTCGTTGCTTTGCTGACGAATTTGAAGACCAAGGAAGAACTTCAGCTCACCCGTCAAGGACATCTGATATTTCTCTTGCATCATGTGACCAAACTCATCACTGTATCTTTTGTCAGTGCAGCCGAAGATAATGTCGTCCACATAGATTTGGCAGACAAACAGTTCATCATCATATGTCTTCATGAAGAGTGTGGGATCTAGGGATCCAGGTTTGAAGCCTTTGCTCTTCAGGAAGTCTTTGAGTGTGTCATACCAAGCACGAGGCGCTTGTTTGAGGCCATACAGTGCCTTGTTGAGTTTGTATACCATATCAGGACGTTTTGGATCTTCAAAGCCAGGTGGTTGTGCAACATACTCCTCTTCTTCAATCCTTCCATTGAGAAAGGCACTCTTTACATCCATTTGATACAGAAGTATGTTGTGATGATTTGCATAGGCTAGCAGTATACGAATAGCTTCAAGTCTAGCCACGGGAGCAAATGTTTCATCGAAGTCAATCCCTTCAACTTGAGTGTATCCTTGAGCAACGAGATGAGCTTTGTTTCTAACAACTTGACCATGCTCATCTTGCTTGTTGCAATAAATCCATTTTGTGCCTATTATGTTGTGCTTGCGAGGGTCAGGACGCTTGATAAGTTCCCACACGTTGTTCAGCTCAAACTGTTGAAGCTCTTCTTGCATTGCTTGAATCCATTTGGGTTCCACAAAAGCTTCACCAACTTTCTTGGCTTCAGATATTGAGCCAAAAGCAAAGTGCCCATAGAAATTTGCAAGCTGTGTTGCTCTTGAACGAGTAAGTGGACCAGGTGCATTTATGCTGTCAATTATCTTCTCAATTTGTACTTCATTTGCAACACGAGGATGAGCTGGACGAAGATTTTGCTCTTGTTGTACATTGTCATCATCAGGAGGGTTGTCTTCAGGCTGAGCATTGTCGTCAGGTTGATTTGGGGCAGAAATGATGAGTTCCTCGTCAGGTTGTGCTTCAGAAGGCATGATCTCACCGGTTCCCATTAGCTTGATAGATTCATTTGGTGAAGCCTCATCTAGCACATTTGGTAGGGTCTCTCTTTGTGAACCATTTGTTTCATCAAACCGCACATCCATAGTTTCAACTACTTTATAGAGAAAGATGTTGAAGACTCTGTAGGAGTGTGATTCCTTTCCATATCCGAGCATGAAGCCTTCATGTGCTTTTGGTGCAAACTTTGACTTGTGATGTGGATCCTTGATCCAGCACCTATCTCCAAATACTCTGAAGTAACTTACGTTAGGCTTCTTTCCAGTGAGGAGTTCATAGGACGTTTTCTTCAGAAGCTTGTGAAGATAAACACGGTTGATGATATGGCATGCAGTATCAATAGCTTCGGGCCAGAACCTTCTTGGTGTCTTGTATTCATCGAGCATCGTTCGAGCCATCTCAATTAGAGTTCTGTTCTTGCGCTCAACGATGCCATTCTGCTGAGGTGTGTACGGGGCTGAGAACTCGTGAGTGATCCCCATTGTATCCAGATAAAGATCAAGGCCGGTGTTCTTGAACTCAGTGCCATTGTCACTTCTTATATGCTTGATCTTGACGCCATAGTTGTTCATGGCACGATTCGCGAAGCGTCTGAAGACATCTTGAACTTCAGTCTTGTAGAGTATTATGTGCACCCATGTGTATCTTGAATAATCATCAACAATGACGAAGCCATAGAGACAAGCTGTGGTAGAGAACATGGAGTAGTGAGTAGGGCCAAATAAGTCCATGTGAAGCAGCTCGAAGGGTTTGGATGTCGTCATGATTGTCTTCGAGGGATGTTTGGCCCTAGTTATCTTCCCAGCTTCACAGGCACCACATACATGATCTTTCTTGAACTTGACGTCCTCGATGCCTAGACGTGCTTCTTCTTTGCGAGTGTGCGCAAGTTCCTCATGCCGGCATGTCCTAGTCTCCGATGCCAGAGCCAGCACTCTGAAGCTTTTGCTAGAAGACATACGGCCATATGCGGTCCAGCTGAGAAATCTACCATATAGAGATCACCTTCTATGTATCCTTCAAATACTAGAGACTTGTCGGACTCCATTAGTACAAGGCAACGAAATTTACCAAATATCACAATCATGTTTAAGTCACAAAGCATTGAGATAGACATTAAGTTGAAACCAAGAGATTCAACAAGCATGACTTTATCCATTTGCTGATCTCTTGAGATTGCAACTCTACCTAGACCCAACACTTTGCTTTTACCAGTATCAGCAAATGTGATGTGACTCTTGTTAGATGGACGCAAGGTTGAGTCCATGAGAAGACATCGATCTCCAGTCATATAATTTGTGCATCCGCTGTCCATAATCCATTCTGAAGACTTTGGTGTCACTCCCTACAATGCAGTTAGGAGGATAGACTTCACCAAAAGCCATTGTGAAGCATAAACATTTGACATACAAGTGGATTATGAAAGCTTAGATCCAAGTTAGGACTGATAAGATGATTAGCAAGTGATTCATGAGCAGAATGGATAGTAAATCATTTGGGCATTTGATCTTGTGCATTACAAGTGTTTTAGGTCCCCAGCAATAGCATCAGACGCCTTTGAGTTTTAGGCTGGAGACCTTTCCCTGCAAGAGAAAGTTAGTTCTTCTTAACCACCCGCATCTTCAGGGGTGGCTTAGAAGCAATGAGTCTAAGAGCAGCATCTGAGAATTTTGGCTTTGGAGCCCTAGCAAATAATCTTGCAGGAGGAGAATAATACTCATAAGAATAAGCAGAAAAATTCTTTGTTTTATGAATATAGCGGTTTGAGGAAACACGCTCATATTCATGGGTCTGAGTATAGTTTTCCTGCAAAACATTGGCGTTAGGGTGACTCAGGTGAGTCTTTTGTCTGTATGAAGCCTTAGGACCATATGAAGCCTTTGGTCTGGGGTTTGTCTTCTTCCCAGGTGGTGTCATGATAACATTTGCTGGAAGTTTCTCAAGACAACCTTTGGGTACCCAGATCTTCTTCATAGGTGGCCCGTTCCTGCAGTTAGTACCAATATACCTGGCAAACACTTCACCATTTTGATTCTTAAACAATTTATAGTTTGCATGAAATGATTCATCAATGATAATAGGATTAGCACAAGTGAAGCCAGATAGGGTAGATGGATCCACTGACGGTTCCTTTGCAGCAACCCATGTGGTTTTGGGATACTCCTCAGGCTTCCAGTATGAACCATCAACATTCATTTTCCTGTCGAACCCAACACCCTCTTTTCTAGGGTTTCGGTTCAGTATCTGCTTTTTGAGGACATCACATAGAGTCTGATGCCCTTTGAGGCATTTGTACATCCCTGTTTCAAGCAAAGTCTTCAACCTAGCATTTTCATCAGCAATAGTAGTGGTATCCTCAGCAGAGGCGTTAGTTACCACATCAGTAGTTGAAGATATTGCAACAGTGGCAGCAGTAGAACATTCAACAACAGATGTAGCGTTATCACGCTCAATGCATTTTAAACATGGTGGTTCAATCTCTTCCTGAGAAGCACTGATTTGTTGAGCAAGTAATGAATCACGCTCCTTGTGAAGATTTTCATAACATACTCTTAGCTTTTCATGATCAGATAAGAGAGTGTTATGATGAATTTGAAGCGTGGTTAACTTAGCCTGAAGTCTCTGAAGGCTTTCAGCTAAGTTTTTCGACTGATCCATTTCTTCACCCAACATATCATTGCTCTTATTAAGCATTTTTTGAGCCTTTTCCAAAGCAATTTGTTGTTTAGTGGCAAGGGAAGCAAGTTCGACATAGCTGGGTCCAAATTCAGCAGCAGATTCATCATCACTAGACTCAGTGGATAGCATTCGGTTACCTTGGCACCTTTTGCCATAAAACATGGTGCAGAGGATGATGGTTCTGGATCGAAATTCATCGTCTTGAGAGATTCTTTGAAATCCTCAAACCCGGAATCATCACGAGTTCGATGATCCTCATAGACCTCAGAGAGACGGTCCTAGATAAGCTTCGCATGATCAAGATGCATGATGTTCCTGAACTAATTTTGATACAGACAGGAGCAGATGACGTCCTTCGCTGTGAGATTGAGAAGAGTGAACTTGCGAATGTCATCAGCTTCTGCACTCTTGCATAGATCGGTAAGACCAATCTCAGTGATGGTCCACAGCTCACTGTTAATCGCCATGAGACGTTTCTTCATCATGGCCTTCCACTTGGGATACTCGTGACCGTCAAACATGGGGCAAGGCATTGTCTTCATTCCTGCAGTCGACATAACTAAAACTCCAGGTGGTTAAACCGAATCACACATAACAAGGGAGTACCTTGCTCTGATGCCAATTGAAAGTGCAGTATATCGACTAGAGGGGGGTGAATAGGCGATTTTTGTGAAATGCTTCAAAACATGGTAGTTTCGAAGACAAATGGTAAATCCAATCCTATTTGTATGCAGCGGAAAGTAGACTACACTAGACAAGCCATAGTGATGTATTCAATAAAGTGAAAGCATGAAGACTAATAGCAGCTAGGCAGTAGGATCAAGAGGGAAGAAGGAATGAAGCCAATCAGAACAAGTAGTCACACAGTTGTAACATCCCAAATTTTCAATTTGGAATGTTATACATTAGATCATTATGCATATCATAAAATTTTTTCTTGCTTTTGGTGATTCGAGAAAATCCTAAGCAACTCAAGGACCCTCGGAGAGAGTTGGGGATTTCTAAATTTTCATATTTGAGGTTTCTCAAATTTTGAAAATAGGATCGTTTGATTTATTTATTTTTCTTCAAGTATTTCTATCATAAATATATGAGAGAGGGAGTAAAATGACTCTCGCAAAATAAAGGAATACGGAAAATTTAATAAAAAGATCAAACCAGCTTTATTAGGAGTTTATTTGGATTTTATTTGAATTAGGAAAAATTGCATGTTTTCAAAAATGCATTTTAGTGCCAAGAAAATGTTCATATTGTTCTAAATATTTTATTTAGACGGTGAAAATTTGTTTTGGCAATTTCTAGTTTTTATTTTATTTTCTAGAGTTGTTTTAGCGCCGGCGTAGTTGTTAAAAAAAATTAGGAGGACCGACCCGACTGGGCCGAGGCCCAGACGAACCGGCCCATCGCCCCGCGCCACCGCCTTCCCCACGCCAGCCGCTCGCCGAGGCCGACTCGAACTCCCGCCGCCGCCGCCATGGGA
>LR738712.1:469300438-469330554 GCA_902687465.1 Secale cereale | reverse complement strand
CCAGCCACCGCCGCCGCGACGCCGCCCACCAGCCCCGCCGCCGCGACGCCCGCACCCCGCCGCCAGCCGCCGCCCCTGCCGCCGCCGTGACGCCAGCACGCCGCCGCCGCTGCCGCCTGATACGTCCAAAACGTATCTATAATTTCTGCTTGCTCCATGCTTCTTTTGTGTGATATTGCTATGATATTGATGCACTTCCATACACTTTTGATCATATTTGGACTAACCTATTAACTCAGTGCACCACAGTGCCAGTTCCTGTTTTCTGTTGTTTTTCTATTTCAGGTTTCCCCCATATTAAAAGTGCTCCAAAAATTTCAGGAAAAATATAGGAAAAATCAGCGTACAGGAAGCTTCGCGAAGAACCAAAGATGGGCCAGGGGGGAGCCAGGGGAGGCCCAGGCGGCCACCTGGTGCGGACCCACCCCTGACCGCGCCAGGGGGGCGCCTGGGGCCCCTGCTCCGCCTCTGGCTGCCCCCCTTCGCATATATATCCCTCTCGTCCCGAAACCCTCGAAGACAGAACCCTTTTTCGCGATCTCGCCTCTGTTCCGCCGCCGCAGCGCTTCCAAGATCGGGAGCATCAGGAGAACTCTTCCCGGCACCCTGCCGGAGGGGAGAACCACCACCGGGAGATTCTCCACCACCATGGACGCTTCCCGGATGAGTCGTGAGTAGTCCACCTTGGACCATGGGTCCATGATCAGTAGCTATGTGATGTTCTCCTCCCCTCTTTGCTCTTCATGGTTTAGACCTCGTGAGCTGCCCTACATGATCGAGGCACATATGTAATCTTTCTGTTGTTGCTTTGCTGAGTTTGTTGGGATCTGATGGATTACGAGACTATGTTCAGATTGTGTTTGAGTAATATATTTGATTCACCTCTTTTATATCTTTGTTCTTGAGTAATTCTTGCATGTTCTCCGTTGCTGTTTATTGCTTTGGCCAAGTAGTAGGTAGTAACTCCAAGAGGGAGCGTTATGCTTGATTGTGGGTTCATGCCCCCTGATGACTAGCTTGAGTGACAGAAACATGAGTCTAGGGGATGTGATGTTGCCACAAGGGAGAAAACAACGGTGCTTGTACTTGCGGGTGCAAGGATTGTTTACTTTACGCAAAGTTCTTTTAATGCAGTTGTCTGTTGCTTTGAGTTTACACTTTGGGTGGGATTCGCAACTTAATACCAGCAAGATGTTCTGGATAGATATCTCAAGGTGGATGATTAGTAGTAGATGCAGATGGATTTCGGTCTACTTGCCTTGGCGTACCGCCCATGCTTTTGAGCCTCTACCTTTCTTTGCAGCATAGTTAGCATTGGTTTGCGCACATAATCCTGTCAATTGCCCAGCTGTAATTTGTTTATCTCGCTTTACTGTTTTATCGTCTTTTGGGAGAGAGACATCACTAGTGAACATCATGGGACCCCGGTCCATATTACCACCGCTGATCACACCTTCTATTTACTTCCTGTTTTTATTTCCTAGTTGCAGTCATAGCTATCATTATTATCTCTTGTGTTTGATCCTTCGTAAACAACAAGGTCGGAGGGATTGACAACCTCTCTGTACTCGTTGGGAGCAAAGTTATTTGTATTTGTGTGCAGGTCCCGTCAACCGCTAAGTTTCTGGCGCCGTTGACACCTACTTGTCGACCCTCGGAGTCTCACGGGATTCGATCCTTGGTATCTTTGCCAAGGGAAATTTGCCGCTACGCTACATCTCAACCTTCCACTTGGGGTAACCAACGATGGGCGAGAAGCCATCAAGCAAGTTTCTGGCGCCGTTGCCGGGGACTCCACTCTTCAAGATAGGGGAGTTGCACGCTATCTTTTATCTTTGCTTTTTAGTCTTGTTAGTTTACCTTTCAGTTTTTGCTTTAGTGTCCTTTATCAAAAATCACAAAAAATTTATTTGCTTTTCTGTTAGTAGTCCTTTCTGTTTAGTCAAGCATGTTAGGACTTGGTGCTTTGAGGGAATCAGAAGTTCTAGATTTCCATCAAAGGGATGGAGAAAATATGAAGAAGGCATGGGACAGAATTTCTGATGCACATAGGAGAATTATGCCTTGGATACCTATAAAAATTGTGCTTAGAAATTTTTAGCATGGTCTTTTTAAATGGTGTAAACACTCTCTTGATATTATAGCTGAAGGAGATTTCCTAGAGTGTGATGAAGCTAGAGCTCTTGAAATTATACATGGTCTATCTAGTTACTTTGTTTATGATCATAGTTTTGATACTGTCATAGATAGACTTGCTACTATTGAGAAGAGAATGGATGCTCTAGACTTGATGAAGGTAGAGAAACCCAAACCCAATAAGAGCTATATTTTGGAAATAGACAATGATTGGGAGCCTTTTGTTAGGATTAGCATCTCTAATCAAGACTTCCTTGCTTATTGTGATATTGGATCTATGGTTTCTACTATGCCAAAAATTGTTCATGATTCTTTAAAATTTAACATGGACAAATTATCATCCTATCATGAACATGCTAATGGAGATATTTCTGAGATCCAGGGAAGAATAAAAGACGTACCAGTTACATTCCTTAAAGGAATTGCAATGGTTGATTTCTTCATCATGAAGCCAAACCAAGGGACTTCCTCCGAGCCGTAAAAGGCTTCATCGATATAGGTAAGGGACAAATCCGCCTACGCGGGAAGGCAAAAGGTACGTACCCCTTTCCTAGAAGGAACAAGGATGAACTTGTTGAGGAACCATTTGAAGCAATTTATAACTCCGATTATTATGATGACTTTTGATTCCTACTTTTTGCATCATGCCTAGCTTAAAGGCATAAAAGAAAGCGCTTTTGGGAGGCAGCCCACAACGAATTAGGTTTTATTTTGCTTTTGTTGTGTCTTGATGTTTGTTACTACAGTAGCATCATCATTGTATCTTTTCTATTCAGCTTTGTGCCAAGTTTAGCCTCCGATTGCAAGAAAGTTCAAAAGTTGTGACGTGCTGTCCAGAAAACAGATTATGTCCTTGGACAGAAAAATTCGAATAAAATCACCAGATAATCTTTTTGATCTGAATTGTTTTTTCAGCGTGCTCTATACAATTGGCTTTCGAGCATCTATTCTGAATTTTTTGATTTGAGTTGCAGAAGTGCTCCGAAAAAATTATTTACTACCTGCTGGTCTGTTTTTCACAGATTCTGTCCTGTTTTGCCTTTTCTTCGTTTTGCAAACCTTGAGCTTGCTTTTTCTTTGCAAAAACCTTTTGGCAATCTTGAGAAACAGTAGCTCTTCAAGATTATCTTTATTTCCAGTAGGGAAAAAATTATTTTATTGTGGGTACTAACCTCGCTAATCAGATTATGATGAGTTATGTATGAAGGGAGTTTTCAAGTGTGCGAGGGAAGATGATAAAAGAAGATTCAGGAGGGTCAAACGCTCAAGCTTGGGGATGCCCCCGTGCACCCCCAAGAAATATTCAAGAAGACTCAAGCGTCTAAGCTTGGGGATGCCCCCATGCATCCCCTTCTCCATCAACAATTATCAGTTCGTCTTTCGTTCCACTATAATTTTATCACTTCATGCGTTATGTGCTATGCTTGGAGTGTCTTGCTCTTAGTTTCTTTTTTTAGTTTTCTTTAGCTTTGCTTGCTGTTCATAACAAGTTAGAACCCAGCTTTCTTTGTGTGGGAGAGAAACACGCTCCACTTCAACCTAGAACACAACATAGGATTTTCATGCTTATCTTTGCTGTGTGTGTTCTTTGTCTTTCCATAGCTGCTGTCATGTTTAGCTCTTAGTTTTCATGCTTTTCTTAATAAAGAGCTTTTGTTTAGTTGGTTGCTGAACTCTCTTGAGTTTTCATGTTTATCTTGTTAAGAGAGTTTGCCTGTTGCACTGAGTTGTGTGTCTTAACTTAAAGTAGGTAATTGAGGTTGCTATTTAATTTTAGTAGTAACTTGCAATAGTTTTGAGGTATTGCCATGAGTAATGTCTGAACTTTTGGTGTCAAGAGCTTTAGCCTATTAGTGATAGATGTCGTATTTTGGGAAATCCGTGTTTATTTTCGAAAACCTACAAAATAGTTGAGAACTTTAGCTACTAGATGGATCACTAATCTTGGAGGGATCGAATATTAGAGTACACTCACGTACCATGAGTCGAGGATGCGCAAGGATAACCAAACCCCCATACACTCCTCCTCGGGGTACTTGTCTCTTTGTGAACCTCCTAATTAGATTGAGAGTTACCGATAATAAGTGCATGAGTTCTTCGGACTAATGTGAGTATTCGAAAGTTGACACTTCCACCTAGCCATATTTTTCTAGCCTCTTCGGTACCGTGCATTGCCCTTTCTCACCTCGAGAGTTGGCGCATACTTCGCCGGTGCATCCAAATCCTTGGCACGATACGCTCTGTCATCATAAGCCTCATTATATCCATCCTCAAAACAGCCACCATACCTACCTATCAAGGCATTTCCATAGCCTTTCCGAGATACATTGCCATGCAACATCCATCTTCTCATGACTTGATCTTCATGTCATACATGCTTTTTGCTTGATCGATGAGCCGCATGCTAGTTGGGACTTGCCCTAATCATTGCTACATGACGTGCTAGTATCATTGCATATCCTGCTACACTGGCAGAGGCATACATTTGCATACAACATGATAGTTTCATCTTCTTTATGTTGAGTACTTTTGTAAAGTGTGAAAGATCTTCTATACTTCTTGTAATATATAGAGTGTTGCCCCTAAAGTGAGGAAAAGATCCCAAAGAGGACAAAATCAAAAGATCCCAAAGAGGACAAATGAGAGTTAAATAGAAAGAGCCATTGAGGCCACAAAAAAATAAAATAAAATAGAAAAAAGAGAAAAAGAAATAACAAGAGAGAAGGGGGCACACTACTATTCCTTTTGAGAGATCCACACTCGTACTCCATCTTATACCTTGTACTCCATAGAGATTATCATTCATGCATATAGCTATGTGGGAACCTTCACACTATAGAACTTGGCTTGTATATTCCAATGATGAGCCTCCTCAAAAGAGCTCTAGGTCTTCTTGAGCGAGCAAGTTGGATGCACCCCCACTAGTTCCATTGGAGAGCTTACCTTAGCTCACATGTGCATCCGTTGCATGGCAATCCCTACTCCTCACATCATATCTATCATTTGGCTTTCTCTCGCCTATGATTGTCCTCATTGATGTGAGCCTTTCACACCTTTTTTGTCTTCCCCCTTCATCATTTTTCTCTCTTTTCCATCCTAAGTGTCAACTTTCTTGCTTACGCTCATCCATTGCATGAGTGCTCAAAATATCGAAAGGGAGTGGATCATTTTGACTTGTACCTGGCTAGTGGTCTGGGGATGAGTCAAGATAAGATTCCAAAGAAGACCAAGTGTGAAACTTTAGTAGATTAAGTTCTCAACAATACAAAAACTATGTTTTACTCTCTCGTATATCCCTATCCCCTTTCTTGCACGCAAACACCATTTGGAGACATTCGAGTCACGGACAGCGAGAGCTCTTGCACCTTTATGTTCTTATGTTGCTTGTTACAATGCTAATATAGACTCTTGCTTGTTATGACTTGAATTGAATTACATGCCTTGATTGCTTTACTTAAAAAGTTCTTACATGGTTGGTAGCATGTCACCACAGAAATTTTGCTTGTTATCATTTACCTACTCGAGGACGAGCAGGAATTGTGACGCCCGCATAATTAGGCTACAGTAATTCCACATTAATGATGACACGTCACCTCGGTTGCGGTTAATAAACTCGCATTGATTCGAAACCGATTCAAATTCAATTTCAAAATCGAGTCAAATGGTAAAAGTTTTCAAATATTAAAAATAAAATGTTCGGGTTGTACCAAATAATGCATGTAATTATGGTGGACAAATCACCTTTTAATAAAATGGTTAAATACTATAAAAAATTAAAACGGTAGCAAAAAACAATTATTTAAATGCCTTTGGTATTTTGTAAAATACTAAACTATTTTATTTCGGGGTAAAAACTTTTTGTGGCAATGCCATTTAATGCATAGTATTTATGTGACTTAGTTCCACTTTTAACAAAAGGCATGTGAGGCCAAATAAATTGCAAAACGGTGTGGAAAATGAAAACACAACAAAATATGAAAAGGAACAAAACCTACTGCCCAACTGGGCTCTAGTCGATAGGAGCTGGCCCAACCCAGCTAGCGACGCCCTCCTCCTCTCTCCTCCACCTGTCGAACACGACCGAGCGCTGAAGGCCGTCCCAGCCGCGCCAGCTCGTCGCCCGCATCGCTACAGACGCGGTGGGGTGGATAAGAACGCCAGCGTCGACGCATTGGATACTGCCGAGATCTTTTTCCCCTCCTCCACGAGCTGTTGCATCTTCTCCCGCCATGGCCGCTTCTGTCGTCATCGCCGACCTGCCTCACGCGTAGCCACAGAGCACCCCGCACCAAGCCACCGCGTCCACCGGCTCCGCCGTAGACTGCATCGTCATCCACAACAACTTGTTGGAGCCGGGAGCCCCTGCATCAAGCCATGTGACGTCGTCTTCTTCCTCGGCCCCAACAAACTTCGCCATCGATTCCGGCAGCGTCGAGCCCTCCCCGAGCCCATCTTGCTCATCTACAGGCTCACTGTGAGCCCCTCTTCCTTTCCCGTCTGCTTCCCCCTCGGATTCATGTCGTATCACTGGCGTCCGCGAGCGCCGAACTCTGCCGTCCGCCATGGCCGACGGGGGTCGAGCACCCCATGCTCCTCTGCCCGAACCAGTGTTCCCTGTGTGCTCCTGGCACTGCCAAGAGGCCTACAAGCCCATCCGCTCACCTTGCCGCGCCCTCTAGCCTTGAATCCACCCTTGTCGTCGCTCTGACCGCCGCCTCGCTCATCCCCTCCGCCGCGCCACACGCATTCGCGCACGCCCCGCCGCCTGGCTTTGCCTGCTCCGACCGCGCCCTGGCCTCGCCGCACTGAGCACCCATCGCGCCCACTACTGCGCCCTTTCCGCCGCCTGCTCCTGCTTGTCCGACCGCCATGCTCCGGGCCGCAGCCACGACCGCCCCTGCCCCCTTGCGCTTGACTGCTGATGCCGCTTGCTACCCCCAACCGCCGCCGGCCTCCCCTGCCGCCTACCGATGCTCGCCGGTCCGGTGCCGCCTCCGGCCGTGCGCCTGGCCGCCGGCGCCCCGCCGGCGCCGTGCCCCGTTGCTGGCTTGGGCGAGCGGTGCCCAGCGCCCATCGCCCGTTTGCCCGTGCCCGCTTCGGCCACATGGGCCACTGGCGATTGGGCCCCGCCCCGTGGGGCCATTGACAGGGGGGCCCTAGCCCCCAGAAAGTTGAAAAAATAAATAATTAGAAGAATTAAAAATATTTTAATTAATTAAATAACTAATTTAATTAACTTAATTAATCATGTTTAATTAACCTAATCAATTAACTAAACTAATTAAAAATGTTTAGTTAGTCTTAGTCAATGACAGAGAGACCCACATGTCAGTTTGACTGGTCAACGGTCAGTGTTGACCGCCGACGTCACGCTGATGTCATGCTGATGTCATAAATCCTTTTTGAATTAATTTAATTAATATTAAATTTCAGAAATTAATAAAAACTTTAGAAAATCATATCTTTTAAACCATAACTCGGATGAAAATACTTTGTACATGAAAGTTGCTCAGAACGACGAGACGAATCCGAATACGCGGTCCTTTCGTCCGCCACACATCTCTATCATACCGAACATGCAACATTCCCCTCCGTTTCATCTGCCCGAAAATGCCTAACACCGGGAATACTTTCCCGGATGTTATTCCTCTTCGCCTGTATCACCGAGCACCGCGTTAGGTCACACGTAGCACCGTCTTTTGCCATGTTATGCTTTGTGATGCTATTGTTTGCTCTGTTATTTATCTGTTTCCCCTTTGTTGCTTATTTTCGGTAGACTCCGATACTGTGATAGACCCCGAGACCATTGATGCTTCGGTGTTCGACTACGGCTACGATTCCGAAGATAACTTTCCTCTGCAGAGCTTTGAGGCAAGCCCCCCCCCCCCTTGATCACCAGATATCGCCTATTCTCCTCCCTCTTACTCTTGCATTAGTTTACTACTGTTGTTGATTCGATAACTCCTATTCTGATGCATAGCCTGTCATTGTTGCTACCACTGTTGATACCTTTACCTGTTATCCTAATGCTTAGTATAGGATGCTAGTATTTCATTAGTGGCCCTACACCCTTGTCCGTCTTCCCTGCTATTCTATCGGGCCGTGATCACTTGGGTGTGATCACGGGTATACACTACATACACTTTACATGACACATGATGTGACTAAAGTCGGGTCGGCTCATTGAGTACCCGCAAGTGATTCGATGTGGCGGCTGAAAGGACAAGTGGCTCCATCCAGGTAGTGATGGGCCTGAGTTCCCAACGGCCCCCCGAGTGGATCTTTGTGGTGGAGCGACAGGGCAGGTTGAGACACCCAGTGGAGAGGTGGCCTGGCCCTGGTGGTTGTCCGCGGTTGTTTCATAATAACACGCTTATCGAGATCTTGGTATTTGATCTGAGTCTGGCCATTTGGTCTATACGCACTAACCAGCTATGTGGGAATAGTTATGGGTACTCGACGTCGTGGTATCAGCCGAAGCCTTCTTGACGTCAGCGACTTAGCGGCGCGCGCCGGATTGGACCGGAACGCCTACTCTGGTATTAGGAGAGGCTAGGTCTGCTTACCGGCCGCCCTCGCAACGCGCAGGTGTGCATTGGGCGATGGGCCCAGACCCCCGTGCGCTTAGGGTTTAGACCGGCGTGCTGACCTCTCTGCTGTGCTTAGGTAGGGCTGCGACGTGTTGATCTTCCGAGGCCGGGCATGACCCTGGAAAGTGTGTCCGGCCAAATGGGATCGAGCGTGCTGGGATATGTGGTGCACCCCTGCAGGGAAGTTAATCTATTCGAATAGCCGTGTCCCTCGGTAAAAGGACGACCCGGAGTTGTATTCCGACCTCATGACAACTAGAACTGGATACTTAATAAAACACACCCACACAAGTTCCAGATATAACTCGGTGGTTGCTCTCTCACAGGGTGATGTGCGGGAGGATCGTCGGGTAGGTTTATGCTATACGATGTTACTTGGTGAACTCTTCTGCTACTCAAGACGGAGGCTGCGAGAAGCGAGGATGCTTGTTACTTACCCTCTACTCTCTTCTATTGCTGCAAGATGGAGGTTACGAGAAGCGTAGTCTTCGATTGGATTAGCTATCCCCCATCTTATTCTGCTTTGTGCAGTTCATTCCACATATATTACCCCTTTACACAGATATCATTACATTTGTAGTGTAGTTCTTTGCTTGCGAGTACTTTGGATGAGTACTCACGGTTGCTTTTCTCCCCCCCCCCTTTTCCCCTCTTGTTCCTTCTTCTCGGATGATGCAACCAGATCGGTGGAGTCCAGGAGCCAGAGGATCCCGAGGAGGTTTCTACGTGGAGTTCGGCTTCGAGGAGTAGTTGGAGGTCCCAGGCAGGAGGCCTTGCCTTTTCGATCGTTGTTACTTTTGTGCTAGCCTTCTTAAGGCAAACTTGTTTAACTTATGTTTGTACTCAGATATTATTGCTTTCGCTGACTCTTGTGTTTTCGAGCTTATGTATTCGAGCCCTCTGGCTTGTAATATAAAGCTTGTATTATTTTAATTTGTGTCTAGAGTTGTGTTGTGATATCTTCCAGTGAGTCCCTGATCTTGGTCGTACACATTTGCGTGCATGATTAGTGTACGGACAAATCGGGGGCGTCACAAGTTGGTATCAGAGCCGACTACCTGTAGGAATCCCCCTTTCCAACTCCTTGGCCGAAGTTGAGTCTAGTATTTGAAAAACAAATTTACTAACTTGTTGTGTGGCTTACGGGCCCACAACATCAATGGGTGGTATTAGGATCTTTTACTCCTTGTCTATACTCTAGGACTCTGTTCTCTCTTCTTTTCGGGTTAAAAGATTTTACTAACTCTGACTCTAGGTTCTCGTAACTATTTCTCCCGGAGAGTCCTCATTCCGGAAGATCACCTGCTACGTCAGAAGATTCTGACGATATCCCTCGATATTTCCCGAGACCCTTATGCTCATCCCCTTTGCAATTCACTGCCACCGATATATCCCTTCGGATATCTGTGTGCCTGTGTCATTCTCATGATCGTTACTCATCGCTCTTGTCGTTACAGTATGCCTCGAAATATTCTCGGTTGTTTCAAGAATCCTTTGTGTTTACTGTCTTGCAGTTTTATTTCGCATGAAAACCCTTATGGTTATTTCCTCACATTTATCGAGGATCCGTTCTTCTAAATTGATCATGTGTCTCACAAAATCCTTCGGAATACTTTTCGATCTTTCGAAACTCCTCTGCAGCCTGTTACTTTTGAAATTCTTGACTCCTTGCATTATGGTTAATTTCATAAGACTAGCAGTCTTTGTTAATATCCCTTGTCTTAGCCATTTTGAGCCTATTGATTCAATGTGTGTGTATGCATGAAGTCATTAGGTTATCCTTTTTAAAATTAACTTTCCGGCTCAGACGTCATTCCGGACATGAGTTGGTTTTCGGCAATTCAAACCTTTATTGATTTCCAACTAAGTGTTTCAACTTATCCATCCTTGATCAAAGCTTCTGCTTCTGATCCTTCGTTTTGGAAACCATAATTTCTTTCTATTTTAAGCATCAGACTAATCAGGTGATTCTTGAGTCTGAGGCCTCGGCATTCTTTCTTCCTCTGAGTGAGTACCGATACTCACATAAGCTTCGTTGTGGATCACACGATCCGTTGTTGGATTGTTATCCGGCAGTGTCCTTCATATTCAATCACCTTGTGAATTCTTCCCCTGATACGTAATTCCTTCGGTAAGTTGTATCCTCTGCTTGGCCAATCATGCTCTGCTTTCGAGCTTGGGTATTTACTTTTGAAACTTGTGGTAAATGTTACTAAGATGCCCGATGGGTTGAACCCATGCCTTCCCCTAATTCGTGAGAACCCAAAAGTTTTCACAAGTCATACTCTTATGGTGTTCTACCAGATAAAATTCCAACACTACACCTTTAACAAAGCGAGAGGTGAATGAAATGATATGCATTACAGAAATGGGAGTCGACCTTGAGCTTTTGTTCATGCCCATGGAAGCGATGTAGACCGTCTCGGAAGCTTCTTGCAAAATGATTTTACATCTAAATAGTTCTTTCGGTGTCAATAAATTTGATCCCTTGCAGTTATGGTTCCGACCATGCTGTCCTTATTCAATATATCTGGAATAAATCCATTCTAGGCCTCGTCAATTTTTTTACAAGGTTAAAGCATCTACTGTCATAGGTCAATGACCTAGTTCAACTTCTGTCGTGTTCTACCTTCGAGTTTTACCCTCTGATATCTCGAGGATATCATGCCTTTGCACTACACCTTTTGAACTTTTGATTAAGTAATACCTTTGCTTGTCGTAATCACTCTACGGGTTCTAGGTTACCGTCAACCGAGGACACCTTTTAGTAAATCAAATCTGCTCTAGAAATTCAATGCCCCTAGTATTTTTACTGGGAAATTCTGAACTCAATCTGGTCATTCCTAGACTATCGGATGCATCCTGGTCTTGATATCTTTGACTGTGCTACCTCGTCCTTCTCTAGTGCACGAATTCTTCAGTGTGAGCATGACTTACGTCGAGCCTTCAACATCAGGTTGCTTGTCTTGAAAGGCAACTTTGGTTCCGAGCTTGCATCTTATAAATTAATCCTATAACTTGCCATTTCGTCATTCCCTTGCTTGATGCCGTTGTTGTTTGACTGCATCCTCTTAAAACCTCCCGACAAATGTGTCGGATCACCTTCAACATTTGACTTCTTCTGAGATGTCAACTGTGTTCGTGATGAGAAATCCCCTCCTTGCCCTCGATGATTTTTATTATCATCGACAACACCCTTGACTTCCTTTCATCACGAACTTGTCCACATTATAAATACAACTTGCTCTCCAGCTAGTGTTGTGTTCTGCCTTGAAGTATTACTGTCTTTTATGTCGAGAATGTTGTGGGGATTGCTCCACCTCTTAAAAATTCTCGGTATGATGATACTTCGCACCATCACCATTCTTCATTGGTCCCCGTGTTGTTTTAATCGGGATACCAATATGCTAACAATGCTTCTTGAGATCTGTATTTCTAGCAACCCTATTGCTTCGAAGTTAACGATCGGCAGTTCGTTCTTAGACTGTTGGTTATGGAATCGTCACTCTAACATTGATCTTGCTACCTAAGGTCATATTTCGGGCACACCTTTCACGTAATGATTAATGGTGTATGTTTTTCCTCGAGCATACAACATTATATCATTTGAATTGACAAAGTGTTATCTTCTTGTTCACATTATTGCGGGAATTCATTTGTCTGGAATTCTCGATGATTGTCGCTGATCCCATCAGCCACCCCCTCATCCTCTCCTTGGTTTAATGATGAATTATTGGGGAACCCGCTCCCATAGTTCATTTCCCGAGAATCTTGCAATATCCGTCGATTTGTGTTGCACCTTTTCTTCTCGAACATCCCGAGTCTGAGGTATCATGGCACCAATCGGATCTGAATCTCGGTCAGATAAGATGGCTGGGACAACTTTCCAGGAGTTATAATATTTGTCCTTTGATGACTCAATAATATGATGTCATGCCTAGCATCCCTGGCTGGAGGACCTAACCTTGTAATCTATTTTGCAAGGATAACCATTCTTCCAGGAGGAAATTATAAGACTTATTCTATAAGTTGTTCCTGACGAATCCTTTGTGTATCCAAGTCCAACCTTTGCTTCAAGACCATGCCAATGCTATCTCGAAGCATGTCTGTGGTACTCCAATTCTCAACAAAGGCATTTGAAGCCCAATGCTAAATGTTTCTTGGTCAGTTATCCTAACACCTTTGTATGGGTAACATCTTGATTAATCCTTGCCTCTTTACCTAAATGATTGGGTACTTGCTCTCCTACCATGTATGCCATGTTCTGCTTGTCCATGGGAAGGATATACTCCTATTAATTGTGTGTAATCACAATTTTCCTTTTCATTTGTTTGTTTAACCTTTCTTTGATCTACATATAATCTAAGCAGTAATATTTTTCTGCTTATGTAAACACCTTGGTGTACAACTCTGTCAATAAGACCTTGATTCTATCGTTGATAACATCCCGGTACCACCGATTGAAGAAAACTTTGCTTACCGGTCCGCCTCGTTTCAACGAGCAAGAAAATGGTTCTCTTCATCCCCTGTCCTTGGTACCGACATTGTTGCCAACTTAGCTGATAGACTATCCTCTAACATGCCTTGCTTTCTGTGCAAGATGTCATCGCCTTCCTACTCTTAACCCACATGGTGGGCCCATAACCCACAGGTCCACGGGATCGAAACCTGACTCTCCTGTACAACCCTGATTCTAATGTATTCTTTGCACTTGCCTTAGTGTGTAAATCACGAGCTAAATGATACCATGTTTCATCCTGGTATCAAACACCATATTATTCTCGTTGATTAAGACCCCATTCCAGCTTCTGGTTAGGCATCGAATGATTGCCTACCCGATTGAAACTGAGGTACCACCGCTTATTGCTCTCAATGCATTCACTGAAATACTACTCGTAGGGTGCTTCATATATCACTTTCTGAATTCGCCGTCGTATGCACAGACTTCGTGGAGATACGTTCCTCCAAAGTTTTTCCCCTTGTCGCGTTCGTAGGACGATGGAGATCCCGAAGAAAGGATGATGACTTGATCACGATGACTTGAAGCAGAGGAACGAAGACATCAATGAAAGGGATCAACCTCTTCGAAAGGGCAGCCAAGACCGAGAAGACTCGTTAGGTTTTCGCTACCAGCACTTTCCCCCCTTACTCCACCGCTTAAATCTCGGGACGAGATTTCTTGTAGTGGAGGAGAATTGTGACGCCCGGATAATTAGGCTACAATAATTCCACATTAATTATGACAAGTCACCTCGGTTGCGGTTAATAAACTCGCATTGATTCGAAACCGATTCAAATTCAATTTCAAAATCGAGTCAAATGGTAAAAGTTTTCAAATATTAAAAATAAAATGTTCGGGTTGTACCAAATAATGCATAGGTAATTATGGTGGACAAATCACCCTTTAATAAAATGGTTAAATACTATAAAAAATTAAAACGGTAGCAAAAAAACAATTATTTAAATGCCTTTGGTATTTTGTAAAATACTAAACTATTTTATTTCGGCGTAAAAACTTTTTGTGGCAATGCCATTTATTGCATAGTATTTATGTGACTTAGTTCCACTTTTAACAAAAGGCATGTGAGGCCAAATAAATTGCAGAACGGTGTGGAAAATGAAAACACAACAAAATATGAAAAGGAACAAAACCCACTTCCCAACTGGGCTCTAGTCGATAGGAGCTGGCCCAACCCAGCTAGCGACGCCCTCCTCCTCTCTCCTCCACCTGTCGAACACGACCGAGCGCTGAAGGTCGTCCCAGCCGCGCCAGCTCGTCGCCCGCATCGCTACAGACGCGGTGGGGTGGATAAGAACGCCAGCGTCGACGCGTTGGATACTGCCGGGATCTTTTTCCCCTCCTCCACGAGCTGTTGCATCTTCTCCCGCCATGGCCGCTTCTGTCGTCATCGCCGACCTGCCTCACGCGTAGCCACAGAGCACCCCGCACCAAGCCACCGCGTCCACCGGCTCCACCGTAGACTGCATCGTCATCCACATCAACTTGTTGGAGCCGGGAGCCCCTGCATCAAGCCATGTGACGTCGTCTTCTTCCTCGGCCCCAACAAACTTCGCCACCGATTCCGGCAGCGTCGAGCCCTCCCCGAGCCCATCTTGCTCATCTACAGGCTCACTGTGAGCCCGTCTTCCTTTCCCGTCTGCTTCCCCCTCGGATTCATGTCGTATCACTGGCGTCCGCGAGCGCCGAACTCTGCCGTCCGCCATGGCCGACGGGGGTCGAGCACCCCATGCTCCTCTGCCCGAACCAGTGTTCCCTGTGTGCTCCTGGCACTGCCAAGAGGCCTACGAGCCCATCCGCTCGCCTTGTCGCGTCCTCTAGCCTTGAATCAACCCTTGCCGTCGCTCTGACCGCCGCCTCGCTCATCCCCTCCGCCGCGCCACAAGCATCCGCGCACGCCCCGCCGCCTGGCTTCGCATGCTCCGGCCGCGCCCTGGCCTCGCCGCACTGAGCACCCGTCGCGCCCACTACTGCGCCCTTTCCGCTGCCCGCTCCTGCTTGTCCGACCGCCATGCTCCGGGCCGCAGCCACGACCGCCCCTGCCCCCTTGCGCTTGACTGCTGCTGCCGCTTGCTACCCCCAACCGCCGCCGGCCTCCCCTGCCGCCTACCGATGCTCGCCGGTCCGGTGCCGCCTCCGGCCGTGCGCCTGGCCGCCGGCGCCCCGCCGGCGCCGTGCCCCGTTGCTGGCTTGGGCGAGCGGTGCCTAGCGCCCATCGCCCGCTTGCCCGTGCCCGCTTCGGCCACATGGGCCACTGGCGATTGGGCCCCGCCCCGTGGGGCCATTGACAGGGGGGCCCTAGCCCCCAGAAAGTTGGGAAAAAAATTAATTAGAAGAATTAAAAATTATATTAATTAATTAATTAACTAATTTAATTAACTTAATTAATCATGTTTAAATAACCTAATCAATTAACTAAACTAATTAAACATGTTTACTTAGTCTTAGTCAATGACAGAGGGACCCACATGTCAGTTTGACTGGTCAACAGTCAGTGTTGATCGCTGATGTCACGCTGATGTCATAAATCCTTTTTTGAATTAATTTAATTAATATTAAATTTCAGAAATTAATAAAAACTTTAGAAAATCATATCTTTTAAACCATAACTCGGATGAAAATACTTTGTACATGAAAGTTGCTCAGAACGACGAGACGAATCCGAATACGCGGTCCGTTCGTCCGCCACACATCTCTATCATACCGAGCATGCCACATTCCCCTCCGTTTCATCTGCCCGAAAATGCCTAACACCGGGAATACTTTCCCGGATGTTATTCCTCTTCGTCTGTATCACCGAGCACCGCGTTAGGTCACACGTAGCACCGTCTTTTGCCATGTTATGCTTTGTGATGCTATTGTTTGCTCTGTTATTTATCTGTTTCCCCTTCGTTGCTTATTTTCGGTAGACTCCGATACTGTGATAGACCCCGAGACCATTGATGCTTCGGTGTTCGACAACGGCTACGATTCCGAAGATACCTTTCGTCTGCAGAGCTTCCAGGCAAGCCCCCCCCCCTTGACCACCAGATATCGCCTATTCTCCTCCCTCTTACTCTTGCATTAGTTTACTACTGTTGTTGATTCGATAACTCCTATTCTGATGCATAGCCTGTCATTATTGCTACCACTGTTGATACCTTTACCTGTTATCCTAATGCTTAGTATAGGATGCTAGTATTTCATCAGTGGCCCTACACCCTTGTCCGTCTTCCCTGATATTCTATCGGGTCGTGATCACTTGGGTGTGATCACGGGTATACACTACATACACTTTACATGACACATGATGTGACTAAAGTCGGGTCGGCTCATTGAGTACCCGCAAGTGATTCGATGTGGGGGCTGAAAGGACAGGTGGCTCCGTCCAGGTAGTGATGGGCCTGAGTTCCCAACGGCTCCCCGAGTGGATCTTTGTGGCGAAGCGACAGGGCAGGTTGAGACACCCAGTGGAGAGGTGGCCTGGCCCTGGTCGTTGTCCGCGGTTGTTTCATAATAACACGCTTATCGAGATCTTGGTATTTGATCCGAGTCTGGCCATTTGGTCTATACGCACTAACCAGCTACGTGGGAATAGTTATGGGTACTCGACGTCGTGGTATCAGCCGAAGCCTTCTTGACATCAGTGACTTAGCGGCGCGCGCCGGATTGGACCGGAACGCCTACTCTGGTATTAGGAGAGGCTAGGTATGCTTACCGGCCGCCCTCGCAACGCGCAGGTGTGCATTGGGCGATGGGCCCAAACCCCCGTGCGCTTAGGGTTTAGACCGGTGTGCTGTCCTCTCTGCTGTGCTTAGGTAGGGCTGCGACGTGTTGATCTTCCGAGGCCGGGCATGACCCTGGAAAGTGTGTCCGGCCAAATGGGATCGAGCGTGCTGGGATATGTGGTGCACCCCTGCAGGGAAGTTAATCTATTCGAATAGCCGTGTCCCTCGGTAAAAGGACGACCCGGAGTTGTATTCCGACCTCATGACAACTAGAACTGGATACTTAATAAAACACACCCAGACATGTTCCAGATATAACTCGGTGGTTGCTCTCTCACAGGGTGATGTGCGGGAGGATCGCCGGGTAGGTTTATGCTATAAGATGTTACTTGGTGAACTCTTCTGCTACTCAAGACGGAGGCTGCGAGAAGCGAGGATGCTTGTTACTTACCCTCTACTCTCTTCTACTGCTGCAAGATGGAGGTTACGAGAAGCATAGTCTTCGATTGGATTAGCTATCCCCCATCTTATTCTGCTTTCTGCAGTTCAGTCCACATATATTACCCCTTTACACAGATATCATTACATTTGTAGTGTAGTTCCTTGCTTGCGAGTACTTTGGATGAGTACTCACGGTTGCTTTTCTCCCCCCCTTTTCCCCTCTTGTTCCTTCTTCTTGGATGATGCAACCAGATCGGTGGAGTCCAGGAGCCAGAGGATCTCGAGGAGGTTTCTACGTGGAGTTCGGCTTCGAGGAGTAGTTGGAGGTCCCAGGCAGGAGGCCTTGCCTTTTCGATCGTTGTTACTTTTGTGCTAGCCTTCTTAAGGCAAACTTGTTTAACTTATGTCTGTACTCAGATATTATTGCTTTCGCTGACTCTTGTGTTTTCGAGCTTATGTATTCGAGCCCTCTGGCTTGTAATATAAAGCTTGTATTATTTTAATTTGTGTCTAGAGTTGTGTTGTGATATCTTCCAGTGAGTCCCTGATCTTGGTCGTACACATTTGCGTGCATGATTAGTGTACGGACAAATCGGGGGCGTTTAAGCTTGGGGATGTTGATACGTCCAAAACGTATCTATAATTTCTGCTTGCTCCATGCTTCTTTTGTGTGATATTGCTATGATATTGATGCACTTCCATACACTTTTGATCATATTTGGACTAACCTATTAACTCAGTGCACCACAGTGCTAGTTATTGTTTTCTGCTGTTTTTTATTTCAGGTTTCCCCCATATTAAAAGTGCTCCAAAAATTCCAGGAAAAATATAGGAAAAATCAGCGTACAGGAAGCTTCGCGAAGAACCAAAGATGGGCCAGAGGGGAGCCAGGGGAGGCCCAGGCGGCCACCTGGCGCGGCCCCACCCCTGGCCGCGCCAGGGGGGCGCCTGGGGCCCCTGCTCCGCCTCTGGCTGCCCCCCTTCGCATATATATCCCTCTCGTCCCGAAACCCTCGAAGACAGAACCCTTTTTCGCGATCTCGCCTCTGTTCCGCCGCCGCAGCGCTTCCAAGATCGGGAGCATCAGGAGAACTCTTCCCGGCACCCTGCCGGAGGGGAGAACCACCACCGGGAGCTTCTCCACCACCATGGACGCTTCCCGGATGAGTCGTGAGTAGTCCACCTTGGACCATGGGTCCATGATCAGTAACTATGTGATGTTCTCCTCCCCTCTTTGCTCTTCATGGTTTAGACCTCGTGAGCTGCCCTACATGATCGAGGCACATATGTAATCTTTCTGCTGTTGCTTTGCTGAGTTTGCTAGGATCTGATGGATTATGAGACTATGTTCAGATTGTGTTTGAGTAATATATTTGATTCACCTCTTTTATATCTTTGTTCTTGAGTAATTCTTGCATGTTCTCCGTTGCTGTTTATTGCTTTGGCCAAGTAGTAGGTAGTAACTCCAAGAGGGAGCGTTATGCTTGATTGTGGGTTCATGCCCCCTGATGACTAGCTTGAGTGACAGAAACATGAGTCTAGGGGATGTGATGTTGCCACAAGGGAGAAAACAACGGTGCTTGTATTTGCGGGTGCAAGGATTGTTTACTTTACGCAAAGTTCTTTTAATGCAGTTGTCTGTTGCTTTGAGTTTACACTTTGGGTGGGATTCGCAACTTAATACCAGCGAGATGTTCTGGATAGATATCTCAAAGTGGATGATTAGTAGTAGATGCAGATGGATTTCGGTCTACTTGCCTTGGCGTACCGCCCATGCTTTTGAGCCTCTACCTTTCTTTGCAGCATAGTTAGCATTGGTTTGCGCACATAATCCTGACAATTGCCCAGCTGTAATTTGTTTACCTCGCTTTGCTGTTTTATCGTCTTTTGGGAGAGAGACATCACTAGTGAACATCATGGGACCCCGGTCCATATTACCACCGCTGATCACACCTTCTATTTACTTCCTGTTTTTATTTCCTAGTTGCAGTCATAGCTATCATTATTATCTCTTGTGTTTGATCCTTTGTAAACAATAAGGCCGGAGGGATTGACAACCTCTCTGTACTCGTTGGGAGCAAAGTTATCTGTATCTGTGTGCAGGTCCCGTCAACCGCTAAGTTTCTGGTGCCGTTGACACCTACTTGTCGACCCTCGGAGTCTCACGGGATTCGATCCTTGGTATCTTTGCCAAGGGAAATTTGCCGCTACGCTACATCTCAACCTTCCACTTGGGGTAACCAACGAGGGGCGAGAAGCCATCATCGCCCCTCGCCGCCGCCACCCCGCCGCAGACAGCCGCCGCCGGTAGTTCCCGATGAGGTACCGCCGCCGGTTTTATTTTTAGAAAAACCGTTGGTTTTTTTAGAACCCCTAGTCATTTTTTTATTAGATCGGTTTTTCTGTTTTATTTTTCTGGTTTAGTTAAGTAGTAAACGTTCACCCGTTCGTTTGTTCTAACGAACGAATTCACCGTTTAGTCTCAGTTGACGAACGTCCGTTCGTTAAGCTGTTTTAGTTTTCTTTTTCGCAGTTATTTTCTTATCGCGATCTCTAATCCGATCTTCGTTTTAGTTTAACTTTTCGCTCGTTTATCGGAATCAGGTGATTCAAGCGCCTGGAGTTTCGTATCAAAAATTCTCTTTCCGTTTAACCTAGTCGCTCAAGCGTTTGCCTCTGTTAAATTTGGACTTAGATCCAGATTGGTTCGGTAGTTGCTTCTCTTTCGCCGTTTGTCTTTCGTTGTTTCTTCTTTTGTCGTTTCTTTTGCAAACCGGAGTTCTTAAGTTGAACCTTCTGGTTAGATCTTTTATTCAAGTTTTACCCGTGCATTAGTAAAGTACTTATTGTGTGCTTGTTTGTTTGCGATAGAGTTCCCGGAGTGCGCCGCTTGCTACTTTGAATCTCTAGGTTTTGCGGATCATCGGCAAGGCAAGTAACACTTTGATCATACTTTCCAATTACCCAGTTTTCATTGCATTAGTCAAAACCCTCACACATTGCATGAGTAGGACCAATTAACTTGTGGGACTGGGAAGTAGATTGAGGTAGTACCTATTACCTACATTACATTCAAACCTTTGGGAGTTACTTCTACGCTTGCTGTTAGGACATGCTATGCTCGTAGACGTGGATTGGGTGAGTGAGATCCATGACAGATGTGAGTTTGTTAAATTAATGGTTCAACTTAAGGTGGCAACATTTATACACATCTGGGTCGATTGAGGCATCTGGGTATTCCAGGGATTGCCTGTTTTTCTTTGGACCGCCACCCGGGCTCAAAGGGATCATGAGATTATTCATACTAGAAACTTCCGTGTGCAGCCACAATGCTATTATGGGCTCTAGCATAGTATGAGTAAGTCGTGCGAACATTTATAGTGGTGAACTAAATGTAGGGGGGATGTAGGTTGGTACGGTTCACCCGGTCGTAGATGCTAGTGCTTCTGAAAGACTGTGTCTCGGTCATCCCTTTCTCAAACATCATGCAGTGCGAGAAATCCAACGTAGGAGATCGGGTCTTGTGGGGAAAAGTGCACAAATCTCTACAGAGTGTACAAACTGATCATGATTAGCCGTGTCCCCGATTACGGACGTCTTGAGTATCTAGTACTTGGATATCATGTGCATCTCATCATGTTACTTTAATTTAATACTGTTGGGTTTAATGATGAACTTTAATTGGGGTTGAGAGGATGTCTATCTTCTCAACGATGTTTCAACTACCATGATAGTTAATTAAAAATTTATTCCTTTGAAGTAGGGAAAAACTGGCTTTACGCAAAACTGTAACCATAGAGCTTTCCACCAGCCATATTGCATATAGTATAGCTTTACTTTCAATTGCTCTCTTGTGTTACTTTGCCAGCATATTCCATGTGCTGACCCGTTTTCGGGTTGCGACGTTTCATGTTGCAGACTTTTCAGACGACGAGTAAGATGCCTTTTTGGTCGTGGTTCTATACTCAGTGATGCCGCTGGAGTTGATGGACTCACTTATCTTCCAAGCCTTCCGCTGTTATCGTGTTAGATGGCCTTCAGCCATTTTTAATGTAATAAGTTCATCGTTGGAACTATCGATGTAATAAGTGTGTGATTGCTACTCTGATATAAATCCTTCAAGTACTGTGTGTGTCAGCATTACTGATCTAGGGATGACACTGATGCACAGAGATCAGACTGTTTGAGGTCTGGTCGCTACAATAGTGAAGTCAATCAGATAAGGCAAGCAGGCAATGACTTCACAACGTAAGACAGTAAGTAAAGGAAAGGAAAGGATAGAACCAGTAGCTCGGGGAAGACAGTGATTTGTTAGACCAATTACAGTTGTTGTGACAACTGTACGTCTGGTTAGGGAGGCTGAGATTCAACTCAGAAGACCATGTCTTCACCTTATTCCCCTTGAGCTAAGGACACCTAGTCCTCGCCCAATCACTCTGGTAAGTTTTCAAGGTAGGCTTCCAAACCTTCACAGACTTCGTTCACTGGCGATCCACAATGACTTTTGGATGCTCAGAACGCGACGTCTAACCGGCTGGAGGAAACACAGTCCTCAAGTGTAATAAGTCTTCAGGTCACACAGACAGAAATACTTTAGTGATGCCTAACACTCTTTGGCTCTGGGTGTTTTGGCTTTGTCCTCGCAAGGATCTCTCTCTCAAATGCTTCGGAGGTGGGTTTCTCTCAAACGACAAAAGTCGTGTAATAACTCTGAGCAGTCACCAATTTATGGTGTAGGGGGTGGGCTATTTATAGCCACTGGGCAACCCGACCTGATTTGTCCGAAATGACCCTGGGTCACTAAGGAACTGACACGTGTTCCAACGGTCAGATTTCAAACACTCACACGGCAACTTTACCTGGGCTACAAGCACTGTTCAAGAAATCTTCCGATTCAGCGATTTATCATCCGGTTTATCGCTACTCTTGGGGTGACCGATAAGATTATGCCTTATCTTCATCATTTATCATTTGGGCCAATTTATCGCTATGACAAGCGATTTATCGGGAATCTACCGATAAATCGGGCCTATTCGTAGCACTATGTTTGCAAGAACTATGTTTATTTGCGTTTTGTGGACCTTGTTACGCAATATGTAATGTTTTTTCTATTTTCTTTTGTCATTATATCATTATTCAAAGGCTAGGATTCAAGGTAACACTTCTATCCAATATTATTTTGGTGTTGAATATAGCATATTTTAGTGTTGGGAACCTGAGATTTGAAAAAAAATGGCCGATTATTAGTCGACCGATAAAATCGATTAATCGGCCGATTTCCGATTAATCTCTAATCTCCAGCTGACCGAGACGATAATGATAAGCGATATTCTCAACATTGGCTACAAGTGAAGCTGACTCATCCAGCTCTGGATAAGATTTGTTCTCATTGTCTTCGCTCGAAGACATAGGATTTGGTTGAGCATCACTTCAGTCACTCTGACTTAGTTCACTTGGACCCCACTTAACAGTACGGTGGTTCCTATGACTCAACAAAGAAGAAAAGGAAACAACGAAACATCTAAGTCTTCGCGCTCCATAGTCACACAATGTATTCTCTTGTCATAGTCTTCAATAAGATTATCTACATGTACCACCACTGTTGTCAATGTCTTCATACATTTTTAGGGGTCATCTCCGGTAGGTAAACCGAATCAATGAGGGACTACTACCTGTGTTATCCTGCAATTCTCACAAACACACTAGTCCCTCAACCAGGTTTGTCGTCAATACTCCAAAACCAACTAGGGGTGGCACTAGATGCACTTACAGGTGGGAAGCGAAATTATCCATCATCAGCCTCCAGTTCAAATCGGATATAATTCGGCTATGAGTCCCCTGCTAAGGAGAGGATTTTAATGAGTTTAGCACATCGCCTAAAGGTGAGCGCCGGAAGATATCTGTGGAGCTGAATTCGACGATAGGCGCCTGATCAGGCTCAAGGGACGCAGATACATATGGTTCGGAACCTGTAACCGGAGACGAGTCCGATGTTCCGGTAACACAGATCCCGCTCAAGGTTGGGTCTGTGTGCAGCTCCAGCGCCGTTGAGTCTGCGGATTCCGTGGCGGGGTTGAGCTTCCCGTCCTCGGGTGACGCGATCTGCTCCGGATCTAGGGCCAAATCAGTTACAGGTGCTATCCCCTGGATGTGATCCGATGACAGATTTAGGTCATGTTCATCGTGGTAGGAGGGAGCGGTCGCCATGGGCTTGAATCCGTCGGAGATCAAGTCTCTGCGAATATCAGCAACGTAGTTCAAGCTTCCAAACCTAACCTAATGGCCAGGGGCGTAGCTCTCAACCTGCTCGAGGTGGCCTTCTGTGTTGGCACGGAGCGTGAAGCCGCCAAACACAAAATGCTTGCCGGGAGGGAAGATCTCCTCGGAGGGTGCCGTCATTGTTGACGAAGCGATCCATCGGCCCTTCGGTCGACGACATAGTGGAACTCTCAATGAAAGCAACAATGTCGGTGTCCAGACCGGCGGATCTCGAGTAGGGGGTCCCGAGCTATGCGTCTGTGGATCGATGGTAACAGAAGACAAGGGACACAATGTTTACCCAGGTTCGAGCCCTCTCGATCGAGGTAAAACCATACTCCTGCTTGATTGATCTTGATGAATATGATTACAAGAGTTGATCTACCTCGATATCGTAATGGCTAAACCCTAGAAGTCTAACCAAGGTGATTGCTATGAATCGGCTATTGTTGTTCAGCCTCTACGGACTAAACCCTCCGGTTTATATATGCACCGGAGGGCCCTAGGGTTTGTACATGACCATATTGCAAAGGAAGGAAAGATTACACCCGAACCTAAAACATGTCATTATACGCACACAAGAGTCCTATCCGAATACGAGAGACGATCTTCAACGACGATCTTCATGGCCCACCTGTCCGGCCCACAACGAGTTATCCGGCCACATGAGGACCCCTCAATCTAGGACTCCTGTGACGCCCCGAGACCGATGCGCCAGGTGTCAGCCAGTTATTCATCGTCGTTGCCATGTCATCTTCTTGCGTGTTGCATCTTTGCCTTGTCATCATGTGCTTTGCATCAGCATGTTTTCAAAACTTGCATCCGTCCGAGCCCCCTCGTCCTTTCCGTTGTCCGTTCTAAGCCCAGACACACTCGCACGTGTCCGCGGCACCTCCGGATATTTATTTTATAAGTGGCCGATTTTTTTTCAGAATGGGATGAAACTTGGCGTGTGGTCTTATTATAGCATAGGTAAACCACCTGTCAAATTTCGTTGCATTCGGAGTTCGTTTGATAACCCAACCGTTAAACTATAGCGGCATTATCGCTGGATAAACGTCGGACGTTTCGGTCCCCGAAACAGCCGCCGGGCCTCACTTCTCTTCTCTCCTCTCAGCCCACACCCCCCTCTTCACAGCCACTAAACCAGCCCACTTGGCCCAGCTAACTGACCCCGCGACCAGAGCCGTCGGATCGAGATCCGAGGGTCCAGATCAGCCCCAAAACCCCTCAAACCCTAGCCTTCCATATATATAGGACCTCCTCATTCCTAATTTGGCAGCCTAGCCCCTCCACCTACCTCTAGCCCCCCTCCTCCTCAATTTCCGTGCCCTAATCATCAGCCAGCCACCTCCACCTCCAGATCCGGCGCAGCCCTGCCCGAGCCCACCACTTGGCGCCCCTCCATTGGTCCTCCGCCGCCCTGCAGACGCCCGTGGCCAACCGGAGCCGACCACGTCGTCGCCTCCACCGCGCCAGCACCGCGCGGGCCCGCTGGGGCCCATCCGCGGCCCGCCAGGCCCGAAGCTGGCCATCGCCAGATCCCGCTCGCCCGCTCCCCTCAGACCCTGAGCTCGCGCCTCCCGCGGCCGAGCGCCACCTCCCCTCCGCGCCGGCCGACGAGCCTTGCCGGTGCCTCCAGGTCCTTCCTCGCCACGCCTCTCTCTCCTTCACTCCGTCCTTCCTCTACCCCACCTTACCTCGCCAGCTCTCTCTCTCCCGCAGGTAGCCGCGCCCCGTTCTCGCCGCCCCGTCCCCGGTGGACCTCGCCTCCGTCGGGAATGGAAGCCCCGGGGCCAGATCCGCCCGGATCCGATCGGGCCCCGTCCCCTCGGCCTCCGTCGGGCTCCCTTGTAGCTCACGCCGCCGCCATGGCTCCTTCCCGTGAGGAGCACGACGCGAGGACGACGACCTCCAGCGCCTCACCTCGGCCTCGTGGGCCCCACGCCAAGGCCTGGCTTAGCTCCAGCTCCCTCGCCCGCCCAGCTGGCCTCCCACCGGCCCAGTCCCGCCGGGCCCATCCGCCTGGCCTGCTTCCTCTCCTCTTCATGGGCCGAGCCCACTAGGTGAGGTGCCCATCCCTGTCTAAGATCGCCATGTGCGCTATATAGTTTCCAATGCTCTGTTTATTTGGTCCAGCAAAACGTCCAAGTCCCGGAAACTCATAATTATGTGTGCATGTTTGCATAGTGATAACTTTGTGCATGTTGGTCCGATTTGAGCAAATGACATGTAAAAATGTTTGTCTCGTGATGCTCTTCATATTGTTGTACCGTGGCATGCTTGTTTGAGTTCATCTTGATGCCCTAATCATCGTTGCAAAAGTGCTATATGTTATAAGCTGCTGATAACTGTTATTTTGTTAGCATGTTTGTGAGGTGATAACTTTGTGCATGTTGGTCCAAATTGAGTGTATGATATGTCAAAATGTTCATTGTGAAGTGCTCTACAAGATGGTTGTTGTAGCATTCATGTTAGGTGACATATTACCATGTTTATCTTTGTTGCAAAAGTGCATGTGGCTGTTAAGTGCTGAAACTTGTTATGAGATGCTGATTTGTCATTTTTGTATCTTTATGTGTGATTTTTGTTTGAGTAACATGTCAATATGTTTTAGAAGCACAATCATGCCATGTTTGCTGTGGTGCAATCCACTTTTCATGATATGCCTTATTGTGAGTGCAACAAGCTTGCAAAGTGGCCTACTCGATGTTGTTATTTTCTGAGACTTGTTGATAACTGCTAAGTCTGAAACTGTTATAACCTGATGCCATGCTTGCTTGATGCCCCACTCAAATCCATGAATTCTTTGGATTGTCAAATGATCATGTCTTGTTGTCCATGTTACGCTCTATCCATCCATGCCCTTGTTTGCATATATGGCCTGCTGTAGCTTATTTATTTCTTGCTCTCAAGTTGCTATAAAATGTTTCTATCATCCTCTTATCAGCAAGTTCAGTTTTGCCATGTGAATAGCTAGTGTTCTATGCATCCTATGACCATGTTCTTGCCATGAGTAGCTTCATAAACATGTCTTCTTGCTGTTGGTTATATTCACATGCCATGATATACTTTGAGATGAGTTGCACAAACTTGCAAACATGCCTACTTGTCGTTGTTGCTGCCATGTCTAGTTTATTTCACTAAGTCTGTGAAACTGTTATCTTTTGCAATCTTGCCATGATGTTTTGAGCATGTTCTAGTGGTGTTTTGTAGTAGCTCATTGGTCATGCTTGTAGTGCTAGACATGTACATGCTTGCCATACCCTTTGTTGCTATGAAGTGTTATTGCATCATGTTGTTTTGATGTCAACTAAGTGTCATGTTGTTGTTTTGGACAGCTTGTTGTTATATCTTGTTTCGTGTGTATGTGTTGAATCGTTGCTCCGTTTTGAGCGTGCTTTATATGAAACTTGTGTGTTTTTGCATGTAGATGCATAATAACATGTTGTAAACCTGTTTGGAGTGTGTTTGCTTGATGTTTGGATGCATCTTGCATCTTTGACATGCTTGACTTGTTTTGCTCATATCTTCTAGGCCGTAGCTCCGAATTAAATAAACTTTATATGAAACTTGACTAGAATTTCGAGTAGATCATCATGGTGCATGTTAACTTGCTGTTTAACAACTTTAACTTAAGGTTTGTTAAGATCTGGACCAATTTCGAAAATTGCATATGAGGACTTACCGAAATTGTTATATATTGTTTCCGGCCTCATTTAAACTTGTTTGGTTGTGTTGTTCTTGTTTGCAGCATCCCTTGCCATGTTCTGCATCATACAGACTTCTCTTGCATCATACTTGGTTGAGCATTATGACATGTTCTTGTGTGGTGTGTTTACCGTGTTGCTTGCTTCTTCTCGTTAGTGCTTATTTCGTTGCGATCGTGAGGATTCGTTCAACTACACTTGATTCGTCTTCGTGGCTTCTTCTTGGTCTTCTTTATGGACTCGTTCTTCTTCCTTGCGAGATCTCAGGCTAGATGACCATCCCCTTGGATACCTTTACTATCATTGCCATGCTAGTTGTCTCGATGCTATCGCTATATGTCGCGCTACCTATCATTTGTTGTCAGCCTCTCCTTATTGACATGAAACCTCTAACCTTTGACACCTTCCCAGCAAAACCGTTGTTTGGCTAAGTTACCCGGTTGCTCATCCCCTCTTATAGCGTTGTTAGTTGCAGGTGAAGATGAAGATTGCTCCATGTTGGAGCTGGACGTTGTTGGAACATCACAATATCTATTAATTTAATTAATGCACATATATACTTGGCAATGGGTGGAAGTCTTGGCCTTTTGATTGGTGTTTTGTTCCACTCATGCCGCCTTAAGAACCGATAAACCGACGTTATGTTCCTTGATTTTGCGTTCCTAACACGGTTGGGGTTTATGGGCCCCCCTTGATAATTCGCCACTGCTTAAAGCTTTTCCAGCAAGACCCAACTTTGGTTTTACATTTGCCTAATAACTAAAAATTTGCATAGGGACTAGCTACCCCGAGGACTTAATTAACAACCCCCGGGCCAGTGCTCCTCATGAGTGTTGGTCCAAACGGGCGGACTGCAGGGCCACCTTGGGGAATCCCGAGGGATGGTATTTTCCTATAGACTGTCCCATCCGGTCGTGGCCTGAGACGAGATACGCGCGGCTAATATCAGGGTGTCGGCACGCCGGGAGGTCTTGCTGGATTAGTTATACCTTTGTCGAAATATCTTGAGCATGAGATTTCGAGAATACTCGGGTCTTCCCACTTTGGAGTTGCGACTCCGCAGATCGTGAGCTTGTGATGGGATAAGTTGGGACACCCTTGCAGGGTTTGATCTTTCGAAAGCCGTGCCCGTGGTTATGTGGCAAATGGGAATTTGTTAATATCCGGTTGTAGAAAACTTGACAGAGGATCCGGTAATAAAATACACGACCGTCTGAGTAACCGTGACTGTCTCTTTTCACTTTGAGAAGAGAACACGGTGGGGTTATGTTTGACTCGCAGGTAGTTCAGGATCTCTAGCGATCATTACTAGTATGCGGCCGTTTGCGTAGAGGCTCATCTTATTCTTGTACTCGTAAGTTAGCCACCATACTTTTGCTTAGCCGCTGCTGCAACCTCACCACTATCCTTCCCATAACCAATAAAGCTTTGCTAGTCTTGATACCCATGGTTATGGGATTGCTGAGTCTTCGTGGCTCACAGATACTATAACAACAGTTACAGGTGCAGGTTTCCGACGTCTTGACGTGAGAGCGATGCTTATTTCTGTTGGAGTTCTTTCTTCTTCTTCGTCGGTCTTGGGTTAGGTTCCTGGTCGGCAGCCTGTGATAGCAGGATGGATGTCGTTGTGCTTTTCATGTTTGCATCCGTAGTCGGATGCCTTGAATTGATGTTGTTGTATTCATGTGACTTGTATGAATTGTTGTATCCCCATGTATGTATGTAATGGTACGATGTGATGATATCCATCTTGCTAAACGCCTGAAATGCGGTTGTGTCTCAATCACAAGTTTTTATCTAGTGATCGAGATAGAATCGTATATTGGGCGTGACAACTCCCTCAACTGGCCTCCTCTCCAAGTCACGTAGGTGTCTTCTGGTCCAAGAAAAATCATCGTAGAGTTTTATTCCGTTTGGACTCCGTTTGATATTCCTTTTTTGTAGAAGTCAAAAATGAGGAAAAAACAGAAACTGGCACTAGACACAAGTTAGTCCCAAAAATGATATAAAATAGCATATTAATGCAGAGAACGGACGTTTGGCTCTCGACCTCCATGGAGGCCTTTATTTTTGGAAAATTCAAAATTCAAACTTTTTTATGTCAAAAAAATCAAAAAAAAATTGCGCAAGTAAACAAGGATGTTATGTGTATGTGTGTACAAATTCAGGATGAAATGCGTTGAAATGTGACCTATACAAAAAAGATAAATTCATGGCCTAGGAGGATGAATAGTATCTTGTGTTAAAAAGCCCTATATTTGTCTTTTTTTGCACAGGGCTCATTTCAACGTATTTTGCCCTGAAAATTTACACAAACGTGTGTTATGCCTTCATGTATATATGTATTTATTTTTAGAATTTTTTGTAATATAAAAATATGAAATTTTAAATTTGAATTTGGAGGGCTCCGTGGAGGACCAGCTCCATAGGCAATTTCCGATTAATGCATATAAAACATCCAAAGTTGATAATATAATAACATGGAACAATAAAAAAGTGTAGATACGTTGTAGACGTATCTGACGCCGCGCCAATGACGTTGCCCGGACCCTCCCGCTCGTCGTGAAGCTCCGATCGATGTGCGCCCGTCCATGAATGTCGCCCACCACCGCAAGCTCAATCTGCTCTGGATGGGTAGCGGGGCATTGCTGGTTCCTCGTGCCCGTGTCGGCGCCAGCGCGGACGAGGACGCCCGAATCTGAGGCATGGGATGCCCGCCGTGAGTGACAGTGGGCAAGCGAGAGGGCAACGGCGC
>LR738712.1:469274890-469294608 GCA_902687465.1 Secale cereale | reverse complement strand
CCCCGCAGTCGAAGCATCGCCGGTTAGGTAGTCCCTTCGTCATGACATCGACGAACTACTGATCGGTGGGCACATGGAGAACTCGAACACGACCAAGTGCGACGTGCTCCCTGACGAAGTGGATGTCGAGCTCAATATGCTTCGTCCGCCGGTGATGGACAGGGTTTGCGGCGAGATAAACCGCGGAGACGTTGTCACAATAAACAAGCGTCACCTTGGTGACCTCGCATAGCAACTCCTGAAGTAGCTGTCGTAGCCAAGAGCACTCCGTGACGGCGTTGGCCACAGCCCTGTACTCAGCCTCGACGCTCGATCGTGAGATCGTGGGTTGTCGTTTAGACGACCACGAAATCAGAGAGGGCCCAAGGTAGACGCAGTAGCTGGAAGTGGAGCGTCGAGTGTCGGGACACCCAGCCCAGTCGGCGTCCGAGTAGGCGACAAGGCTGGTGTCAGGTGATGCCGTCAGAGCGAGACCCATAGCTATGGTGCCACGTATATACCGAAGAATACGTTTCACCAGAGCCCAATGTGTATCGCGAGGAGCATGCATATGGAGACACACCTGCTGGACAGCGTACTGAATGTCCGGACGCGTCAGTGTGAGGTACTGAAGCGCACCGACGATGGAGCGGTAGAAGGGAGCGTCGGACGCCGGAGAGCCCTCGACGGCGGACACCTTAGCCTTCGTGTCGACAGGCGTGGGAGCAGGCTTGCAGTTAAGCATGCCCGCTCGCTCCAGAAGCTCGTAGGCGTACTTCTGCTGATGTAGGAAGAAGCCAGTGGCCCGGCGGACAACCTCGATGCCGAGGAAGTAGTGGAGAGCCCCCAAGTCCTTGAGGGCGAACTCGGTGCCGAGGCGAGCTATGATCTGCTGAAGGAGCGCTTGCGAGGAGGCAGTCAAGATGATGTCATCGACGCACAGGAGGAGGTACGCGGTGGCGGAATCCTGATGATAAACAAACAGGGAGGCATCGGACTGTGTGGACCGGAACCCCTGCTGCTGAAGGAAGGCCGCGATCCGCTGGTACCAGGCCCGAGGTGCCTGCTTCAACCCATAAAGAGAACGGGAGAGCAAGCACACGTGGTCCGGATAGTCGGTGTCGACGAAACCAGTAGGCTGCTGACAGAACACCTGCTCGTCGAGATGGCCATGCAGAAAAGCATTAGACACATCGAGTTGGTGGACTGGCCAGGCGCGAGAGACAGCAAGCTGGAGGACGGCGCGAATCGTGCCCGGTTTGACAACCGGGGCGAAGGTGTCGGTGAAGTCCACGCCGGCGCGCTGGCGAAAGACGCGCACCACCCAACGCGCCTTGTAGCGCTCGAGAGAGCCGTCCGGGCGAGTCTTGTGGCGGAAGACCCACTTGCCAGTGATGACATTGGCACGGGGAGGCCGCGGGACAAGCTGCCTCGTACGATTGCGCTGCAGGGCGTCGAACTCCTCACGCATCGCAACAAGCCAGTTCGGATCCCGAAGGCCTGCGCGAGCAGAGGTGGGGAGTGGGGACGGTGCCGAGGTAGATGCAGCACACGCATACTCGTCAGATGTGTAGCGCGTGCTAGGACGTAGTTTCCCAGTCCGAGCCCGAGTGACCACACCAGTGAGGGGTGCAGCCGCGACGACGGGGGCGGTCGAGGGACCCACCGGGGAGGCCGCGACGGGGGCCGGTGCCGCAGCGGGGGCCGCGACTGGGGCAACCGAGGGGGCCGCCGAGGGGGCCACAACAGGGGTCGCCGGGGGAGCCGCCGAGGGGGCGTCGGCGTCTGGGGCGGCCGAGGAGGCCACGACGACGGGGGCCGCCGGCGCTGGGAGCGCGGGCATTGCCGAGGGTGCCACGGCGACGGGGGCCGCCGGGGCGGGGAGCGCGGGCAAGGCCGAGGCCAGTGCGCGGTCGGACGGTTCGCCAGAGGTGGAGGCAGGGGCGAACCGGGCCGCGGGAGACGCCGAGGGTGACGGTACCTGCTGAAACGGGAACACCAGCTCATCAAAGTACACATGCCGCGAAGTGAAAATGCGGTGGGACACTGGATCATAGCACCGGTAACCTTTGGTGTTGGATGGATAACCAAGGAAGATACACGGAAGTGACCGGGGAGCGAGTTTGTGAGGAGCGGTGGACGCGGTGCTGGGATAACAGAGACACCCGAAGATGCGAAGGTCATCATAAGATGGAACCGCACCGAAGAGGAGCTGGTGAGGAGTGTAGTTCCAGCGTGAGCGACACGGGCGAATGTTAATAAGGAGGCTGGCGGTCGCGAGCGCGTCCGGCCAGAACCGAGGAGGCACGTAGGAGTGGAATAGCAACGTGCGGACACAGTCGTTAAGAGTGCGAATGACGCGCTCGGCGCGACCATTCTGTTGGGACGTGTAGGGACAAGTGAGGCGAAAGATGGTGCCGTGCGACGCAAGAAGATTGCGGACGGCGAAGTTGTCAAACTCCTTGCCGTTGTGAGTTTGTAAAGCGAGAATAGGACGACCGAACTGTGTGGTGACATATAAATAAAAGGCTGTGAGTGTGGCTAGAACGTCGGACTTGCGACGGAGAGGGATGGTCCACACATAATGAGTAAAGTCATCCAATATCACCAGATAGTATAAAAAGCCCGTGTTGCTTGCAACCGAGGACGTCCAAACATCACCATGCAATAACTGAAACGGAAAGGTGGAAATATTTGTAGACTCGCTAAAGGGAAGACGAACGTGCTTGCCAAGACGGCAAGCCTCACAAGTGTGGTTGTCAACCTTATTACATGAGAAAGAAAAACTCTGAAGAATCTGACGCATATCGGTGGAGTTAGGATGACCGAGGCGGGCGTGCCAAAGATCGACACTAGCGGCGAAGGCGGCGGGGCGACGGGTGGAGGTGGCGCCGGAGGGATGCACCGGATAAAGCTCGTTCGGGCTGTCACATCTGTGGAGAACCATCCGTGTACGGGCGTCCTTCACAGAAAAACCGATATTGTCAAATTCAACAGTGATAGGATTGTCACGAGTAAGGCGACGAACAGAAACTAGATTGGTGACTAAGTTAGGAGACACAAGAACATTAGACATGTTAACAGGAGTAGAAGAAGAAGGAAAAGACATATGACCGACATGTGTAATGGGTAGAGAGGAACCGTTACCAACGGTGATGCGAGTAGGAGTATGAATAGGGGTGGCAGACATGAGGTTACCGGGATGAGCAGTCATGTGAGCGGTGGCGCCCGAGTCCATGTACCAGTCACCACCGCCACCGTAGGAACTGGGTGGCGGGGCGGAGTGCAGGGCAGCGAGGAGGGCCGGGTCCCACGGTGGCGGCCTGAGGAGGGTAAGACCCGCCGTAGGCCGGCGCGGTGGCGGCGCCATAAGCGGGTGCGGCACCATAGCCGCTGTAGGGCGCATCATTCTGCGCGACGAAGAGAGCCTGATGACTCGTCGGACGGGGCCCGAGGATGCCCGGCGCGGGAGCCCGAGGGATCGGCATGGAGTACGCGTGGACGACGCCAGTCCACGGGTTGGTGCCGTATGTCCATGGAGGGGTGAGCTGCTGCTGCTGCTGACGAGGGCCCCCCCGGTGCCTGTTGCTGCTTGCGGCCGCCCCCGCGACGGTTGCCGCGACACCCGCCACCGGGCTGCTGGGGGGTAGCGGGAGGAGCGGGGGGGCGCGGGCGGCAGGGGGAAATACCCCGGAGGCGCGGGAGGCGGCGGCTGCTGGCGTGACGCGGGTGGGGCGGCGGGTGGTGGGGCGCCACGGGAGGTGCCGGCGGCGAGGGCGTGATGCTGCACACGCTTCTTGACTCCCTTCATCCGGCGCTCCTTCAACCACAAGTACGCCACGAATTTGGGGAAGGAGGGCTCCGGCATCAAGGTGAGGTTGGAGGCGGCGTTGCCGAAGTCCTCGTTGAGGCCGGCGGTGAGAGTGCTGAGGAGGAGGTCGTCATCAATCTTGGCGTCAATGTCGCGGAGCTCATCCGCCAACGTCTTCAGGCGGCGGAAGTAGTCATCAATGGACCGGTCATCCTGGTGACAGTCAAAAAATTCCTGCTGCAAAAAAACGCGGCGCTGAAGCTTGTTGTCGGTGAAGAGGCCGTTCAGCTTGACCCACAGGGCGCGAGCGTCGTCGCCAGCACTCACGACCGTGTGGAACAAGTCCTTGGAGATGGTGGTGAAGAACCACCGGATGATGGTGGCGTCGATGGCGATCCACTCGGTGTCGCCCATCATGTCGCGAGAGTCGATGGTGCCGTCCACATGATCCATGAGGCTGTTCTCGCGGAAGAGCAGCGTGAAGTACGTCTTCCACGCGAAGTATGTGGAGTTGGAGGCGTCGAGGACGACGGGAACGCGTGTGTGGATGTTGATGTCGCGGATCTCAGCAGGGTCAACCGCGAAGGGGTTGGAGGAGGCGGACGACATGGTGGCGGCGCGGCGGGGTAAGGCGGCGCGGCGACGGAGAGAGGGGGGCGGCGGCTGCGGCGTGGGGCAGCGGCGGCGGCAGCCCGAGGCGGCGGCGGCGGGTAGAGGCGGCGCGGCGGCGGCGTGGGGCGGCGGCGGTAGGGAGAGGCGGCATGGCGGGAGGGCGGCGCGGCAGGGAGAGGAGTGGCGGCGGCGGCGTGGGGCGGCGGCGGTGGCGACGGTAGGTCGCGGCGGCGACGGCTAGGGTTAGCGGAAGCGGTAGGATCGACTTGCGATAGATACCATGTAGAGAATGATTTGGTGCATCGATAATTGATTGATCATGCACTAGACACATATATATAGGTGCTAGGGGTACGACCGGTGTCTTGTCTCTCAAAATACAAGTAAATACAGAGGGAGAAAGACACACCAGGTACAGCATACAAAACCCAGACTTACGTACATGTACACATGTTCAACACCGGCCAATGGAGGGGTGGATCCGGCCGTGGTGACGGAGCTGGCGGCGGTTGGAAGGTAGGTCGATGGAGAGGGGAACTTCTCAGCAACGCAACAATTCGAGAGAGAGGGGAACCACTCGAGTGTAACGCGTGTGACCGTATCGAGTGGGGCTGGCTCTATATGATTTTTGAGTTTGCTAAAACGGTATCTCTCTAAAACATTTTTTAGCGGGGGCATTTTTTTAAAATATGGGCAACTTCTCTTTCTTGTTTTCTGGAGCTGGGCTTTCCGAGCTTCGAGTTTTACACACGAGAAGGATTCAACTTCCTGAACACAACTTCTAGGTGCTCAAAGTTCGGCATAGCTTCTGTCCAGAAATTTGAGGAGCTAGATGCTGGAGGAGTTCACATGGCCTAAAGCTAGCCACAAAGTCCGGTCACATTTGATGTAAATTTAAACAAACTGGACAACTTTCATTCAAGCTTAAATATTTTTTTTACATAAAATCGGATGATTTTCATTTCGAATATTTCAACTAAACTATAACAAACTAGGCTATTCTAACCTAGTCAAAATGCACGCCGACGACCGTTTCCCACGACATGTCTTCCCCATATGTCTGACAGCAAACTCGTCGGTGCGTGATGAGCCCCGGGACTGAAGCTTCGCGGGAGGGGAAGAACAGTGGCTTCCGCCTCCGCAAGGCGGGCACGCTCACCGGCTGTGATGCCCGGATAGATGGTGGCAGTGGCCTTCGTGGGACCCAAGTGGTGGCGGCCTCCCATGTTCTACTCTTCCTCGCTATTGGCGGCAGACGTGGACTTGTCAGCCTCGTCTTCCTGGTGGCCAGTGCCACCGTCAAATTCCTCCGCCACCACGTCGATCTCCGCAAACATAGCGTCTTTCACCGCCCGTAGGATGCGCAGTTGCCATCGCTCGCAAGGGATGTCCTGGGTGGTGTGGTAGGACAGGAGCAACGCCTTCTGTGCATCCACGTCCACCACCATGCTTGTGATGACATTGTCGGTCGTCTGGTCGTGGGTGATTTGCTCCTCCGCGGGCTAGTGCTCGTTGAGGAGCTACATGTTGTACCTCTAGTCATCCTATGCCTACTGGGAATGCGGCCGCGACTCTTCCACCACCATGTCAGTGTAGTGTGTCGTGGTACTAAGTATGACAGTAAGAGTAGGGGCTACGTAGGAGGCAAGGCCCTAACTATGGCGAGGTTGTACACACGAGTTTACGAGTTCAGCCCCTCTCGAAGGAGGTAAAAGCCCTACGTCTCGGTGCCCTGAGGCGATCTACTGGAATATGGGGTGTGTGTTACAGGGGGTGCGAACCCTTGTACCAGAGGAGGAGGTGGCTTATATAGAGTGCGCCAGGACCCCAGCCATTCCCCGTACATAGGGTTCAATGTACATAAAGACATGACATTACTGATAACGCCTGCTATACAGAGCTATAAATGGCCTTTAAGACTACAGAGTGAATGCCTGACCGTTGTCATCTTGAGTGACCTTTGATCTTCTGTACTCCGAGTGGTTTTCTTGTATAGTCGAGTGACTTCTTCCTGGTCGTATGGAATTGGGATATCCGAGTGAGATATTTGGTCGAGTGGATCGCACTCCTCGGTTACTTCAGTCGGTATCCTTTGCTATCTTTTGAATGTCCTTGACTCCAGGGTAGTGACCTTGGGTAGGGTGCGTAGGTCAGGCCTATGACCCTACCCTAGGTCTATGTCATTGTCCCCGAATGAATTGAGGTCCGAGTTAAAAGAGAGTTGAAGCTGATCCCGATCTGATTCTTATGCTACGGAGGCATTTTTCTTGAACCTAGGAATCAGGCTGATCCTTCAACTTTATTTCAGTCGCCTTGATCGATTCAGAAGTCGTTGAGTGAACTATGCTGGTAATATTTGAGTGTTGATGAGGCACGAAATCTTCGGCGGGATCGGTTGCTCTGTGGTTCTCGGATTTCACGGGATTCAGAATTTTGGGGAAGCGCGCGGGACGTAGAGCACCACAGTAAACGGACTGGATAGACGGGGGCACCTCAATTCTCGTGCCACGTTTTCCGCCATGTACCGGGCACGCGACTATTGCGGGATTTGATAGGATTGTTCAAGCCCACAAGTCAGCCACTCGGAAGCAGGCCCATAAAATGGCGTCGAGGCCGAAACGTCTACACTGTGCGCCTTGTTCCTCTTCTCCCTCCTCTGCTTCTCCACCGCACCTTTCTCCACTCTCAACGCCGCCGCTCTCCCCGTGCGCAGTCCGCCGTAATGGGAAAAGACATGACAACGGCTCTGGAGCGCGCGAAGAAGGCACCGACGATGGGGAAAGGCAAGGAGACGAGTCGGGGATCGTCGTCGGGATCCGGTCTGCCGCTTGGTTGGATCCAGGGGGACTGGATTCGATCCGCGATCCGGCAAGAAGACATGCAGGAGCTGGTTGATGGTTGTTTGATTGCCCATGAGTCTTGGAGGCTGCCGGGGAACGAGACCGAGCCTCAGCCGCGGGAGGGTGAGTGTGTCCTCCTCGCAACCCATGTCGATCGCGGTTTCTCCCTGCCTCTGCATCCTTTTTTCGGGGGTTTCTTGAACTTCTTCGGTGCTCAACTTCATAATTTCCCTCCCAACACAATCACATACCTCACTGCATATGTCTCTCTGTGTGAAAACTTCTTGGGTTGTCGACCGCATTGGGGTCTGTTTAAGCACACCTTTACTTGCCGCTCTCAAGCTATGAAGAAGGCGAATCCGACTGATGAAAAAACGCTCATGATCCAAAAATGCGGGGGTTTAGGGGTTCAGACGAGGGGTAGGAGCACTTTTCCCACTATGACCCTTCCCGAGTCGGTCAGATGGTGGCAGTCGACCTGGTTCTACTTCAAAGATGTTCCGACTCCGGGACAGTCGACCGGTCTTCCCCCTTTTACCTTGGATCGGGTCAGCCAACCCTCCTCGTTAATTGTGACTCTAGCAGAGAAAGTAGAGGTGGACATGTTAGTCGACCGAGTAGTCCAACTAGTCTGGGGTGGTCTGACTGGCATGGATTTGCTGGAGGTGTTTCTCAGTCGGTGCATCCAGCCTCTCCAAGCCCGTGATCATCCAATGTGGATGTATTCAGGCACCAATGACACCGCTCGGGTCCACCCGGAGGAGGTCAACGAGTAGACGGTGGAACAGTGGTTGCGGAGCATCACCGAAAACAAGGACAACCCCAGGGGGACCAGGAGAGTTCTTCCATTCGACGCAACCCATGAGCCGGACAAGGTCTTACCTTTGTTACTGAGTGTCTTTTTTTGTTCCAATTTGTAGCTGTCTTTGAACCTGATTGATGTTTGTTCAACTCTTTGCCTCGCAGATTTATACTGAGATGTACTCGATGCCCAATGGAGAGCAAGTCTAGGAGGGAGTGCAGGGTGGAGGTGAGGTCGCCGACTGGAGATCCGATGATGAAAGCGAGGACTCAAGCAGTAGCGAGGAAGTCGGCTCACCACCTCATTCCGAGAGGCGCTCCAAGTAGACACATGATCAAGTGGATGCACGCGGCAAAGCGGCTCTGCCAAGCACGCAGGCACCGAAGCGCACTCGGACATCTACATCCAATCCGACTAAGAAGGCATCTAAGCAGCTTAAGGTTGCGCCTATAAATCCTCGGAAGGCTCTGCCTAAGATCAAGGTGGACGTTCCGATTGCCTCCACGTAAATGTTCCTCTTCTTTGCTCTTCTTTTGTTCGAGAACTTTTATGTGTGTTGCCGATTCATCCGCCTGTTTGACCGAGTGAATTCTGAAACTTCTAGTCCTGCTGCTTCTGGGACTTCCATGGATATTGACAAGGATCAATACGGTGAGGAGACTGAAGATGCGGCCACTTCCAGCGCGGGTATAGCTCCACAACCACGTCCTTACTTTGCTGACTGCTCTGTCGGTCGAATGTTTTGCAGCACCACTCAATGTTATTGAACTATCGGATGATGATGATGAGTATGAACTATGAAGAGGTGCCCCGAAGGAGCACAGGAAGGAGGGGCTGGAAGGTGCTCGCGACTCCAGACGCCCAGCAATTTGGCGATCCAGTTCGGGCTTCTGTTTCCTTTGTTGTTCCTGTGTTGACTGATCATACTTCGGTGTCGAATGCCCAAGTCCTTGCCACGTCATGCAACTCCACACTTCAGATCGACTGGCTTCTTTGACTGTTCCACCAACCTCGCTCTTCATTACCCATCATGTCCCAGAGGACCCAGTGAGTGCGGCTAAGGAGGCTATACGGCAAGCAGGTCTGATGATGGAACAAATGAAGGTGGTGCACGAGGCTGGCAAGGCTGCCTACAATGCCAGATCTACTCTTCGAATCAATGTCCAGGTGAGTTCTGTTCCGACTGAGTTCTTTACTCTGCTAGGATATTCTACCTGAAAACTGCTACTTTGTTATTTGCAAGATGATGTCCGTGGATGAGCGTTTGAAACCTTTATTGCTCTTTTCTTTATTCACCCACTGGTGCTTTAGCTTTTGCTGTATAGTTCTTGTACTTGAGTTGACCAGGTCGTGTCGAATATATCCTTGAAACAGTGGGGGCACGCAGAGTGCACCCACTAGGTGTAGTCCCCAGGACCATGGTCAACTGCGGGTCGGCTGTGTTCTAAGAACGAATGTTATTGTTGTTGTTTCTTGAACCAGTGGGGGCACGCTGAGTGCACCCACTGGGTGTAGTCCCCGAGACCATAGTCGACTGCGGGCAGTCGGCTGTGGTCTAAGAACAGTGCCATTTTTTTACTCCTTCCACTCGTACCGAACGGATCGCGTCGAGTGGGAAATCAAACTAGTGGGGGCATGCCAAGTGCACCCACTAGGTGTACTGTCGTTGTACTAGGCCTGATAGTGAGAGTATGGGGTACGTAGGAGGAGGCAAGGTCCTAGCTACGTCAAGGTTGTACACACGAGTTTTACGAGTTCATGCCCCTATCGGAGGAGGTAAAAGCCCTACGTCTCGGTGCCCAGAGGCTGTCGACTGGAATATGGGAATGTGTGTGTGTTACAGGGGGTGTGAACCCTTGTATCGGAGGAGGGGGTGGCTTATATAGAGTGTGCCAGGACCCCAGCTGCCCCATGTTACAAAGGGTTCAATGTACATAAAGACATGGCGTTACTGATAACGCATGTAATAAAGAGCTGTAATGGACTTTAAGACTATAGAGTGAATGCTCGACCGTTGCTAGTCGTGTGTGACCTTAGACCTTCTACGCTCCGAGTGGTTTCTTGCACGGTCGAGTGACTTCATTCTGGTCGAATGGAATTGGGGTATCCGAGTGAGATATATGGTCGAGTGGATTGCACTCCTTGGTCACTTCAGTCAGTATCTTTTGTCATCCTTGGAATGTCTTTGATCCTAGGGTAGTGACCTTGGGTAGGGCGTCTAGGTCAGGCCTATGACCCTACCCTAAGTCTATGGTATCATCAGTAGCCCCCGAATGGATTGAGGTCCGAGTGAAAAGAGAGTTGAAGTTGATTCTGACCCGATTCTTGTGCTCCGGAGGCATTCTCTTTGAACCTGGGAATCAAGCTGGTCCTTCAACCTTATTTCAGTCGCCTTGATCAATTCAGAAATCGTCGAGTGAACTATGCGAGTAACCTTCGAGTGTTGATGAGGCGCAGGATCTTCGGTGCGATTGGTTGCTCTGCGGTTGCCGGATTTTTCGGGATTCGAATTTCGGGGAAGCGCGCGGGACGGAGCGAGCCGTAGTAATCAGACCGGATATACACGGACGCCTTGATTCTAGCACCACCTTTTCCGCCATGTATCGGGCGTGCGACTTTTGCGGGATTTGACAGCATTGCTCGGGCCCACAAGTGAGTCACTCGACCGCAGGTCCATAAAAGGGCGTCGGGGCCAATGCGTAGGCAATGTGCGCTTCGTACTTCTTCTTCCTCCTTTGCTTCTCCACCGCACCTATGCCCCTTGCAAACCGCCGCTCTGCCCGTGCGTAGCTCACCACCATGTGTAAAGACAAGATGGCGGCCCTGGAGTGCGCGAAGAAGGCGCCGACGATGGGGAAGGGCAAGAAGGCGATCTGGGGGTCGACGTCGAAAACTGGGCTGCCGCCCGGTTGGATCAAGGGGGACCTGATCCGATCTTCGATGCGGCAGGAGGACATGGAGGAGCTAGTTGATGGGGCCTGATTGCCCATGAGTCCTGGAGGCTGCCGGGGGATGAGATCGAGCCGCAGTCGTAGGAGGGCGAGTGTGTCCTCCTTGCGACCCACGTCGACTGAGGTTTCTCCTTGCCTTTGCATCCTTTTTTTCCGGGGTTTTCTGAACTTCTACGGCACCCAACTGCACCACTTTTATCCCAACACTATCACATATCTCGCTGTCTTCATCTCTGTGTGTGAGAATTTCTTGGGCTATCGACCGCACTGGGGTCTGTTCAAGCACATTTTCACTTGCCTCTCCCAAGCCGTCAAGAAGGCGAACCCGACTTACGAGAAGACGCACGTGATCTAGATGTGCGGTGGCTTAGGTATACAGACTAGGGGTAGGAGCACCTTTCCCACCATGACTCTTCTTGAGTCGGTCAAAGGGTGGCAGTCGACCTGGTTCTACTGCAAGGATATTCCGACCCCAGGTCAGTCGACTAGTCCTCCTCCTTTCACCTTAGATCGAGTCAGTCAGCCTCCCTCGTTGGTTGTGAGTCGGGCTGAGAAAGTGGAAGTGGATATGTTGGTCGGGCGAGTGGTCCAACTAGTCCACGACGGTGTGACCGGGATGGACCTGCTGGAGGTATTTCTCAGTTGACGGATTCAACCTCTCCAAGATCGTGATCATCGGATGTGGATGTACTCGGGCACCAATGACACCGCTCGGGTCCACCCGGAGGAGGTCACCGAGAAGACGGTGGAGCAATGGTTGCGGAGCATTACCGGGAACAAGGACAACCCCAGGGGGGCCAGGAGAGTCCGTCCATTCGACGCAGGCCACGAGCTGGACAAGGTTCGACTTCTGTTCCCAGTGAATTTTCTGTTTCAATTTGTAGCTGTCTCTGAACCCGATTGATGTTTGATCAACTCTTCGCCCTGCAGATTTATACTGAGCTGTACTCGATGCCCAATGGAGAGCAAGTCCAGGAGGGAGTGGAGGGCGTCGGTGAGGTCACCGACTGGAGGTCCGATGAAGAGACCGACGAGGAAAGTGAGGACTCAAGCAGTGGTGAGGAGGTCGAATCGCCGCCTCACATCGAGAGGCGCTCCAAGTTGACACATGATCCACAAAGCGCGCACGCCAAGGCAGCTCCCTCCAATACGCAGGTACAGAAACACACTCCGACGACTTCACATGATCCGACTGAGAAGGCCCCTAAGCAGCTTAAGGTTGCGCCTTTAAAGCCTCGGAAGGCCCTGCCTAAGATCAAGATGGACGTTCCGATTGCTTCCACGTGAGTGTTATTCTTCTCTGTTGTTCTCTTGTTCGGGAAATCTTATGCATCTTATCGATTCATCTGTCTGTTTGACCGTGTGAGTTCTGAAACTTCTAGTGCTGCTGCTTCTGGGACCTCTATGGAGATTGACAAGGGCCACAACGATGTGGAGACTACGACATGGCCACTTCCAGCGTAGGTATAGCTCTTCGGCCATGTCTTTGTTTTGTTGATCGCTCTGTCAGTCGACTGAGTGTTCTTCTTGGTCGAATGTTTTACAGCACCACCCAACGTTATCGAGCTGCCAGATGATGATGATGAGTATGCAGAAGTGCCTCGTAGGAACACAGGAAGGAGGGACAGGAAGGTGCCTGCTGCTTCAGACGCTCAGCAACAGTGCGACACAATTCGGGCTGTTGTTTCTTTTGTCATTCCTATGTCGACTGATCGTCCTTCGGCGCCGCCTGCCCAAGTTCTTGCCTCGCCCATGCAACCCCAAGCTTCGGATCCTCTGGCTGCTCCGACTGCTCCATCATCTTCGCTCTTTGCTACCCACCATGTCCTGGAGGACCCAGTGAATGCAGCTAAGGAAGCTATACATCAAGCAGGTCTGATGATAGAACAAACGAGGGCAGCGTACGAGGCTAGCATGGCTGCTTATAATGACAGTTCAGCTCTTCGGATCAACATCCAGGTGAGTTCTTTTCCGATTGAGTTCTCTTCCATCTGGTTGTTGTTCTGCTAGGATATTCTACTTGAAAATCGCTGCTTTGTTCGTAAGATGATGTTCGTGGATGAGCGTTTGAAACCTTCACTGAATGTCTATCCTGAAACTGTCCTTGTCTCATTCACCCGCTAGGTGTTCTAGCTTCTGCTATATAGGTCTTGTATTTCAATCGGCCCGGTTGTGTCAATTGAACCAGTGGGGGCACGCAGCATGCACCCACTAGGTGTAGTCCCCGAGACCATGGTCGACTGCGGGCAGTCGGCTGTGGTCTAAGAACGAATGTTGTTGCTGTTTCTTGTAGTCTTTCCACTCATGTTGGACGGACCGTGTCAAGTGGGAACCGGTGGGGGCACGCCAAGTGCACCCACTGGGTGTACTCCCCGAGACCGTGGTCGACTGCGGGCAGTCGGCCGTGGTCTGAGAACAAATGTTTTTTAACTCCTTCCACTCATGTTGGACGGATCATGTCGAGTGAGAACCAGTGGGGGCACGTCAAGTGCACCCAATGGGTGTAGTCCCCGAGGCTACTGTTGAATGTTTGACTCAGCAGCAGTCTTAGAACTCTTTTGGTGTAGTAATTCAATCTCTGCACTTTATCAATTGGAAGCAACTGTCTTTTTCCTTGTCGACTGACTTGTCTTTTTTATTGACTGTAGAAATCTTGTGAGTTCGGGACTCAATTTGCGGAACTTGAGAAGAAGCAGATCCAACTCAATCTCGATCTGGGGCTGGCCAGGGAGAACTTGCAGAAAGCCAAAGATGAAGCATCTGGTATGAAAGGTACAGAGCCTGTCGACTACATTTGAATGAACATGTACAGTGAAAAACCGACCACTTCAGGCTCATCTGACGAACGTTATCTCTTATAGATCAAATGAAGCAAGCCTTGGAGGAGAAGGATCTCGACTTGGCAGTGGCGCAATAGAAGGCGCAGGAGAAGACCGAACTTGCTGACCAGAAGCTGGCTTTAGTCGACAAGTTGGAAGAAGAAAATGCTAATCTGAAGACTGCCCTTGATGAGGCCAACAAAGAAGTGACGCGGCTGAAGAAGGATAAGCTGGCTCTGGATGACAAAGTTGGAGATCTCACCCAGAAGAGGGACGAGCTAGAGACTTATCTGGGAGGACTCGCCAAAAAGATGTTCCTCATGCTTGATGGTATCCTCCTTTGTCCGACTGATTCATAACTGTCGACTCGCCATCCAACTGTCGACTCACCATATTTCGGTATGTGCAGAATTCTGCCAAAACTTCGAGGAAGAGACTAGACGGGTCAAGACAGGTCTGGATCCTGCCAATTCTCTAGTCAAGGATGAGGTTACGATGAACGTAATTGTAACGCCCCAGATGTAACAATTCCATTTATGGCAATATATTCATCGTTGACTAAATCAATTCCATTCTGGGATCTTCCTTCATTTCGGGTTTCTTCGTTCTGCCTTGTGTGTGTGTTGCATGTCACCCTGTCATTTTTTCATTATGTGCATTGCATTGGCATAGTCTCACTTGCATCCGTGTGTAGTTGCATCGTCTCCGTTCTCTCCGTTGTCCGTTTCGAGTTCCAAAACTCACACACGTGCCCGTCGCACCTCTGAAGCCTTTGTTTCGTGAGTGGGTTAAAAACATCCTCGGAATGGGCCGAGAGTTGTCGAGTGGTCTTGGTATATCACCGGTAGACCGCTCGTCAAGTTTCGTCTTGTTTGGAGGTCGTTTGGTACTCTAACGGTTAACCACGTGGGCCGAAAGCCCCTTTCTCTTTTGGCCTAGCACCCCTCTACAACAGCCCACTAGCCCAGCCCAACAACCTCCATCCTCTTGGTCGTTGGATCGTGATCGTGTGGGCGAAAACCGCACCCGATTTGGACCCTCCTAGCTCCTTCTAGCTATAAAAACGTCCACCACGTCCATTTTTCGGGCAAACCCTAGATCAAACCCTCTCCTTCCGCACCGGACACATCCGCCGGCGCCGGACGTGTCCACCATCCTCCACCGCTGCCACGTGGCACGCCGCCACTCGCCCAGCCGCGCGCCCCACATCCCCGCCGGCCGGCCCGCCTAAGCTCGGGTCGGGTCCCCTCGGCCCACGTCGCCCGAGCCGTCCCCCCCGCAGCCATGCGCCCTCGCGTGACGTGCCCGCCGGCCACCGTCGTCGCACATCTCCATCGCCGCCCGGCCGGACCGCGACGCCGCCGCCGGCCACGAGCTCTCCTTCGCCACCGGTCTTCACCGTCGCCCGCGCCCCGACCAGCGCCGCCCCGTAGCTCCTCCGCCTCGAGTCCGACGGCAACCGTGCCTGTCGGCCGCCGCCTCCTCCATCGCCGCCGGCCAACTTCGGTCGTCGGAGTCGCGCCGTCGTCTTCCCCGTCCGGATCCGGTGGATCGGGACGAGATCCACCGGGATCCGAACCAAACGTCTCCGCGTCCCGGATCCCTCCGTCCCGCTCCGCTTCGTCCACGGTTGACTTTTTCGGAGGGGTAAAAATTCCACTAAGTCCCGAATCTGTGTAATTTTCATGCCTCCTTCATCATATGGTAACTTGGTGCTCGTAGCTTCGTTTCGCGCCTATGATATATCAAAATGTTTGTCTCGAAGTGCTCTATATGTTAGCATCAGTTTCATGCATGTTAGGGTTCATGTAGATGTCTTAATCTTCATTGCGAGACTGCTTCGTGATGTTACTGTTTCAGCACTAGTTGTCTGTTAATAATTTGTTGGCATGGTCGTGAGGTCACAACTTGGTGCATGTTGGTCCAAATGGAGTGTATGATATGTCAAAATGCTCGCCTTGTGATGCTCTTCATGATGAATGCATATGCATACATGTTACGTTGCATTATGCCATGTTTAACCCTGTTGCAAAAGTGTATGTGGCTGATAAGTTTCTGAAATTGTTATGAGATGATGTTTTGTCTTGTTCGTGGATATTAATCCATGTGTCATATGAGGTAGGTGTCAACATGAGTTTTGCTCATTGGAATGTGCTCTACATGATAGATTTATTTTCATGCCATGATATATCTTGAGATGAGTGCAACAAGCTTGTTAACATGCCATCGTGATGTTAAATTTCTGCTAAGGCTGAATCTGTTAATTTTTTATGCCATGTTTCCATGAGGCTATCGTCATTTTTGTGCATGGTTAGAGATGTCCAGTGGGTGTTACTTGATGTATATGTTACGCTCTAGCTATCCATGCTCTTGTTTGCCATGTTGGCTTGTTGTAGCTTGTTGTTTCCATGCTCTCAAGTTGCTACAAAATGTTTCTGTCAGCATGTTATCAACAAGTTCAGTTTTGCCATGTGAATAGCTAGTGTTCTATGCATCCTATGACCATGTTCTTGCCATGTGTAGCTTCATAAACATGTCTTCTTGCTGTTGGTTACATTCACATGCCATGCTATGCTTTGAGATGAGTTGCACAAGCTTGCAAATGTGCCTACTTGTCGTTGTTGCTGCCATGCCCAGATTTTCGCTAAGTCTGGATAAACTTTTGCACTTTTGCCATGCTGTTTGTGACATGTTCTAGTATGTTGTAGAAGTAGCCATGTGGTTATTCTTGAAGAGCATGTTATGTATGTTATTGCCATGCCTTTTTCTTGCTTGTTGGAGTGTTGTAGCATACTTACACTTGGTCACTTAGTGGGCAACTTGTTGTTTTGGCAGATTGCACCATGCATCCGTTTCCCATGATCTTTATATTGTTTTCAACCGGAATCTTCCCATCTATACAGTGGCTTGCTTGGTTGCCCAAGATGAAGCCATTTCCATCACCTTCTCCTTAGGCTCGAGAGCATCCTCATGCATACGCACATCATACTTGCATTCCATGACATGTCTTGCATCATGTTGATTGTGCATTGCACCGTAATTGATCTTGTACCGTTGTTGTGCTCTTGTGTTGGGCAGAGCCGGGAGCCGATACCGAGTTCGAGGATCTTGTCGAGACTGAGTTTGAGGAGCCATCTTACCATCCCACCGACGACTTACCAGGTAAGATGACCGTTCCCCGATATCACCTCTATCTTTCCCTTGCCAGTTGTCTCGCTCTTTAGCTATGCCTCGATGCCTATTCCTGTTTTTTCAGCCTCCTATGTTGTCATGAAACACTCTAACCGCCTTCCTATCAAACCGTTGATTGGCTAAGTACGCTTTTGCCCAGCCCCTCTTATAGCGTTGTTAGTTGCAGGTGAAGTTTTGAAGATTGCTCCACGTTCAGACTTGTTTATCGGGATAACACAATATATATCTTAATTCAATTAATGCACATATATATTGGTAATGGGTGGAAGGCTTGGCCTTCTGCTTGGTGTTTTGTTCCACTCATGCCACCTTAGGACCCGATAAACCGGTGTTATGTTCCTTGATTTTTGCGTTCCTAACACGATTGGGGTTTATGGGCCCCCCTTGATAATTCGCTCTTCTCATAGCTTTTCCAGCAAGGCCCAACATTGGTACTACATTTGCCTAACAACTAAAACTTGCATAGGGAGTTATAAACCCAAGTTCTTAATCAACAACCCGAGCCAATGCTCCTCATGAGTGTTGATCCAAACTAGGCAGACTGCGAGGCCACCACTGGGAAACTCGAGGATTGGTATTTTCCTGTAGGATGCCCCATCAGGTCGTGGCCTGAGACGAGATACGCGCGGCTACTATCAGGGTGTCGGCACGCCGGGAGGTCTTGCTGGATTAGTTTTACCTTTGTCGAAATATCTTGAGCATGGGATTCCGAGAATACTCAGGTCTTCCCAATTTGGAGTTGCGACTCCGCAGATCGTGAGCTTGTCATGGGCTAAGTTGGGACACCCCTGCAGTGTTTTGAACTTTCGAGAGCCGTGCCCACGGTTATGTGGCAGATGGGAATTTGTTAATATCCGGTTGTAGATAACTTGACACCATATCCTTAAGAATACACTACCTGTGTGAGTAACCGTGATGGTCTCTTTCCGAAGGGCTTCGGGAAGTAAACACGGTGGGGTTATGTATGAACGTGAGTAGCTAGGATCACTTTTTGGTCAACTTGGCGACCGTTGGCACATATTCTCATCTCACTCTGAACTCGTAAGCTAGTTTCTTAGTGCTTGCTGCAACCACTTTATTACCTCTCCTCACCTATAGGCTTTGTTAGTTTTGATACCCGGGAATGGGATTGCTGAGTCCTTGTGACTCACAGATTACAACACACACCAGATGCAGGTACAGCCGAGTATGATGCAGGAGATGAATCAGAACTTCATTGGGAGTTTGATGAAAAGCGTGGTCGTTTCTATGTTACGTATCCCGACGATCAGTAGTGGTTCCTACTAGGGGCGATCAGGACTTGTGGTCGTGGTATCTTTTCTCGTTTGGATTTCGTACGTAGTCGGACCCTGTGTTATTTGGATGAATGTATGCTATTGTATTCACTGTGTGACGTGGCGAGTGTAAGCCAACTATTTTACTCTTTCATCCCTGATCTTTTACATGAGTTGTGCAAAGATACCACGCTTGTGATCAATCCAGAATGCGCTTATGTCTCTAAGTCGTGCCTCGACACGTAGGAGATATAGTCGCATCCTGGGCATTACAGTAATGCGGCTGGATTCTCGCATTGCCAGCGTCACTGGTCATCTTGCACGACTGAAGGTGGCGATGTCGCGGATTGACACAGCGCTTTGGCGAGGATTGGTCCTCGAAAATGACCTCGAGTCTCTGATGACTCGGCTTAATGAGATCCCTGGTCGAGTGCAGGAATGGAAGATGTCGTCTGCTCGGTATGGTGCTGACGTGGCTCTGTCTATGGTCCGTGTCCATTGTATGGAGGCCAAGGAAGAGAAGCTGGCGGCTCTCAAGGTCGCCAACACCAAGAAGCTTCAATTCTAGTCATTCATGGAGACTTTCATCGATGATGCCACCCGCATTGCTGACGGATTCGACCTGGACGAATTCGTTGGGCCTGCAAGCCCCCTCCTCCTCCGGAGTGAACAAACTTTATGCCTCGATTCAATTTTCCTCAGAATGCCGAGTGGTTTTGTAACTATTAAACTCTTTTGGGCCTGATGCCCGAGTACTTCTGCCTGAACCTTGCGGGATTTATCTGAACTTGGTTCTCTTTGGGATATGTTTGCTTTGCTTCTGCTGCTTTCGGACCTTTCGATTCCGACTGGACCTTGGTACTTTACTCAGAATGGACATTATACTTGTGTCGCAGCTCAGAGAACAAAGGTACATTGTACTTATGGCACAGCTCGGAGAGCAAAGGTACATTGTACTTATGGCACAACTCGAAGAGCAAAGGTACCTAGTACTTATGGCACAGCTCAGAGAGGAAAGGTACGTTGTACTTATGGCGAGCAAAGGTACGTTGTACTTATGGCGTAGCTCGGAGTGCCACCAAGTCCCCGAGTGAGAGGATTGCCCTTTAGTCGGAGTATTTTTGAAACTTAGGTGAGTACGGGGTTGTAGCTAAGACCCCGAGTGAGAGGGTTGCTCTTCACTCGGAGTGTTTTGTAAAACTTATGCGAGTATGGGGTCACAGCTAAGCTCCCGAGTGAGAGGGGTGCTCTTCACTCGGAGTGTTTTGTGAAATTTAGGCGAGTACAGGGTCGCAGCTAAGCCCCCGAGTGAGAGGGTTGCTCTTCACTCGGAGTGTTTTGTAAAACTAAGGTGAGTACGTGGTCGCAGCTAAGCCCCCGAGTGAGAGGATTGCTTTTCACTCGGAGTGTTTTGTAAAACTTAGGCGAGTACGGGGTC
>LR738712.1:469244621-469274689 GCA_902687465.1 Secale cereale | reverse complement strand
TAAGCCCCCGAGTGAGAGGGTTGCTCTTCACTCAGAGTATTTTGTGAAACTTAGGCGAGTACGGGGTCGCAGCTAAGCCCCCGAGTGAGAGGGTTGCTCTTCACTCGGAGTATTTTGTGAAACCTACGCGATTACGGGGTCACGGCTAAGACCCCGAGTGAGAGGGTTGCTCTTCACTCGGAGAGTTTTGGAAAACTTAGGCGAGTACGTGGTCGCAGCTAAGCCCCCGAGTGAGAGGGTTGCTTGTGACGCCCGAGACCGACGTCCCAGAAGATTCCAGAAGATTCCAGATGTTCCGGGTTGCCCGGGTGTTCCTTTTGTGCTTGTGTTTTTATTTTTGCATTGCATCATGTCATCATGCCATCATGTTATTTTATTTTGCATCTCAACCTAATAAATTGTGTGGGCCTCCGGTCCATTTAAATCGAGGGAAGGTGACTTCTCTTTATAACATATAAAAGTCTCTCATTATTTTAGAGAGCTATATTTATTATTTATTCCTTTGCTTCGGAATCACCTTAACACACTTGCATTTTTCCCCATGTCTTTTTCACTTCAAGTTCACCTTCAAAACCTTGCCAATAATTCTTGTCCGTTGTTTCGAGGTTCCTCCAAAACCACCCCAACTATTTTATTTTAATTCCTGACATTTTTGCGGGTCCAGGGAATTTTACCTCTTGCCCTAACTCCTTTCCTAGCACCTCCCTTCTTTTCTTCTTGTTGTTGTTTTCTGTTTTTTTAGTAAAACAGCAGCAAGGTTAAAGGAAGAGCAGCAGCCCACCTCCCTCCAGGCCTCTTGGGCCCTCCTCTTCCCAGGCCGCAGCCTCCACCAAACCCTAGGCACAGCTCGATCCTCTCCCTCTCCTCCCGTGCGCCGCCGCTCCCGAGTCCCTCTCTCTCTCTGTCCGTTTCCTCTCCTCTGGTCTCGAACCCGAACCCCTCGACCCGATCTCCCCTTCTCCATCTCGCGAGCGCCGACCGATCTCCCCTCGTTCTCCCCTGCGGGCCTTCATCTCCCCTCGCCTCTTCTCCAGGCCGGAGGCCTCGTCCCCCCGACCTCCTCCCGGGTCCCTCCGTCGCGCAGGCGCCCGCAGGCGCAGCAGCCCGAGCGCCCGTCCCCGAGCGCCTCCCTCGCGCCCACGCGCCGCCCAGGCCGCGGCCTCTCCTTCCGCTCCGTCCGCGGCGCCCCGATGCGCGGCCACAAGCGCCCAGCTCGCCGGCCCCTTTCCTCCAGGAGCCATGGCCTTCGTCCAGCCCGTCGCCCTGCCGCGGGACGTCTCTCCTGCCCCGTCCTGAGCCCCGACAGCCTCCAGTTCGAGCCAGCGGCAGCCGCAGCTCCTCCCTCCGCGGCTCCCAGCAGCTCCGCGAGCTCCTTCCAGCGTCCCTGCAAACCTCGTCGCCAGGACCTCCAGAAGGCGAGCGCCGGGCGCCTCGCTTCGCCTCGCGGCAGAGCCCCTCCGCCCCGGGCCGTGTCAACTCCAGCGAGGCACCGCTTCCTCCCTCGTCCAGCAAGGTTGTGCGCCTCTGCCTCCTTGCTGCCTTGCCGTTTTGTTGTTGTTGTTGTTTGCCATGTACTGCTGCTGTTTTGTTGTTGTTTCGTCAAGTGCACGAGGACCTCGAGCTCGGCAAGTACGACTACACGAGGAATCATCAAGTTCCCCTCCGGATATGAGTACATCTACGAACGAGCTCCGTGAACATCTACAAAACACCACGTGTACAACTACGATATCGAGACCACAACCTTTTGTCAAGTACCACGACGACCGAACGAGACGATGACAAGTACCTCTACGGATCATGTACAACTACCATCGCTCGATGACCGCGAGTACCACTACCGTCGCCCGAGTACAACTACCTCTACGAGAACGACTACCTTCGGTGAAGAAATGAGAACGTCTACTTCCTCTCCGAACGGAACATCTACTTCCTCTACGACCCGTGTGAACGACTACTTCCTCTACTTCCACTACTACGGCTACTTCCTCGACGCTCTCGAATCGTCCCGAGACGAGTGTTTCGAAGGTATAACCCCGAGTCGTGACCCGTAAGATGCTTGCTTGTGTTGTATGAAATGTCTCTCGTGTGTGCTCCGTGTCCGTTTCGACCTTTGTCATGTTCCTCGGTTGCCTCGTCGCCGACCCGTGGGAACCCGGCAACGGGATCACCCCATCATCTCGTTTGACTCGCTTCGTCACCTTTTGCATCGGTCTCTTAACGAGATACCGGGAACCGATATGATGCGTTGCATCATTTTCGGATCGTTGCCGTGGCACCCCTTTCTTCCACCACGGTGACAAATGCTTCATATCTCTTTTAAGTCAACCTTTTAATAAAACTTGCATAAACTTGATCATATCATCCGCATCATGTTAACAACCTTTGAATGTTAATTGTTGTTGCTTATAATTATTAAACATGCTCATGGGGATTTTCCGGATATGTTGTTGTTATTTCCGGCCTCATTTAAAATGTCTAGATAGTATAGTTTCTTTATGCTTCACCTCTTGCCATGTTAAAAACATTTAATCTTGTCTTGTAAATAATGAGAGTCAACTAAATAATTAATATGTGGTGTTTCGTCAATATGCAACTCGTTGCATATTGATCTCCACTTAACTTGTAGTATTTGTTTGTGCACTTTGCCATGCCATGCATTTTTAAACCGGACATGCATCATGCTTGCTTGTGCATCGTATGCCATGTTAATGATTGTGTGTTTACCGTGTTGTTTGCTTCTTTCCGGTTGCTTCTCTTGTTAGCTTCGGTTTCGTTCCGGAGTTGTGAGGATCCGCTCGACTGTTGCTCCGTCTTCTTCTTAGATCCGTTCTTCTCCCTTGTGGAATCCCAGGCAAGATGACCGAACCCGGATACCATTACTATCTTTGCCTATTGCTAGAGTCTCGATCTATAGTTTTGCCTCGATGCCCATGATCTTCTTGTCAGCCTCCTACTTGTAACCAATTGCCATGCTTAACCACCCTACCTACGCAAACCGTTGCTTGGCTAAGTACGCTTCGCTCAGCCCTCTTATAGCATTGTTAGTTGCAGGTGAAGATTGAAGATGCTTGCTTCATGTTGAAGTTTGGTTGGGTTATATCACACTATATAAATGCTTAAAAATGAAATCATCTATATATTGGCAAGGGTGGAAGGCTAAGCCTTTTGCTTGGTGTTTTGTTCCACTCATGCCGTTAGGAACCGTATAAACCGGTGTTATGTTCCTTGATTATGCGTTCCTAACACGGTTGGGGTGTATGGGACCCCCTTGATAAACCGCTAAGTGATAAGTCTTTTCCAGCAAGTCCCAACATTTGGTACTATTTACCTCATAATAACAACTTAATTAATTAATTAAAATTGCATAGGGGGTCGCGTCCCCGAGGATTCTTAATTCTACATAGCAGGGGGGGCCAGTGCCGATGGTGTTGGTCCCAAACGGGGAGACTGCAGGGCCACCTTGGGGCAACCCGAGGTATCTGGTATACCTGTAGGATCGCCCATCCGGTCGTGTCCTGAGACTTAGATACGCGCGGCTACTATCAGGGTGTCGACACGCCGGGAGGATTTGCTGGATTAGCCTTACCTTAGTTCGGTTTAACTTGAGCACGGGATTCCGAGAATACTCGGGTCTTCCCACCTATGGAGTTGCGACTCCGCGGATCGTGGGCTTGTAATGGGTCAAGTTGGAACACCCCTGCAGGGTTTGAACTTTCGAAAGCCGTGCCCGCGGTTATGTGGCAGATGGGAGCTTGTTAATTCCGGTTGTAGATAAGTTGACACAATGTTCTGATACACTACCAGCGTGTGTACCGTGACTGTCAATTTCCAAATAGGGATTCGGGAGTTGAACACGGTGGGGTTATGTTTGACCGGCTTTAGTTAGGATCACTTCGTGATCATCTTTCGACCGATGCACTTCTCTTCTCGCTCTCTTTTACGTAAGTTAGTGCTAGTTGCTGCTGCAGACTCTTGTTTGTTCCTTCACCTCATATTTCTTTCTTCAGCCTTATCCTCACCCAAGGCTTAAATAGTCGTGTTACCCGGGAACATGATTGCTGAGTCCTCTGTGGCTCACAGTTACTTCACCACACCAGATGCAGGTTCAGCCGAGTTTGAAGCAGGTGATGGATCAGTTCTTCATCGGGAGCTCAATGCAGAGTGTGACCGTTTGCTTGTAACGTTTCGATGTTCAGTAGTGGTTTCTACTAGGATTCGATCCTGACCTGTGGCTTTATGTTGTTTTGGTATCTTTCTTTGGATCTTCACCCGTAGTCGGGTTGTGATGTTCTGAATGATGATTGTTTATGTAATGTATTGTGTGAAGTGGCGAGTGTAAGCCAACTATCTCCTTTTGCAATTTAATCCCTCTTTTACATGAGTTGTGCAAAGATACCAAACTTGAGATCATTCTAGGATGGATTTATGCCTTTAAGTCGTGCCTCGACACGTAGGAGGTATAACTCCATCCTGGGCATTACAAGTTGGTATCAGAGCCTTCTCCGACCTAGAAGCCCCCACTGTTTGATCGAATCGTTGACGGTTGAGTCTAGGCACACACTGAAAATGTTTTGAGTCCTATATTATATCGGAGAGTAGGATTTCTTTGCTTCTCATCCCCTTTCTCTCTGGTGAGGACTCCTGACGATTACTCTTTTCTCTTCTACTTTCAAAAATTGCACCAAATTTTTTTTTAGGATCCCGCGAGTATTCTGGGATTGTTTCGATGTTCTTGTGACAAGGATATTGTTCTCGATGCCTCCTGTTACCGAGGAGTTGAGCTTCGGGGTATCATTGACACAAGCATATCGCGGCAGTACTAAATACTTAAGACGGTCGACATCGAAAATCTCTCCTATACGGCCAGTGGCAAGATAACCCCGACATCACCCAGTACTGGGGAGGTAGTTCGAGAGTATTGCCATAGCTTGTTATAGTGGATGCTTTTCGAAGGTCCGAGGTAAACAGTTTCCGAGAAAGACTGGTTATGTGTTGAAGGATGGATACACCTGGATGTAGGTTTAGAGTTGATTGCGCGGTGCTTCCCGTGTATCCCCAACACCTGATTGCATAACTGGAAACTTTCGGAAATCTATAGGTGGGTTTATCCAGTAGTTTTAGGCATTCTTCCAACGGATGCACGATATGAAGTTTGGGGTTTTACATTGAGTGAAGTGGTTTTATGGACTTGTTCTGATCGGGAGTTGCATCTTAAAGGGTCCTTGGCTATGCTGATCCGGGGATTGCAAAACCCTTTTGTAACACGTTCCATGAGCTTTCAGCACGAAGATGTCGAACGAAGCTTCTATCTTGTGTTTGTTCTATCTGCTCTTTGTTTCCTTTTATTTACCTCTTGTTCTCCTAGTGGCTTCTCGTCAAGTGATGTACCTGCAGAATTCATTCGTTCAATCCTCTGTTCGAATGATATTGTGAAGATTAGGCTGCTACATATCTACCCTTTGTTTCGTTTTGATTCTGGTATTCGAGTTGCTTCGATGTCAAGTGTTGATTCCATACCTTTCTTAATTGGTGTTCTCATATTTCTATGAGACTGCTAATTCTTCTTGATCATCAAGGTGGTCATGTTAAATTCTTCTCAACCGGCGTCCTTTTCTTCGAGTTAATCAGATCTTTTCATCATTTGCAAGATCAACTCTTAGTCTTTTCTCAACGGTGTATGTTCTTTCATCCCAAGTTGTCTTTGTTTCCCCACCCTCCCTCCCTTCTTTTCTTGGAGCCAGAAATTCTCAGATGAAGTATCCATTTTATTCATGTGATATTTCTTCATTCTTTTCCTTCAATGTTCTTATCCGGTGATTTATCGTGAAGATGCTCAAGAGCTTCAAGTTCATCATTCTTTTGTTCTCTAATTCTACCGGTGGATGTAATTCAAGATTTCGGTGTTGTTCTTATCCTTTTCCTCTTTTCACAATGCTTTCTTATTCCGGTGCATCAATTAATCATTCTCCTCTTGTTATTCTTATCCGGAGTGCTGAAGATTCATAATTCCATTCTTAATCCGTTCAAATTATTTTGAGCATTGTTATCTTATTCAAGCCATTTAATTCAACCGGTGCAATATCTCGCAAGCAATCTTTTCTAACGGTGATTTCTTTTGAGTGGGCCCTAACCCACAGGTCTTTTCCCAGGATCTTACCTGACTCTTCTTTTTCCGGAGAATTCTTTCAAAGTGTGACGTAAGAATGATTTTCCATCAGTCACATGCCTTCTCCAAGATTTCTTTCAAATTCTTTTTCATCGTTGGTTCAACCTTCTAATTCTCATTCCGGAGTGCTCAACAATTCTTCATGGCATTTCTCGTCTTCATTCTCAGCATTTCAAGACCCGAGAAGTGTTTCTCTTAAATCTTGGCCCGTTCTCTTCAAGATTTGTGGTTCTAGCTTAATGCCATCCTCATTATTGTTTTGATTGTGAGGTATTCTTTTATGCCATCCGAAGCATTCTTGAATCCTTTTCTTTGTGATCCTCCGAAGGCCATCATTTCAGAAGATTCTTCGTTCTCAGTTTTCAACTTCGTTCTCCAAATATTCTTCATTGATGTCTCTTCGTTCGTCTTCATATTTTTACGGTGGTTCTTTCAAGATTACCCTTCCGTTGTTATCGTTTTAATTCACTCGTTCTCTCATAATCCTACCGGTGGTTCGTTGGAGATTTACCCAAGCTTGTGCTAGATCTCTCTTAATTCTTTGCAACGAGAATAAGTAGTACGCCAAATCCTTGGTTGTCGTCAATTAAATTGGTAAAGGAGATGCATAACATAATTCTTATTCTTATTCCTTCTAAGTGATTTAATTCTTTTGTCTGGAGCTGTTCATCATATCATATCCTTGGTTCTAAATTCTTCATCTTGTTTTTCCGGAGATCCAAGCTATTTCAATTATATCATTTCAACTTCATCTAATTCATCGCAGGCTTTGAATCTTATTCTTTTCATCTTTCACTTCTCATGCTTTCTTTACCGGAGTTCTTCATGGTGGTTCATCATCATTTAATTCATCCTCGAAGTCTTCATCAAGATTCTTGTTGGAGGAGCTCAAATAATTCTACTTCTTGCATTTTGAAGTGCAATTCTTTCTACCTTATCTTTTCAGATGGTGTTATGTCATTCTTGACAATTCCTTCATGTTTTATGATTCACGAGTTTCAAGAATGAGATATTTAAAACCATCATTTTCCTTGTTCAGGAGATCTTTTCAGCCCTTCAATTTATTCGTTGGAGTTATCTTGGGTTGTATTTCACCTAAAAGCTTTCCTTGAGAATTGCTGTTATTATGGTGCTTATAAATGATCCAAGTTCTTCATTTATCATTCCGGTGAGATAAGTTTTTCGTCTCCTTGTTGATCTCTATCCAATCAATTGTTTAAGTTAGTGGCTGGTTGTCACCTCTTAATTTCGAGATGTTTTTCATAAGCCCACATCAAGCTTATTCTTCTCGTTGTTGAAATTCCAACAACTCTATTCAACCCTTCTTTGTAAGGATGCTCTTTCAAATTCTATTTTGTGGGAGTAGTTGTCATTTTTCTTCTCCATTCTTTTCTTTCGTTGATTCATATGCTATTCTTTCATTCCAGAGGCCTTGTGATATTGCTCTCTTTAACCATCAGCTCGTTTTATCAAGATCATATTCTCTCTTGCTTGTCTATTTAACCGGAGTGTTGTATTCTTCATTCACTTCCGTCTTTTACCAAGTTTTACCTCTCTTTTTAACCGGAGTGCTGTCTGAATCTTTCTCAACCCTTGTGCCGTTCTTTTAATTGTTTCGGAGGCAATATATTGTTGTTTTTCATCAAGTATCACTTCATCTTCTCTAGTTCTTGTTAATTCCTTCCATTTTCAGACGCAGTGCTGTCCAAATTATGTCATTCTTATTCCTTGGCTATACCATTGCAGTTTCATATTCTTTTGGTCCGTGAGCTCTTGTTTAATGTCTTTCAACCTTCAAGGTTCCCATAATGCTCCTTGTCCCTCTTTGCTAACGGAGTATTTCATATTCGTTCATCTCCGTTGCTTTCTTTCTTTCAACTTGTTCAACCTCTCAAGGTTCTTGGTTTCACTCGTCTGTCAAAGAAGCAACTTTGTTGTACCTCTTCCTCTTCAGTTTTTACCCGGTGATATCTCTAGGATCTCGGGTCGAGATCCTCTGTTAGTGTGGGAGAGTTGTGACGCCCGAGACCGACGTCCCAGAAGATTCCAGAAGATTCCAGATGTTCCGGGTTGCCCGGGTGTTCCTTTTGTGCTTGTGTTTTTATTTTTGCATTGCATCATGTCATCATGCCATCATGTTATTTTATTTTGCATCTCAACCTAATAAATTGTGTGGGCCTCCGGTCCATTTAAATCGAGGGAAGGTGACTTCTCTTTATAACATATAAAAGTCTCTCATTATTTTAGAGAGCTATATTTATTAATTATTCCTTTGCTTCGGAATCACCTTAACACACTTGCATTTTTCCCCATGTCTTTTTCACTTCAAGTTCACCTTCAAAACCTTGCCAATAATTCTTGTCCGTTGTTTCGAGGTTCCTCCAAAACCACCCCAACTATTTTATTTTAATTCCTGACATTTTTGCGGGTCCAGGGAATTTTACCTCTTGCCCTAACTCCTTTCCTAGCACCTCCCTTCTTTTCTTCTTGTTGTTGTTTTCTGTTTTTTTAGTAAAACAGCAGCAAGGTTAAAGGAAGAGCAGCAGCCCACCTCCCTCCAGGCCTCTTGGGCCCTCCTCTTCCCAGGCCGCAGCCTCCACCAAACCCTAGGCGCAGCTCGATCCTCTCCCTCTCCTCCTGTGCGCCGCCGCTCCCGAGTCCCTCTCTCTCTCTCTGTCCGTTTCCTCTCCTCTGGTCTCGAACCCGAACCCCTCGACCCGATCTCCCCTTCTCCATCTCGCGAGCGCCGACCGATCTCCCCTCGTTCTCCCCTGCGGGCCTTCATCTCCCCTCGCCTCTTCTCCAGGCCGGAGGCCTCGTCCCCCCGACCTCCTCCCGGGTCCCTCCGTCGCGCAGGCGCCCGCAGGCGCAGCAGCCCGAGCGCCCGTCCCCGAGCGCCTCCCTCGCGCCCACGCGCCGCCCAGGCCGCGGCCTCTCCTTCCGCTCCGTCCGCGGCGCCCCGATGCGCGGCCACAAGCGCCCAGCTCGCCGGCCCCTTCCCTCCAGCAGCCATGGCCTTCGTCCAGCCCGTCGCCCTGCCGCGGGACGTCTCTCCTGCCCCGTCCTGAGCCCCGACGGCCTCCAGTTCGAGCCAGCGGCAGCCGCAGCTCCTCCCTCTGCGGCTCCCAGCAGCTCCGCGAGCTCCTTCCAGCGTCCCTGCAAACCTCGTCGCCAGGACCTCCAGAAGGCGAGCGCCGGGCGCCTCGCTTCGCCTCGCGGCAGAGCCCCTCCGCCCCGGGCCGTGTCAACTCCAGCGAGGCACCGCTTCCTCCCTCGTCCAGCAAGGCTGTGCGCCTCTGCCTCCTTGCTGCCTTGCTGTTTTGTTGCTGTTGTTGTTTGCCATGTACTGCTGCTGTTTTGTTGTTGTTTCGTCAAGTGCACGAGGACCTCGAGCTCGGCAAGTACGACTACACGAGGAATCATCAAGTTCCCCTCCGGATATGAGTACATCTACGAACGAGCTCCGTGAACATCTACAAAACACCACGTGTACAACTACGATATCGAGACCACAACCTTTTGTCAAGTACCACGACGACCGAACGAGACGATGACAAGTACCTCTACGGATCATGTACAACTACCGTCGCTCGATGACCGCGAGTACCACTACCGTCGCCCGAGTACAACTACCGCTACGAGAACGACTACCTTCGGTGAAGAAATGAGAACGTCTACTTCCTCTCCGAACGGAACATCTACTTCCTCTACGACCCGCGTGAACGACTACTTCCTCTACTTCCACTACTACGGCTACTTCCTCGACGCTCTCGAACCGTCCCGAAACGAGTGTTTCGAAGGTATAACCCCGAGTCGTGACCCGTAAGATGCTTGCTTGTGTTGTATGAAATGTCTCTCGTGTGTGCTCCGTGTCCGTTTCGACCTTTGTCATGTTCCTCGGTTGCCTCGTCGCCGACCCGTGGGAACCCGGCAACGGGATCACCCCATCATCTCGTTTGACTCGCTTCGTCACCTTTTGCACCGGTCTCTTAACGAGATACCGGGAACCGATATGATGCGTTGCATCATTTTCGGATCGTTGCCGTGGCACCCCTTTCTTCCACCACGGTGACAAATGCTTCATATCTCTTTTAAGTCAACCTTTTAATAAAACTTGCATAAACTTGATCATATCATCCGCATCATGTTAACAACCTTTGAATGTTAATTGTTGTTGCTTATAATTATTAAACATGCTCATGGGGATTTTCCGGATATGTTGTTGTTATTTCCGGCCTCATTTAAAATGTCTAGATAGTATAGTTTCTTTATGCTTCACCTCTTGCCATGTTAAAAACATTTAATCTTGTCTTGTAAATAATGAGAGTCAACTAAATAATTAATATGTGGTGTTTCGTCAATATGCAACTCGTTGCATATTGATCTCCACTTAACTTGTAGTATTTGTTTGTGCACTTTGCCATGCCATGCATTTTTAAACCGGACATGCATCATGCTTGCTTGTGCATCGTATGCCATGTTAATGATTGTGTGTTTACCGTGTTGTTTGCTTCTTTCCGGTTGCTTCTCTTGTTAGCTTCGGTTTCGTTCCGGAGTTGTGAGGATCCGCTCGACTGTTGCTTCGTCTTCTTCTTGGATCCGTTCTTCTCCCTTGTGGAATCCCAGGCAAGATGACCGAACCCGGATACCATTACTATCTTTGCCTATTGCTAGAGTCTCGATCTATAGTTTTGCCTCGATGCCCATGATCTTCTTGTCAGCCTCCTACTTGTAACCAATTGCCATGTTTAACCACCCTACCTACGCAAACCGTTGCTTGGCTAAGTACGCTTCGCTCAGCCCTCTTATAGCATTGTTAGTTGCAGGTGAAGATTGAAGATGCTTGCTTCATGTTGAAGTTTGGTTGGGTTATATCACACTATATAAATGCTTAAAAATGAAATCATCTATATATTGGCAAGGGTGGAAGGCTAAGCCTTTTGCTTGGTGTTTTGTTCCACTCATGCCGTTAGGAACCGTATAAACCGGTGTTATGTTCCTTGATTATGCGTTCCTAACACGGTTGGGGTGTATGGGACCCCTTGATAAACCGCTAAGTGATAAGTCTTTTCCAGCAAGTCCCAACATTTGGTACTATTTGCCTCATAATAACAACTTAATTAATTAATTAAAATTGCATAGGGGGTCGCGTCCCCGAGGATTCTTAATTCTACATAGCAGGGGGGGCCAGTGCCGATGGTGTTGGTCCCAAACGGGGAGACTGCAGGGCCGCCTTGGGGCAACCCGAGGTATCTGGTATACCTGTAGGATCGCCCATCCGGTCGTGTCCTGAGACTTAGATACGCGCGGCTACTATCAGGGTGTCGACACGCCGGGAGGATTTGCTGGATTAGCCTTACCTTAGTTCGGTTTAACTTGAGCACGGGATTCCGAGAATACTCGGGTCTTCCCACCTATGGAGTTGCGACTCCGCGGATCGTGGGCTTGTAATGGGTCAAGTTGGAACACCCCTGCAGGGTTTGAACTTTCGAAAGCCGTGCCCGCGGTTATGTGGCAGATGGGAGCTTGTTAATTCCGGTTGTAGATAAGTTGACACAATGTTCTGATACACTACCAGCGTGTGTACCGTGACTGTCAATTTCCGAATAGGGATTCGGGAGTTGAACACGGTGGGGTTATGTTTGACCGGCTTTAGTTAGGATCACTTCGTGATCATCTTTCGACCGATGCACTTCTCTTCTCGCTCTCTTTTACGTAAGTTAGTGCTAGTTGCTGCTGCAGACTCTTGTTTGTTCCTTCACCTCATATTTCTTTCTTCAGCCTTATCCTCACCCAAGGCTTAAATAGTCGTGTTACCCGGGAACAGGATTGCTGAGTCCTCTGTGGCTCACAGTTACTTCACCACACCAGATGCAGGTTCAGCCGAGTTTGAAGCAGGTGATGGATCAGTTCTTCATCGGGAGCTCGATGCAGAGTGTGACCGTTTGCTTGTAACGTTTCGATGTTCAGTAGTGGTTTCTACTAGGATTCGATCCTGACCTGTGGCTTTATGTTGTTTTGGTATCTTTCTTTGGATCTTCACCCGTAGTCGGGTTGTGATGTTCTGAATGATGATTGTTTATGTAATGTATTGTGTGAAGTGGCGAGTGTAAGCCAACTATCTCCTTTTGCAATTTAATCCCTCTTTTACATGAGTTGTGCAAAGATACCAAACTTGAGATCATTCTAGGATGGATTTATGCCTTTAAGTCGTGCCTCGACACGTAGGAGGTATAACTCCATCCTGGGCATTACATTGCTCTTCACTCGGAGTAATTTTAAAACTTAGGCGAATCAGATTCGCGGCTAAGCCACCCACCGGGGGAATTGAACACATGTGCTTTTGGAACAACAATCATTATGATACTGCCAAAAGCTTGTCTTTGATAAGCAAATTGAAGGATTCTTATTACAACTCGTCTGTTCGAGTGTTTTAAGTGTAAAAGCGGCGGAGCAGGTCCGCATTCCATGAGCGTGGCTCGTCTATTTTCTTGGCCACTTTGTAGAGGTGATACGCCCTGTTGTGGAGCACTTTGGTGATGATGAAGGGGCCCTCCTAGGCCGGAGCAAGCTTGTGAGGTCGTTTTTTATGTACTCAGAGTACAAGATCTCCTTCCTGGAATGCCCGGCCTCAGACATTACGCGCATGGAATCGACGCAGGTCTTGTTGATATATGGTCGACCGGATTAGAGCCATCTCGCGCTCTTCCTCCAGGAGGTCGACTACATCTTGGCATGCTTGCTCTCCTTCAGCTTTTGAGAAGAGTTCCACCTAGGGAGCATTGTGTAGCAAGTCACTCGGAAGTACAACCTCAGCACCATATACCATAAAGAAGGGAGTCCGATCAGTCGACCGCTTCGGAGTTGTTCTCAGTCCCCACAAAACAGATGGCAACTCAGTCACCCAAGCTCCAGCGGCGTGCTTGAGATCGTGCATCAACCGTGGTTTCAACCCTTGAAAGATCAAGCCATTTGCCCTTTCTACCTGCCCATTCGATCGCGGATGCGCAACGGATGCGTAGTCAACTCGAGTGCCCTGGGAAGTACAGTACGCCCTGAATTCATCCGAATCAAAGTTGGAGCCATTATCCGTGATAATGCTGTGAGGGACTCCATATCTAAATATCAGTTCTTTGATGAAACTGACGGCGGTGCTTGCACCGAGGTTCTTGATAGGCTTGGCTTCGATCCATTTGGTGAATTTGTCGACTGCCACAAGAAAATGAGTGAAACCGCTTCTGCCAGTCCTGAAGGGCCCAACCATGTCTAACCCCCAAACAGCAAACGGCCAGACCAACGGGATAGTCTTCAAGGCAGACATAGGCTTGTGGGACATGTTCGAGTAGAAATGACAGCCTTCACACTTGTCGACTATATCTTTCGCCATCTCATTTGCTCGCGGCCAGTAGAATCTGGATCGGTATGCCTTGGCAACAATGGTACGAGAGGATGCATGGTGACCACAGGTCCTCGAGTGGATCTCATTCAAAATCATTCGACCTTCCTTCGGCGCAATGCAACGTTGGGCGACTCCCATGACACATTCTATGTAAAGTTGTCCTTGTATTACCGTGAAGTCTTTGGATCAACGGACAATTTGGTGAACCTCATCTTCATCCTCTGGGAGTTCCTGTCTGAGCGGGTATGCAATATACGGCACTGATGAATTCGACTACAACTCGGACTTCGATCTCAGTCGGATTGGTAGAACTTATCAGTTGCGGGGGGCCTTCCGTGAAGGGGTCTTCTTTGACCGATGGGGTGAGGAGATGTTCCAAGAACACATTACTGGGGATAGGTTTCTGAGTGGAACCTATCTTCGCCAGATCATGATCAAGTTGATTCTTGTTTCTAGGCACATGGTGGAGCTCCAACCCTTCAAACTTCTTCTCGAACTTTCTCACTGCGTTGCAATAACCGGTCATCGCTGGACTCCTGACATCCCACTCCTTCATCACTTGATTGACCTCTAAGTCTGAGTCGCCGTATACCATCAGGCGACGGACGCCGAGTGAGATGGCCATTGTTGGGGAACGTAGCAGAATTCAAAAAATTTCCTACGCTTCACCAAGATCAATCTAAGGAGTCATCTAGCAACGAGCATAAAAGAGTGCATCTACATACCCTTTGTAGATCGCGTGCGGAAGCGTTCGAAGGAACGTGGATGATGGAGTCGTACTCGTCGTGAACCTCGTCACCGATGATCCCAGAGCCGAACGGACGGCACCTCCGCGTTCAACACATGTACGGTACAGCGACGTCTCCTCCTTCTTGATCCAGCAAGGGGGAGGAGAGGTTGACGGAGATCCAGCAGCACGACGGTGTGGTGGTGGATGCAACGGGAAAAGCTGCAGGGCTTCGTCGAGACCCTGCGGGAAGAGTTGGAGGTGTGACGGGGGGGAGAGGCGCCAGAGGCTTGGGGTGCGGCTGCCCTCTCTCCCCCCCACTATATATAGGGGGCCAGGGGGGCGCCGGCCCTAGGAGATCCAATCTCCTAGGGGGGCGGCGGCCAGGGGGGTATCTTATCCCCCAAGGCATAGGGAGGCGCCCCCACCCCTAGGGTTTCAACCCTAGGCGCATGGGGGTTGGCCCATGTGGGGTGCGCCAGCCCACTAGGGGCTAGCCCCCTTCCCCCTACGGCCCACGGGGCCCTCCGGGATGGGTGGCCCTACCCGGTGGACCCCCGGGACCCTTCCGGTGGTCCCGGGACACTCCCGGTGACCCCCGGAACTCTCCCGATGGCCGAAACTGGACTTCCTATATATCATTCTTCACCTCCGGACCATTCCGGAACTCCTTGTGACGTCCGGGATCTCATCCGGGACTCCGAACAACATTCGGGTTTCCGTGTGCATATATCTCTACAACCCTAGCATCACTGAACCTTAAGTGTGTAGACCCTACGGGTTTGGGAGTCACGCAGACATGACCGAGACGACTCTCCGGTCAATAACCAACAGCGGGATCTGGATACCCATGTTGGTTCCCACGTGTTCCTCGATGATCTCATCGGAAGAACCACTGTGTCAAGGATTCACTTAATCCAATATGTTATTCCCTTTGTCTATCGGTACGGTACTTGCCCGAGATTCGATCGTCGGTATGCCCAATACCTTGTTCAATCTCGTCATGGTAAGTCTCTTTACTCGTTCCGTAATCCACCATCCCGTGACTAACTCCTTAGTCACTTTGAGCTCATTATGATGATGTCTTACCGAGTGGGCCCAGAGATACCTCTCCGTCATACGGAGTGACAATATTCCAGTCTCGGTTCGTACCAACTCAACAGACACTTTCGGAGATACCCGTTGTGTACCTTTATAGCCACCCAGTTACGTTGTGACGTTTGGCACACCCAAATTATTCCTACGGTATCCGGGAGTTGCACAACCTCATGGTCTAAGGAACAAATACTTGACACTGGAAAAGCTTAAGCATTACGAACTATACGATCTCGTGCTAGGCTTAGGATTGGGTCTTGTCCATCACATCATGCTCCCAATGATGTGATCCCGTTATCAATGACATCCTATGTCCATGGTCAGGAAACCGTGACCATCTATTGATCAACGAGCTAGTAACTAGAGGCTTACCAGGGACACGTTGTGGTCTATGTATTCACACATGTATCGATGTTTCCGTACAATACAAATCAAGCATGAATAACAGACAATTATCATGAACAAGGAAATATAATAATCCTTTTATTATTGCCTCTAGGGCATATTTCCAACAGTCTCCTACTTGCACTAGAGTCAATAATCTAGTTACATTGTGATGAATCGAACACCCATAGAGTTCTGGTGTTGATCATGTTTTGCCCGTGGAAGAGGTTTAGTCAACGAGTCTGCCACATTCAGATCCGTATGCACTTTACAAATATCTATGTCTCCATCTTGAACATAATTCCGGATGGAGTGGAAACGGCGCTTGATGTGCTTGGTCTTCTTGTGAAACCTGGGCTCCTTGGCAATGGCAATAGCTCCAGTGTTGTCACAGAAGAGAGTCATCGGGCTTGACGCGCTTGGATTGACTCCTAGGTCGGTGATGAACTCCTTCATCCAGACTCCTTCTTGCGCTGCTTCGCAAGCAGCTATGTACTCCGCTTCACATGTAGAATGCGCCACGACGCTCTGCTTGCAACTGCACCAGCTGACTGCTCCACCATTCAAAATATACACGTATCCGGTTTGTGACTTGGAGTCATCCAGATCTGTGTCGAAGCTAGCATCGACGTAACCCTTTACGACGAGCTCTTCGTCACCTCCATAAACGAGAAACATGTCCTTAGTCCTCTTCAGGTACTTTAGGATGTTCTTGACCGCTGTCCAGTGTTCCATACCAGGATCACTTTGGTACCTCCCTACCAAACTTATGGCAAGGTTCACATCAGGTCTGGTACACAGCATGGCATACATGATAGAACCTATGGCTGAGGCATAGGGAATGACACTCATCTTTTCTCTATCTTCTGCCGTGGTCGGGGACTGAGCCGTGCTCAATCTCATACCTTGCAAAACAGGCAAGAACCCCTTCTTGGACTGATCCATATTGAACTTCTTCAATATCTTGTCAAGGTATGTGCTTTGTGAAAGACCAATGAGGCATCTTGATCTATCTCTATAGATTTTGATGCCTAATATGTAAGCAGCTTCTCCAAGGTCCTTCATTGAAAAACTCTTATTCAAGTAGGCCTTTATGCTCTCCAAGAATTCTATATCATTTCCCATCAGCAATATGTCATCCACATATAATATGAGAAATGCTACAGAGCTCCCACTCACTTTCTTGTAGATACAGGCTTCTCCCCAAGTCTGTATAAAGCCAAACGCTTTGATCACATCATTAAAGCGAATATTCCAACTCCGAGATGCTTGCACCAGCCCGTAGATCGAGCGCTGGAGCTTGCATACCTTGTTAGCATTATCTGGATCGACAAAACCTTCCGGCTGCATCATATACAGCTCTTTCTTGAGGAAACCATTAAGGAATGCCGTTTTGACGTCCATTTGCCATATCTCATAATCATAGAATGCGGCAATTGCTAACATGATTCGGACTGACTTCAGCATTGCTACGGGAGAGAAAGTCTCGTCGTAGTCAATCCCTTGAACTTGTCGATAACCCTTAGCGACAAGTCGAGCCTTATAGATGGTCACATTACCATCCGTGTCTGTCTTCTTCTTAAATATCCATTTATTTTCTATGGCGTGCCTATCATCGGGCAAATCCATCAAAGTCCATACTTTGTTTTCATACATGGATTCTATCTCGGATTTCATGGCTCCAAGCCATTTATTGGAATCCGGGCCCGCCATCGCTTCTTCATAGTTCGAAGGTTCACCGTTGTCTAACAACATGATTTCCATGACAGGGTTGCCGTACCACTCTGGTGCGGAACGTGTCCTTGTGGACCTTCAAAGTTCAGTAGTAACTTGATCTGTATCTTCATTAACTTCCTCCCTTGTCGGTGCACGCACCTCAGGAATAATTACCTGAGCTGCGCTACTTTCCAGTTCGGGAGGGGTGACTGTCACCTCATCAAGTTCTACATTCCTCCCACTCACTTCTTTCGAGAGAAACTCTTTCTCCAGAAAGGATCCATTCTTGGCAACAAAGACCTTGCCTTCGGATCTGAGGTAGAAGGTGTACCCAATCGTTTCCTTTGGGTATCCTATGAAGACGCATTTTTCCGATTTGGGTTCGAGCTTTTCAGGTTGAAGTTTCTTGACATAAGCATCGCAACCCCAAACTTTTAGAAACGACAGCTTAGGTTTCTTGCCAAACCAAAGTTCATACGGTGTCGTCTCAACGGATTTCGATGGAGCCCTATTTAAAGTGAATGCGGCAGCCTCTAAAGCATAACCCCAAAAATATAGCGGTAAGTCGGTGAGAGACATCATAGATCGCACCATGTCCAACAGGGTACGATTTCGACGTTCGGACACACCATTACGCTGAGGTGTTCCAGGCGGTGTCAATTGTGAAACAATTCCACTGTTCCTAAGGTGCGTGCCAAATTCATGAATTAAATATTCACCCCCACGATCCGATCGCAAGAACTTTATTTTTCTGTCACGTTGATTCTCAACATCATTCTGAAATTCCTTGAACTTTTCAAAGGTCTCAGACTTGTGCTTCATCAAGTAGACATACCCATATCTACTCAAGTCAGCTGTGAGGGTGAGAACATAACGATAGCCTCCGCGAGCCTCAGCACTCATTGGACCGCACACATCGGTATGTATGATTTCCAACAAGTTGGTTGCTCGCTCCATTGTTTCGGAGAACAGAGTCTTGGTCATCTTGCCCAAGAGGCATGGTTCGCACGTGTCAAATGATTCATAATCAAGAGACTCCAGAAGTCCATCTGCATGGAGCTTCTTCATACGTTTGACAGCAATATGACCAAGGCGGCAATGCCACAAGTATGTGGGACTATCATTGTCAACTTTACATGTTTTGGCATTCACACTATGAATATGTGTATCATCACGATCGAGATTCATCAAAAATAAACCATTGACCAGCGGGGCATGACCATAAAACATATCTCTTAAATAAATAGAACAACCATTATTCTCGGATTTAAATGAGTAGCCATCTCGCATCAAACGAGATCCAGATACAATGTTCATGCTCAAAGCTGGTACTAAATAACAATTATTAAGGTTTAAAACTAATCCCGAGGGTAGATGTAGAGGCAGCATGCCGACGGCGATCACATCGACCTTGGAACCGTTCCCGACGCACATCGTCACCTCGTCCTTCGCCAGTCTCCGCTTATTCCGCAGCTCCCGCTTTGAGTTACAACTGTGAGCAACTGCACCGGTATCAAATACCCAGGAGCTACTACGAGCGCTGGTAAGGTACACATCAATAACATGTATATCACATATACCTTTGACGTTGCCGGCCTTCTTGTCTGCTAAGTATTTGGGGCAGTTCCGCTTCCAGTGACCCGTTCCCTTGCAATAAAAGCACTCAGTCTCAGGCTTGGGTCCATTCTTTGGCTTCTTCCCGGCAACTGGTTTACCGGGCGCGGCAACTCCTTTGCCGTCCTTCTTGAAGTTCTTCTTACCCTTGCCCTTCTTGAACTTAGTGGTTTTATTGACCATCAACACTTGATGCTCTTTCTTGATCTCCACCTCCGCTGATTTCAGCATTGAATACACCTCGGGAATGGACTTCTCCATCCCTTGCATATTGAAGTTCAACACAAAGCTCTTGTAGCTAGGTGGGAGCGACTGAAGGATTCTGTCAACGACCGCTTCGTCTGGGAGATTCATTCCCAACTGAGACAAGCGGTTGTGCAACCCAGACAACTTGAGTATGTGCTCACTGACAGAACTATTTTCCTCCATCTTACAGTTGTAGAATGCGTTGGAAACATCATATCTCTCAACTCGGGCATGAGCCTGGAAAACCATTTTCAGCTCTTGGAACATCTCATATGCCCCGTGGTGCTTGAAACGCTTTTGGAGCCCCGATTCTAAGCTGTAGAGCATGCCGCACAGAACCAGGGAGTAATCATCACAACGCGACTGCCAAGCGTTCATAACATCTTAGTTTGCCGGGGCGGGAGCGTCACCTAGCGGTGCTTCTAGGACATAAGTTTTCTTGGCAGCTATGAGGATGATCCTCAGGTTACGGACCCAGTCTGTATAGTTGCTACCATCGTCTTTCAGCTTGGATTTCTCTAGGAACGCGTTGAAGTTGAGGGTGACATGAGCGTGGGCCATTTGATCTACAAGACATATTGTAAAGAATTTAGACTAAGTTCATGATAATTAAGTTCATCTAATCAAATTTTAATGAACTCCCACTCAGATTGACATCTCTCCAGTCTTCTAAGTGATACATGATCCGAATCGACTAGCCCGTGTCCGGTCATCACGTGAGACGGAGTAGTCATCAACGGTGAACATCTTCATGTTGATCATATCTTCTACACAACTCATGTTCGACCTTTCGGTATTCCGTGTTCCGAGGCCATGTCTGTACATGCTAGGCTCGTCAAGTGAACCCTAAGTGTATTGCGTGTGTAAATCTGGCTTACACCCGTTGTATGCGAACGTTAGAGCCTATCACACCCGATCATCATGTGGTTCTTCGGAACAACGATCCTTAGCAACGGTGCACAGTTAGGGGGGAACACAATTCTTGAAATTTTCAGTGAGAGATCATCTTATTTACTACCGTCGTTCTAAGTAAACAAGATGCATAAACATGATAAACATCACATGCAATCAAATAAAGTGACATGATATGGCCAATATCATTTTGCTCCTTCGATCTCCATCTTCGGGGCACCATGATCATCTTTTTCACCGGCATGACACCATGATCTCCATCATCATGATCTCCATCATCGTTTCTTCATGAAGTCGTCACGCCAACTATTACTTCTACTACTATGGCTAACGTTTAGCAATAAAGTAAAGTAATTACATGGCGTTATTCAGTGACACGCAGGTCATACAATAAATAAGACAACTCCTATGGCTCCTGCCGGTTGTCATTTTCATCGACATGCAAGTCGCGATTCCCTATTACTAGAACATGATCAATCTCATACATCACATATATCATTCATCACATCTTCTTGGCCATATCACATCACATAGCACATGCTGCAAGAACAAGTTAGACGACCTCTAATTGTTGTTGCAAGTTTTTACGTGGCTTCTATAGGTTTTCTAGCAAGAACGTTTCTTACCTACGCCAAAACCACAACGTGATATGTCAATTTATATTTACCCTTCATAAGGACCCTGTTCATCGAATCCGATCCGACTAAAGTGGGAGAGACAGACACCCGCCAGCCACCTTATGCAACTAGTGCATGTCAGTCGGTGGAACCAGTCTCACGTAAGCGTGCGTGTAAGGTCGGTCCGGGCCGCTTCATCCCACGATGCCGCCGAATCAAGATTGGACTACTAACGGCAAGAGAATTGAACAAAATCAACGCCCACAACTTGTTTGTGTTCTACTCGTGCAAGATGCTACGCAAAGACCTAGCTCAGATGCCACTGTTGGGGAACGTAGCAGAATTCAAAAAATTTCCTACGCTTCACCAAGATCAATCTAAGGAGTCATCTAGCAACGAGCATAAAAGAGTGCATCTACATACCCTTTGTATATCACGTGCGGAAGCGTTCGAAGGAACGTGGATGATGGAGTCGTACTCGTCGTGATCCTCGTCACCGATGATCCCAGCGCCGAACGAACGGCACCTCCGCGTTCAACACACATACAGAACAGCGACGTCTCCTCCTTCTTGATCCAGCAAGGGGGGAGGAGAGGTTGACGGAGATCCAGCAGCACGACGGTGTGGTGGTGGATGCAACGGGAAAAGCTGCAGGGCTTCGCCGAGACCCTGCGGGAAGAGTTGGAGGTGTGACGGGGGGGAGAGGCGCCAGAGGCTTGGGGTGCGGCTGCCCTCTCTCCCTCCCGCTATATATAGGGGGCCAGGGGGGCGCCGGCCCTAGGAGATCCAATCTCCTAGGGGGGCGGCAGCCAGGGGGGTATCTTGCCCCCCAAGGCATAGGGAGGCGCCCCCACCCAGAGGGTTTCAACCCTAGGCGCATGGGAGTTGGCCCATGTGAGGTGCGCCAGCCCACTAGGGGCTGGCCCCCTTCCCCCTACGGCCCACGGGGCCCTCCGGAATGGGTGGCCCCACCCGGTGGACCCTCGGGACCCTTCCGGTGGTCCCGGGACACTCCCGGTGACCCCCGGAACTCTCGCGATGGCCGAAACTGGACTTCCTATATATCATTCTTCACCTCCGGACCATTCCGGAACTCCTCGTGACGTCCGGGATCTCATCCGGGACTCCGAACAACATTCGGGTTTCCGTGTGCATATATCTCTACAACCCTAGCGTCACCGAACCTTAAGTGTGTAGACCCTACGGGTTCGGGAGTCACGCAGACATGACCGAGATGACTCTCCGGTCAACAACCAACTGCGGGATCTGGATACCCATGTTGGTTCCCACGTGTTCCTCGATGATCTCATCGGATGAACCACTGTGTCAAGGATTCACTCAATCCCGTATGTTATTCCCTTTGTCTATCGGTACGGTACTTGCCCGAGATTCGATCGTCAGTATGCCCGATACCTTGTTCAATCTCGTCATGGCAAGTCTCTTTACTCGTTCCGTAATCCATCATCCCGTGACTAACTCCTTAGTCACTTTGAGCTCATTATGATGATGTCTTACCGAGTGGGCCCAGAGATACCTCTCCGTCATACGGAGTGACAATATCCCAGTCTCGGTTTGTACCAACTCAACAGACACTTTCGGAGATACCTGTTGCGTACCTTTATAGCCACCCAATTACGTTGTGACGTTTGGCACACCCAAAGTATTCCTACGGTATCCGGGAGTTGCACAACCTCATGGTCTAAGGAACAAATACTTGACACTGGAAAAGCTTAAGCATTACGAACTATACTATCTCGTGCTCGGCTTAGGATTGGGTCTTGTCCATCACATCATTCTCCCAATGATGTGATCCCGTTATCAATGACATCCTATGTCCATGGTCAGGAAACCGTGACCATCTATTGATCAACGAGCTAGTAACTAGAGGCTTACCAGGGACACGTTGTGGTCTATGTATTCACACATGTATCGATGTTTCCGTACAATACAATTCAAGCATGAATAACAGACAATTATCATGAATAAGGAAATATAATAATAATCATTTTATTATTGCCTCTAGGGCATATTTCCAACTGCCATATGCAACCCATACAAAAGTGCCTCATACTTAGCTTCATTGTTCAAAGAGTCAAAGTGAATTTGGAGAAAATAGTTGAGCTTGTCACCTCTGGGGGACACCAAAACCACACCTGCACCGGATCCACTCAGCATCTTGGACCCATCAAAAAACATAGTACAATGATCCGACTGAACTTGAGTCGGTTGTTCTTGTTCAATCCACTCAGCAACGAAATCCGCTATTGCCTAAGATTTGATTGCTTTCTTTGCTTCGAACTTGATATCTAACGGAAGGAGTTCAATCGCCCATTTAGCCACTCGACCGGTTGCGTCCCGGTTGTTCAGAATTTCAGATAACGGAGCGTCGCTGATGACTAAAATTGAGTGATCTAAGAAGTAATGCGCAACTTTCTTGGCGGCCAAGTAGATCCCATACACAAGCTTCTGATAATGCAGATATCTCTGCTTAGATGGAGTCAAGACTTCATAAATGTAGTAGACTAGGCGTTGAACCTTGTAGGCCTTGCCTTCTTCTTCCCGCTCGATCGTGAGCACTGTGCTGACAACTTGTCCAGTGGCTGTGATATATAATAACAGAGGCTCTTTGTTGACTGGGGCAGCAAGCACCGGCTGGGTGGAAAGTAGGGCTTTGAGTTCCTCAATCGCTCCTTCAGCTTCAGGATTCCACTCGAACTTGTCAGACTTCTTCATCAGTCAGTAAAGAGGTAATGCCTTTTCACTGAGACGTGAGATGAATCGACTCAATGCAGCCAAGCAAAGCTTCTGAACATCATGCACACGCACAGGGCGTTTCATTCGGAGGACTAGGTTGACCATTTCTGGGTTTGCGTCGATTCCTCGATTGGAAATAAGAAAACCGAGTAACTTTCCGTCTGGGACTCCAAATGTGCACTTCGACGGGTTGAGCTTGATATCATAACTTTTGAAGTTCGCAAACGTTTCAGCGAGCTCAGCCAATAGGTCAGAACCTTTACGTAACTTGACCACAAAGTCGTCCATATACGCTTTCACATTCCGACTGATTTGCTTCAGCAGACACTTCCGAATCATGCGCATGAATGTTGCCGCAGCATTCTTGAGGCCAAAAGGCATGGCAACATAACAGAAACACCGGAATGGAGTGATGAAGGCTGTTTTATTTCGTCGGGCCCGAATAGTCGGATCTGATGGTACCCGGAATATGCGTCCTGAAAGGACAAACGCTCACATCCCGCAGTTGAGTCGACAATTTGATCGATGCGGGGGAGAGGAAAGTGATCTTTTGGGCAGGCCCGATTAATATGTTTGAAATCAATGCACATGCAGAGTGACTTGTCCTTCTTGGGGACCATGACAACGTTGGCGAGCCACTCGGAGTGGTATATCTCATGGATGAACTCAGCTGTTAGAAGCTGAGCCACCTCTTTGCCAATCGCTTTTCTCTTCTCCGCGGCGGACCGATGGAGATGCTCTTTGACATGTTTTGCTTTAGGGTCGACTCGCAAACGGTGCTCACCCAGTCCCCTGGGTACAACCGGCATGTCGGATGGTTTCCATGCAAAGATGTCCCATTTCTCACGGAGGAACTGGATGAGCGCTTCTTCCAATTTGCTGTCAAGTGTTATTGAGATATGAGTCGGATCGGCATTGGGGTCAGTCGGATGAATATGCGCAGGCTTCGTTTCTCCGGTCGACTGAAACGCACACTCGAAAACAGGTTTCTTGGCTCGCAACAAATCACCCGGATCTGCATTCTTCTGGTACTCTTCCATCTCCACTGCCGCCATCTGCTCATTGGCAATTTTTTAGCCCTTCTAGAAGCACTCTTCTGCTTTCTGCCGATCTCCAGTGATTGTGATCACGCCCTTGCGACCTGGCATGTTTAGATTGATGTACACATAGCACGGTCGAGCCATGAAACGGGAATATGCAGGTCTGCCCAGGATAGCATGGTAAGCACTATGGAAATCCACCACCTCGAACGTCAACTTTTCCTTGCGATAATTGTTCGAATCGCCGAAAACCACATCAAGTGTGATCTGACCGAGTGGTTGGCTTTCTTCCCAGGCATGACTCCGTGGAACCTCATGTTGCTCTCACTCAGCTTGGACATCGGAACGCCCATCCCACGGAGGGTCTCAGCATACAAGATATTCAGACCATTGCTGCCATCCATCAAAACCTTGGTCAATTGCGTGCCGTCAACAACTGGGTCGACCACCAACACTTGTTGCCCAGGGGTAGAATTGTGCGATGGATGGTCGGACTGGTCGAATGTAATGGGAGTCTTTGACTACTTCAAGTATGTCATCGTTGCCGGAGCAACCATGTTGACTTCCCTGTTGATGACTTTCAGTCGACTCTTGCTCTCGATGTCAGGAAAAATCATCAAGGTGGAGTTGATATGGGGGTAACCTCCATCTTCTTCTTTGTCCTCATTCTCCTCAGATTCCTTCTCCTTCTCAATGGGCTGGCCCTTTTGGAAGCTCTGAATCAGGAGTCGACAATGTCGAGTGGTATGCTTGGGGTAAATGAAATTTCCCTCTTCATCCTTCTTGGTATGTATATGACACGGAAAATCAAGCACATCATTTCCTGCTTGATCCTTCACTTTCTTGGGGATCCAAGGGCCTTTAGGTTTCCCTTTGTTCCTCCCCTGGTTCACGACTGCAGCCTCTCCAGGAGCTGGGAGTTCTGCTTTGCGCTTTGGTTTCCAATTGGAATTTCCATCATCCTGGGCGACTGGGTTCTTGCTGCTACGGAGTCGGTCCGCTTCTTCGTTGTTAGCGTACCGACTGGCTATCTCCATCATCTGAGTCAGAGACATGTCTCCTGTCCGCTCAAATTTTAGGTTTAGCTCTCTGTACCGTACGCCCTCTTTAAAGGCACAGACTGCCTGATGTTCTGACACATTCTCCAATGTATGATGAAGAGTGGTCCACCTGTGGATGTAATCTCTCCAAGTTTCATTCGGCTTTTGGACGCAATGCTGCAATTCCGCCAGTCCGACTGGTAGTTTGCAAGTACCATCAAAGGTCCTCACAAACACTCGGGTCAATTCTTCCCAGCTGAATGCTACCAGGGACCAACTAATTTAGCTAAGCTCTGGCCGAGCCTTCTAGCATCAGAGGGAGGTGCTTCATGGCTACATCATCGTTGCCGCCACCAATCTGCACAACCACTCAGTAATCCTCTAGCCAAGTATCTGGCTTCGACTCACCGATGAACTTGCTCACCCCTGCTGCCAACCCGAAGTTGGGGGGATCTTAGCGGCCCTGATAGTGCTGCTGAAACACCCTTGCCCAGAAACATGTACTCTGCTGCCACTCGGACGGTCCATGTCCTGCCCTTCTCTGTGTGCCCGGTCCCGGTCGACCAGACCTTGCACAAGAATCGATCTCGCATCAAAGCCGGGTCTCCGGGGATCTACTGGGATCCTTCGCTCGTCACCATGCGGGCGCCTGCCATCATACCGCCAGAGCGAGTACGGTCCGCTCCCCGGAGGTGGCGTGGGCACTCGATGGCGGTCATTATGACCGAGTCGACGGTCATACTGATCATAATTCCGACCCATATGTTACTCTTGGCGGGGCCCCCGACCTTTACGCCGCAGGGGAGATCTTAGGCTCTGGGCCGACCAGATTGTGGCCACTGCCACGGACCTGCTGTGAATTCTGTTGCGCGACTGGGAAACGGCTAAATTTTGTTCACCCGACGCTCGGAGGAGTGCTCAAATCTACAACAGACCCTTTCCAGCTTTCGATTGGGATGGCTGGATTGACTCTTCAATACGGGCCGCAGCTGTGAGGTTCTGAATCGGAGTGCGGTATACCTAGGGCTCGGGAGGAAACAACTGTCGTTGCCGTCGACTGGATTCGGGAATCAGTCGGTGGGCTCAATCGTCGAGTGAACACTCAAGGTTCTCTAGACGCACACGCTCGGCCACGGTAGCTAGGCGCATGGCTTCCAGGGCCCGAGCCTCGAAAGTCTCTCCCAAGATGGGGGTCTGAAGTGCTTCCACATTACGGCAACGCAGCTCTTCCCTTCGCTCCGTAGTGAGGGGCTGAGGCACGCACCCATTGTGATCGTACGACTGACCATCGTCACTGCGGGCGCCATCACCGCGAGGGTACCTAGGCGGACTGCGCCGAGACCCGACCATGAGGACCTCCGCCGCGGGGTCGCTGATCCCGCACTTGGAAAGTGTATCTACGGAACCAGTCGACTGGCCTATAGTGGTACTCATCGGGCTCGATTGCCGCGACTTGGGGGGTGGCTGATTGGCGAGCCACCGTGTGCTTCACCCACCGCTGGAGCCGCGACCGACCGGGCCACTTGCGGCGGCGTGCAGCAGGGAGAGCAGATGACGAGGGAGCCGACCGATACTGGGTCGATGACTGTCGGAGAAGGACGCCACAAGCACTCTCGCGAAAGTGCGCCGCCCCGCGGATAGGAATTGCCTCGACGTCGAGGGGAGCCTCTTGAAGCCAGGCGGAGTCGTCGGCGATGAAAACGAGCGCGCCGAGTCAGATCTCGTGGCCCAACGCTAGACCACCGCCAGAATGAAGATCGGAGAAAAACTTGCAACCCCACCGGAAGTCGCTAAGACACCCGCCCCATGGTGGGCGCCAACTGTCGTTGTACTAGGCCTAACAGTGAGAGTAGGGGGTACGTAGGAGGAGGCAAGGTTGTACATACGAGTTTTACGAGTTCAGACCCCTCTCGGAGGAGGTAAAAGCCCTTCGTCTCGGTGCCTGGAGGCTGTCGACTGGAATATCGGAATGTGTGTGTGTTACAGGGGGTGCGAACCCTTGTACATGAGGAGGGGTGGCTTATATAGAGTGCGCTAGGACCCCAGCCGCCCCACGTTACATAGGGTTCAATGTACATAAAGAAATGGCGTTACTGATAACGCATGTAATAAAGAGTTGTAATGGCCTTTAAGACTACAAAGTGAATGCCCGACCGTTCCTAGTCTTGTGTGACCTTAGACCTTCTACGCTCCGAGTGGTTTCTTGCATGGTCGAGTGACTTCATTCTGGTCGAATGGAATTGGGGTATCCGGGTGAGATATATGGTCGAGTGGATTGCACTCCTTGGTCACTTCAGTCGGTATCTTTTTTCATCCTTGGAATGTCTTTGATCCTAAGGTAGTGACCTTGGGTAGGGCATCTAGGTCAGGCCTATGACCCTACCCTAGGTCTATGGTATCGTCATGTAGTCCCCGAGGCTATTGTTGAATGTTTTATTCGGCAGTAGTCTTAGAACTCTTTTGGCGTAATAATTCAATCTCCACACCTTATCACTCGGTAGCGACTGTCTCTTGCTTTTGTCCACTGACTTGTCTTATTTGTTGACTTCAGAAATCTTGTGAGTTCGGAGCTCAGTTTGCTGAATTGGAGAACATTTCCAACTCAATCTCGACCTGGAGCTGGCCAAGGAGAACTTGCAGAAGGCCAAGGGTGAATCAGCTGGTATGAAAGGTACAAAACTTGTTGACTGTCCTTGAATAGATGTGCGTAGTGAAAACCGACAACTCTAAGCTCGTCTGAAGAGTGTTATTCCTTGTAGACCAAATGAAGCAAGCTCTGGAGCAGAAGGACCTCGACCTGGCAGTGATGCAACAGAAGGTGCATGTGAAATCAGAACTTGCTGACCAGAAGCTGGCTTCAGTCGGCAAGTTCGAAGAAGAGAACGTTAAGCTGAAGACTTCCCTCGACGAGGCCAACCAATAAGTGATGCGGCCGAAGAAGGACAAGTTGGCCCTGACAGACAAAGTTGGAGGTCTCACCCAGAAGAGGGACGAACTGGAGGCTTATCTGGGAGGACTCGCTAAGAAGATGTTCCTCATGCTTGAAGGTACTTTACTTTGTCTGACAGATTCGTAACTGTCGATTCGTCATACAACCGTCGACTCACTATTTCTTTGTATGTGCAGAACTTTGTCAAAACTTCGCGGAAGAGACTGGACAAATCTAGATCCCATTAATTCCTCTGTCAAGGACAAAGCTGCGATGAACGTGCTGCAACTGGAATGTCGCCTCGCCAGCGTTATGGATTATCTTGCACGTCTAAAGGTGGCAGTGTCGCAGATCGACACGGAGCTCTGGCGGGGTGCGATACTCCAAAATGACCTCGAGTCCCTGATGACTCGACTTAATGAGATCCCTAGTCGAGTGCAGGAATGGAAGAAGTCGTTTGCTCGGTGCGGTGCTGCCGTGGCTCTGTCTCTGGTCCGTGTTCATTGCAAGGAAGTTAAAGAGGAGAAGCTGGCAGCTCTCAAGGTCGCCTACACCAAAAAGCTTTAATTCCAGTCATTCATGGAGACCTTAATCGACGCTGCCACTCGTATCGTTGACGGAATCGACTTGGACGAGTTGGTCGAGCCTGCTAGCCCTCCTCCCACGGAGTGAACAAACTTTATGTCTTGATTTAATTTGGCACGGAATGCCGAGTGATTTTGTAACTGTTAAACTCCTTCGGGCATGATGCCCGAGTACTTTCTCCTGAACCTTGCGGGATTTATCTGAACTTGGTTTTCCTCGGAATATGATTGCTTTGTTTTCAACACTTTCACATCTCTTAATCCCGAGTGGAGCTTGGTTCTTCACTCAGAACAGATGTTATACTTGTGGTGTAGCTCGGAGCGCAACCATACGTTGTACTTGTGGTACAACTCGGAGTGCAACCATACGTTGTACTTGTGGCGCAGCTCGGAGTGCAACCATACATTGTACTTGTGGCGCAGCTCGGAGTACAACCAAGCCCCCAAGTGAGAGGGTTGATCTTCAATCGGAGTATTTTCAAAACTTAGGTGAGTGCAGGGTCGCAGCTAAGTCCTCGAGTGAGAGGGTTGCTCTTCACTCAGAGTGTCTTTGAAACTTAGGCGAGTACGGGGTCACGGCTAAGCCCCCGAGTGAGAGGGCCGCTCTTCACTCAGAGTGTTTTTGAAACTTAGGCGAGTACGGGATCGCGGCTAAGCCCCCGAGTGAGAGGGTTGCTCTTCACTCGGAGTGTTTTTTGAAACTTTGGCGAGTACAGGATCGCGGCTAAGCCCCCGAGTGAGAGGGTTTCTCTTCACTCGGAGTGTTTTTTGAAACTTAAGCGAGTACGGGATCGCAGTTAAGCCCCTGATTGAGAGGGTTGCTCTTCACTCGGAGTGTTTTT
>LR738712.1:469192816-469244489 GCA_902687465.1 Secale cereale | reverse complement strand
GTGAGAGGGTTGCTCTTCACTCGGAGTGTTTTTGAAACTTAGACCAGTACGGATCACAGCTAAGCCCCCAAGTGAGAGGGTTGCTCTTCACTTAGAGTGTTTTTGAAACTTAGGCGAGTACGGGATCACAGCTAAGCCTCCGAGTGAGAGGGTTGCTCTTCACTCAGAGTGTTTTTTGAAACTTAGGCGAGTACGGGATCGCATCTAAGCCCCCGAGTGAGAGGGCTGCTCTTCACTCGGAGTGTTTTTGAAACTTAGGCGAATCGGATTCGCGGCTAAGCCACCCGCTGGGGGATTTGAACACATGTGTTTATGGGATACCAATCATTAAGATACTATCAAAATCTTGTCTTTGATAAGCAAACTGAAGGATTCTTATTACTGCTCGTCAATACGAGTGTTTAGGTATAGAAACGGCGGAGCAGATCCGCATTCTACGAGCGTGGATCGTCTATTTTCTTGGCCGCGTTATAGAGGTGATACGCCCCATTGTGGAGTACCTTGGTGATGATGAAGGGGCCTTCCCAGGCCGGAGCGATCTTGTGAGGTCGTTTCTGATGCACTCGGAGTACAAGGTCTCCTTCTTGGAATGCTCGACCTCTGACATTACGGGCATGGAATCGACGCAGGTCTTGTTGATAGATGGTCGACCGGATCAGAGCCGTCTCATGTTCTTCCTCTAGGAGATCAACTGCATCTTGGCGTGCCTATTCCGCCTCAGCTTCTGAGAAGAGTTCCACCCAGGGAGCGTTGTGTAGCAAGTCACTCAGAAGTACAGCCTCAGCTCCATACACCATAAAGAAAGGAGTTCGGTCAGTCGACCGGTTTGGAGTCGTTCTCAGTCCCCGTAAGACAGATGGCAATTCAGTCACCCAAGCTCTAGCAGCATGCTTGAGATCGCGCATCAACCGTGGTTTCAGTCCTTGAAGGATCAAGCCATTCGCCCTTTCTGCCTGCCCATTCGACTGCGGGCGCGCAACAGATGCGTAGTCGACCCGAGTGCCTTGGAAAGCACAGAATGCCCTGAATTCGTCGGAATCAAAGTTGGAGCCATTATCTGTGATAATACTGTGAGGGACTCCATATCTGAATATCAGCTCTGTGACGAAACTGGTGGCAGTGCTTGAATCAAGATTCTTGATAGGCTTGGCTTCGATCCATTTGGTGAACTTGTTGACTGCCACAAGCAAATGAGTGAAACCACTTCTGCGGTCCTGAAGGGTCCAAACATATCTAACCCCCAAACAGTGAACGGCCAGACCAGCGGAATACTCTTCAAGGCAGACGCAGGCTTGTGAGACATGTTTGAATAGAACTGACAACCTTCGCACTTGTCGACTATATTTCGCCCTCTCATTTACTCGCGGCCAGTAGAATCCGGCTCGGTATGCTTTGGCCACGATGGTCCGAGAGGACGCATGGTAACCACCGGTCCCCGAGTGGTTCTCATGTAGGATCATTCAACCTTCTTCTGGGGAGATACAACGCTGGGCAGCTCCAGTAACACTCTCTCTGTAAAGCTGTCCACCTATCACTATGAAGGCCTTGGATCGACGGACAATTTGGCGGGCCTCATCTTCGTCTTCTGGGAGTTCCTGCCTGAGCAGGTATGCGATATACGGCACTGTCCAGTCAGGGGTGATCACTAAAACCTCCATGACCAAGTCGACTACAACTGGTACTTCAATCTAAGTTGGATTGGTTGAACTTATCGGTTGCGGGGGCACTTCCGTTAAGGGATCTTCTTTAATTGATGGGGTGTGGAGATGCTCCAAGAACACATTACTGGGGAGGCTTCCGAGTGGAACCTATCTTCGCCAGATCATCAACAGCTTGATTCTTGATTCTAGGTATGTGGTGAAGCTCTAACCCCTCAAACTTCTTCTCTATTTTTCTTATTGCGTTGCAATAATCAGTCATTGCTAGGCTCTTGATATCCCATTCCTTCATCTCCTGATTGACCACCAAGTCCAAGTCACCGTATACCATCAGGCGACAAACGCCGAGTGAGATGGCCATACACAACCCACACAAAAGTGCCTCATACTCAACTTCATTATTTGAAGAATCAAAATGAATTTGGAGGACATAGCTGAGCTTGTTGCCTCTGGGGGACACCAAAACCACACCAGCACTAGACCCATTCAGCATCTTGGATCCATCAAAGAACATAGTCCAATGTTCCGAGTGAACCTGAGTCGGTTGCTCATGTTCAATCCACTCGGCAACGAAATCTGCTATTGCATGTGACTTGATTGCTTTCTTTGCCTCAAACTTGATATCCAAAGGAAGGAGTTCAATCGCCCATTTGGCCACTCGACCGGTTCCGTCTCGATTGTTCAGAATTTCAGATAATGGAGCATCGCTGATGACTGGAATTGAGTGGTCCGCAAAGTAATGCGCAACCTTCTTCGCAGTCAAGTAAATTCCATACACAAGCTTCTGATAATGTCGATCTCCCTGCTTGGACGGGGTCAAGACTTCAGAAATATAGTAGACTAGGCGTTGAACTTTGTAGGCTTTGCCTTCTTCTTCCCGCTCGACCGTGAGCACTGTGTTGACAACTTGTCCAGTGGTTGGATATATAATAACAGAGGCTCTTTGCTAATTGGGGCAGCAAGCACACACTAGGTGGAAAGCAGGGCTTTGAGCTCTTCAAACGCTGCTTCAGCTTCAGGATTCCACTCGAACTTGTCAGACTTCTTTATCTGTAAGAAAAGAGGCAATGCCTTTTCATCGAGATGTGAGATGAATTGACTCAATGCAGCCAAACAACCAGTAAGCTTCTAAACGTCGTGCACATGCATGGGGCGTTCCATTCGGAAGATTGTGCTAACCTTTTCTAGGTTTGCGTCGATCCCTCGTTTGGAAACGAGGAAACCGAGTAACTTTCCACCCGGGACTCCGAATGTGCACTTTGACAGGCTAAGCTTGATATCATAACTTCTCAAGTTTGCAAAGGTTTCAGCGAGATCGGTCAGTAGGTCGGAACCTTTACGTGACTTGACCACGATGCCATCCATGTATGCTTCCACATTCCGACTGATCTATCTGAGCAGACACTTCTAAATCATGCGCATGAATGTGGCGCCAGCATTCTTGAGGCCAAAAGGCATGGTAACATAGCAAAAACACCCGAATGTGGGTGATGAAGGTTGTTTTTATTTCGTCAGGCCCATACAGTCGGATCTGATGGTACCCGGAATATGCGTCCAAGAAGGACAAACGCTCACATCCCGCACTTGAGTCGACAATTTGATCGATGCGGGGGAGAGGGAAGTGATCTTTCAAGCAGGCCCGATATATATGCTTAAAATCGATGCACATGCGAAGTGACTTGTCTTTCTTGGGGACCATGACAATATTAGTGAGCCACTCGGAGTGGTATATATCGCGGATGAACGTAGCTGCCAGAAGCCAAGCCACCTCCTCGCCAATTGCCTTTCTCTTCTCCGCGACGGACCGGCGGAGATGCTCTTTAACGGGTTTTGCTTTCGGGTCGACTCGCAAACGGTGCTCAGCCAGTCCCCTGGGTACACCTGACATGTCAGATGGTTTCCATGCGAAGATGTCCCAGTTCTCACGGAGGAACTGGATGAGCGTTTCTTCCTATTTTCTCTCGAGTGTTGTTGAGATGTGAGTCGGAGCAGCATTGGGATCAGTCGGATGAATATGCATGGGCTTTGTCTCTCCGACCGACTGAAAAGCAGACTCTGAAGCAGGTTTCTTGGCTCGCAACAAATCACTCGGATCTGCATTCTTCTGATATTCTTCCATTTCTACAGCTGCCATTTGTTCATCGGCAATTTTCGAGCCCTTCTCGAAGCACTCTTCTGCCTTCTGCCGATCTCCAGTGACTGTGATCACGCCCTTTGGACCAGGCATCTTTAGCTTGAGGTATACGTAACACGGTCGAGCCATAAAACGGTCATATGCAGGCATGCCCAGAATATCATGGTAGGCGATGTGAAAATCCACCACCTCAAACGTCAACTTTTCCTTGAGGTAATTCTTCGAATCACCGAAAACCACATCAAGAGTAATCTGATCGAGTGAATCGGCTTTCTTCCCAGGGATGACACTGTGGAATCGCTTGTTGCTCTCACTGAGCTTGGACATCGGAATGCCCATCCCTCAAAGGGTTTCGGCATACAGGATGTTCAAACCACTGCCACCATCCATCAAAACTTTGGTCAGTCGAGTGCCCTCAACAACTGGGTCGACCACCAAGACTTGCCGCCCGGGGGTAGCAATGCGCGCTGGATGGTCGGACTGGTCAAATGTAATGGGAGTCTTTGACCACTTCAAGTACATCGTTGTTGCCGGAGCAACCATGTTTACTTCCCTATTGATGACTTTCAGTCGACTTTTGCTCTCGATGTCAGCAAAAATTATTAAAGTGGTATTGACATTGGGGTAACCATCATCCTCTTCTTTGTCTTTGTCCTTATCAAATTCCTTTTCTTTCTCATTGGGCTGACCCTCTCGGAAGCTCTGAATCAGGAGTCGACACTGTCGAGTGGTATGCTTGGGATAAACGAAATTCCCCTCTTCATCCTTCTTGGTGTGTATATGACACGGTAAATCAAGCACATCATTTCCCGCTTGATCTTTTACTTTCTTGGGGATCCAAGGACCCTTAGGCACGACTTAAAGGCATAAATCCATCCTAGAATGATCTCAAGTCTGGTAATCTTTGCACAACTCATGTAAAAGAGGGGATAGTAAACAGAAAATAGTTGGCTTACACTCGCCACGTCACAGAATTACAATTCAAGTCTCAATCATCATACATTAAGAACATCACAACCCTCTAAGGGCAAAACCAAAAGTCAAAGTACCAAACTTAGATAAAATAAACCACAGGCGGATCGAAACCTAGTAAGAGTCTCCACTACTGATCGTCCGGGTAACGCACATAGTACCGACTACGCTCCTCGTCGTACTCCCAATCCAGCTCGGTGCCATCACCTGGATAGCTCACAGCTGGACCTGCATCTGGTGTGTGAAGTAACTGTGAGCCACAGAGGACTCAGCAATCCCGTTCCCGGGTAACAGAACTATTTAAGCCTTTGGGTGAGGAAAAGGCTGAAGAAAAGAATAAGTGTCTGCAGCAGCAACTAGCATCTAGCTTACGTAAGTGAGAGCGAGAAGAGAAGGCCTCGGCGAGAAGTGATCACGAAGTGATCCTAGCTACAAGCTCCACAATCATAACCCCTCCGTGTTCAACTCCCGAATCCCTATTCGGAAATTGACAGTCACGGAACACACGCTGGTAGTGTATTAGTAACATTGTGTCAAGTTATCTACAACCGGAATTAACAAGCTCCCATCTGCCACATAACCGCGGGCACGGCTTTCGAAAGTTCAAACCCTGCAGGGGTGTTCCAACTTGACCCATTACAAGCCCACGATCCGCGGAGTCGCAACTCCAAAGTGGGAAGACCCGAGTATCCTCGGGATCCCGTGCTCAAGATATACCGAACTAAGGTAAGGCTAATCCAGCAAATCCTCCCGGCGTGTCGACACCCTGATAGTAGCCGCGCGTATCTAAGTCTCAGGACACGGCCGGATGGGCGAAGCTACGGGTTTTTACCAAACCTCGAGTTTCCTCGAGGTGGCCCCGCAGGCTCCCCGTTTTGGACCAACACTCATGTGGAGCACTGGCCCGGGGTTGTTGATTAAGAAAGAGGGTTAATTACTCCCTATGCAAGTTTAGTTTGTTATTAGGCAAATAGTACCAATGTTGGGACTTGCTGGAAAAGACTTAGCACTTAGCGGTTTATCGAGGGGGTCCCATACACCCCAACCGTGTTAGGAACGCATAATCAAGGAACATAACACCGGTTTATACGGTTCCTAACGGCATGAGTGGAACAAATCACCAAGCAAAAGGCTTAGCCTTCCACCCTTGCCAATATATAGATGATTTCATTTGTAAGCATTTATATAGTGTGATATAACCCAACCAAACTTCAACATGAAGCAAGCATCTTCGATCTTCACCTGCAACTAGCAACGCTATAAGAAGGGGCTGAGCGAAGCGTACTTAGCCAAGCAACGGTTTGCATAGGTAGGTTGGTTAAACATGGAAATTGGTTACAAGTAGGAGGCTGACAAGAAGATCATGGGCATCGAGGCAAAACTATAGATCGAGAATACTAGCAATAGGCAAAGATAGTAATGTTATCGGGGTTCGGTCATCTTGCTTGAAGAGAAGTCGTTCGGATCGTAAGAAGGGTCCTCGTGCTCAACCTCGTTGGTAACCTCGTGCTCAACCTCGTACTCGGTCTTAGCTTCCGGCTCTAAACAAAACAATCACATCAAGCACCAATCAACAAGATGGAATGCGCACTCGGAAAAGATGAATGCATGATGGATGCACTAAGGATGCACACGGAGCACGGAAAATATCACTCAAGCAAATCACCTCAAAACATGATAACAATCTAATATTAATAATCTACACAGAAAAACAATCAAGTTTGATATAAGATTCGCTGAAATCGAAGTTACGGGCTAAAAGTTATGCCCGAAACAAGATTTGAGCGAAAGCTGAAAATTACAGCAACATAGCAACTTCGGAGCTCAAAATAATTAAGCTACAGCACTCAAATATCATGGCAAAAGGCATGAACACAAACTAGACATATACTACAACAACTATGTCCAAAGGTGCACCCCAACGGAGTCACGGATCAATAGCAATGATCTTGGACATATTGAACTTGACAATAAAATTCTGGCAGCAGAATTTTATTGAAACTTTAGAGCAAAAGATAAACATGCTACAGCCACTCAAACAGACATGTGAGGACATGGATGGAAAGACAACAATATATACTACAAGGAACAATCAAAATCCACTCCAAAACTATCATGCTTTGTCCTAGAACATCACACGAACATGGCATCGGAACGTTACAGATTTCATACTTAGTGAAAAACCACTAAGTCCTAAACAGCAATATCATCATGGCATATAAAAGAGCATGTTTAAGTCACCTCGAAACTAAACATGGCAAGAGGTAAGCACCTCATCAAAATACACATGAAGGTGATCCCGAAACACACAAGCATGCTTCATAGAGGTAAACACAACGATAGCAACGAGCTCAACAAGATGGCATTTCATAACAAGTGAAAACACATTACAGCCACATGGCACTTTGCAACGATGATAACAAGGCAATAAAAAATCTACCATGCAACCTATCACAAGCAACACGTAGATCGTGGCAAGACGAACACGTGGACATGTCATTTGCATCATTCGGACAAACGAGCTAAAAGATATCACATGGCTAAGGTGGCATAAAAATAACACATAGCAGCAGTTTATATCATGATGCACTCTTGCAACAGCAAAACAATCACCTAAATGATCTCTAACATGCATGACAACAACAGGTAAAACGTAGAGGAAGTCTCCACGAACGTCTGGACATACTACACGCGCAAAACGGAGCAGCGGGCAAAAAGTTAGAGCAGGTCAAACATAGCATCTCAGATTAACAGATCTGGGACTTAGGAGTGGGGAGTCAACCTCAAAATAGATCTGGATCTGGGGGAAACGGAGTGGGCCGGCCCGGGCTTCGGCCCGAGGTGGAGGCGCGGGCAGCCTGGAGGGCGAGTGGGCCGGCGGCGCCGCGGTGAAGAAGGCGGCCCAGCGATCCGGCGCTGGAGCGCGGAGGGAGGTCGGCGTAGTGGGACGGCCCGGTGGCGCGGAAGCTGGCGCGCTGGAGGCGGCGGGAGGTGGCGACCGGCCTGGCCCGTGGCGATCCGGGCGCGGCGAAGGAGGAGATCTGGCGGTCGCCCGGCTGGCGACGCGGGAGTCGGGGCCGGCGTGGGTTCGGCGGCTGGGCCTCCCGTTCAGCCCAGGCGGGGCGATGAGGCCTCCCAGCGACGGGGAACTGGTCCCCCGGGCCCTGGCGAACGGCTTCGGGGGGGAGAGCCCAGCGAAGCGGTCCCCGGTTTGGGATCCAGCGCGGAGGGATGACCTGGCGCGGCCGAGCGGGAAGGCCGGCGGAGGCGTTGACCTGCTGGTCAGATCGAAGGGAGAGGCCAGAAACTGCGGCGGCGGCTGATCTCTTCGGGAAATGACTGATTTCTTCCAAGTGGAGAGGAGGGGGATGGATCTAGAGGATAGGGATGCCCAAAATATAGACTAGGGGTCTATATAAAGCAGGATTTTAGGGTTAGGGGGGAATTAGGGGCGCTAGGAGCCCTCCGATCGCGATCCGACGGATCCGATCGCGGGGGTAGATTTAAAAGGCCTAGGAGGAGATAAAAGACTGCAGTAGGGGTGTTTCTGGGACACGAAGTGAAGGCACATCGGACCCGCACGAACAACGGATGGAAAAGCCAACGGAGTCCAAACGAGACGAGATTTGAGAGGCGGGTTGCACACAACAAAACAACAACGCACGCAACAACCTCGCGGCACACCGGTAACGTTAAACGCCCGAACAACAAAGTAGTCCTACGGGACGTCACGGACACGTGAGGGAGCTCCGGAACGCGAAACGGACAACGGGAAGGAACACGCGGAACCGGATGCAACCGACAACACAAATGCAATGCAATGCACATGTCTACATGATATGAATGAATGCCACACACTCACACAACAAAACGACAAAAACCCGAAAGACAAAGAACCCGAAATGGAAATAGATGAAGCCGGAGATATATTATATACCCAAAAGGGAAAGTATTACATCCGGGGCATTACAAACTCTCCTCTACTACAAAAAGATCTCGTCCCGAGATCTAGGACTGGAAAAAGGAAGGGTACTCGGAACGAAGATGATCTTCTCGTTCCCAGGTAGCTTCTCGGTCGGTGTGATGTGACCACTTGACTTTCAGAAACTTGATGGACTTGTTGCGGGTCTTGCGTTCGGTTTCTTCGAGAATTGCAACGGGATGCTCTCGGTAGGACAGGTCTTGTTGAAGATCAATCTCCTCAAACGGAATCATGCGCTCAGGTGCCTTGAAGCATTTGCGAAGTTGAGACACATGGAAGACATCATGAACATTTGCGAAGTTTGGAGGGAGCTCAAGTTGATAGGCTAGGTCGCCTCTTTTGCCAAGAATCTTGAAAGGCCCGACGTATCTAGGAGCAAGTTTTCCTTTGATACCGAATCTTTGGGTTCCTTTCATCGGAGAAACTCGGAGATAGACATGATCACCGATGTTGAAGGCCAAATCACGATGCTTGCCGTCATAGTAGCTCTTTTGACGCGACTGAGCGGCCTTGAGATTCTCACGTATGACTTTGCACATTTCTTCGGCTTCTGAGATCAAGTCATTGCCAAGAAGTTGGCGTTCGCCTGTTTCAGACCAGTTGAGAGGGGTACGGCACTTTCTGCCATAGAGAATTTCAAATGGTGCTTTGCCTGCACTTGCTTGGAAGCTGTTGTTGTAAGAGAACTCGGCAAATGGAAGGCAGTCTTCCCATTTCATGCCGAAGGAGATGACACAGGCTCTGAGCATGTCTTCTAGAATCTGATTCACACGCTCGACTTGACCACTAGTCTGAGGGTGAAAAGCAGTGCTGAACCTCATCTTAGTGCCCATGGCGGACTGAAAGGAGTCCCAGAACCTTGATGTGAACAAGCTGCCACGGTTTGAGGATATAACTTGAGGAATGCCATGTAGGGACACAATTCTGGAAGTGTACAGCTCTGCAAGTTGAGCTGCATTGATTGATTCTTTGACTGGAAGAAAGTGAGCGACTTTGGTAAGCTTGTGAATCGCCACAAAGATAGCATCATTTCCTCGCTTGGATTTAGGAAAGCCAGTGACGAAGTCCATTTCAATGTGGTCGAACTTCCACTCGGGAATAGGAAGAGGTTGGAGAAGACCGGCTGGACGTTGATGTTCTGCTTTCACTCTTCTGCATACATCACATTCATTCACGAATTGGGCAATCTCCCTTTTCATGCGTGTCCACCAGTAAGATTGCTTGAGATCTTGGTACATCTTGGAACTGCCAGGATGAATGGAAATGAGAGAATCATGAGCTTCTTCCATTATGAGCTTCCTGAGATCACCTTTGGGAACAACGAGTCTGTCCTCGAAGAACAAGGTATCTCTCTCATCAACACGGAAGCACTTGTATTTTGGAGTGCCCTTTGCAATGCCATGTTTCACTTTCTTCACCATGGTATCACTGAGCTGGGCCTCACGGACTTGATCTTCCAAGGTAGGAGCAATTTGGAGATTTGCAAGAAAACCCTGCGGAACGACTTGAAGGTTGAGTTTCCTGAATGCTTCACAAAGCTCAGGCTGGTGTGGCTTGATAAGAAGGTTGTTGCAATATGCCTTTCTGCTCAAAGCATCTGCAATCACATTCGCCTTGCCTGGAGTGTATTCAATGCTGGGGTTGTACTCTTGGATCATTTCGACCCAACGAGTCTGACGGAGGTTCAGATGCGGCTGTGTGAAGATGTACTTCAAGCTCTTGTGATCAGTGAAGATGTCGACCTTTCTGCCCAACAACAGATGTCTCCACGTAATCAGAGCATGTACCACAGCTGCTAGCTCGAGATCATGTGTGGGATAGTTCTTCTCACTTGGCTTTAGCTGACGAGAAGTGTATGCCACAATTCTCTTATCTTGCATAAGCACACCACCAAGACCTTGAAGAGAAGCATCGCAGAATACTTCATAGGGCTTGGATTCATCCGGAGGAGTCAGAACTGGAGCAGAGACAAGCTTCTCTTTGAGGGTTTTGAATGCCACTTCACACTCGGGAGACCAAAAGTATTTGACATTCTTCTGAAGCAGGTTGGAAAGAGGCTTGGCAATCTTGGAGAAGTTTTCAACAAACCTTCTGCAATAGCTGGCAAGACCCAGAAAACTGCGGAGCTGCTTGACGTTCTGAGGAGCTTCCCAGTTGACAATTGCTTCAACTTTCTCGGGATTAACCGCAATACCGTCAGCTGAGATGATGTAGCCCAGGTACAAAACCTTATCGAGCCAAAACTCGCACTTGGAGAACTTAGCATAGAATTTGTGCTCTCGGAGTCGATCAAGAACGAGACGTAAGTGCTTTTCTTGATCTTCTTCATTCTTGGAAAACACCAGAATATCATACAGATACACAAGCACAAACTCGCCAGTATAGGGGTTGAAGATGTAATGCATCATCCTTGAAAAGGTAGGAGGAACATTGGCGAGACCGAAGGACATGACGGTATACTCGTATGAACCGTAGCTCGTTCTGAAGGCCGTCTTGGGAATGTCTTCCTCGCGAATGCGAATTTGATGGTAGCCCATTCGGAGGTCAAGCTTAGAGAACACTTTAGCTCCTTTGAGCTGCTCAAAGAGTTCGTTGATGTTGGGGAGCGGATACTTGTTCTTAATCGTCTTCTTGTTCAATGGCCGGTAGTCAACACAGAGACGCTCCGTGCCATCTTTCTTCTTGACAAATAAGACACCACAGCCCCACGGAGATGTACTCGGTCTGATGAGACCCATACTCTCCTGCTTATCAAGCTGCTTCTTCAATTCCTTCAATTCATCTGGAGAGAGCTTGTACGGACGCCGGCAAGCAGGCTCAGTACCCGGCTCGAGTTCAATGAAAAACTCCACCTGACGGTGTGGAGGCATGCCTGGAAGTTCTTCAGGAAAGACGTCTTGATATTCGTTCACCACCGGAATTTGATTTATGGCATTAATTTCGCCCTTATCATTAAGAGAGAAAAGCCGGATAGTATTATCCCTGGCGGCGAAGATAATCACATCTTCATCAGAATGAGTCAACTTGACTTCCTTTTGAGCACAATCAATGTGAGCATCATGCTGAGAAAGCCAATCCATTCCGAGGATGAGGTCAATGTCAGAATTACCAAGAACCACCGGTTTAGCCATAAAACGATAATCCCCCATGCGAATAGAAACATCCGGAGCATAGACCGTAGAAGACATACGTCTCCCCGGAGAAATAACTTCCAACCTCTGAGGCAAATTTGAAGTGGCAATATTGTGCTTGGATGCAAATGGTTGAGACATGAAAGAGCATGAAGCACCCGAATCAAATAACACTTTAGCTGGAAAAGAGTTAACTGGAAGGTTACCCAAAATGACATCAGAAGAATTCTCCGCTTGTGCTGCATTCATCAGATTGACCCTTGCTGCCTTTGGATCATGCCTGACAATAGCTGAACTCACAGGTGGAGGAGGAGGAAGACGCTTCGGATTCGGACATCTGTTGGCATAGTGACCTTTCTGAGTGCATTTGTTGCAAGTCACTTCTGAGAGAGGACGGAAATGAGAGCCACTGGACTTGGAGCCTTGAGACTGAAATTGCTTCTTCGACTGGTTGCTCGGGTTGGGTGGGTGGGAGAAACCACGACCACTAGAGTTCTTGTTGTTGGAGTTGTTGAAGTTGTTGGAGTTGTTGTATGGAGATCGAATCACTGGAGGAGGAGGAAGCCAGAATTTCTGTTGTTTCGCAGCCAACTGAGACGATGAGGAAGAGTGAACAGCATCTCGAATTCTCTTCTTAGAAGCCTCCATCTTAAGCTGAGCTGCTTCTTGTTTCAAGGCCATGTTATAGAACTTGTCGAATTCATCGGGCTCGAACAAGGTGAGAGCAAGCTGAAGTTCATCTTTGAGACCTCCACGGAACTGATAGATTTTACTCTTGGCATCAGGAATGTCTTGCTTAGCATAGCGAGCGAGGTTTTGGAACTTGACATTATACTGATAGACTGTCATGGAGCCCTGCTTCAGGTTGCGGAATTGCTCACGCATACCCTCGATGACACTTGTAGGAATGTGGTGCGAACGGAAATCCTTGCAGAAATTCTCCCAAGAGATCACTTGACCCGGCCTGGAGTCTTTGTACTGCTGCCACCAGTCAGCTGCTTGATCTTTCAATTGGAAGGCTGCAAACTTCACATAGTCATCTTCTTTCACGTTACTGCACTCAAAATGCTTCTTTATGTCGGTCAACCAATCCTCAGCATCAAGAGGGTCGACACAGTAACTGAAAGCTTTAGGATTGTTAGCCAGGAACTGGTTGAGAGTAGCATGGTGCTGTTGGAAGAAGTTGCCTTGATTCCCTGGAACACCCTGATTAGCTTGATTAGCTTGCATCATCCGCATCATCTGCATCATCAACTGAGTGTTCTGAGCAGTAGTCTGCATAATTGCTCTCCAAGCCTCAGGCGGAGGAGGAGGGGAAGGAGGATGATCTGGGACCTCTTGCACCTCTGGGTTAGCGTTGGGAACCTTTTTCGGAGCCATCCTGTAAGAGATGACCACGAATCAGCAATTGATTGACAAAAGGCATAAGCTGAATCAATGGAATGAATTGCAACAAGTCTTCACAATAATCATTCGAACAATAAGAACGAATGAAATCATCCGAACAAGAGGAACGAATGAATTTCTCAGTTAAATGATAACATCAATCTTCACGAGAAGCCACATAGGGATCAAAAGGATAAAATAAGAAAACAATAAGGTACGGACGGGAACAAAAACAAGAGAGGAGTTTCCTTCTAACATCTTTGTGTTGAAAGCATATGAACGCGTTACGAAAAGGTTTTGCAATCCCCGGATCAGCATAGCCAAGGACCCTTTAAGATGCAACTCCTGATAGTAACATCGGTCATATAACCCCTTCACTCAATGTCGAACCCCGAACTCACTAACCTACATTCGTTGGAAGAATGCCTACGATCTACTGGATAAAACCCACCTATAGATTTCCGAAAGATTCCAGTTATGCAATCAGGTGTTGGGGATACACGGGAAGCACCGCGTAATCAACTCTAAACCTACATCCAGGTGTATCCATCCTTCAACACATAACCAGTCTTTCTCGGAAACTGTGTACCTCGGACCTTCGAAAAAGCATCCACTATAACAAGCTATGGCAATACTCCCGAACTACCTCCCTAGTACTGGGTGATGTCGGGGTTATCTTGCCACTGGTCGTATAGGGGAGATTTTCGATGTCGGCCGTCTTAAGTATTTAGTACTGCCGCGATATGCTTGTTACAATGATACCCCGAAGCTCAACTCCTCGGTAACAGGAGACATCGGGAACAATATCCTTGTCACAAGAACATCGAAACAATCCCAGAATACTCGCGGGATTCCTAAAAAAAAATTGTGCAATTTTTGAAGATAGGAGAGACAAGAGTAGACGTCAGGAGTCCTCACCAGAGAGAAAGGGGATGAGAAGCAAAGAAATCCTACTCTCCGATATAATATAGGACTCAAAAAGTTTTCAGTGTGTGCCTAGACTCGACCGTCAACGATTCGATCAAACAGTGGGGGCTCCTAGGTCGGAGAAGGCTCTGATACCAACTTGTAATGCCCAGGATGGAGTTATACCTCCTACGTGTCGAGGCACGACTTAAAGGCATAAATCCATCCTAGAATGATCTCAAGTCTGGTAATCTTTGCACAACTCATGTAAAAGAGGGGATAGTAAACAGAAAATAGTTGGCTTACACTCGCCACGTCACAGAATTACAATTCAAGTCTCAATCATCATACATTAAGAACATCACAACCCTCTAAGGGCAAAACCAAAAGTCAAAGTACCAAACTTAGATAAAATAAACCACAGGCGGATCGAAACCTAGTAAGAGTCTCCACTACTGATCGTCCGGGTAACGCACATAGTACCGACTACGCTCCTCGTCGTACTCCCAATCCAGCTCGGTGCCATCACCTGGATAGCTCACAGCTGGACCTGCATCTGGTGTGTGAAGTAACTGTGAGCCACAGAGGACTCAGCAATCCCGTTCCCGGGTAACAGAACTATTTAAGCCTTTGGGTGAGGAAAAGGCTGAAGAAAAGAATAAGTGTCTGCAGCAGCAACTAGCATCTAGCTTACGTAAGTGAGAGCGAGAAGAGAAGGCCTCGGCGAGAAGTGATCACGAAGTGATCCTAGCTACAAGCTCCACAATCATAACCCCTCCGTGTTCAACTCCCGAATCCCTATTCGGAAATTGACAGTCACGGAACACACGCTGGTAGTGTATTAGTAACATTGTGTCAAGTTATCTACAACCGGAATTAACAAGCTCCCATCTGCCACATAACCGCGGGCACGGCTTTCGAAAGTTCAAACCCTGCAGGGGTGTTCCAACTTGACCCATTACAAGCCCACGATCCGCGGAGTCGCAACTCCAAAGTGGGAAGACCCGAGTATCCTCGGGATCCCGTGCTCAAGATATACCGAACTAAGGTAAGGCTAATCCAGCAAATCCTCCCGGCGTGTCGACACCCTGATAGTAGCCGCGCGTATCTAAGTCTCAGGACACGACCGGATGGGCGAAGCTACGGGTTTTTACCAAACCTCGAGTTTCCTCGAGGTGGCCCCGCAGGCTCCCCGTTTCGGACCAACACTCATGTGGAGCACTGGCCCGAGGTTGTTGATTAAGAAAGAGGGTTAATTACTCCCTATGCAAGTTTAGTTTGTTATTAGGCAAATAGTACCAATGTTGGGACTTGCTGGAAAAGACTTAGCACTTAGTGGTTTATCGAGGGGGTCCCATACACCCCAACCGTGTTAGGAACGCATAATCAAGGAACATAACACCGGTTTATATGGTTCCTAACGGCATGAGTGGAACAAATCACCAAGCAAAAGGCTTAGCCTTCCACCCTTGCCAATATATAGATGATTTCATTTGTAAGCATTTATATAGTGTGATATAACCCAACCAAACTTCAACATGAAGCAAGCATCTTCGATCTTCACCTGCAACTAGCAACGCTATAAGAAGGGGCTGAGCGAAGCGTACTTAGCCAAGCAACGGTTTGCATAGGTAGGTTGGTTAAACATGGCAATTGGTTACAAGTAGGAGGCTGACAAGAAGATCATGGGCATCGAGGCAAAACTATAGATCGAGACTACTAGCAATAGGCAAAGATAGTAATGTTATCGGGGTTCGGTCATCTTGCCTGAAGAGAAGTCGTTCGGATCGTAAGAAGGGTCCTCGTGCTCAACCTCGTTGGTAACCTCGTGCTCAACCTCGTACTCGGTCTCAGCTTTCGGCTCTAAACAAAATAATCACACCAAGCACCAATCAACAAGATGCAATGCGCACTCGGAAAAGATGAATGCATGATGGATGCACTAAGGATGCACACGGAGCACGGAAAATATCACTCAAGCAAATCACCTCAAAACATGATAACAATCTGATATTAATAATCTACACAGAAAAACAATCAAGTTTGATATAAGATTCGCTGAAATCGGAGTTACGGGCTAAAAGTTATGCCCGAAACAAGATTTGAGCGAAAGCTGAAAATTACAGCAACATAGCAACTTCGGAGCTCAAAATAATTAAGCTACAGCACTCAAATATCATGGCAAAAGGCATGAACACAAACTAGACATATACTACAGCAACTATGTCCAAAGGTGCACCCCAACGGAGTCACGGATCAATAGCAATGATCTTAGACATATTGAACTTGACAATAAAATTCTGGCAGCAGAATTTTATTGAAACTTTAGAGCAAATGATAAACATGCTACAGCCACTCAAATAGACATGTGAGGACATGGATGGAAAGACAACAATATATACTACAAGGAACAATCAAAATCCACTCCAAAACTATCATGCTTTGTCCTAGAACATCACACGAACATGGCATCGGAACGTTACAGATTTCAGACTTAGTGAAAAACCACTAAGTCCTAAACAGCAATATCATCATGGCATATAAAAGAGCATGTTTAAGTCACCTCGAAACTAAACATGGCAAGAGGTAAGCACCTCATCAAAATACACATGAAGGTGATCCCGAAACACACAAGCATGCTTCATAGAGGTAAACACAACGATAGCAACGAGCTCAACAAGATGGCATTTCATAACAAGTGAAAACACATTACAGCCACATGGCACTTTGCAACGATGATAACAAGGCAATAAAAATCTACCATGCAACCTATCACAAGCAACACGTAGATCGTGGCAAGACGAACACGTGGACATGTCATTTGCATCATTCGGACAAACGAGCTAAAAGATATCACATGGCTAAGGTGGCATAAAAATAACACATAGCAGCAGTTTATATCATGATGCACTCTTGCAACAGCAAAACAAGCACCTAAATGATCTCTAACATGCATGACAACAACAGGTAAAACGTAGAGGAAGTCTCCACGAACGTCTGGACATACTACACGCGCAAAACGGAGCAGCAGGCAAAAATTTAGAGCAGGTCAAACATAGCATCTCAGATTAACAGATCTGGGACTTAGGAGTGGGGAGTCAACCTCAAAACAGATCTGGATCTGGGGGAAACGGAGTGGGCCGGCCCGGGCTTCGGCCCGAGGTGGAGGCGCGGGCAGCCTGGAGGGCGAGTGGGCCGGCGGCGCCGCGGTGAAGAAGGCGGCCCAGCGATCCGGCGCTGGAGCGCGGAGGGAGGTCGGCGTAGTGGGACGGCCCGGTGGCGCGGAAGCTGGCGCGCTGGAGGCGGCGGGAGGTGGCGACCGGCCTGGCCCGTGGCGATCCGGGCGCGGCGAAGGAGGAGATCTGGCGGTCGCCCGGCTGGCGACGCGGGAGTCGGGGCCGGCGCGGGTTCGGCGGCTGGGCCTCCCGTTCAGCCCAGGCGGGGCGATGAGGCCTCCCAGCGACGGGGAACTGGTCCCTCGGGCCCTGGCGAACGGCTTCGGGGGGGAGAGCCCAGCGAAGCGGTCCCCGGTTCGGGATCCAGCGCGGAGGGATGACCTGGCGCGGCCGAGCGGGAAGGCCGGCGGAGGCGTTGACCTGCTGGTCAGATCGAAGGGAGAGGCCAGAAACTGCGGCGGCGGCTGATCTCTTCGGGAAATGACTGATTTCTTCCAAGTGGAGAGGAGGGGGATGGATCTAGAGGATAGGGATGCCCAAAATATAGACTAGGGGTCTATATAAAGCAGGATTTTAGGGTTAGGGGGAATTAGGGGCGCTAGGAGCCCTCCGATCGCGATCCGACGGATCCGATCGCGGGGGTAGATTTAAAAGGCCTAGGAGGAGATAAAAGACTGCAGTAGGGGTGTTTCTGGGACACGAAGTGAAGGCACATCGGACCCGCACGAACAACGGATGGAAAAGCCAACGGAGTCCAAACGAGACGAGATTTGAGAGGCGGGTTGCACACAACAAAACAACAACGCACGCAACAACCTCATGGCACACCGGTAACGTTAAACGCCCGAACAACAAAGTAGTCCTACGGGACGTCACGGACACGTGAGGGAGCTCCGGAACGCGAAACGGACAACGGGAAGGAACACGCGGAACCGGATGCAACCGACAACACAAATTCAATGCAATGCACATGTCTACATGATATGAATGAATGCCACACACTCACACAACAAAACGACGAAAACCCAAAAGACAAAGAACCCGGAATGGAAATAGATGAAGCCGGAGATATATTATATACCCAAAAGGGAAAGTATTACATCCGGGGCATTACAGTTTCATGGCTACATCATCATTGCCACCACCAATCTGCACAGTCACTCGGTAATCCTCTAGCCAAGTGTCCGGCTTCGACTCACCAGTGAACTTGCTTAGTCCCGTCGCCAACCTAATGTTGGGAGGGATCTCAATGGCCCTGATGACTCTGCTGAAACACTCGGGCCCAGAAATATGCACTCTGTTGCCACTCGGATGACCTCTGTCATGTCCTTCTCTATGCGCCCGGTTTCTATCGACCAGACCTTGCACAAGAATCGATCTTGCATCAAATCTGAGCTCTCTGGGGTTGACTAGAATCCTTCGCTCATCACCATGCGGGCGCTTGTCATCGTAGTGACGGGGCACATATGATCCGCTCCTCGGAGGAGGCGTAGGCACTCGACGGCGGCCATCACGGCCGAGTCGACGGTCATACTGCTCATAGTTCCGACCCAGATACTACTCTTGGCGGTGCCCACGACCCTCACGCCGCGGGGGCGATCTTGGGCTGTGAGCCGACAGGACTGTGTCCGCCACCACGGACCTGCTATGGATTCTGTTGCGCGACTGAGAAACGGCTGAGTTTTGCTCACCTGCTACTCGGAGCAGCGCTCAAATCTACAGCAAACCTCTTCCAGCTTCCGACTGGGACGGCTAAATCGATTCTACTATACGGGCTGCAGCTGTAAGATTTTGGATCGGAGTGCGGTATACCTGGGGCTCAGGCGGAAACAACTGTTGTTGTCGTCGACTGGATTCGGGGATAAATCGGCGGGCATGCTCGTCGAGTGAATGCTGAAGGTTCTCCAGACGCGCACGCTCGACAAAGGTGGCCAGGCGCGCGGCCTCCAGGGCCCGAGCCTCGGAAGTCTCTCCCACGATGGGGGTCCAGAGCGCCTTGGCGTTATGGCGGTGCAGCTCTTCCCTTTGCTCTACAGTGAGGGCTTGAGGCACATACTCATCATGACCATACGACGGACAATCGCTGCCGCCGCAACCGCTGTGAGGGTACACAGGTGGGCTGCGACGGGAGTTGACCATGAGGACCTCCGCTGTGGGGTCGCTGCTTCCGCACTCAGAAAGCGTGTCCATGGAGCCAGTCGACCGACCCGTAGAGGTATTCGTCGGGCTCGATCGCCACGACTTGGGGATTGGCCGACTGGCGGGCCACCGCATGCTTCACACATCGCTGGAGCCGCGATCGACCAGACCGCTCGCGACGGCGTACAGCGGGGAGGCCGGATGATGAAGGAGCCGATCGGTACAGGGTCGACGGCTGCAGGAGGAGGACGCCACAGGCACTCGCGCGAAAGTGCACCGCCCCGCAGACGGGAAGGGCCTCGACGTCAAGGGCCTCCTGTAGCCACGTGGAGTCGTTGACGATGAAGACGAGTGCGCCGAGTCGGACCTCACGGCCCGGAGCTAGAACACCGCCGGAAACCATGTTGATGAAGATCGGAAAAAAACTGCAACCTCGCCGGAAGTCGCTAAGACACCTGCCTCATGGTGGGTCGTAGTACTAAGTCTGACAGTAAGAGTAGGGGGTACGTAGGAGGAGGTAAGGCCCTAACTACGGCGAGGATGTACACACGAGTTTACGAGTTCAGGCCCCTCTCGGAGGAGGTAAAGCCCTATGTCTCGGTGCCCTAAGGCGGTCGACTGGAATATGGGGTGTATGTTACAGGGGATGCGAACCCTTGTACCAGAGGAGGGGGTGGCTTATATGGAGTGCGTCAGGACCCAGCCATCCCCCCGTTACATAGGGTTCAATGTACATAAAGATAGGACGTTACTGATAACGCTTGCTATAAAGAGCTATAAATGGCCTTTAAGACTACGGAGTGAATTCCTGACCGTTGTCATCTTGAGTGACCTTTGATCTTCTGTACTCCGAGTTGTTTTCTTGTATAGTCGAGTGACTTCTTCCTAGTCAAATGGAATTGGGATATCCGAGTGAGATATTTGGTCGAGTGGATCGCACTCCTTGGTTACTTCAGTCGGTATCCTTTGCTATCTTTTGAATGTCCTTGACTCCAGGGTAGTGACCTTGGGTAGGGTGCCTAGGCCAGGCCTATGACCCTACCCTAGGTCTATGGCATCATCATAATGTGCCTGCACCTCTCTTGTGGTTATGCAGACATGGACCGGCGAGGGCAGTGGCGTCGGCTCGTCGTCGGTCGCCTCTTCCAAGTTTGTCGTCAATACTCCAAAATCAACTAGGGTTGGAACTAGATGCACTTACATAATCCTTTGTTGAAGTCGAGTCGACCCAAGGGGTACCCGCAAGAGTTATTAAAGTCGGATTGACCATGAGGGTACCCACGAGATAATGACGCGGCACGACCTGGGAGGAAGAGACATACCTAGAGATGGTGAGCCTTGCCCTTGTCGTAACTCCACGAGATGGGCCGACAGGATCACTGATCATTCCCACGTGCTCCCAATACACTAATGGCTTTTGATATGTGATCTGAGTAGGCCTCTGGCGTTTTCGCACTAACCACCACACGTGATAAGTTATGGGCACTTGGCGTCGTACGATTCTTTCGAAAGCTCTTTAGATGTCACAGTTCAGATATGCAGGCTGATTGTCGGGGTGGACAGTAACCGCCTGCGCTTGTATAAGGAGGTGGGTCTGGTCCCCAGCCAGTTGCAACATGCAGGAGTGCAAAGGGCGATGGTCCCAAGACCCCTGAGCGCTTAGGATTTAGACCGGCGTGCTGGCCTCTCTATTGAGCCTAGGTAGGACTATGACCTGGTAAAGTGTGTCTGGCCAAAGTTAATCGAGCATGTTGGGCAAGTTGGTGCACCCCTGCTGGGAAGTATATCTATTCGAATAGCCGTGTCCACGATAACAGACGCTTGGAGTTGTATCCCGATCTACTACAACTAGAACTTGATGCTTGTGGCACTAAATGAATATGATAGCTCCGGGATCGCTTTCTCGCCGGGAGTCAAGGAAGGATCTCTGGGCGAGGCTAATATATACTTGTTACTATATGTTATGTTACTCTACTCTCTTTTGTTGCTGCATGATGCTAGTCTTCGATATGCTAGACCTTCCCCTCTGTTCTGGCAATTCTGTAGTATAGTCCACAGATACAGCCCCTTCCCATTGATACTGATGCATACTTATCATAGATCTGATGTAAGTCTTGCGAGTACTTTGGAGGAGTACTCATAGTTGCTTTGCTACCCCTTTTCCCCTTTACCCGATTGCCAAGATCAGATGACGGAGCCGAGGAGCGAACTGATCCAGCCGATGACTACTACTACCCCGATGGAGCGTACTACTACGTGGAAACCACCGACGACCAGGAGTAGTTAGGAGGCCCAATGCTGGAGGCCTGCGCCTTTTTGATCTACATGTCGTTATTTTGCTAGCATTCTTAAGGCAAACTTGGTTATCTTATGTCTGTACTCAGATGTTGTTGCTTCCGCCAACTTATGTATTCGAGCCTCTGTGACCCTGGCTTGTAATATAAAGCTTTATGTTTGAATTTGTGTCTAGAGTTGTGTTGTGATATCTTCCTGTGAGTCTCTGATCTTGATCGTGCGCATTTGCATGTATGATTAGTGCACGATTAACTCGGGGGCGTCACACCAGGGCGTTGATCCTTAGGGGCACGTGCACGAAGACTTCTGGCTGTCATCGACAAGGTCAGACCGGCTCCTATATGGAAGCGGTGACATCGGTGCATCGATGGCTCATTCTGGCGGAGCCGATGGTCGCTCGGTGATCCATGAACCTCGATGTAATTTTTATTATGTTTAAGGTGTTTTGTACTTTTGATGAATTTTTATAATAGATTAGCTTTTTTCAAAAAAATATAAGAGTGGGCACAAATCAGGAAAAAAAAGCATCCCTTTCCAATATGTGTTATTAAAGTCTGGCAGGTCTGACTTGCTATAGTATAATTTTTATCTTAACATGTCATTTTTGCATGCGTTCAATACCCGATCATACCCGAAACCCTCTCCTTCATGTGCAATCTTCCCCGCACGAAGGAGTTGCCATACATTCATACATTCATGCTCGTCAGCATTGCTTCGAGCATCAATGCCACATTTATGTCGGTCCAGAGCGAACATGACCTTTCACTAGAGCCGACAATCGAAGCGGAGCGTCAATGCCACATTTATGTCGGTTCAGAGCAGACGTGACCATTCACTAGAGCCGACAATCGAAGCGGCACGACATGCAACGAAAGCGTCACGACAGCCAATAGTGTTAGAGTGAAACGAGACAAATGAATCAACCCTCTCTTTCATTAGATGAGTATGTGCTATATAAGGCACTTGAACAGATGTGATTAGGAGATGCCTTTTCCAGAGAGGCGGGAGGGAACCGGCGCGACAGTTGCTATCGAAGCAACTGCCTGCGGTTTGGTACAAGTGGAGATTACCCCACAATAAGGACATGTTAATTAAACTGTAACACTCCCCCTAATCTACACTTGTCCATATAGCATCATCATCTTGATTAAGCCTCCTCCAAAAACCCTGTGGGAAAAAATATGAGGAGTATAGTGTTTGATATGTTGCCAAAACTCCTTCAAACCCAGTGGGAAAAATAAGGAGAAAATGTCGCAACATATAATGGTTATTGTCAATTTTAACTCAATATGGGGAAAACCCATAGAATTAAAAGGACAATAAATATGTCGTATATACTTTCCTAAAAACCCCGGTGGGGAAAACTGAAAGTATGACATTTGATCTCATGTTGATATTACCTCATTGAAAACCTTTATGAGAACGTGTATAGTAAACTCATGAAGGGAAAAAGAGTATAATATGATGCATTGAACAGGAACAATTCAGGAAGATACTCCCCCTGATTCTTGCTAATTTCGAAGTCTTCACAAACCAATTCCAAGAACATATATCTGGAATGTATAAGTTGGTAGAGACTTTGTGAACAAATCAGTCATATGGTTTGACTTGCAAGATATGCAATATAGCGATATTGCTTATTGAGTAACCTGTTTGCATCCGGGCAACACAAGAAACATTATCGTTGAGATAATGGTTGGTGGATGTAGCCATGATGTATGTTTCGAAGACTCTCCATGAGAGGACTACCACACCTATATAGTAGGAACACTAAGCTTGTCTATGATCTGACATAGTGGGGATCTGATCGATGTATCCAATGATATTGGTGTTCACATTCCTGTGAAACTGAAAAACCAGGACAAGATGTTTGATGCCTTGGAGATATCGAAAGATATTCTTGAGTACCAACCAATTGTGTTTGGTGGATCCAATGGCATTATGGTACATTGAGTCCCAATATCTCATTTCCATCATCTCTTGGTGTAATAGATCTTTCTCTACGTCTAGAGAATGAACTACCATGAGAGTTATGGATAGATAAGATTTGTCCACAATGAATTTCTCCAATATATTTTGGATATAGACAACATAGTATACCATAATGTAAGAATGAAGGTGCTCAAGTTGTAGTAACGAGCGGTATTTTGGTTTACCCAAATCCTTCATTTTAAAGTCCGTCACTTAGATGATTACATGTGTCGTCATTGCAGACACACAAACATGGATAATCATCATTGTAGGAGTAATCTTTGTGAATAAGGAACTCATTACGTCGGTTGTACCAAATTTACCGACAATAATAATAAGTCATATGGAGACTTACTGATTTTACACAATGTATGTTGCGTATTGCATTTCGATTCAGAAGTGAGATTCCATCGGGAATCAACCATATATGTCTGAATCTAGTGATCCACATGGATATGTGATCACTGCATCTATCAACTGCAGAAATAGATGATTTTGTACTGCCAATGATATAAGTAATCGGAAAGAGATTCCACCTCTAGAGAATAGTTGGGAATCTGCGTGAACCCTTGTGCTACAATACTTGCTCTTTGTTTCACCACCTCGTTGTTCTCAAATCTATTTCCAGAAGAGAACTGATGTAGGTATTTCTTATGAATACCTTCCCATTATTGAGCAAGATCATTTCTACCTAGATTATACCCTTTGCTTGAGTTCAGTCCGAGTGTTGATCACACTTTGCCATGGCCATGGTCTTTGGATCTGAATCAATTGAAAGGTTTTTCAATCTAGTTGAGAAATGTATGTCGACAATTGTAGACTTCCAGTTATATGTTTCTCCAGAATCTATATATCAATATATAGTTGATGGAAATATCGTTACCCATGGTGACCCTCGCGATTTCCAATGCGATTGAGTCGGGTATTCCGATGTCCCGGTCATTGTGTGCACTATGACCTGGGTTGGTGGAGGTTTCCCGTCCACTGGGTGTATACTACCCATTAGGTGTCTGCCAACGTAAAGTTGACATGCATTTACTGATTCAGAGGCCTTGATATCCTTGCTTGCAAGAAGCTGAATCCTGATGTACTATTGTCGTACTTCTCCCCCTGTTGCTTTGAACGGGGAGTTGAGTGGTTTTAGTTGGTACCTCCACTCTTTCCAACATATTTTTGCAGGATTGTAGGATTGCGTGACACATTTATAGTCAGTAAATGAATTTGGCAGGTTATTTGCAATGTGTTGCAAATCTTCGGAATGCATGGTTCAAATCTTTGAGTACGTGGATTTGAGGCAGAAATGTGTTGAACATTCCACTAATTTCCTGGCATTCTTTATGGTACTTGAAATCTCCCCCTAATGCCTGGAAATGTTCCTCATTGAATCAACATACTGGCCTTGAATAACTCCCCATGTGAGGGGCTTGAGGTATTGACGGTAATACAGTTATTCCTCACATAGATCCCAACTATATGTTGAGGGGCCAATGATGTATGCCGTGTGGTGATATCGGTATGCAACCGAAGTACTGCAGATGGAAAATACTTGGTAGATTTCCACGAACCAAAGATAGAGGGGAATAATATATGCAGTTTGGTCATGAGTGTGTAAGACTACATGAATCCAACATAAAGTTGTTAAGTTGCAATTCAAAGTAAAGATCATGCAATGAGCTCAATTCTTTGGATGGGATTCTACCAAACCATTTTGAGTCTAGACATTAAGACAAATTGCTAAAATTCAATCCGAGAGCCATAGAGGAGGCACTCAAGGAGAATTCTGCATTGTTGTCCATCCGATTTGCTTGAAATCGATGTCAGGATAAAGCCAATGGTTTCGTGTGAATAAAGCACACACTTAAGACCATCATGTAGATATGTCTTTTAGAACCATGGAATACCTGAATAGTCTAGTCAATGGATGGGAAGAGCCACTTACCTCAACTTGATGCATTCAAGGAGTCTGAGTGGTTCAGCGTAGACTTTAAGGTGTGCGGGTCTTAAAATTAGCTTCCCTGTGTCACTTGTAGTGCACATAAAATCCAAATGTTGTTAGAATTTAGCATCGTAATAATCATAAACTATTGGAATTGCTGATAGTTTCAGTTTCAACCCAATGTCTCGATGACCAAGGCGAGAGTGCCAAGTTTTTCATGTACAAGACACTCTGGAAAACTATCTCATACGCAGCATGTGCTACGGGTTGTGTCGTATGTGTAGTACAATCCAGATGATACACAAAGAATGTGCTTGCCATATCCGTTGCATATGGTAAAGAGAAGTTATTTCTCTTTGTTGTCATCATAAGTTTCGATATGGAAACTATTTTGACGGATACCTCCATAGTCTAGTAGGGTACGAGTTAAACCTGGGAAGCAATGAAGCATCCCGACATTACTTGAGTATCCACAGGGATAGTAAATATGACTCGTGTTGAGCCAACAAAGACCTCATCGCGTCTAGCGATTTTAAAATATCTCATTTCTCTCAATGAGAGTGGAAACATTTCACTTCCCTGCGTATAGAGTTTGTGGTGCATATGTCCACATGGCACAAATCATCTTTCATCATATTGACCCCCGTAGAAATCTATATATAGACATGAATATTCTCAAGAAAATCACTGTCAGATATATAGAATACATACAAATGAATCTGTACCAAAATGCTGATACAATATATTGTGATATACAATATATGATGACAACAATAATCATGTTCATATTAGAACATCAGAAATGGACATAAGCAAATTGATCACCAAGGAGATTGAGGGACTAAATGTAGTCTCCAAACATGTCGGTTGATGCATATTCAACCACCATGCTCCCCATGCTCATAGGGTCTCGTGACAGCTTGATGGTGTCAGGTTGAGGGTTTGAAGTGAGTTTCAAACCATTACCCTTGAGGTCCTTTGCGTCCCGGTGGTGTGGCTTGGATTGCACATGCTATCTCATGGGACGCAAGACTGATCTTGATGTCCATAACCCGCTTAAGTAAGTTGTGGCCATTGAGGACAATATCCTTAAATTGTTAGCCATCGATTACTTATAGGGGCAAGCCAGAGATAATTAATTTACAAGAAGTAAATTAAAAATCATCATGGTTTTGTAATAAGAATGCAAAAAATTTGACTCAAGTGTATAACTTGAAAATGCTCAACCTCAATTGTGGGAACATAACACATTGAAGATCATACAGATCTCACAGTAATAGAGATAGTTTGCTCATGGGCATTAGAACCAACTCATTACCTTGTGTTTTCCAAATATAATGAGGGAGATGTTATTGTCAAAAATTTACAAGTTTATTGCGCGGGAGAAATCAATCTCGACCGCTGTGACATGTTCATGAAGAATGACAATGTGGTAAACACATAGAACATATCATCTCCGGTGAAAAACCGATAATTTATTTATATTACAGATTGTGTAATATAAATATATCTTAATGTTGCAAAATTAATAGATTTCAAGAGAGGTGGCTCGAAATCATTAGTGTGAATCTCAAATTGCTAAGGATTACACCTTGAATTTTGCATATGTATTTGCAAGAAATAAAAAATCTCAATTGCAAATAGATGTATAAATCTCGACATATGGTTAACATGGAAATAGATACATCATAGAAATATTCCGGAATACCTCGTACTCAACGGAGAAGTAATACTGTAGAAGTACCGAATTTGTGCTTGCAAGAGATAAAAATCTCATCTCAATTGCAAATAGATGTAATTAATCTCAACACGTGTCAAACATGGAAATATATAACATCAATTTAGTATCTGGAATATATTGATATTCAACAGAAAATGGTACTAAAATATATGTACCAAATTTAACGGTCTAAAACAGGAATAAAATCACGGCTAGAATTAACCGCAAAATCACAATTAATACAAGCTTTGGCCTATTCAAAAATAGGTAAAACCGCAAGGGCTAAAGTGCAAACTGCGAAGAGATAAGATTGCTCTTCCTTTCTCCAGTACGGGGGATAGGAATCATCAATCCATTCCCCTGGTGGGGATTTTCCCCGTACGAGGGAAAAAGTTCTGCGTACATCGTCGTCGGGCACCTCTGTAAGGCTGGGGACCTTGCCACCTCGCCGCACTCGAAGCCGGAAGCCGCGGAGGGCACCGTTGGCTGCTCCGCCATGGGCAGCAGCTACTGCTGGTTCTCAGAGCCGCGAGAAGCCATGGGTGCGGCCGAGCGGCGGCCAGTCGAGGCCGGACGGCCACGGGCGGTACGGCTACGGGCACGCAGGGCGCCCAGTAGCGTAACGGCGGCGCGCGGGAGCACGACCACAACACGGCGCTGCAGACTACGGCGCCGGATCGGACGGGCGGATCCGGCCACGACTTGACGTGGGCGGGCGCGGCCACGGCCGGCCTAGCGCAGGGCGGGCGCGTGCGAGGGCGGCCACGGCCTGGCGCTGCTAGCCATGGCGCAGGCGGGCGCGGCCACGCTTGGAGTAGGGGGCCGACGATGGGCGGCCGGGCAGACCACACAGGGCGCAACGCACGGCCTGGCTTGGGGCGGCGCGGCGACTGCGCGGACGGGCGCGGTGCCGTCTCGAGAGGAATAGCGTCGGGGCCGATGTCTATGGAGGACGACATGCGCGAGTATCCCGGCGGCACGAAGGCGAGCGCCTGACTAGCGGTGACCTCGACGACCGCGGGGTCGGAGATGGCAGCGGCGCGGCCTAGCTTGCGTCGTCGTCAAGGAGGACGATGTCGTTCCCCGGAGGCGGAAGTGCTTCAACAGGGGCGACGTTGGTTCCAACCTCCACCGAAGCGGCGAAGGTTGGCACTCCACGCTGCAAGCGGCCGTTGGCCACTACTTCCGTAGCCCGCCAGGAGCAGTCGTCGCATGCGAGCCCGAATCAAGGATCCGGGCCATGGGTGGGAGCCAAGGCAAGTGCCTTCTTTTCTCTTTCTTTACGCCTCGGATGAGAGTAATTCGCTTGTGTGCAGAGGCGTACCACTTCTCCATTGACGGGGTGGTTGACGATCGGATCCCCACATCCAGCCCCAAGGGCGCCATGGCGGTGGCCTGAACCGGGTCGAGCGCCGAGCAGCCGGGCTGCACGCTGGTCGAAGATCTGGGTCGAGGGCAACCGTTGCCCACATCCTAGAGGACGAGCACCGCCATTGTTCGCTGTTGCGAGAACGATTCCATCGCTCGTCGCCTCGTCCCCATAGTTGCTTTCTCGGTAGAGACTATCAAGTGCTGATAACGTGTTAGAGTGAAACGAGACAAATGAATCAACCCTCTCTTTCATTAGATGAGTATGTGCTATATAAGGCACTTGAACAGATGTGATTAAGAGATGCCTTTTCCAGAGAGGCGGGAGGGAACCGGCGCGACAGTTGCTATCGAAGCAACTGCCTGCGGTTTGGTACAAGTGGAGATTACCCCACAATAAGGACATGTTAATTAAACTGTAACAAATAGCACCGTCTTCGCCGTGTCCCAATGTATGCGCCTTATCACTAAAGCCTGCATTCAAAGTGGCATGGCAGTCGAGAGCGGAGAGCGCCGCTTGCTTCTCACCTTCTCTTTCATGATCCGGACGGCTCCAGATATTAAATCTTTACTCCTAATGAAGTAGTTGGTAGTCTCGATTCCAGATTTTTTTAGTCCCACCTCTCATGGTTTTTTTGGTACCTCCTCCCACCTCAGACTTAGCCACCACGAACCGAAAAAACCTCGTGCTGAGGCACCAACCCGCACCCATGCACGTACAAGCGAAAAAGACCTACGACGATTAACCAACGAAAAAAGACCTACGAAGATTAACCAGCGACAAAAAAACCTAAACCTATCGCCCGCACATACGAGCGACGTCTCCTGCCCTGGAGCGAGGTCTCCCTTCGCCGCCGCCCTTCATCCCTTCGCCTCCGCGCTTCACTCACCGCCCTCCATCCGCGCTGAACACGTCCACGTCTAGGATCCGACGCTGATCCTGGACCAGGAGACCCGACGAAATATTGCTTCGTCGCCGCCAGTGGCGGCGCCAGAAAATTAAGGCTGGGTATTCACCCTAAAATTTTTTTTGCTCTAAATATAGTATATGAACCAAACAACAGACCACTAGCAATATATGAACAAAACAACACTAGGATAACGACAGTAGCAATATTTCAATGTATCATACCATAACGACATGAATACATAAATACCTTTTGGTAGATAAAGTGATGATATCCTACTTACAATGTAAGTTTGCAGACGCCTTTCAAGAAGAGATTGATGACATCTTCAGTTTACAAGCAATTTAATTTCAGCTTACAAGCAATCACTGAAAAAAGCTACAGATTTGTTTATAAAACAGAAGGAAAACTAAGGGCAACAATACCTAAGGGTGTGGCCCGCTGCCACGATGGGCGCCTACTTGGGCCGGGGTCCATGGAGCAGGGGAGGCCGGAGGTGGACTGGCGCCTGGCGGAGCGCCGGAGCCGCGCCGCCGCTGAAGCCCGAGGGCGAATGTGCGAGGGCAGGCCGGCAGAGGACTGAGGGGAGAGAGAGCCTAAGCCAGAGTGCAGAGAGGGCCGGCCGGAGCACAGAGGGGAGGGAACCGAGGTCCGAGAGGCGAGGGAGGCAGGAGAGGGACGGCATGGCAGCCGGAGCCGGATCTAGGGGAGGCTGAATCGGGGGAGGGAGCTAGCAGCAGTTAGGTTAGGAAAGGGGATCGATTGGAGCAGTCGGGGGAGGGAGGAGCTGCTGCTCGCGCGCGTGACCAGACAACTGCCTGACCGAGTCGCTCGTATCCACTCGCCGCCCTCCATCGGACACGTCCAGTATCCGGCCCGAACACGTCCTGGATCCGAGATATAGGTATTATTCGATACAGCCATCACATGTCATACATCAATCGCATCTCATACATCTCACAGCTCATATATCCATCGCATGTCGTACAACCATGGCATGATCATTTTACTCCTGATGCGAGTGCTTCCACAGAGATGCTTTCACATAGTAGATGCAAATTAGATGGCTTTCAGAAGTACTTTCTCTCTAATCACCACTTCAAGACATCCAAAATCTTGTGCTTCTGCCATACCAAAAAAAATCAGTTAGAAATCTTCCAGCTTATCAAGAATCACTGCAAGACTGCCATATTGTTTTCTGTTCTACACGTCTTAGGGTTTGGAATTAGTAATTAGGGTTGTTTTTCATGTTAAAAATAGACTCAAGTACACATGTTTACAGTTGGCAACTGGCAATTTTTTGTTACCAAGGAGTATCCTGCACTTGTATAAATATATGATGATAAATTCCTGTTTTGTAACACACTGGGGCACAAGTCAATTTGTTCAACAAAAAATGGAACAGAAGAAAACACAAACAATAACTCACCTTGTCATTGTTGGATTGCACGGTGCTAATCGTGTGAGATAAGCATGCCTGGGAATAAACCTTTGGTTGCTTCCACCTGTGCTCCGTAGTTTTGAATGATGTTAAAACCTTAACTGAACTGAAAGTCCACAGGATATAGTTGAGGAACAGCAGATAGAACAATAACACTTGCATCTCAATAATTATGTAACTGAAGGCGCATACTAAAGAGATCCTATAGTCAAGACATTCTTGCAGCTCAACTATATACAGTATGTCAAAGATGTAGAAGAAAGTACCATCTTGGGTAAGATCATCAAAGATCGACATGATTTCATTCTTCAAATGGCTCTGTTCAACAGTGGCAGCTGCCCTTCTGACCATAGGCATGTCATCTTGGCATAACTGGCCATAAATAGTCTTCAGTTCTTTTGCAACGGATCGGTGGCACTTGGATAGGCTAAATGAAAAAGACCACTGGACGATACTCGAGCTGTAAACCACTCACCAGCCGCTGGCCTCTGAAAAGAGTAAAGACTCGTTGAACGAACAGGCATGAAGATATCAACAGAAAATAAAACTGCATTGCTACATTTATCTAAGTACTCCCTCTGTAAAGAAATATAAGACTTTTTAGATCACTCTCCCGTGATCAAGTCACTATGCAGAAGAATACAATGCAAACGCAGTTACCTAAAAGGCAAGAAGCAAGCCAAGCAATCCCTGGGAATCGCCGTGATTCCGGAACGGGTGGCGGGTCCCTGCCTCTACCGCCCATGAAGCTGACAACGATCACGTGGTCGTCGTGTGACGGCTGCGGAGGGGGGAGGGGGCAGGCAGGGGGAGACTTGTAGGCGTGAACCTGCACGGAGGAGGAAGGAGACGCCTCAGGTGGAGATGATGACGACGACCGTGCCCCATCACTAGCGGCGGTCACGACGTGCAGCTGCAGGACTAGAGATCATACAGGTCAGGCCGTTTCTGGTAGTTGTTTGCTTTGGTGGTGCTCTTGGGTTTACGATTTCAATAAAATCCTGTTGCGAAGTGGAAGGTTAATGTTATTTCTCATTTTATCTGATATCACACTGTATCTTCTTGGTTCAAGTATTGAGAAAGTAACACTGTCGTAGATGTATTTACTTAGTTTGCCAAGCTGGTGAAAATATATGTAATTCAGACATGATAGACAGTCAAATTTACAAGTAACTTTTATAGTCATAGCTAGCTTACTCTGGTTTACTTGGTCCATGTAGACTTGGAATCTCAGAGCTACACATTCAACCGGCTTGCTTTGAAAATCGAATAAAACTAAAAGAATAGAGGTTTCAAATGCAACAAGAGTTTAATAGTGCTACAGATCTGTGGAGCGGGCAAGAATAGTTGGTCAACCTTTAGTAACTACTATTGATGTTACTCCAGATGCAAGTTTCTTGCATGAAGCTGACTGTTGTTTATTATTTTTCTTCATGCCATATTTCTTTGAGATCTCCTCCAAATTATCCCAGACTTGCTTCATACTTTGGTGCCATCTGCATTACTGCATATACTATTCACTCTTCAGACTGACTCTGTAAGTGTTTTCCTTTCTGATATCCATTGTATTGTCACTGTGTATGATCTTCAGAACTAATGAACTAATGATATCTCTGTAATATATGTACGTTTGTATAGATATTTTTCTTTCAGAGCTAATGCTATCTTGTGAATTTCGCACCTGTGTTAGCTAATTCCTTGGTTGAGTTGTCTTTCCAACCGAAAACTGTACTGGAGGGCTCTACAACACTTGATTCTGTTTTAGTTGCAACCAAGTATCTACTTTATTTAAGTTTGTCGATAAAGCTGATTTTCCTGATCCTGTAATCCTTGTTCTGTCAAGCCAAACATCTCATTTTATTTAAGTTTCCATGACTGTATTTTTTATTTGTCTTTTTCTAAAGTTTTATGAACACTTCTTTTTTCTGTCGAGCACTAACAAAGAGCAAATTGTGATCTTATTTTAACAGGGAGCAAACTGCATAGCAAGATCAATAATGAATGGTTCAAGTCATGTATTACAAGTTACAATGAGCAGGAGGTAGTCAAGTCAGTTGATGATAAGGATATTATTCAAACATTTACTGCAATGAGGTCTCGGAAAGGGCATTTGCCTCGTGATTGTCTTTAGTGCGCTATTGGTATTCTGTATGTTCCATGTGACCATCTCTATTCTTCCAAGCTTTCGATTTTTAATATATTCACATCTCACAACTAAATTATTTTAATTACAAATCTATTTTTTGTCTTGTAGTGCCTTCTAGGATTTTGGCAACATGGCCAGCTTGCAGCAGGGTCAGAGAAGGGCGCGTTGTGATGGACCTCCGCTCCTCTGCGGATGCCTAAGCAGCGATGAGACGCTTCACGGAATCGAGTCTCTGAGTCTCTCTGCATGCGCTGCGGCGAGAGTATAATGTGTTTGGTAGGGTGTATGAAGGGTGCATGAGAGCAAAAGTTCCCTTCTCGACCCACTTTTGGGTGTTTGGTAGAGTGTATGGAGGGTGCATGAGCCCACACAAGCTTAACACAAATACACTAGGTGCATGCATGAAGAGAGCATGCATGAAGAGGGGTGTTGAGATGAGCATGCATGGAGAGTGAACAACTATGCTCAGTTGAGAATGCAACCAAACACACCCGCAACCTTGATCTGTGGCACAGCTCCTAACCCCATTCCGGGAGGAGGAGAAGGATGGGAGGTGTGTAGAATTCGGCGCCAAGGGAGACGATCGAGATGGTGGAGTAGAATCCAGAGGATGCCGGGAGACCAGGTAGAGGTGAGACAACACCCGGAGCCCATCGATCCAGTGAGCAGTGTGTGCTGTTCTTGGTGACCGATTTCGTGATGCTGGTGTTCTGGCCCAACTTCTTATTTTCCTTCTTTGTGGTTCGTCTGCTGCAGTGAGCGGGGGATTGCTAACTTTGTGGTATTTTTCTGCTCTGAATGATGCCCATGATTTGATCTATGAACTAAACACGATCATGGTTCTGATTTGGTTGCTCCTTGCAGATCGCCGCACAGGTAACCTGCTGAGCCGACATCGACGCCAAGTGCGGCGATGCCTCTTCCGATGATTGGGAGGACGAGTTCTTCCTGGCCTTTACCAAGATCAACTATGAGTTGAGGCCATTGACCTTGAACTGAACAGATTAATTGTTGTTAAAAGGTTGCTTCCAGTTTAACATTTGTTTTTTGAAAAAATGTACTGCATGGTCCAACTAGCAAGAGGACGCTTTCTTACAAGTGGTATAATGCGGAGGAAGTGATTCTTGTAAAGAAAATGTAAGTATGATTTGCATAACTATGACTTTTTGGTATATATCCTTTTAATTTACTTGTACATTATGTGCTGCACTAGGATTATATATATGTTTTGTGCTACAGGTTAGGTTGCGGTTCAGTGTGGCATTCTGGCATATGTTTCGGGGTGCTGGAGGAGATTCTTTTGGTGCACCTACAAAGAACTGGCCTTGGGAGGATGGCACAAATTCCCTGGCCATGGCTAAGAGAAGAAGTATGGGAATTACCTGATCTTGTGTCTTAGGTCCATGGCTGCAATCAACAACTTATGCTTCGATTTCTGTTTCGGTGATATCTCAATTCGAGTTCATGAAGAAGCTTGGAGTTGACAGGTGGTGCTTCCATGACAGGGACATCGCCCCTGATGGCAAAACACTCGCGGTTGGATTTTATTAGAATGATTCTTGAAGTTGCATGTTGCAACCTCGAGTTAGGGGAATTGAGATGGGTAGTGACCAACATTAGAGAAGGTTTATTATGATTGTATTTACAAGGGTACATGACTATGTTTTCAGCACAAGGAATATGGTTGTTGATGGTTTACGCCCCGGCTGCGCACACATCGTCCCGACACCAAGTTCGATACCAAGTTCTAACCCCTGTACCCAGTCTACCTCCATGGATCTTGTCTCTCACTAACCAAGAGCATCAATTCAACTCAACGGATTGACAAAAGAGATGAACCTAGAGTTTGAGGCTTGGGTAGTGTGGACATTGACCTGATGATGAGTGTTGTATGGTGGTCAAGTGGTGCCACTTGCCGTCGCCACATGCTGCTTAGTCTGCTCATTGAAGGTGCTCTCTGTTGGTGTTTGGCTGCTGCTGCTGCTGTAGGTCAAGGTATGTACGTAGCATCTTCTTGCAATGGATTTTGTTTTATGGCTATATACAAATTATTTTGGTATAGATTTGTGATTTTTGTTCCATCCACTTAACCCAGTATATAGTAGCAGCTTTTGATGTCATTTCCTCACCGGCGAATGTCAAAATTTATCATGTGTGCAAAAAAAAAAATTGACTGTAGTACGAGTACAAGGTTTAGAGAAGTTCGGTCAAATGGCAAGGCATTTATTTTGGGACGGAGGGAGTATCTCATAGGCTATTCCATTTTAACGTTGCACTGTCCATAAAACATATATAAACATTTTGGGACGGAGGCATTTATTCTCGGCGAGCCATTGTTCCGGGTATACATATATAAATCAGGTCTGCACCACCCTTTATCTGAGCAGAAATGCTTGTCGCGTCTCTAATCATTTTATTAGGAGTAGAAAAATTAGAGGATTGCAAGTGTGAACCGTTCTTGGGCTTGTGTGGTTGAAGAACTAAATATTTTGTTTCTTATATAGGGGCAGTGACTTCACTACGTTAGGCTGGATGGTTCGATATTTAGTAGCATCATCAAACTGGATGCTAGCAAAGTGATAAAATTTGGATGTTTTCGGAAATATAGCATCACGAGCCCAATAATAGAAAAAAATCAAAATCATTATGAATGCCTTAGGATAATGATTTTACCTTGCGGTTGTACTCTGCATTGCGTGCCTTCAGATCCAATTTACAGTCCAGGTTGACCGTCGACACAGTATTCTTGCCATCAGATCAGACACTAGAATGCATAGTACACCCAGGAGAAATCAGACCAGGAAATAGCTCTGGCTCATACTGTCAAGCAACCATATAAGAAACATCAGTTCCAAAACAAGGAAAGAGACAAGTTCTGGGAAAGAATGAGAAAATATCATACATGATAAAATAGTGCTGACGGAACAGAATTCACATCCTAACCTGGTCGCATGATTCAAAGTTAGATTTTGGCGCCCAGTATCTATTTAATGTGTACAGTTCACAGAAATAATAATGTTTTGTTTTATTTTGTCACAAGCGCCGACAGGCCATGATGCTTGAAGATATGGAGGCGACAAATCTGTGCTGACCCCCTCTTGGTGATAACTCGCTCGGAGCCACTCTTGGTGACATCTTGAAAAGGAGTACTCTACAACTACTGCTTAACAAGGGAGGCAAAAGGAACATACTCCATCTTATAAGCAGTTCATTACAAAACTTGAATTTGCAAAAGGAACTTGAATGATCATTTAAATTGTGTGGAGTGATTAGCCAGAAAGAGAAGAGAAAGAAATGCTTGTAGGAGTGACAATTAAAAATAAGATAATTGTTGGAGTAAACAACACTCGATTAGTGACAGCTGAGTGACAATTAAAGAGGGCAAGATGATATGATAATTATTGTAACTACTCTACATTAACTGAGAAGGAGTACTCCATTTGACCATCTTGATCATTTTCAAATGGTTTTGTACTCCATTTGATCAGTTTCAGTTTCAGTATGCAAATTTCCAGTTTCAGTACTCTGTATTAACTGAAAAGGAGTACATTTTGATCATTTTCAAATGGTTCTGTGATCACCAGATAATGGTACTGGTAATAGTGGATTTATATCTTGTGATCACCAGATAAGTATCACCAGAAAATGGAGTAGTGTGTTTTCTGGTAGAGAACCAAGAAAATACATTCAAAATCTACTGGGAAATTAAACTTTAAATTAGGCGCATAAACTTTAAATTAAAAAATGCAAGTCCTAATTCATTTGGTTTTAAAGAAAACTTATCAGAAGTAAAGCAGTATAGTCTCTACATGAAGGATAAGTAAGAAGGAATGGAAAGATAAATTTCTGAAATGAAGATAACAAAACGAACACTAAACAATTGAACAGTCACTTCAACCAACACTCGGTTACTGATACTGAATCTTGGTACTGCACAAGCATCATCATTAACATGGTCTCAAGCAGTGAAGTTCCACAAAATTTACTGCAATCTTGGTACTGGAAATGTTTTACTCCTTCAATGAAGTTCCACAAATATCTTGGTACTTCAACCAACAAATGTACTCCAAATGTTTTACGGGAGTATGCTTGAGACCATTAGGAGTGCCACACGGCTCCAGCCATGTGTTCAGCTAAAACACTTCAGAACATTTTATTCAGGCGAGGTTAATAAGATGAACTGACTTGCAAACGTTTCAGAATTGGCTGCCAATGAGAGGAGGGTGATGAATTGACTTGCAACAAGTGCATGAAGTAAGATTTATAGAGATTCAGATACAGTCATTGAGGTCTGCTTGGCCTAGGCTGCAGTGCATTCAGATTCAGTCATGGAACGGGATGAGATGGAGATGGTGCCTCACCTCTATATTTGGAGCTGCGGAGGATCCTAGATATGACGACGCAGTCGACGAGGCTGTCGTCCACCGCCAGGACGAGCGGCGGCTCCTGGACCGTCCTCGACATTGGGCAGCAGCAGAAGGGGATGAAGTTGCCCTGCACCTCCCTCCAGACGTTGTTGGCCTTGTTGCTGCTGATGAACAGGAGGCCGCGGAGCGCCCGGTGCACGCAGGAGCAATGAATCCGCTCCATCTGGCCGCCGCACTTGTGGGACGCCATGGAGCTCCAGATTAAAGCCCTGGCCAAGTTAAATGAGCTCCAGATTAAAGCCCTGGTCGGGGATGAGGAGCAGCGAGGGAGGGAGGGGGGATGTACCGCAGCTGCCGGCGTTGCAGGTCGAGCCACCGCGCTTCGGATCAACCTATCGGAAAGTAAAAATGGGGTCCTGAAGGGGCGACGGCGAGAGGGCCAATGGAGTGGCGGCGACGACGCGAGAGGTAGGGATGAAAACGGAGGAGGAACGGACGGAACGAGTGCTATCATATTTGTTTTCGTATATATTTGCGAAAGCGGAAACAAATACAAAAACCCCGGAAATGAATACGAAAACAGATACTATCAGAAATAGACACGGAGCGAATACAAAACGGACACAGAAACAGAAGTGGGCGTTGACCGGAACTTAAGGCTGCCTTGGATCATAGAGAAATACACGCACAAAAAAATGTTGGAAATATGCCCTAGAGGCAATAATAAATTGGTTATTATTATATTTCCTTGTTCACGATAATCGTTTATTATCCATGCTAGAATTGTATTGAAAGGAAACTCAGATACATGTATGGATACATAGACAAACACCATGTCCCTAGTAAGCCTCTAGACGACTAGCTCGTTGATCAATAGATGGTTACGGTTTCCTAACCATGGACATTGGATGTCGTTGATAACGAGATCACATCATTAGGAGAATGATGTGATGGACAAGACCCAATCCTAAGCCTAGCACAGATCGTGTAGTTCATATGCTAAAGCTTTTCTATATGTCAAGTATCTTTTCCTTAGACCATGAGATTGTGCAACTCCCGGATACCGTAGGAATGCTTTGGGTGTACCAAACGTCACAACGTAACTGGATGGCTATAAAGGTGCACTACAGGTATCTCTGAAAGTGTCTGTTGGGTTGGCACGAATCGAGACTGGGATTTGTCACTCCGTATGACGGAGAGGTATCTCTGGGCCCACTCGGTAGGACATCATCATAATGTGCACAATATGTGATCAAGGAGTTGATCACGGGATGATGTGTTACGGAACGAGTAAAGAGACTTGCCGGTAACGAGATTGAGCAAGGTATCGGTATACCGACGATCGAATCTCGGGCAAGTGCTATACCGATAGACAAAGGAAATCGTATACGGGATTGATTGAATCCTTGACATCGTGGTTCATCCGATGAGATCATCGTGGAACATGTGGGAGCCAACATGGGTATCCAGATCCCGCTGTTGGTTATTGGTCGGAGAGTTGTCTCGGTCATGTCTACATGGTTCCCGAGCCCGTAGGGTCTACACACTTAAGGTTCGATGACGCTAGGGTTATACGGAAAGTATGTACGCGGTTACCGAAAGTTGTTCGGAGTCCCGGATGAGATCCCGGACGTCACGAGGAGTTCCGGAATAGTCCGGAGGTAAAGATTCATATATGGGAAGTCCTGTTTTGGTCACCGGAAAAGTTTCGGGCGATATCGGTAATGTACCGGGACCACCGGGAGGGTCCCGGGGGTCCACCAGGTGGGGCCACCAGCCCCTGAAGGCTGCGTGGGCTAAGTGTGGGAGGGGACCAGCCCCAAGGGGGCTGGTGCGCCCCCCCACCAAGTCCCTAGGCGCATGGAGAGTGGAGGGGGGCAAACCCTAGGTCCAGATGGGCCTTAAGGCCCACCCCTAGGGCGCCCCCTCTCTCTCCCCCCCCCCTTGGCCGCACCCTAGATGGGTTTTTGGGGGCTGCCGCACCCCTAGGGGTGGGAAACCCTAAAGGGGGCGCAGCCCCCCCTTCCCCCTATATATATGTGAGGTTTTGGGGCTGCTAGACACATGAGAACGTCTCCTTCTTGGCGCAGCCCTACCCCTCTCCCTCCTCGTCTCTTGCAGCGCTTGGCGAAGCCCTGCTGGAGTCCCGCGCTCCTCCACCACCACCACGCCGTCGTGCTGCTGTTGGATGGAGTCTTCCCCAACCTCTCCCTCTCTCCTTGCTGGATCAAGGCGTGGGAGACGTCACCGGGCTGCACGTGTGTTGAACGCGGAGGCGCCGTTGTTCGGCGCTTAGATCGGAATCAACCGCGATCTGAATCGCAGCGAGTACGACTCCTTCATCCGCGTTATTGCAACGCTTCCGCATCGCGATCTACAAGGGTATGTGGATCCGACTCTTCCCTCGTAGATGCATCTCCTAGATTGATCTTGGTGAGCGTAGGAAAATTTTTGTTTCCCATGCAACGTTCCCCAACAGTGGCATCATGAGCTAGGTCTTTGCGTAGATGCAATCACGAGTAGAACACAAAGGAGTTTGTGGGCGTTGATGTTTAGATTGCTTCCCTCTTTGGTTTTTTCTTGATTCAGCGGTATTGTGGGATGAAGCGGCTCGGACCAACCTTACATGTCCTCGTACATGAGACCGGTTCCATCGACAGACATGTGACTTTTGTTGCATAAGATGGCTAGCGGGTGTCTGTCTCTCCCACCTTAGTTGAATCGGATTCGACAAAGGCGGTCCTTGTAGAAGGTTAAATAGCAACTTAAATATCACCGTTGTGGCTTTGCGTAGGTAAGAAGCGTTCTTGCTAGATACCCATAGCAGCCACGTAAAACATGCAACAATAAATTAGAGGACGTCTAACTTGTTTTTGCATGGTATGTTTGTGATATGATATGGCCAATGACATGATGAGATATATTTGATGTATGAGATGATCATGTTGTAATAGTTAATATCGACTTGCATGTCGATGTATACGGCAACCGGCAGGAGCCATAGGGTTGTCTTTAATTTTTGTATGACCTGCGTGTCAATCATTAAGCGCTATGTAATGCTTTACTTTATCGCTAAACGGTAGCAATAGTAGTAAGAGCATGGTGGGCGCGCGACAACCCCGATGGCGACACGATGATGGAGATCATGATGATGGGGATCATGGTGTTACGCCGGTGACGATGGAGATCATGCCGGTGCTTTGGAGATGGAGATCAAAAGCACGAGTTGATGGCCATATCATGTCACTTATGATTTGCATGTGATGTTAATCCTTTTATGCATCTTATTTTGCTTAGGACGACGGTAGCATTATAAATGATCCCTCACTAAAATTTCAAGATAAAATTGTGTTCCCCCCGAGTGTGCGCCGTTGCGAAGGTTCGTCGTTTCGAAGCACCACGTGATGATCGGGTGTGATAGACTCTACGTTCGCATACAACGGGTGCAAGCCAGTTTTGCACATGCAGAACACTCGGGTTAGACTTGACGGGCCTAGCATGTATAGACATGGCCTCGGAACACGGAAGACCGAAAGGTCGAGCATGAGTCATATAGTAGATATGATCAACATGAAGATGTTCACCATTGACACCACCTCATCTCACGTGATGATCGGACTTGGGTTGGTGGATTTGGATCATGTCACGCTCGGATGACCAGAGGGATGTCAATTTGAGTGGGAGTTATAAGTAATTTGATTAGTTAAAACTCACTTGTCATGAACAATAGTCTAAGTTGTCTTTGCAAATTATGTAGTAGACCAATAACTGCATTGTAGCTCCCTGTTTAATACGATCCTAGAGAAAGACTAAGTTGAAAGATATTGTAAGCAATGATGCGGACTGGGTCCGTAGTCCGAGGAGTGTCCTCACTGCTGCACAGAAAGCTTACGTCTTTGATGCACCGCTCGATGTGCAAACCCCTACAACGTTGTCTGTGGATGTTGTGAACACCTGACAGAGACGTCCTGATGACTGCTTGATAGTTTAGTGCACCATACTTTACGGCTTAGAATCGGGATTCCAATGACGTTTTGAACGCCATAGAACATATGAGATGTTCTAAGAGCTGAAATTGGGATTTCAGGCTCATGCCCGTGTTGAGAGGTATGAGACCTCTGACAAGTTCTTTTGCCAAAAAGATGGAGGAGAATGGCTCAACTAATGAGCATGTGCTCAGAATGTCTGGGTGCTGAAATCACTTGAACCAAGTAGGAGTTAATCTTCCAGGTGAGATAGTGGTTGACGGAATTCTCTAGACACTATCACCAAGCTACTAGAACTTCGTGATGAACTATGACAATCAAAGGATGGTGATAATCCCGGTGCTGTCAGCGGTTCTTAGTACCGCAAAAGTAGAGATCAAGAAGGAGCATCAAGTGTTGATGGTTTAACAAGACCACTGGTTTCAAAAGGGTAAGGGCTAGAAGGGAAACTTCATGAATGGCAAACCTGTTGTCGCTCTGATGAAGGAACCCATGGTTGAACCCAAACCTCGAGACTAAGTGCTTCTATTGTAAGGGGAACGGTCACATGGTAGCGGAACCACCCCAAATACATGGTAGATATGATAGCTGGCAACTTCAACAAAGTATATTTGATATACGTGTTATTGATGTGTACCTTAGTAGTACTCCTTGTAGCACCTGGGTATTGGATACCGGTTCAGTTGCTATTATTAGTGACTTGAAGCAAAAGCTACGGACTGAACGGAGACTAGCTAAGGGCGAGGTGACGATGTGTGTTGGAAGTGTTTCCAAGGTTGATGAGATCACCATCGCACACTTCCTCTATTTTCGAGATTAGTGTTGAACCTAGATAAATGTTATCAGGTGTCTACGTTGAGCATGAAAATGATTAGATCATGTTCATCGCAATACAGTTATTCATTTAAGTTAGAGAATAATAGTTATTCTGTTTACATGAATAATACCTTTATGGTCATGCACCCAATGGTTCGTTGAATCTCGATCATGGTAATACACATAATGATAATATTAATGCCAAAAGATGTAGAGTTAATAATGATAGTACCACTTTCTTGTGGCACTGCCGCTTAGGTCATTTTGGCATAAAATGCATGAAGAAACTCCATGTTGATGGACGTTTGGAGTCACTTGATTTTGAATCGCTTGACACATGCGAGCCATGCCTCATGGGCAGGATGACTGAGATCTCGTTTTCAGGTACAATGAAACGGGTAAGTGACTTATTGGAAATCATACATGCTGATGTATGTGATCCAATGAGAATTAAGGCGTGTGGTGGATATCGTTATTTTTCTCATCTTCACTGACGATTTGAGTAGATATGGTATATTTACTTAATGAAGCAAAAGTCTGAAACGTTTGAAAGGTTCAAAAAATTTCAGAGTGAAGATTAAGAATCATCATAACAAGAAGATCATGTTCCTACGATCTGATCAAGGGGATATTATCTGAATTATGAGTTTGGCAATCACTTAAGACATTGTGGAAATGTTTCACAGTTGAAGCCACCTGGAACACCACAGCGTAATGGTGTGTCCGGATATCGTAATCGAACCTTATGAGATATGGTGCGATCTATGGTGTGTCTTACCGATCTACCGCTATTATTTTGAGGTTATGCATTAGAGACAGCTGCATTCACTTTATATAGGGCACCATCTAAGTCCGTTGAGACGACGTCGTATGGTTTGGCAAGAAACCAAAGTTGTCGTTTTCTTAAATGTTTGGGGCTGCGATGCTTATGGCTTCAGCCAGGAAAAGCTCGAACCCAAAGCGGACAAATACATCTTCATGGAATACCCACTGGTAACGGTTGGGTATACCTTCTATCTCAGATCCAAGGACAAAAATGTTTGTCGCTAAGAATGGGTCCTTTCTCGAGAAGGAGTTTCTCTCGAAAGAATTGAGTGGGAGGAAGATAGAACTTGATGAGGTTGTCGAACCCTCACTTCAACCGGAGAGTAGTGCAACACAGAAAGATGTTTCTGTGGAACCTACGACAGTTGAAGAGGATACTAATGATAGTGATCATGAAGCTCCAGATCAAGTTGCTATCAAACCTCGTGGGTCGACAAGGATGTGTACTACTCCTGAGTGGTACGGTGATCCTGTCTTAAAGGCCATGTTGTTGGACAACGATGAACCTACGAACTATGGAGAAGCGATGGTGGGCCCATATTCCGACAAATGGTTAGAAGCCGATAAATCCGAGATAGGATCCATGTATCAAAACAAAGTATGGACTTTGGTGGACTTGCCCTATGATCGGCAAGCCATTGAGACAAATGGATCTTTAAGACTAAGACGGACGTGGACGGTAATGTCACCGTCTATGAAGCTCGACTTGTGGCGAAGAGTTTTCCACAAGTTCAAGGAGTTGACTACGATGAGATTTTCTCACCCGTAGCGATGCTTAAGTCCGTCGGAATCATGATTAGCATTAGCTGCATTTATGAAATCTGGTAGATGGATGACAAAACAAGTTTCCTTACCAGTTTTCGTAAGGAAAGGTTGTATATGATAAAATCAGAAAGGTTTTGTCGATCCTAAGGATGCTAAAAGATATGCTAGCTCCAGCGATCCTTCCATGGACTAGAGCAAGCATCTCGGAGTCGGAATATATGCTTTGATGGAGTGATCAAAGTTTTTGGGTATACAAAGTTTGTTAGAAACTTGTATTTACAATAAAGTGAGTGGGAGCACTACAACATTTCTGATAAGTGTATGTGAATGACATATGATTGATCCGAAATGATGTAGAATTTCTGGAAAGCATAAAGGGTTGTTTGAAATGAGTTTTTCAAAGGAAGACCTAGATAAAGCTGCTTACATATTGGGCATCAAGATCTATACAGATAGATCAAGACGCCTGATGATACTTTCAAAAGAACACACACCTTAGCATGATTTTGAAGGAGTTCAAAATAGATCAGTCAAAGAAGGAGTTCTTACCTGAGTTGTAAGGTGTGAAGTTGAGTAAGACTCAAAGCTTGACCACGGCAGAAGAAAGAGGAAGGACAAGGTCGTCCCCTATGCTTTTGTCATAGGCTCTATACGGTATGCCATGCTAAGTACCACACCTGATGTGTGCCTTGCCACATGTCTGGCAAGAGGGTACAAAGGTGATCTAGGAGTGGATCACTAGATAGTGGTCAAAATTATCCTTAGAGGAATAAGGAAATGTTTCTCGGTTATGGAGGTAATAAAGAGTTCGACGTAAAGAGTTACGTCGATGCAAGCTTAACACCTATCCGGATAACTCTAAGTGGAGATACCGGATACGTATAATGGAGCAACAGTTTGGAATAGCTCCAAGTGGAACGTGGTAGCAGCATCTACGATATGACATAAAGTTTTGCGAAGTACATAGGGATCTGAATATTGCAGACCCGTTGACTACAACCTCTCTCACGAGCATAACATGATCAAACCCAGAACTCATTGAGTGTTAATCACATATTGATGTGAACTAGATTACTGACTCTAGTAAACTCTTTGGATGTTGGTCACATGATGATGTGACCTGTGAGTGTTAATCACATGGCGATGTGAACTAGATTATTGACTCTAGTGCAAGTGGGAGACTGTTGGAAATATGCCCTAGAGGCAATAATAAATTGGTTATTATTATATTTCCTTGTTCACGATAATCGCTTATTATCCATGCTAGAATTGTATTGAAAGGAAACTCAGATACATGTGTGGATACATAGACAAACACCATGTCCCTAGTAAGCCTCTAGACGACTAGCTCGTTGATCAATAGATGGTTACGGTTTCCTAACCATGGACACTGGATGTCGTTGATAACGGGATCACATCATTAGGAGAATGATGTGATGGACAAGACCCAATCCTAAGCCTAGCACAGATCGTGTAGTTCATATGCTAAAGCTTTTCTATATGTCAAGTATCTTTTCCTTAGACCATGAGATTGTGCAACTCCCGGATACCGTAGGAATGCTTTGGGTGTACCAAACGTCACAACGTAACTGGGTGGCTATAAAGGTGCACTACAGGTATCTCCGAAAGTGTCTGTTGGGTTGGCACGAATCGAGACTGGGATTTGTCACTCCGTATGACGGAGAGGTATCTCTGGGCCCACTCGGTAGGACATCATCATAATGTGCCCAATATGTGATCAAGGAGTTGATCACGGGATGATGTGTTACGGAACGAGTAAAGAGACTTGCCGGTAACGAGATTGAGCAAGGTATCAGTATACCGACGATCGAATCTCGGGCAAGTGCTATACCGATAGACAAAGGGAATCGTATACGGGATTGATTGAATCCTTGACATCGTGGTTCATCCGATGAGATCATCGTGGAACATGTGGGAGCCAACATGGGTATCCAGATCCCGCTGTTGGTTATTGGTCGGAGAGTTGTCTCGGTCATGTCTACATGGTTCCCGAGCCCGTAGGGTCTACACACTTAAGGTTCGATGACGCTAGGGTTATAGGGAAAGTATGTACGCGGTTACCGAAAGTTGTTCGGAGTCCCGGATGAGATCCCGGACGTCACGAGGAGTTCCGGAATAGTCCGGAGGTAAAGATTCATATATGGGAAGTCCTGTTTTGGTCACCGGAAAAGTTTCGGGCGATATCGGTAATGTACCGGGACCACCGGGAGGGTCCCGGGGGTCCACCAGGTGGGGCCACCAGCCCCTGAAGGCTGCGTGGGCTAAGTGTGGGAGGGGACCAGCCCCAAGGGGGCTGGTGCGCCCCCCCCCCCACCAAGTCCCTAGGCGCATGGAGAGTGGAGGGGGGCAAACCCTAGGTCCAGATGGGCCTTAAGGCCCACCCTAGGGCGCCCCCTCTCTCTCCCCCCCTTGGCCGCACCCTAGATGGGTTTTTGGGGGCTGCCGCACCCCTAGGGGTGGGAAACCCTAAAGGGGGCGCAGCCCCCCCTTCCCCCTATATATATGTGAGATTTTGGGGCTGCTAGACACATGAGAACGTCTCCTTCTTGGCGCAGCCCTACCCCTCTCCCTCCTCGTCTCTTGCAGCGCTTGGCGAAGCCCTGCTGGAGTCCCGCGCTCCTCCACCACCACCACGCCGTCGTGCTGCTGTTGGATGGAGTCTTCCCCAACCTCTCCCTCTCTCCTTGCTGGATCAAGGCGTGGGAGACGTCACCGGGCTGCACGTGTGTTGAACGCGGAGGCGCCGTTGTTCGGCGCTTAGATCGGAATCAACCGCGATCTGAATCGCAGCGAGTACGACTCCTTCATCCGCGTTCTTGCAACGCTTCCGCATCGCGATCTACAAGGGTATGTGGATCCGACTCTTCCCTCGTAGATGCATCTCCTAGATTGATCTTGGTGAGCGTAGGAAAATTTTTGTTTCCCATGCAACGTTCCCCAACAAAAAATGAATTGTCAACATGGCTACAAAATAGTATCATTATGTTAGCAACTTATAGTAGTATTGTAATGCTACTAGACAATTGTGTATAGAAGTTGGCCCTCAAATGATCCATTCTACTCATTGTGTCATTGTGTGTTGTTTGTTAGTTGGGTTACAAAGCAACCATAAGTCTATAGCAAAAATGGAAATTCCATATTCATGGAAACGGAAAGTTTCATTTCCATGCATGTTCCATCAGAAAACACCATTCCGTATTTGTTTCTGTTTCCGCATAAAAAAATTCATTTCCGTTTCCATTTTGCAAATTTCCATTTTTGTTTCCATATTTTCTCTCTGTTTCCATTTTTCCACCGGAAAAGCGGAAAGTTTCTACTCCATTTTCATCCCTAGCGAGAGGGAGAGGCAGAGCGACGCGGATGAGGGAGAGGCGCCGGCAGCGCGGGCGACAGAGAGGCGCTCGCGACGAGTGCGAGGGAGAGGCGGCGGCGGCAGCGGTGAGCTAGGGATTCGACTGCGGCGAGCCAGAGAGTGGGTGAGTGAGCGAGAAAGTGGACGAGAGAGGTGGGAGGGTAGTTTAGGAAACAACCAAAAAAATTGTACGTGACGAATTTTACACTAGAAACTTAGACCAATAATTATTTTGGTATGGAGAGAGTACTATATATTAAAGTGTATACATATTAATTAAACATGGATCATACAAAAAATATTTTTTATACTTATTAGATATATTCAGAGTATCACACAAAAAACACAATTTTTGAGAGAAGAAACCGAATATACTTGGTTTGTGTTGGATTGCTTGCATGCTTTTATCTTTCGTCGGACAATTTTCCTTAGCATATACAAATAAATTAAAATGATTTAAGAAATTTCAGATAATTGTTTATTTATATATGAACGTACAATTGAACATTATAGTTTGTTTGTTTGCTTCGAGAGAAATGCAATATCCTTTTTTTTATAATATGAAAAATGGATTTTCTATTTTACAAAATAAAATTGTTGTGTTAGTTTCACTTTTATTTTTATTATATATATTATATATGTTTCTTTCATCATAGATAGAAAGTGATGGGTTCCGACATACGCATTGATGTAACGATGATTGGCCTAACTGAAACACTACGAGAAGAGGTGCATATAGCTAACCCTTTGTATATAGCTAAAGGTGTGTTCTTTATGTATTTTTTTCAGAATATATGAGACATAGATATGGAACTTGGAGATGCACAAAAAGAATCCATTGACAAGGGTTCCGAACCGATGCCACTAAAAGGGGCCGAAAATTCATCGAAATTTTTACGACATAATAATATGAAAGCGGTGATATCTCACAAAAAACAAAAAATGATGCCAATTTAAATGTTACCGTACAAGGTATTTTTTCAATGTTGTTATCGATCTTTCCTTCGTCATATTGCCTAATTTCACTCATTTTTTATCAGGCCGACAGATTATGTTTGCACACATTGTCAATTTGTCATTTCGTGATCACTTTACACTACAAGTGAAGTGACCTTCAATTATTATGCAATTTGTAATCATGTTATATTGTCTTTATCTGTGAAATTTAGCATGCATTATATTTACATAACTTTAGAAAAATATTTCAGACATTCTACTAGTAAGCATGGTTGTCGAGAAATCCACTTTGACGTCGATTGGTGCCCGCTATTTGATTGCGCCACTTGGTGCCCGCTATTTGACGGTTGCTTCTCACCTTCTCTTCTATGATTCGTCCGGCTCCCGACATTAAAGAAGCATGGTGGCCGAGAAATCTACTTTGACGTCGCTTGATGCCCGCTATTTGACGGATATCTGCTTCGAGGTTTTGGGGCGTTGAAGATGCCTTTGTGTTGCATTGCGGTGTTCTTTTTTCTTTTTCAGAAAGCATTGAGAGGCAAATTGCATCACGGTGATCCTTTTCTTTTTCATAAAGCATTGAGAGGTAAATTGCATTACGGTCATCTTTTTCTTTTTCATAAAGTATTGAGAAGCAAAGAGGTGAATGCCCCTGTTCTTTTTCCTAAGGCATTGAGAGAGGCAAATTGCAATACAGCGATCTTTTTCATTTTCATAAACCATTGAGAAGTAAAGAAATAATGTTTCCGTTTAAGAATTTATCTGATTAATTAGTTAACTTACCGATTAATCATTACTCGCAGGGTCATTAAATAGCCGATAAAATGATAAATTATCTCTACTCGGAGGGTAGCCCATAAACAACCAAATTGTTAAATAGCCGATTAACTTGATTAGTATGTTAACCTTTTACTCATCAGTCAACCGAGCAGCTATTCGTTAACAGTTTTCTTAACAAGGCATGATGCTACTGAAGTGCCTCGTTACTTTGAGATGAAGGCAAAATTATGCTGGTGGATTCATAACCCATTGCCTTGATTCACGTGGCTGCATCCACCCCTTATCTAGTGCGGTGGAATTTATCAACGAAAGTCGAAAACATAACGGATAGGCTCATGCTTTAGCTAAAGCAGCCGCATCTCTCCCCCCGGGCGCTATGTGTGGCTTGAAATCTAGTGCGGTGAAATTTATCAACGAAAGTCGAAAACATAACGGATAGGCTCATGCTTTAGCTAAAGCGGCCGCATCTCTCCCCCCGGGCGCTATGTGTGGCTTGAAACTTTGCCCGATATTATTTGTATCCCCATTGCATGATTAATAAAAGATACAGATTTCACTAAAAAAAACTATAAATGATTTTTTCCTTCTTTTTTCTTGGCTACATCCACTCCTTATCCAGCTAAATGATTTTTTTCCATAGATTTTGTTTATTCTTTTCGCAAAAAAAAAGATTTTGTTTATTCTGACCTTCGTACTTCGATCGGGATATAGGACATAGAATAACACTCTTTAAAAAGGAGTATATAGGACATAGAATGCCACTATTTAAAAAGGAGTGCTTCGATCAAGATATTGGACATAGAACGTCACTCTTTTAAAAAAAGTAATCAGCTGTGACACGGAAAAAAAAAAAAGCACTCATGTACACGCACAGCGAGAGTTTTGAGTTGGGTAGGCTATCTGACTCACACTTGTGTGGCGGCAACGCACACTTGGTGTACCGTGTACTATTGAGCCGCTTCCTGATGTGTACAGTTCATCGCGTCCATCTTTTTCAGAGATCATATTCATTCTACCAGATCCGATGACGTGAAAGAAACCTCAATACAGACCCTCAAAAAGAAACCTCAATAGAGTGATCGGCCTAGATACATGGTACTGGTATACAGTACAGTACATGAGAAAAACGTGATGTTAGGAGCGACTTGTCCTCTCAGGAGTGGGCGTGTTTGTTTCAGCCGTGGCGCGTGGCGGCACCGCCGTCCCCGTCACGGCGCTCCTTGAGGGCCCGGAACACCCGGGAGCTCTCCTCGAAGATGTCCGCGCGGCGGCCGTAGTCCGTGGGACTCCGGCCCTCGTCTTCCCCGGCCATGGCCTTGTCCTCCAGCAGCTCCAGTTGCTCCACCTCGTCCTCCTCTCGGACCCGCTCCCGAGGCACGGGCCCGTCCTCCCTGCGCGCCTCCACTGGTTCCGCCCCGCCACGGCGTTGCGCGCGGAGTGCCGTGGTGCATGTCGCGGCACGGCCCGTCCCAAGCCTTTCCGCCGAAGCGAGCGAGCGCGGGACGGCATGCAACGATGGGCGCACAGCCACAGCCGTCGCGGTGGGGGTGGGGGAAACGGACTGCATGCTCGTGCAAAGTTGAGCCTTGCACGTTTGGGTGGCTTGGCTGGGGCTTGGGGACCTGTACGTGCTCTACCTCTACGTGACGGCGGTTGGATAGGATCGGTACGTAGTAGGTTTCTGTCTGTTTGGGCGTGGGAGTAGTTGGATTTTATACGAGGGCCTGAAGATTCCGGACGTCGCCCTGCTCGCGCGCGGCGTGGCAGGGTCGCGCCACGCGTGGATCCACGTATCCCCCGGCTGCGCTCACGGAACAGTGTGGGCGGGCGTCGCGCTGTCCGTTTGGAGAGAGTGGGGCCAGTCCTAGACTGGTTTGGCTTCCACAAACACAAACCAGAACGATTCCGTTCCAACATCGAGGCTGGCGAGTCACGAGCCCCACCGTCCAGGTCTGGTAGCCTGCTGTTGGTTGCTGTTGCTCGTCCCGCTTTTTTTCTTGACAACACGGAGCGCCATTCCATTTTATATCATCAAACACAATTATAGGATTTGATAATCCGTTGCATTCAGAGTACCTAGCATATGAGAGTATAATAAGACATTGATTCTCGCTGTGCATTACGTTACAACATCTTATATCTCTGTTCAGTGACCGAGCTACATCAAAACCGAATGGGCCGTTGCCCGCCCAAACTATGAGCAGAGATATAAGATTAGTTTGCTCTAATCTGGAAGCGTTGGAAGCATTAGTGAACTTCCTTGTTATGAACAACTATTTTTGTCCGAATGCACCCCCTCCCCGCCACCATCCTCTAGTGATATGGGGAGCCCTAGCCGTCACTAATGGTCACCTCTATCACCCCCCTCCCCGCATCGCCGCCGTCAGAGGTGGCGGCCAGGCGGATCTGCCCCCCCGCGTGCTCCACCACCACCACGCGCCACGACCCCCTCCCCTGGCGGCTGCCTGTTGGTCCGGCGGGGTTGAGGGTATGCCATGGCCGTGTTGTGCAGCCGGATCCGGCCTCCCCTTGTCG
>LR738712.1:469167077-469187017 GCA_902687465.1 Secale cereale | reverse complement strand
GGGGGGGCGCCCCCCACCCTCGTGGACGCCACGTCAGCCCTACTCCGTGGTTCTCAAGTCTCCCGTGCGTATTTTGCTCCAAAAATATCTCTCCAGAAGTTTCATTACGTTTGGACTTCGTTTAATATTCTTTTTCTGTAAAACCCTGAAATAGACAAAAAGCAACAATCTGGACTGGGCCTTTGGGTTAGTAGGTTAGTCCCAAAAATAATATAAAAGTGTATAACAAAGCCCATTAAACATCCAAAACATCATAAATAATAGCATGGAACAATAAAAAAAATTATAGATACGTTGGAGACGTATCAAGCATCCCCAAGCTTAATTCCTGCTCGTCCTCGAGTAGGTAAATGATAAAAACACAATTTTTGATGTGGAATGCTAACCAACATAGTTTTTCAATGTAATTCTCTTAATTATGGCATGAATGTTCAGATCTGAAAGATTCAAGACAAAAGTCTATATTGACATAAGAAATAATAATACTTCACGCATACTAACAAAGCAATCATGTCTTCTGAAAATACTATGGCTAAAGAAAGTTATCCCTACAAAATCATATAGTCTGGCTATGCTCCCTCTTCATCACACAAAATATTCATATCATGCACAACCCCGGTTTCAGCCAAGCATACTTTATTCTTTCAAATCTTTCAACTTTCACGCAATACATGAGCGTGAGCCATGGACATAGCACTATGTGGAATAGAGAGGTGGTTGTGGAGAAGACAAAAAGGAGGGAGATAGTCTCACATCAACTAGGCGTACCAACGGGCTATGGAGATGCCCATCAATAGATATCAATGTGAGTGAGTAGGGATTGCCATGCAACGGATGCATTAGAGCTAAAAATATATGAAATCTCAACAAAAGAAACTAAGTGGGTGCGCATCCAACTTGCTTGCTCACGAAGACCTAGGGCATTTGAGGAAGCCCATCGCTGGAATATACAAGCCAAGTTCTATAATGTATATTCCCACTAGTATATGGAAGTGACTAAACATGAGACTCTCTATCATGAAGAACATGGTGCCACTTTGAAGCACAAGTGTGGAAAAAGATAGTAGCAATTGTCCCTTTTTTTCTTTTTTTGGGTCTTTCTTTTTTTCTTTGGCCTTTTTTTCTTTTTTTTTGCAGGGGCTTTCTTTATTTAGCCTTTCCTCACATGTGACAATGGTCTAATAACGATGATCATCACACTTTCATTAAATTACAACTCGATATTACAACTCGATACTAGAACAGAGTATGACCTATATGAATGCCTCCGGCGGTGTACCGGGATGTGCAATGAATCAAGAGTGACATGTATGAAAAATTATGCATGGTGGCCTAGCCACAAATACGATGTCAACTACATGATCATGCATGGCAATATGACAATATGAAGCGTGTCATATGAACGAAACGGTGGAAAGTTGCATGGTAATATATCTCGGAATGGCTACGGAAATGCCATGATAGGAAGGTATGGTGGCTGTTTTGAGGAAAGTATATGGTGGGTGTATGGTACCGGTGAAAGTTGCGCGGTACAAGAGAGGCTAGCAATGGTGGAAGGGTGAGAGTGCGTAATATCCATGGACTCAACATTAGTCATAAGAACTCATATACTTATTGCAAAAATTTACGAGTCATCAAAACAAAGCAATCAACACATGCTCCTAGGGGGGAGGTTGGTAGGAGTTAACCATTGCGCGCCCCCGACCTCCACACAAAGGATGACACTCTACAAATACCTCATTCTCTAACTTCATCACATAGTGGTTCACCATATGTGCATGCTACGGGAATCACTAACTTTAACACAAGCATTTCTCAATTTCATAATAACTTCACTAACATGACTCTAATATCACTATCCTCACATCTCAAAACAATTATCAAGCATCCAACTTCTCATCATATTCAATGCACTTAGTGTGAAAGTTTTTACTACATTGATCTTGGATGCCTATCATGTGAAGGCTAGTTTTATAGCCAAAGCACATTACCATGCTGTTTTAATAGACTCTCAAGTATATAAGTGAAGCATGCGAGATCAACAATTTCTACAAAATATAATTACCATCGTGCTCTAAATGATATAAGTGAAGCACTAGAGCAAAAACTATTCAACTCAAAAGGTATAAGTGAAGCACATAGAGTGTTCTAACAATTCCTAAGCCATATTTAACTCTCTCAAAAAGATGTGTCCAGCAAGGATAATTGTGCCAAACTAACATGCAAAGACTCAAATTATACATGACGCTCCAAGTAAAACACATATCATATGGTGAATAAAAATATAGCTCCAAGTATAGTTATCGATAGATGAAGACGAAAGAGGGGATGCCTTCCCGGGGCATCCCCAAGCTTAGGCTTTTGGTTGTCCTTGAATTTTGCCTTGGGGTGCCTTGGGCATCCCAAATCTTAGGCTCTTGCCACTCTTTGTTCCATAATCCATCAAAGCAATACTCAAAACTTGAAAACTTCACAACACAGATCTTAGACGAAAATCTCGTGATCTCCGTTAGTATAAGAAAACAAACCACTACTCAAAGGTACAACAATGAATTCATTCTTTGTTTATATTGGTGTTAAACCTACTGTATTCCAACTTATCTATGATTCATACTTACCAATACTACTCATAGATGCATTGAAATAAGCAAACAACACACGAAAAATAGAATCTGTCAAAAACAGAACAATCTGTAGTAATCTACAGTTTTCACATACTTATGTAACTTCAAAAAAATTGAAATAAATTGGTAAACGTGAGGAATTTTTCTACTAATCATCTGCAAAAATAATCAACTAAATAGCACACTCCAGTAAAATCTGGTGACCATTCTAGCGAGCGCTAACGATTCTGTTTTTCACAGCAAGATCATATAAACTTCACACAAGTCTTCCCAAAGGTTCTACTTGGCACAAACACTAATTAAAACACAAAACCACATCTAAATAGAAGCTAGATGCAATATTTATTCCTAAACATAAGCAAAAAAATTGGGTTGCCTCCCAACAAGCGCTATCGTTTTACGTCCCTAGCTAGGCACCATATATGGATAGATCTAGGTATTGCCATCTTCGGAAGGCAATCCATAAGTGGCTCTCATAATAGATTCATATAGTAATTTGATTTTCTTCCTAGGAAAGTGTTCCATGCCTTTCCTTAACGGAAATTGGAATATAATATTTACTTCCTTCATATCAATAATTGCACCAATCGTTCTAAGGAAAGGTCTACCAAGAATAATAGGACATGAAGGATTGCAATCTATATCAAGAACAATGAAATCTACGGGCACATAATTCCTATTGGCAACAATAAGAATATCATTAAACCTTCCCATAGGTTTCTTAATAGTGGAATCCGCAAGATGCAAATTTAAAGAACAATCATCAAGCTCATGGAATCCTAGCAAATCACACAAAGTTTTTGGGATAGTGGAAACACTTGCACCCAAATCACACAAAGCAAAGCATTCATGATCTTTAATTTTTATTTTAATAGTAGGTTCCCACTCATCATAAAGCTTTCTAGGGATATAAACTTCTAATTCAAGTTTTTCTTCATAAGATTGCATCAAAGTGTTCGCACACGAACACGTCACCGTGTACCTCTGACATCGAGGGTGATGCACCGCAGTTCACGTCGAAGGAGACCCGTCCGGCAGCGCGGTACGCAAGCAATCCGGCGGGCGCTTTTGAGGACCCGAAACCCCACGCGCCCGGGAGGGACCCCGTCTGGACGCACGACGGCTATGGGCTGCCCTAGGTCGGCCTGACCGCCCCTAGGGCCTCGAGGTTCGCCGCCCTACAACAAGAAGAACAAACGAAGAACGAGGAAGAAGAAGAACTAGGGTTAAGAAGAAAAGGTAAAAGATAAAAAGTGGTAGATGAATTGTTCGATTGTGTGTTGTTCAATCGGCCGTCACCCCTTAGGTATATAAGAGGCGGCTGGACTTCCCGTGCAAGGAAAAGGCTTGGATTCACGTCCAAAACCCTAGCCAAATTTGGATTGGTTTTGTCCGAACTTTCCAAAACTGTTCGGTTTAAACTGGCTGTACCTTGCGCGTAATTTTTGAGGTGGTAAACGATTTCGGATGGAAAAGTGCCCAAAAGCAATCTGGACCGCTTCGACGAGACGAAAAACTTTCATGTTGAACGTTTTTCAATTTGAAGCCATCTTCTAGGCCAAAACGGTCACGCAATACAGGCTGTTATTCGCGCTACCCATCAGATACGTGGCTGGTGGGGCGCACCACTTATGGCTCTGTGATAGGGCTGTGTTCGGATGGCTGTAACTTTTGCATACGAACTCGGATTGGGACGGTTTTTATATCAAAATCGACCTTTTCGACGAGACGCACAACTTTCGTGTTGAAACTTTTTCCATTTGAAGTCATCTTAATTGGGTTTAAAGCCATTCTTTAATCTGATGTCACCATGAACATCTCTGAACTTGTCATAACTTTTGCATCCGGACTCCGTTTTAGACCACTTTCATATCCATCTTGATCATCTCAAAGAAAGCCATCTCATGGTGACTTCCAATCATAAGTTTGAAGTAATTTTGACATAGATTAAAGCAACTTTTATGATTGTGTCACTTTTGAGCGTCAACACATGCCCCCCTGTTTTTCGGCAAAGCAAGCGTGCCGGAAAATAATTTGTACCATGTTGGTTCTCAGGACGATGTCAACACCCCATCGGCCATTTATATGCTTAGGACGATAATTATATATCGGCCATTATTTTTCTTGAACCCTTGATGCAAACTTGGGCGAAACCTTCTCAACTTCATTAACAATCCGATGATAAAGTTCTATAGATATGTATCTCAAGGTCATCCTCCGAACCATATTGTTCCCCCTTTTGCTAGGATTTTGTAGATAATCAACAATAGACTCTCTCCAATCCTTACTATCACCTGCATCAAAATTCATTAGTGGCCGAAGCTGTGAACTTCGGTTCGGCCTTACCTATGTTGACGAGACGAATCATCGGCTATTGAGAGAAATGCAATACACCATGATTAACGTAGTAGCCGGATGCTTGCTGTGCCAACTCTTTTGAATTGTCATGTCTAAATAAGAACAATTTTAAAGCAACCCAAGGTAAATTTTGCATCTAGACATATCTCAAGATAAACTATAAGTGATTTGTCAAAACATTGATGACCCTTGGATGTTTGTTGCACTACTCATAACGAATCACCAAAAGCCTCAATATGTATAGCACCTATAGCAAGTAAAAGAGTCAATCCGAATAACAATGCATATTCGGCTCTGATTAATCATGCATAAAAATATTCTAAGCGGCATGAGGCTTCAAAAAATAGTACCATAAGGAGATATATAAACAACACCAACACTTTGGCCATTGCTACGAATTGAACCATCAAAACATAATCTCCATAGTACTAGAGAGACAAGGCTAACATCAATATTATGCATGTCATTAAACCGATATTCAGTAATAAAATCAGTTATGATTTGGCCTCTTATAGATCTCAAAGATGCATAAGCCAAATCATATCCAAACAAAGTATAAGCCCACTAGCCAATTCTGCACTATGAATTGGTCTATGCAACGTATACTCAATGACATCGGTCATGATGTTTCAACTCCATTCAATTATAATATAGGCATACATATGAATTTTCATGAGCACATACTTTGTCTCGCTCTCCATTCGAACTAACGACGATGCTAGAATACTACACCGGCCATGCATTGACATATTCTTAGGACGATAGATAAATATCGGTCATTACCATGTAGACATCATTCAAAGCACATATAGCCGAAATAAACAAATGAAATGACAAATCAAGTATTTCGGCCCTTTGGATCAGCAACAAACTTGTAGCTAATCAAATGTATAGTGACTTGGTAATACCCTTTCATGATGTAAGAAATTATATGGCATCCATGGATTAAAATAAGCCGATTGAGGGTTACCAATCATACCTGATGACGAATTCCATGGCACAAGCGTTAATGGCATAGTTGAATAATATGGATAATGTGTAGACCGAAGATGCTGAAATCTTCGGCTTGGTCCTTCATCTCTTTTCCTTCTTCACCTTTGCCGCACTTCTTGTAATGGAAGCTTGCACATAATTCTTATTTTGAGCACTTTCTTTGAGAACCCATGCCATGTTCCTTTCTTCAAGTTCTTGTGCACTAAGTTTTTGTAATTTCTTCTTTTGCCAATATGATAAACCAAGTGGGCACCCCGGCTGCGATTTTGTCTTGGCCAATGGCAATCATTTTTTGGCCTTGTGCACTCTCAACTTCTTTTCTTCGGATTTGGCACTTTGACTCTCAATAATTGGTTGCTTCATCTCATTGCCTTTAGTAGCCAATGTCAACACTTTAATTGGTTCCTTTTCATTTGAGATCAAATCTGAAGTTGCACTCTTACAACCATCTCTTTTAACACGGTAAATTTGCTTGACCACCTCTTTCTTCTTCCTTGAGCTCCGGACCGATTTCTTATGATTGAAACTCTTTAACATGTGATTGTTCAAATGTTGATCTTCTCGGAGCTGCATAATATTGGTGAGATGGTCTAAAATAAGATGGAGAATGTGCCCTTGTATCATACCTGTCCCATGATGGATATGGATCTACTTGAGCATAGGGAGGCATCCACGGCATTGGCATTGGCGGCCCAAAATAAGGATATGAATATGTTGCATAAAAATTATCACTTTACCAATGCCGATCATCATACTTGCGCCTTGGGGGTGATCTTGGTTTCTTTGCATCATTTGGCCGATAAGCATTCTTCTCTTCACTCTTCTTTTGATACGTATCCAATAGTTCAGCGAAAGTGATTTTTGATCTCTTACACTTGCGCTTATTTTGGCCTTTGCTTTCTTTTGGTTTGCTTTCATCGATCATTGGATTTGCTTGTTGCCCCCCCAGTCCTTGGCTTCTCCATTGTAGCTTCGATAGAATTCTCGCCCTCAAGATTATGTTCATTATGCTCTTCAACAACTTCTTTACTTGAAAGCTTGATTCCATCACTTGCAATTTTTATCTTCTCTTTAAATGGATCGGCTTGAAGCAGCCGATGCAAAAACTTTCTGCCATCGGGACCAATCGAAATAGACTGATCATCTCTTGGTGTTTCAGCAAATTTCAATCGTCCTTTTTCGATGGCAGATTTAACTATTTGACGAAACATATTGCAATCCTCAAAATTATGTTTGAACGAATGATGCAACCTACAATACATTCGTCCTTGAATTGATAGATTGATATGGTGATCAAGAATTCTTATGTAATTATTTTTCAGCAGCAAATCAAATATTTGATCACACATGCTTGAATTTAAGGTAAACTTTTTATTCTCTAGCCGATCTTGCTGTTTAAACGGCTTTGGAGATAAGCAAACGAATGGTTCAGATTTGTAGTCTCCCCATTCGGCTATGCATTGTTTTTTCCACTCTATCTCCGATGTCCTTGGATAAGATATTATATTAGCATCAGTTTTCTCAATAGAATTTAACCTTGGCTTTAAATTTCTGAAATGAAGATATTTAGAACATACATGTCTCAGTTGAGATCAAGTGAAAGCCAAGTACGAAATAAGCAAAGCTACCCAACTAGATATGAACTTTACATAAAGCAACGGGGAAAGCTTTGACTGTAACAATAAGTCAATATCGGTCTTTATAAATGACGTAATGGGTTGACCGATATGTTCCATAACAAATTTATTGCTAACAAGTAAATTACCCTTCTTCATTAGTCTTTCAAAATTACTTATGAGAATATTTCTTATAGATGAATCAATAATGAAGTCGCGACCAAATCTGAAAATAGGTAAATTACTCTCTATGCATACCTCTTCAAATATGTTGGGAGAACATGATGGTGGTGTCACTTGAAGAACATCTTGCTCCGTCTTTGGATGGCTCCCCAACACCTTTTCATCATCTTTTTCTTGATTCCGTGCATCATTGCTTTGAAGATCCATGTCAGCCGAACTTTGTTCGGCTACTTGTTCTTGTCCTTGAGGCTTGTCAATTTCTATGGCACGGAACTCATAGGGCAGGAAGTAGGTTCCATTGACTTCGGAAAAATCAAGTATGACTGTTTTGCTATGCTTTCCATGCCCTTTCTCAATAATGCTTGCCTCTTTGGATTTGATGGACTCAGAATATATACTACTTGATTCGGCTTTTCTAATAACCGAATTTTCTTTGTTACGTGAATCAACAACTTTATCTTTTTGAATTTGCAAGGCTTCTCGCTCTCGTCTAATTTTAGCCCACATCTCAGCTTGGCGAGATTTAAACTTTTTCATCTCAATTTCCATCCACTCGTCATGAGATTGCCCCCTAATACTTTGAGACTCTTTCGGCAATGAGGTGCCGAAACTTTGCGATTGTTTAGGTGGTACACTAGATGGTACAGCACTGGGCAACTGCATCATTTGCACAACTCTAGCTTTTACAGCAGCAAAATCATGAGGCTTCCCGCCTTCTATTAGTTCTTGGCGAATAGAGTTGCACAAATCCCAAGAGAATGTAAGCTTGTTCTCAATTACCCAGTCTGGATATGGTTGCCCCCCAATGCTTTTAGACTCTTTCGGCAATGAGATGTTGCCTAAATTCTGTAATTGTGTAGGGGGGACATGATATGCCACGGTAGTAGGTGAAGGCATTTGTGCTCCTGCAGAAGTTTCACTTATTCGGTCATGACCATTAAGGTGCGGAGCCGAATTATGGACATCAATAGTTGCGTATGGTGCCAAAAAACTAGTAGCATGAGGTGTAGCATATGATGTTTGAGGGTAATTGGCCGAATAACTAGTAGTAGCATGGCCAATTCCCATATCCACCAGCATGTTTGGATTAACATGTTGCAAATTAGTTACCGATGAATAAAAAGATGAAATACTATGTTGCATGCCATTGAAAGATCCTACATGGGGTGTTTCAACTTGATTAACCGAACTCATCATGTTGTTCATCGGCATATAGATTTGTGGGGTTACCGATGCATGGGAGTTGGGATACATATGTTGCATATTGCTAAAATTATATGAAGTAGAATCATGGAGATTTTGTTGCATCGGCCCTTGCACATAATTAGATGCATGACTGATAAAGCTAGGGCTAGTCGATACATTATGCTCATTAGATGATCTAGCAACAACATATGTATTATTTGCATCTACATATGTGAATTGGGTATTCATATTACCTTTGTAGATTGCAAACCCTAGATGACGATCTCTTCGTAGCAAGAATGGGCGGGAGACCGTTCAAAGCTTCGTCCCCAGCGGAGTCGCCAGAATGTGTGTTGACACACGAACACGTCACCGTGTACCTCCGACGCCGAGGGTGATGCACCGCAGCTCACGTCGAAGGAGAACCGTCCGGCAGCGCGGTACGCAAGCAATCCGGCGGGCGCTTTTGAGGACCCAAAACCCCATGCGCCCGGGAGGGACCCCGTCTGGACGCACGACGGCTATGGGCTGCCCTAGGTCGGCCTGACAGCCCCTAGGGCCTCGAGGTTCGCCGCCCTGCAACAAAAAGAACAAACGAAGAACGAGGAAGAAGAAGAACTAGGGTTAAGAAGAAAACGTAAAAGATAAAAGGTGGTAGATGAATTGATCGATTGTGTGTTGTTCAATCGGCCGTCACCCCTTAGGTATATAAGAGGCGGCTGGACTTCTCGTGCAAGGAAAAGGCTTGGATTCACGTCCAAAACCCTAGCCAAATTTGGATTGGTTTTGTCCGAACTTTCCAAAACTGTTCGGTTTAAACTGGCTGTACCTTGCGCGTAATTTTTGAGGTGGTAAACGACCTCGGATGGAAAAGTGCCCAAAAGCAATCTTGACCGCTTCGACGAGACGAAAACTTTCATGTTGAATGTTTTTCAATTTGAAGCCATCTTCTAGGCCAAAACGGCCACGCAATACAGGCTGTTATTCGCGCTACCCATCAGACACGTGGCTGGTGGGGCGCGCCACTTATGGCTGTGTGACAGGCCTGTGTTCGGATGGCTGTAACTTTTGCATACGAACTCTGATTGGGACGATTTTTATATCAAAATCGATCGTTTCGACGAGACGCACAACTTTCATGTTGAAACGTTTTCCATTTGAAGTCATCTTAATTGGGTTTCAAGCCATTCATTAATCTGGTGTCATCATGAACATCTCTGAACTTGTCATAACTTTTGCATTCGGACTCCGTTTTAGACCACTTTCATATCCATCTTGATCTTCTCAAAGAAATCCATCTCATGGTGACTTCCAATCATAAGTTTGAAGTAATCTTGACATAGATTAAAGCAACTTTTATGATTGTGTCACTTTTGAGCGTCAACACAAAGCATCAACTATGTGTTTGGTAAAAGCTTTATTTTGACTATAGGCATGCAGAGAGTTTAGTACGGATTGCAACAAGGAAATACAATCAATCAAAGAGCAATTATCATAATTGAATTCCTTGAAATACAAAGTAGTGGGTTCATCATTATGCATAGCTTGAATCTCTTCACTCCCACTTTTAACAATTTTAGCATCAAGATCTAAAAACTCCGAATCATTGGGACACCTTAAAGTAGAATCATCTCCAATCCTATATTTATCAAGATTCATACTATAAAACAAGGATCTAATAAAAGACACATTAATAACTTTCAGATCCACATCTTTATTTTCATGATAACTAGAAGAATACGCTTTTATATAATTCTCTCTTTTAGCACGCATCCTAGCGGTTCTTTCTTTGCATTCATCAATGGAAATTCTCATGGCTTTGAGAGACTCATTGATATCATGCTTAGGTGGGATAGATCTAAGTTTCAAATAATCAACATCAAGAGTAATTCTATCCATACTTCTAGCCAGTTCATCAATCTTAAGCAATTTTTCTTCAAGCATAGCATTGAAATTCTTTTGCGAAATCATAAACTCCTTAACACAAGTTTCAAATTCTGAAGGCATCTTTCCATAAGAGTTGTTGTAGGAATTACCATAATTATTAGAGGAATTACTAGGAAAAGGCCTAGGATTAAAGTTCCCTCGATAAGTATTGTTACCAAAATTATTCCTACCAACAAAATTCACATCCAAAGATTCATTATTATTTTCAATCAAAGTGGACAAAGGCATATTATTAGGATCAGAAGAGGCACTCTTAGCAGCAAATAATTTCATAAGTTCATCCATCTTTTCACTCAAAACACTAATCCTTTCAATAGCGTGCACTTTTTTTACTAGTAGATCTTTCGGTGTGCCATTGAGAATAATTAACCATAATATTATCTAGGAGTTTGGTAGCTTCTCCTAAGGTAGTTTCAATGAAAGTGCTTCATGCGGCCGAATCTAAAAGATTTCTAGAAGCAAAATTCAAGCCAGCATAAAAGTTTTGAATAATCATCCATAATTTCAAACCATGCGTAGGGCAATTACATATCATTAATTTCATTCTCTCCCAAGCTTGTGCAACATGCTCATGATCTGGTAGCTTAAAATTCATAATATCATTTCTAAGAGAGATGATCTTAGCAGGAGGGAAATACTTAGAGATAAAAGCATCTTTGCACTTATTCCACGAATCAATACTATTTCTAGGCAAAGAGGAAAACCAAGTTTTAGCATGATCTCTAAGTGAAAATGGAAATAACTTCAATTTAACAATACCATTATCCGTATCCCTTTTCTTTTGCATATCACACAAATCAACAAAGTTGTTTAGATGGGTAGCGGCATCTTCACTAGGAAGGCCGGAAAATAAATCTTTCATAACAAGATTCAATAGAGCAACAGTGATCTCACAAGATTCAGCATCGGTAATAGGAGCAACCGTAGTGCTAATAAAATCATTATTGTTGGTATTGGAGAAGTCACACAATTTGGTATTGTTCTGAGCCATAGTGACAAGCAAGCAATCCAACACACAAGCAAATAAGGAGCAAGCAAACGATAAACACACGACAGAAGAAGAGCAAATAAAACGGCAAGGGTGAAGTGGGGGAGAGGAAAACGAGAGGCAAATAAATGTAATGCGAGGGATAAGGGTTTGTGATAGGTACTTGGTATATGACTTTTGCGTAAGCCTCCCCGGCAAAGGCGCCAGAAATTCTTCTTGCTACTTCTCGAGCTTGCATTGCATTCCCTCCAAGAGGAAAGGGTGATGTAGCATAGTAGCGTAAGTATTTCCATCAGTTTTTGAGAACCAAGGTATCAATCTAGTAGGAGACCACGCGCGAGTCCCTTGCACCTGCACAAACAAATAAGAACTTTGCAGCCAACGCGATAAGGGGTTGTCAATCCCTTTACGGTCACTTATGAAAGTGAGATATGATAGATACGATAGTTTGATATTTTTTGGTATTTTTGGTTATAAGAACAGAAAGTAAAAGCGGAAAAGTAAAGTAGATTGTAGATTGATATGTTGAGAATAGACCCGGGTGCCATAGTTTTCTCTAGTGGCTTCTCTCATGATAGCGATATTCTACGGCGGGTAAACAAATTACTTTCGAGCAATTGATAGAAAAGCGAATAATTATGAGACTATCTAGGCATGATTATTATATATAGGCATCACGTCCGAAACAAGTAGATCGAAACGATTCTGCATCTACTACTATTACTCCACACATCGACCGCTATCCAGCATGCATCTAGAGTATTAAGTTCATAAGAACAGAGTAACGCCTTAAGCAAGATGACATGATGTAGAGGGATAAACTCAAACATAGTGATATAAACCCCATCTTTTTATCCTCGATGGCAACAACACAATACGTGCCTTGCTGCCCCTACTGTCACTGGGAAAGGACACCGCAAGATTGAACCCAAAACCAAGCACTTCTCCCATTGCAAGAACTATAGATCTAGTAGGCCAAACTAAACCAATAGTTCGAAGAGACTTGCAAGGATATTATAATCATACATAAAGAGTTCAGAAAAGAACCAAATATTTCTCAAATATAATCTTGATCATAAACCCACAATTCATCGGATCTCGACAAACACACCGCAAAAAGAGATTACATCGAATAGATCTCCTAGAAGACCGATGAGAACTTGGTATTGAGATCCAAAGAGAGAGAAGAAGCCATCTAGATACTAGCTATGTACCAGAAGGTCTGTGGTAAACTACTCACAACTCATGGTGAGGCGATGATGATGATGTAGAAGCACTCCGTGGTAGATCCCTCCTTCGGCGGAGATAGGGAACAGGCCCCAAGATGGGATCTCACGGGAACAGAAGGTTACGGCGGTGGAACTAGGGTTTTCTCTCTTCTTCTGATGGTTTCAGGGTACGTAGGTATATATAGGAGGAAGGAGGGCATCCGGGGCCAGACGGGGTGCCCATGAGGCAAGGCGCGCCCCCTATAGGGGGGGCACCCTCGTAGATGCCATCATGTCATATTTATTTTGCATCTCAACCTAAATAAATTGTGTGGGTTAGTAGGTTAGTAGGTTAGTGCCAAAAATAATATAAAAGTGTATAACAAAGCCCATTAAACATCCAAAACATCATAAATAATAGCATGGAGCAATCAAAAATTATAGATACGTTGGAGACGTATCACACCTCCACTTTTCTCCGTCACCATCAGGTACCACCTTTCTTCTTCTTCAGATCTACAAATAGGTCACCTGAATTTGCAGAGTTCGCCGGCGTTCATCCCTTTTTTCATTTCACCATATTTTTTAGTAGAACCTATTTTTTGACCAAAACATCATAGAAGTATTGAGATAGCAGTTCTCGCAACATCTTATACCTTGGTCAACTTGTATTCTCTGTAGTATCAATGAGTAGCCTGCTAGTTCTTCCGCCACCATATTTTAGGTTTAACAATTATTTTTCTTTTTTGAACTGCCCATAGATCCATAAATATAGCTATTGATTGTGAAACTTGTATATTCCACACTTAGCAAATTTTTTAATAATTCTGAATCATAAATGACCCTCCCTTGCATGTTGGGCGGCTTATCAGCATGTTCGTAACTCGCCATCGTTCTGGAGATTGCCTCCTTTATATAACTCGCCACTTTACATTTCTGCAGTCTTTTATTGTGTTCAATCCACTCACCATGACATAAACCACCATCTACAATTGGGCGCCTTCCCCAGTCACCGAAGCCATCCTCAAAGATTATCAGGACAATGGTATTTTGGCGTCCCAAGATGAAATTGTGTGGCAAGTTAGCCAAGGGGAAGAAACCCCCAAACTTGGTGATGTTGTGGTTTTCACTCATCATATTCTTAGAGGTTTCACACCACCCGGGTCGAAGTTCTTTTGAGATGTCTTGCATTATTTCAATATCCATCCTCAAGATATAGATCCAAACTCGGTTTCAAACATCTACCACTTCCAAATTTTCTATGAAGTCTATTTGCAAACAGAGCCCATTGTTTCTCTCTTCAAGGAATTATCTTATATAAACCGTCAGACCGAGTGCACAAACGGTCCGAGTTAGGAATTGGGCGGAGTCTCAATTCAGAGACGCCGAGATGGCGGCTTCCCTTCAGCTACTTTGCCAATCCATCCTAAAGGATGGATAACCACTTAGTTTTATTGCAAAAACACTGCCCCAACTGATGAGAAGCCTCTGCCGGGTTATAGGACAGAACGCCTTCCAATAAACATTGACCCTTCAAGCAAGATTCTTCTAGAGGAGCATGCTGAAGCACTTTCTCATTACTCAAAAGTCAAGACCCTGCTTGCCAATGGTTTAACCAGGGTTGATTTAACCTGGTGCTGGGTCTCCTGGAGGATTCTGCCCCTAATCCACCGACCCGGCTTAATGTATGAATACTCAGGCCAAACAAATGATCCTCAATGGTATAGTTATGAAGATTTTACCGCTGAAGAAGTTAATAAGGCTGTAAAAGTCTTGCTTGGCGAGTCGCAAGATAGTTGCAACAAGACAGGGCTTGTACCATTCTGCAAGCTCAACCCGGCCCCACTCGTAAGTATTGACTTATCTCCGGCTTAAACATCCTTTGATTTGTTTTGTGTCTCATTTACTTTAACTCTTTCCTAATATGCAGGCTGGCTCCGCTTTTTTGAACAGAAAGATAAAAACTGTTGTAGCTAAAGCTAGGCCTGGCCTAAGCCGAAAAAGACTAAGCCAACTACAGCAACAGAGCCATCTGTTCTGGGCGAGTCAGCTGAAGTTGATAACTAGACAGAGGTAAAACTCGAATCTCTTGGCCGACTTTTAATTGCATTAGTTGACGCCTCTTCTTCTCAAGATGAGGCTACTACAAGCCGGGCTGAAAATACTGAGGTAATTTCCATCTCTTCCGGCTCAGATTCCGAACCTCCTGAGAAAATATGGCGGGTCGTACGGAAAGTAGGATTTTATCATCCAGATGCTCACTTAGATCCGCACTTTATTTTGAAGAAAACTCAGCACGAGTTAAGTCGACAAACCCGAAGTGGTAGCTTAGGCGATCTGATGGGCGAGTTGTCTCACGAGCCGCCTCGCAAGCGACCTAATGAGGTTCCACATAGTCCAGCTTTATCCTTACTTAATGCATGCCTTATCAGACGACCTCCTAACCTGTTTGATTCCAACTATCAGGAGTCGCCGCCATCTTCGGGCAGCTCATCAGCCACACAACTACCTTCTATGGTTATCAATGCGGGGTAAGAATTTGTACTGAACTTGTTGGCGGCTTAACTCATTATCATATACAGCTTACTTTTCCAATTTTGACCATAGGGCCAAGGCCAAGAGTAAGAAAAGGAAGATTGGCGACTCTTACAAAGCGCCTGAAATTCCTGAGGTAGGGGAGCAAGTGCTGATAACACGTGATGTCAATACTGATAAACCTGAAGAACATCACAACCAAGAAGACCCGCCCTCGCATGTTGAGATGACGGCTTCTGAAGCCATGGATGTTGATGTTAACCCGGTGGATAACCTTGACCCGCCAAGTCATATTCCTTCTTCAACCCTTATCAAGCCAACTGAAGAGATCCCTCCTGAGAAGAACACTGATGATGTTGCTATTACCGGGGCGAGTTATAAAGCGTGAGGAGTTTCCACTGTGCTAACAAAGCACACTGCCAAAGAAGAGTCTCCCTTAAAAGATAAGGGTAAAAGTAAACTAGAGCTAGCAAATTATGATGGGCTCATTGTTGACGAACTTCATGCTGGCTACCTAAATTGGTTGGCGACAAATCGGGATATGGAAGCCGGCTTAGTAAACATGATGAAGAAGAAATATGAGGTACAACTTTATCTCCTGTCATATAACCTTATGTAGCCCCTAAGTCTTAACCATAGGAAATAACTTGAGTATCTTTAAGACTTTGAGGAAAAAACTGGAAAAACTCCAATTGTAGCCCCCAAGGGTCGGGTTATCATTCGAATGATAAGCCAGGTCTATGAATATAACCACTTTGAAAAATCGTGCCATAGCCCCCAAGGGTCAGCTTTAACTCTGTGATATGAGCCGAGTCTTTTAAGTTTGAAGAATCACCCGTAGCCCCCAAGGGCCAGCTTAACTGTCTGAGATGAGCTGGATCTTATGCATTGTAGACTGAAAAAGCTATTTACATTAGTCCCCAAGTGCCAAGGATATTGCTTGTAATGTGTTTGGGACTTTTTAATATCTTTGCCATATCAGTCTTATCATACTAATAAACTCCTTATTGATTCTGCAGGAAGCTTTAAGCCTGGGCGAGTCAAATGTAGCCGACTCTAAAAAGAATATGGAATCTCAACAAGCTGAACATGCCAGGGCTGAATCAAGCTTGAAATCCTCCTTCAAAGAGTTGGAGAAGGTCAAGGCAAGCTTTGAAGCTGAGAGATATTCCTTCGAAACTGAAAAGGTTGCCTTACTGAAACAAGCGCAAGACGCGGAAAACCAGTTGAAACCCGTGATGGAAGAGTTGTCTGTCCTGATGCACCCTATTTCTCAAATGACTAAAACCATCTTCGGTAAGCAAAACTTTAAACACAATTGGAATATGTTGCCTGGCGACTTATGTTTAAAATGCGACTTGCCTGGCAGCTTGTTAACTATAACTCTAACTCGCCTGGTAACTCCTGCTTTGAATGTATAATAGGTGCCAGGAGTGCCAATCTTGGGCAAAACATGCTATTGAAGCTTAAAGCCGTCTACACTTTGACGAAGAAATTATACGTTGGCAGCCTTCGTACCCTTGTGGCTGTATCTAATGGCAGGCAACCGGCATAGCTCATCAAAGATGTATTGGATCAACTGTCCATAGTGTCTGGTCAAGTTGAAGAACTTAAGGATCAACCTCCGATGCAGGGGCAACAGCCGGGTTAAGCCGTGCCAAGGCTTATCAATTAGAGTTAGACCCTCAGGAGATGGCTAACGGGTTTCCAAAGTACAAGGATGATAGGTCTGTCTTCAATGAGGCGGATTACATGAGCTATATCAGAGTCATGCGGCCATTGGCGTGTCAACTTGCTCGAGAGATGGATATGAACAAGTACCAACTGGGTTACGACAGCAGCAATGTGCGAATCAAGTCGCCTTCGTTGGATGTCATAGATCTGACTCCTCAAAGGCGTGAGCAAACTTTCGCCTCTGATATTGACCCTTCTGCTATTATCAACAACGAGGCAGTCTTCGAGGCCTTAACTGGTATCGAATGGACCTCGAACAATCTTCAGATCGGAAACGACGAAGAGCCTGCTCAGGATGATCTAGGAGCGTCCACATCAAGGCAGCAGCAAGGCGATAACCCAGAGACTTCTAACCTAGATGGTACAGAGGCCGGCTCAAAGGAGTAGGATGACTCCAAAGAACTTTGTGAGAAAACTTTTGGGCTCAACTGAAGACTTGTAATAGGCTTAGTTGAAAAATATTTGGTAGTCTTGTCGTGCCATCGTGCATGTTTTGTTGAATCACCAAACATCTTGCATGAAATGTTGCTTGAAACAGCTAGATGTGATCAATCCTTGTTGGATAGCATTGTTGCACTTAATATAAAACTGTGAGGAGTATTCCTTTGAAGGAATCCACTGCCCTTAACTCGCCGTAGTTTATAGAATAACCCGGTAATTTTTTGGTGGGCGACTTATAATCTCATGATCATGTCTGTTTGACCAGTAAATCCAGAATTGAATTATCTGGTGGCTCTTAGCCGATGGCGGCTTAGCGCATATCCATTGTAACATGGGGGTTGTGTAACCCGGTGGCTCATAGCCTTTGAATAAATTGATAATTTCTGCAAACATTGATGTTTGAAAAATAAAAAATATGTACAAGAATATAATTCATAAGTCGGCTTTTAAGGCTCGATAGAAAAGACCGGGTTTTAAAGCTCGAGTCTTGCTTCAATGAAGCTTTGGCATGGGAGATGTTCCTCCTGTAATTCGGCTCTTGCATGATATATCTCACTGTTTTAACCTTGACTAGTTCAGGGTCATATAGATTGACTATCAAGAATACGGCGAATCACATAGTGGAGTAGCAACAAGCAGACGAGGTGAGTTTATCCTCGCTTTCTGTAGACCGGATCTCACATGACAAAAACCACCGTTTTAACCTGGACAAGTTTAGGGTCATGTAAGATTGACTGTCAAGAGTATGACATGTCACCTGTTGGAGTAGCATCTTGCCTACAGGCAGGTTTAACCCATAATATGGCATGAAAGTGGATCACGAGGGTAAGATTGCTATACTCATTGAGTAGGAAGCCCCCAAGTGACCCATAACATGGCATGGAAGCCGATCAAGAGGGTAAGATAGCTATACTCATCGAGTAGGAAGCCCCCAAGTGACCCATAATATGGCATGAAAGCCGATCAAGAGGGTAAGATAGCTATACTCATTGAGTAGGAAGCCCCCAAGTGACCCATAATATGGCATGAAAGCCGATCAAGAGGGTGAGATATCTATACTCATTGATTAGAAAGCCCCCAAGTAACCTTATGATCAATTAATAAAGACTCAAGCACAGAAAATATGAGCTGAAACGATGGAGGACCCGAATTTTAGGGATGCTGGCCTTATTATATTGAACATAAAAAGATATGTACATTGATGAAAGTATATACAATGATGGGAGCCAGTGGCTCAAGTGTAGTAAGGCCGAAGATGAGCAATATTCCAAGGCCTGTGTGTCTCATGCTCAGAGGTGCATGAATCCTTGTTCTCGCGTATATCAATGAGATAGTATGACCCGTTGTTGAGGTTCTCGCTGACCACAAAAGGTCCTTCCCAAGGTGGGGAAAGCTTGTGCATGCCTGTCTGATCTTGAATTAAACAGAGTACTAAGTCGAGCTCCTGGAATATTTAACTATGAACTCTACGACTATGATAGCGACATAGATCTTGCTGATAAATTGCTGATCGAGCCACCGCGAGGTCACGTTCCTCTTCCAAAGCATCCAAAGAATTTTGACGTGCAGTCTCATTGTCAGCTTCGATGTAAGCCACCACCCTGGGCGAGTCATGTCGAATATGACTTGGAAGAACCGCCTCAGCGCCATAAACCATGAAAAAGGGTGTATACCCCATTGATCTATTGGGGGTGGTCCTGATGTTCCAAAGAATCTAAGGAAGCTCTTCGACCCAACAACCCGGAGTCTGTTTAAGGGGGACCATAAGCCGGGGTTTGATTCCTCACAAGATCTCCTGATTAGCACGTTCCGCCTGACCATTAGACCGAGGATGCGCCACTGATGATACATCAAGCCTGATATGCTCTCTCTGACAGAATTATTTCATAGCTCCTTTAGACAAATTTGTCCCATTATCGGTGATGATACTGTGAGAATAACCAAAGCGAAATATCAGCTTCATGACAAATTGAACTGTCGTAACCACTTCACAATTACTGACTGACTCTGTTTCTACCCACTTGGTGAATTTATCAACTGCAACCAATAGGTGAGTTTTGTTGTCCTTAGACCTCTTGAAAGGACCAAGCATATCAAGCCTGTAGGAACGAAGTATGTCTACCAGACG
>LR738712.1:469138747-469167002 GCA_902687465.1 Secale cereale | reverse complement strand
TGAATGGGAGTTTTAATTTTTCTTCGGAAAACTCAAAACTCTCATAACCTAGCAGCAAAACGAATGAAAAATAAACTACAACGAACTAAAACTGAGTACCGAAAGGAAACTAAGTTATGCATTGATACAAGTCACACAAATGAAAATGCATCAAAGGTAAACATGGGTGACAGAGATAAGCGATGATGCTTGATACGTCTCCAACGTATCTATAATTTTTTATTGTTCCATGCTATTATATTATCCTTCTCGGATGTTTTATGCGCTTTATTATACACTTTTGTATGATTTTGGGGACAAACCTATTAACCTAGAGCCCAGTGCCAGTTTCTGTTTTTTTCCTTGTTTTTGAGTTTTACAGAAAAGGAATATCAAACGGAGTCCAATTGACGTGCCAATTTTTGATGATTTTTTCTGGACAAAAAGAAGCCCTCGAAGTAAAAGAGTTGGGCCAGGAGAGCCACGGGCTGCCGATGAGGGTGGGGAGCGCGCCCTGGGCAGGTGGCGGCGCCCCCTATCTCGTGGACAGCCCAAAGACCCCCCTGATGTGGGACCTATGGGAAAAATTCCTATAAATACTGAAACCTTTGGAAAATAACCTAGATCGGGAGTTCCGCCACCGAAAGCCTTTGTAGCCACCAAAAACCAATCTACACCCGTTCTGGCACCCTGCCGGAGGGGTCGGGGAATCCCTCTCCGGTGGCTATCTTCATCATCCCGGCGCTCTCCATGACGAGGAGGGAGTAGTCCACCCTCGGGGCTGAGGGTATGTGCAATTAGCTATGTGTTTGATCTCTCTCTCTCTCTCTCTCGTGTTCTTGAGATGCAATGATCTTGATGTATCGCGAGCTTTGCTATTTTAGTTGGACTTATAATGCTTCTCCCCCTCTACTCTCTTGTAATGGATTGAGTTTTCCCTTTGAAGTTATCTTATCGGATTGAGTCTTTAAGGATTTGAGAACACTTGATGTATGTCTTGCACGTGCTTGTCTGTGGTGACAATGGGATGTCATGTGATCCACTTGATGTATGTTTTGATGATCAACTTGCGGGTTCCGTGACCTTGGGAATCTATGCATAGGGGTTGGCACACGTTTTCGTCTTGACTCTCCGGTAGAAACTTTGGGGCACTCTTTGAAGTTCTATGTGTTGGTTGAATAGATGTTTATGAGGTTATGTGATGCATATCGTATAATCATGCCCACTGATACTTGAGGTGACAATGGAGTATCTACGTGACATTAGGGTTTTGGTTGATTTGTGTCTTAAGGTGTTATTCTGGTACAAACTCTATGATAGATTGAACGTTACTACAGACTCTTGAATAGATCGATCAGAAAGAATAACTTTGAGGTGGTTTCGTACCCTACCATAATCTCTTCATTTGTTCTCCGCTATTAGTTACTTTGGAGTGACTCTTTGTTGCATGTTGAGGGCTAGTAATATGATCCAATTATGTTATCCTTGTTGAGAGAACTTGCACTAGTGAAAGTATGAACCCTAGGCCTTGTTTCCTATCATTGCAACACCGTTTATGCTCACTTTTATCTTTAGTTACATTGCTGTTTTTATATTTTCAGATTACAAAAACCTATATCTACCATCCATATTTCACTTGTATCACCATCTCTTCGCTGAACTAGTGCACCTATACAACTTACCATTGTATTGGGTGTGTTGGGGACACAAGAGACTCTTTGTTATTTGGTTACAGGGTTGTTTGAGAGAGACCATATTCATCCTACGCCTCCCACGGGTTGATAAACCTTAGGTCATCCACTTGAGGGAAATTTTCTACTGTCCTACAAACCTCTGCACTTGGAGGCCCAACAACGTCTACAAGAAGAAGGTTGTGTAGTAGACATCAAGCTCTTTTCTAGCGCCGTTGCCGGGGAGGTGAGTGCTTGAAGGTATATCTTTAGATCTTGCAATCGAATCTATTAGTTTCTTGTTTTATCACTAGTTTAGTTTATAAAAGAAAACTACAAAAAAATGGAATTAAGGTTACCTCATATGCTTCATCTTTTTAATATCTTTTGTGAAAATGATGGGAAGGAAAATTGTGGTCAAGTACTAGAAGAAGAATTACATAGAATGCTTGACATAAAATATGTGCATGATGAGCATTATTGCAATATTGTTAGTGTGAATCCCTTGAATATCCATGATGCTAATGATATGCAAAGCCACAAGCTTGGGGATGCTATGTTTTATGAAGATGATATGCTTAGTCCCCCAAGTTTTGATGAGAAAATTTATTATGATGAAAGCATGCCTCCTATTTATGATGATTATTGTGATGACATGTATGCTTTAAGGAATAAAGATAACCATGAAACTTGTCATCATGATTTTAATTTTCAATTGGATTATGCTTCACATGATAGTTATTTTGTTGAGTTTGCTCCCACTACTATGAATGAGAAGAATTTTGCTTATGTGGAGAGTAGTAAAACTTCTATGCAAGTAGATCATGAAAAGAATGCTTTATGTGCTGGTTATATGGTTGAGTTCAATCATGATGCTACTGAAAATTATTATGAGAGAGGATCATATGCTTATAGGAATTGCAATAATATCAAGTTTCCTCTCTATGTGCTTAAAATCTTGAAGTTATACTCGTTTTTCCTTCCTATGCTAGTTGATTATCGTTCCCATAAGTTGTTTGCTTACAAAATCCCTATGCATAGGAAGTGGATTCGGCTTAAATGTGCTAGTCATATTCTTCATGATGCTCTCTTTATGTTTCAATTCTTATCTTTTAGGCGAGCATCATTGAAATTATCATGCCTAGCTAGGGGCGTTAAACGATAACGCTTGTTGGGAGGCAACCCAACTTTATTTTATTTTCTTTATCTTTGCTTCTGTTTAGGAATAAATATTGCATCTAGCTTCTGTTTAGATGTGGTTTTGTGTTTTAATTAGTGTTTGTGCCAAGTAGAACCTTTGGGAAGACTTGTGTGAAGTTTATATGATCTTGCTGTGAAAAACAGAATCGTTAGCGCTCGGTAGAACGGTCATCAGATTTTACTGGAGCGTGCTATTTAGTTGATTCTTTTTGCAGATGATTAATAGACAAATTCCTCACGTTACCAATTTAGATTGATTTTTTTGGAGTTACATAAGTATGTGAAACCTGCAGATTACTACAGTCTGTTCTGTTTTTAACAGATTCTGTTTTTCGTGTGTTGTTTGCTTATTTCAATGCATCTATGAGTAGTATCGGAGGGTATTGTGACGCCCGAAGACCGACGTCCCAGAAGATACCAAAAGATTCCAGATGTTCCGGGTTCTCCCGTGTGTTTCATTTGTGCTGGTGTTATTTATTTTGCTTTGTCATGCCATCATGTCATATTTATTTTGCATCTCAACCTAAATAAATTGTGTGGACCTTCGGTCCATTTAAATCGAGGGAAGGTGTCTTCTCTTTAAAACATATAAAAGCCTCTCAATATTATTAGGGAGCTATATAATAATATTCCAATGTTTGGAATTACCCAACACACTTGCATTTATTTCCCCATGCCTCTTAATTCAAGTTTCTCCTTCAAAAACCTTGCCAATAATTCTTTTCCGTTGTTTTGAGGTTCCTCCAAAAATTTCGAACATTTTAGGACACTTCCGGAGCCATGTCATAGTTCAAATCATTTGAATTAAAGTCAAATGAGTTTGAATTACATCTTTCGTAGCGCCTCTCCTATTTTTTTCGCGGACCGTGTACCTTTTTACGAGTCCGGGAAATTTATCCTCTTGCCCCAGATTCCATCCCTAACCTCTATTGTTTCTTTCTATCTCTTCCTTGTTTTTTTATAAGGAGAGAGCCAGCAGCCCAGTGCGCCGCCTCTTGGGCCCGAAGAAACCAAGCCGGCCTCTTAGGCCACAGCCCGCGCCCTCTTGGGCCTCCCATCAGCTCCCAGCCGCCTGGCCCAACCTTCTGGCCAGTTGAGTCCCGACCGATCCCGAAACCCTAGCCGCACCTAGCGACCGTCCAGCATCGCCCGATCCCCCTCTCTTCCAAACGCCGCGCCACTTCTCCTACCGCCACGTTTCTGCCGGAGTTCCCTCGCCAGCGCCGCTCGGTTTTTGGTTGGGCATTTTTGCCTTCTGTCTTGTGCCAAAACTTGTTGCTGCTGTTTTTCTTTCGCTAGTGACAGGTTGACATGTACGCCTACGAACCATGAACGAGCACCGCGACATCGACGAGGGACCCCGAGACCGCCAAGTACCTCTTCGGATGAGTCAAGTTCCACTACACCATCATGCACGAGTACCACGACGAACGTTTGAAGCACCAAGTACCCCTACACGGCGATACGACAAGTACAACTACCGTCGCCGAGACCGCAAGTACCTCTCCGAACGGGATGTGAACGACTACACGTGTACCTCTACGTGAACAACTACTTCCTCTTCGGAAACGTGAACCACTACTTCCTCTACGACTCGCGAGAACGACTCCTTCCTCTACGATCTCGAACCGTCCCGAAACGAGTGTTTCGAAGGTATAACCCGAGACGATGACCCGTGTGATGCTTGCTTGTGTTGTATGAGATGTCTTCCTTGTGTGCACCGTGCCGTTTCATCTTTTGTCGAGCTCCTCGGTTGCCTCGTCGCCGACTCGTGGGAACCCGGAAGCCGGGAGCACCCCATCATCTTGTTCGACTCGCTCGCCACCTTTCTTTTGCACCGGTCTCTCGCCGAGTTACCGGAACCGAGATGTTGCGTTGCATCATTTTTGGATCGTTGCCGTGGCACCCTTTTCATTCCACCACGGTGACAAATGCTTCTTATCTCTTCATGTTAATGTTTAACTAAATTGCATAAACTTGATCATGTCATCCGCATCATGTTAACAACATTATATGTGTGAATTGTTATCGCTTTAATAATTATTAAACATGCTCATGGGGATTTTTCCGGAATTGTTGTTGTTCTTCCGGCCTCATTTAAATTGCCTAGTTAGTGTAGTTTTATTATGCTTCACCTCTTGCCATGTTAACCAACATTTAATCTTGTCTTGTAAATAATGAGAGTCAACTAAATAATTACATGTGGTGTTTCGTCAATACGCAACTCGTTGCATATTGAGCTCCACTTAACTTGTAGTGTTGTTTGTGCACTTTGCCATGCCATGCATATTTAACCGGACATGCATCATACTTGGATGTGCATCGTATGCCATGTTTATGCTTGTGTGTTTACCGTGTTGTTTGCTTCTTTCCGGTTGCTTCTCTTGTTAGCTTCGGTTTCGTTCCGGAGTTGTGAGGATTCGCTCGACTGTGTTGCTTCGTCTACTTCATGGATCCGTTCTTCTCCCTTGTGGAATTCCAGGCAAGATGACCGAACCCCGATAACATTACTATCTTTGCCTATTGCTAGAGTATCGCTCTATAGTTTTGCCTCGATGCCCATGTCTTCCTGCCAGCCTCCTATTGTAACCATGAACCTGTCTAACCACCCTACCTATGCAAACCGTTGCTTGGCTAAGTACGCTTCGCTCAGCCCTTCTTATAGCATTGCTAGTTGCAGGTGAAGATCGAAGATGCTTGCTTCATGTTGAAGTTTGGTTGGGTTATATGATATCACACTATATAAATGCTTAAATGAAATCATCTATATATTGGCAAGGGTGGAAGGCGCCTTTTGCTTGGTGATTTGTTCCACTCATGCCGTTAGGAACCGTATAAGCCGGTGTTATGTTCCTTGATTATGCGTTCCTAACACGGTTGGGGTGTATGGGACCCCCTTGATAAACCGCTAAGTGCTAAGTCTTTTCCAGCAAGTCCCAACATTGGTACTATTTGCCTAATAACAAACTAATAAAACTTGCATAGGGACTAGCTATCCCTTTTATTTTAATTCCACAACCCCGGGCCAGTGCTCCACATGAGTGTTGGTCCGAAACGGGGAGCCTGCGGGGCCACCACGAGGAAACTCGAGGTTTTGTAAAAACCCGTAGCTTCGCCCATCCGGTCGTGTCCTGAGACTAGATACGCGCGGCTACCTATCAGGGTGTCGACACGCCGGGAGGATTTGCTGGATTAGCCTTACCTTAGTTCGGTTTAACTTGAGCACGGGATTCCGAGAATACTCGGGTCTTCCCACCTATGGAGTTGCGACTCCGCGGATCGTGGGCTTGTAATGGGTCAAGTTGGAACACCCCTGCAGGGTTTTGAACTTTCGAAAGCCGTGCCCGCGGTTATGTGGCAGATGGGAGCTTGTTAATATCCGGTTGTAGATAACTTGACACAATGTTACAATACACTACCAGCATGTGTACCGTGACTGTCAATTTCCGAATAGGGATTTGGGAGTTGAACACGGTGGGGTTATTTTTGACCGGCTTTAGTTAGGATCACTTCGTGATCATCTCTCGACCGAGGCACCTTCTCTTCTCGCTCTCTTATACGTAAGTTAGCGCTAGTGCTGATGCAGACTCTTGTTTTTTTCCTTCACCTCTTCAGCCTTGTCCTCACCCAAGGCTTAAATAGTCTTGTTACCCGGGAACGGGATTGCTGAGTCCTCTGTGGCTCACAGTTACTTCACCACACCAGATGCAGGTTCAGCCGAGTTTGATGCAGGAGTTGGATCAGTTCTTCAGTGGGAGCTCGATGAAGAGTACGACTGTTTGTTTGTGACGCTTCGACAATCAGTAGTGGTTTCTACTAGGATTCGATCCTGACCTGTGGCTTTATGTTGTTTTGGTATCTTTCTTTTGGATCTTACCCTTAGAAGGGCTGTGATGTTCTGAATGATGATTTGCTTATGAAATGTATTGTGTGAAGTGGCGAGTGTAAGCCAACTATCTCCTTTTGCAATTTAATCCCTCTTTTACATGAGTCGTGCAAAGATACCAAACTTGAGATCATTCTAGGATGGACTTATACCTTTAAGTCGTGCCTCGACACGTAGGAGGTATAGTTCCATCCTGGGCATTACAAGTTGGTATCAGAGCCTTCTCCGACCTAGAAGCCCCACTGATTGATCGAATCGTTGACGGTTGAGTCTAGGCACACACTGAAAATGTTTTGAGTCCTATATATATATCAGAGAGTAGGATTTCTTTTGCTCCTCTTCTCTTTTCACTCTGGTGAGGACTCCTGACGACTACTCTTGTCTCTTCTATTCTCAAAAAAATTGCACAATTTTTTTTAGGATCTCGCGAGTATTGTTTGGATTGTTTCGATGTCTTTGTGACGAGAACATTGTTCTCGATGCCTCCTGTCATTAGGGGTTGTGGCAGTGTCCCGGGGAGTTGAGCTCCGAGGTGTTGTCGTCACAAATCCATCGCGGCGGTACTAGAATACTTAAGACGGCCGGCATCGAAAACTCTCCTATGCGGTTAGTGGCAAGATAACCCCGACATCACCCAGTACTGGGGAGGTAGTTCGGGAGTATTGCCATAGCTTGTATAGTGGATGCTTTTCGAAGGTCCGAGGTAAACAGTTTCCGAGAAAGACTGGTTATGTGTTGAAGGATGGATACACCTGGATGTAGGTTTAGAGTTGATTGCGCGGTGCTTCCCGTGTATCCCCAACACCTGATTGCATAACTGGAAACTTTCGGAAATCTATAGGTGGGTTCGTCAAGTAGTTCTAGGCATTCTTCCAACGGATGCACGATATGAAGTTCGGGGTTCTACATTGAGTGAAGTGGTTTTATGGACTTGTTCTGATCAGGAGTTGCATCTTAAAGGGTCCTTGGCTATGCTGATCCGGGGATTGCAAAACCCTTTTGTAACACGTTCCATGAGCTTTCAGCACGAATATGTCGGAACGAAGCTTCTATCTTGTATTTGTTCTATCTGATCCTTGTTCCTTTTTATTTATCTTTTTCTTCTTCCAAGTGGCTTCTCGACGAGTTGATGTACCTGCGGAATTCATTTGTTCAATTATTTGCTCGGATGATATTGTGAAGATGCTGCTGCGAGATATCTATCCTTTGTTTTGTTTTGATTCTGGTATTCGAGTTGCTTCGATGTCAAATGTTGATTCCATAGCTTTCCTAATCGGTGTTCCCATATTTTTATGGGAGCGCTAATTCTTCTTGACCATCGAGATTTTCATGTTAATCCTTTTCAACCGGTGTGCCTTCTCTTTAAATTATTCCATACGGACGCCGTTGAGAAATCTGACGATTTGTCTGTTCCATTCATCCCAATTTGTCTTTGTTTTACCCGCCCTCCCACCCTTTTTTCTTTATGGAGCCAGAGATTCTCAAATGAAATATCCATTTTATTCATGTGATGGTTCTTCATTCTTTCCTTCATTGTTCTTATCCGGTGATTCTCAGGAAGAGGCTCAAGAACTTCAAGTTCATCATTCTTTTGTTCTCAAATTCTGCCGGTGGATGTAATTCAAGCTTCGGTGTTGATCATATATCTTCCTTCTTGTTTCACATGTTTTCACATGTTGAAATTTCTTATCCGTAGTCTCTCTTGCTTATTAAACTCTCTCTAATTCATATCCGGAGTGTTGAAGATTCATAATTCCATTCTTATCCCGTTCAACTATTTTGAGGATTGTCATCTTACTCAAGCCATTTAAGTCAACCGGTGCAATATCTCTTAAGCAATCTTTTCCAACGGTGATTTCTTTAGTGGGCCCTAACCCACAGGTCTTTTCCCGGGATCTTACCTGACTCTTCTATTTTCTGGAGTTATACTCTAATTCTTTTGAAAGTGTGACGTAAGAATGATCTCCATCAGTCACATGCCTTCTCCAAGATCACTTTCAAATTCTTGTTCATCATTGGTTCAACCTTTTAATTCTTCATTCCGGATTGCTCAACAATTCTTCATGACATTTCTCGTCTTCATTCTCAACAATTGAAGACCGGAGAAGTGTTTCTCTTAAATCTTGGCCCGTTCTCTTGAAGATTCGTAGTTCTAGCTTCATGCCATCCTCATTATTGTTCAGATTGTGAGGAATTTTTTTTTCTTTTTTTTCATAACCATCCGAAGCATTTCATGAATTCTTTTCTTTGTGATCCTCCGAAGGCCATCATTTCAGAAGATTTCTTCGTTCTCAGTTTTCAACTTCGTCCTCCAAATATTCTTCATTGATGTCTCTTCGTTCGTCTCCATATTCTTACGGTGGTTCTTTCAAGTTACTCTTCCGTTGTTATCATTTTAATTCATTTGTTCTTTTCATTTACCCTTCCGGTGCTTTGTTGAATGCTTATCCAAGCTTGTGCGAGATCTCTCTTTAATTCCTTGCAACGAGAATAAGTAGTATGCCAAATCCTTTGGTTGTCATCAATTTAAATTGGTGAAGGAGATGCATGACATAATTCTTATTCTTGTTCCTTCCAAGTGTTTAATTCTGTTGTCTGGAGCTTGTTCATCATATCATATCCTTGGTTCTAAGTTGTCCATCTTGTTTTCCGGAGCTCCATGTTATTTCAATTATATCATTTCGAAGCTCCATCTGATTCATCGCAGGCCTTGAATCTTATTCTTTTCATCTTTCGCTTCTCATGTTTTCATTACCGGAGTTCTTCATGGTGGTTCATCATCATTTAATTCATCCTCGAAGTCTTCATCAAGATTCTTGTTGGAGCTCAAGCATTCTTCATCATGCTTTCCAATTGCAATCCGTCCTACCATATCTTTTCAGATGGTGTTATGTCATTCTTGACAATTTTCCCTTCATGTTTCATGACTCTCAAGTTATCAAGAATGAGATATTTAAACCCATCATTTTCCTTGTTCAGGAGATCTTTTCAACCCTTCAATTTATTAGTTGGAGTTATCTTGGGATTGTATTTCACCTAAAAGCTTTCCCTAAGGATTGTTGCTATTATGGTGCTTATAAATGACCCAAGTTATTCATTTATCATTCCGGTGAAATAACTCTTTCGTCTCCTTGCTTAGCTCTATCAAATCAAATGTTTTCGTCAGTGGCTGGTTGTCACCTCATAATTTTGAGATATTTTCCATAAGCCCACAACGAGCTTATTCTTTTGTTGTTGATTTCCCAACAACTCCGTTCAACCCTTCTTCGTAAGGATGCTCTTTCAAATTCATTTTGGGAGAAGTTGTCATTTTCTTCTCCATTCATTTCTTTCGTTGATCTATATTCTATTCTTTCATTCCGGAGGCTTTGTGATGTTGCTCTCTCCAAACCATCATCTCATTTTATCGAGATCATGTTCTCTCCCTTTCTTGTCATTTTAACCGGAGTGTTGTATTCTTCATTCAAGTTCCGTCTTTTATCTAGCTTTTCCTCTCTTTTCAACCGGAGTGCTGTCTGAATCTTTCTTACCCCTTGTGCCATTCTTTTAATTGTTTCGGAGGCAATGTGTTGTTGTTTTCATCAAATATCATCCATCTTCCCAAGCTCTTGTTCAATTCCTTCCATTTTCAGTCGGAGTGCTGTCCAAATTATGTCATTCTTATTCCTTGGCTATACCGTTGGGGTTTCATATTCTTTTGGTTCGTAAGCTCTTAATTCTTGTCTTTCAACCTGCAAGGCTCTTGTAATGTTCCTTGTTCCTCCTTTTACCGGAGTGCTCCTAACTTTGTTCATCTCCGTTGCTTTCTTCTTTCAACTTGTTCAACCTCTCAAGGTTCTTTGGTTTCACTCGTTTGTCGAAGAAGCAACTTTGTTTTACCTCTTCCTCTTCGTTTTTTTACCGGTGCCATCTCTAGGATCTCGGGTCGAGATCCTCTGTTAGTGTGGGAGAGTTGTGACGCCCGAAGACCGACGTCCCAGAAGATACCAAAAGATTCCAGATGTTCCGGGTTCTCCCGTGTGTTTCATTTGTGCTGGTGTTATTTATTTTGCTTTGTCATGCCATCATGTCATATTTATTTTGCATCTCAACCTAAATAAATTGTGTGGACCTTCGGTCCATTTAAATCGAGGGAAGGTGTCTTCTCTTTAAAACATATAAAAGCCTCTCAATATTATTAGGGAGCTATATAATAATATTCCATTTTTTGGAATTACCCAACACACTTGCATTTATTTCCCCATGCCTCTTAATTCAAGTTTCTCCTTCAAAAACCTTGCCAATAATTCTTTTCCGTTGTTTCGAGGTTCCTCCAAAAATTTCGAACATTTTAGGACACTTCCGGAGCCATGTCATAGTTCAAATCATTTGAATTAAAGTCAAATGAGTTTGAATTACATCTTTCGTAGCGCCTCTCCTATTTTTTTCGCGGACCGTGTACCTTTTTACGAGTCCGGGAAATTTATCCTCTTGCCCCAGATTCCATCCCTAACCTCTATTGTTTCTTTCTATCTCTTCCTTGTTTTTTTTATAAGGAGAGAGCCAGCAGCCCAGGGCGCCGCCTCTTGGGCCCGAAGAAACCAAGCCGGCCTCTTAGGCCACAGCCCGCGCCCTCTTGGGCCTCCCATCAGCTCCCAGCCGCCTGGCCCAACCTTCTGGCCAATTGAGGCCCGACCGATCCCGAAACCCTAGCCGCACCTAGCGACCGTCCAGCATCGCCCGATCTCCCTCTCTTCCAAACGCCGCGCCAGTTCTCCTACCGCCACGTTTCTGCCGGAGTTCCCTCGCCAGCGCCGCTCCGTTTTTGGTTGGGCATTTTTGCCCTCTGTCTTGTGCCAAAACTTGTTGCTGCTGTTTTTCTTTCGCTAGTGATAGGTTGACATGTACGCCTACGAACCATGAACGAGCACCGCGACATCGACGAGGGACCCCGAGACCGCCAAGTACCTCTTCGGATGCGTCAAGTTCCACTACACCATCATGCACGAGTACCACGGCGAACGTTTGAAGCGCCAAGTACCCCTACACGGCGATACGACAAGTACAACTACCGTCACCGAGACCGCAAGTACCTCTCCGAACGGGATGTGAATGAGTACACGTGTACCTCTACGTGAACAACTACTTCCTCTTCGGAAACGTGAACCACTACTTCCTCTACGACTCGCGAGAACGACTCCTTCCTCTACGATCTCGAACCGTCCCGAAACGAGTGTTTCGAAGGTATAACCCGAGACGATGACCCGTGTGATGCTTGCTTGTGTTGTATGAGATGTCTTCCTTGTGTGCACCGTGCCGTTTCATCTTTTGTCGAGCTCCTCGGTTGCCTCGTCGCCGACTCGTGGGAACCCGGAAGCCGGGAGCACCCCATCATCTTGTTCGACTCGCTCGCCACCTTTCTTTTGCACCGGTCTCTCGCCGAGTTACCGAAACCGAGATGTTGCGTTGCATCATTTTCGGATCGTTTCCGTGGCACCCTTTTCATTCCACCACGGTGACAAATGCTTCTTATCTCTTCATGTTAATGTTTAACTAAATTGCATAAACTTGATCATGTCATCCGCATCATGTTAACAACATTATATGTGTGAATTGTTATCGCTTTAATAATTATTAAACATGCTCATGGGGATTTTTCCGGAATTGTTGTTGTTCTTCCGGCCTCATTTAAATTGCCTAGTTAGTGTAGTTTTATTATGCTTCACCTCTTGCCATGTTAACCAACATTTAATCTTGTCTTGTAAATAATGAGAGTCAACTAAATAATTACATGTGGTGTTTCGTCAATACGCAACTCGTTGCATATTGAGCTCCACTTAACTTGTAGTGTTGTTTGTGCACTTTGCCATGCCATGCATATTTAACCGGACATGCATCATACTTGGATGTGCATCGTATGCCATGTTTATGCTTGTGTGTTTACCGTGTTGTTTGCTTCTTTCCGGTTGCTTCTCTTGTTAGCTTCGGTTTCGTTCCGGAGTTGTGAGGATTCGCTCGACTGTGTTGCTTCGTCTACTTCATGGATCCGTTCTTCTCCCTTGTGGAATTCCAGGCAAGATGACCGAACCCCGATAACATTACTATCTTTGCCTATTGCTAGAGTATCGCTCTATAGTTTTGCCTCGATGCCCATGTCTTCCTGTCAGCCTCCTATTGTAACCATGAACCTGTCTAACCACCCTACCTATGCAAACCATTGCTTGGCTAAGTACGCTTCGCTCAGCCCTTCTTATAGCATTGCTAGTTGCAGGTGAAGATCGAAGATGCTTGCTTCATGTTGAAGTTTGGTTGGGTTATATGATATCACACTATATAAATGCTTAAATGAAATCATCTATATATTGGCAAGGGTGGAAGGCTAAGCCTTTTGCTTGGTGATTTGTTCCACTCATGCCGTTAGGAACCGTATAAACCGGTGTTATGTTCCTTGATTATGCGTTCCTAACACGGTTGGGGTGTATGGGACCCCCTTGATAAACCGCTAAGTGCTTAGTCTTTTCCAGCAAGTCCCAACATTGGTACTATTTGCCTAATAACAAACTAATAAAACTTGCATAGGGACTAGCTATCCCTTTTATTTTAATTCCACAACCCCGGGCCAGTGCTCCACATGAGTGTTGGTCCGAAACGGGGAGCCTGCGGGGCCACCACGAGGAAACTCGAGGTTTTGTAAAAACCCGTAGCTTCGCCCATCCGGTCGTGTCCTGAGACTAGATACGCGCGGCTACCTATCAGGGTGTCGACACGCTGGGAGGATTTGCTGGATTAGCCTTACCTTAGTTCGGTTTAACTTGAGCACGGGATTTCGAGAATACTCGGGTCTTCCCACCTATGGAGTTGCGACTCCGCGGATCGTGGGCTTGTAATGGGTCAAGTTGGAACACCCCTGCAGGGTTTTGAACTTTCGAAAGCCGTGCCCGCGGTTATGTGGCAGATGGGAGCTTGTTAATATCCGGTTGTAGATAACTTGACACAATGTTACAATACACTACCAGCGTGTGTACCGTGACTGTCAATTTCCGAATAGGGATTTGGGAGTTGAACACGGTGGGGTTATTTTTGACCGGCTTTAGTTAGGATCACTTCGTGATCATCTCTCGACCGAGGCACCTTCTCTTCTCGCTCTCTTATACGTAAGTTAGCGCTAGTGCTGATGCAGACTCTTGTTTTTTTCCTTCACCTCTTATTCTTTCTTCAGCCTTGTCCTCACCCAAGGCTTAAATAGTCTTGTTACCCGGGAACGGGATTGCTGAGTCCTCTGTGGCTCACAGTTACTTCACCACACCAGATGCAGGTTCAGCCGAGTTTGATGCAGGAGTTGGATCAGTTCTTCACTGGGAGCTCGATGAAGAGTACGACTGTGCTTTGGCTATAAAACTAGCCTTCACATGATAGGCATCCAAGATTAATGTAGTAAAAACTTCCACACTAAGTGCATTGAATATGATGAGAAGTTGGATGCTTGATAATTGTTTTGAGATATGAGGATAGTGATATTAGAGTCATGCTAGTGGAGTTATTATGAAAGTGAGAAATGCTTGTGTTAAGGTTAGTGATTCCCGTAGCATGCACGTATGGTGAACCGCTATGTGACGAAGTTAGAGCATGAGGTATTTGTAAAGTATCAACCTTTGTGTGGAGGTCGGAGGCGCGCGATGGTTAACTCCTACCAACCTCCCCCCCTAGGAGCATGCGTCGATTGCTTTGTTTTGATGACTCGTAGATTTTTGCAATAAGTATATGAGTTCTTTATGACTAATGTTGAGTCCATGGATTATACGAACTCTCACCTTTCCACCGTTGCTAGCCTCTCTTGTACCGCTCAACTTTCGCCGGTACCATACACCCACCATATATCCTTCCTCAAAACAGCCACCGTACCTACCTATCATGGCATTTCCATAGCCATTCCGAGATATATTGCCATGCAACTTTCCACCGTTCCGTTCATATGACACGCTTCATATTGTCATATTGCCATGCATGATCATGTAGTTGACATCGTATTTGTGGCAAAGCCACCATGCATATTTTTTCATACATGTCACTCTTGATTCATTGCACATCCCGGTACACCACCGGAGGCATTCATATAGAGTCATACTTTGTTCTTGTATCGAGTTGTAATATCGAGTTGTAATTCAATGAAAGTGTGATGATCATCATTATTAGAGCATTGTCCCATGTGAGGAAAGTCTAAATCAAGAAAGCCCCTCCAAAAGAAAATAAAAGAAAAGAAAGGCCAAAGAAAAAAGAAAGGCCCAAAAGAAAAAAAGGGACAATTGCTACTATCTTTTTCCACACTTGTGCTTCAAAGTAGCACCATGTTCTTCATGATATAGAGTCTCATGTTTAGTCACTTTCATATACTAGTGGGAACTTTCATTATAGAACTTGGCTTGTATATTCCAACGATGGGCTTCCTCAAATGCCCTAGGTCTTCGTGAGCAAGCAAGTTGGATGCACACCCACTAGTTTCTTTCGTTGAGCTTCATACTTATTTAGCTCTAGTGCATCCGTTGCATGGCAATCCCTACTCACTCACATTGATATCTATTGATGGGCATCTCCATAGCCCGTTGATACGCCTAGTCGATGTGAGACTATCTTCCTTTTTGTCTTCTCCACAACCACCACTCTATTCCACATAGTGCTATGTCCATGGCTCACACTCATGTATTGTGTGAAAGTTGAAAGGTTTGAAAGAATAGAGTATGAAAACAAGTGCTTGGCTGAAATTGGGGTTGTGCATGATATGAATATTTTGTGTGATGAAGAGGGAGCATAGCGAGACTATATGATTTTGTAGGGATAACTTTCTTTAGCCATAGTATTTTGAGAAGACATGATTGCTTTGTTAGTATGCTTGAAGTATTATTATTTCTTATGTCAATATAGACTTTTGTCTTGAATCTTTCAGATCTGAACATTCGTGCCACAATTAAGAGAATTACATTGAAAATTATGTTAGGTAGCATTCCACAAAAAATCTGTTTTATCATTTACCTACTCGAGGACGAGCAGTAATTAAGCTTGGGGATGCTGATACGTCTCCAACGTATCTATAATTTTTTATTGTTCCATGCTATTATATTATCCTTCTAGGATGTTTTATGGGCTTTATTATACACTTCTATATGATTTTTGGGACTAACCTATTAACCTAGAGCCCAGTGCCAGTTTATGTTTTTTCCTTGTTTTTGAGTTTTACAGAAAAAGGAATATCATACGGAGTCCAATTGACGTGCCAATTTTTGATGATTTTTTCTGGACCAAAAGAAGCCCTCGAAGTAAAAGAGTTGGGCCAGGAGAGCCACGGGCTGCCCACGAGGGTGGGGGGCGCGCCCTGGGCAGGTGGTGGCGACCCCCTATCTCGTGGACAGCCCGGAGACCCCCCGACGTGGGACCTACGCCAAAAATTCCTATAAATACTGAAACCTTCGGAAAATAATCTAGATCGGGAGTTTCGCCGCCGAAAGCCTCTGTAGCCACCGAAAACCAATCTACACCTGTTCTGGCACCCTGCCGGAGGGGGGGAATCCCTCTTCGGTGGCTATCTTCATCATCCCGGTGCTCTCCATGACGAGGAGGGAGTAGTCCACCCTCAAGGCTGAGGGTATGTACAATTAGCTATGTGTTTGATCTCTCTCTCTCGTGTTCTTGAGATGGCATGATCTTGATGTATTGCGAGCTTTGCTATTTTAGTTGGATCTTATAATGCTTCTCCCCCTCTACTCTCTTGTAATGGATTGAGTTTTCCCTTTGAAGTTATCTTATTAGATTGAGTCTTTAAGGATTTGAGAACACTTGATGTATGTCTTGCACGTGCTTATCTATGGTGACAATGGGATATCGTGCGATCCACTGGATGTATGTTTTGTTGATCAACTTGCGGGTTCCGTGACCTTGGGAATCTATGCATAGGGGTTGGCACACGTTTTCGTCTTGACTCTCCGGTAGAAACTTTGGGGCACTCTTTGAAGTTCTATGTGTTGGTTGAATAGATGTTTTTGAGATTGTGTGATCCATATCGTATAATCATGCCCAGGGATACTTGAGGTGACAATGGAGTATCTAGGTGACATTAGGGTTTTGGTTGATCTGTGTCTTAAGGTGTTATTCAGGTACGAACTCTATGATAGATTGAACGTTACTATGAACTCTTGAATAGATCGATCAGAAATAATAACTTTGAGGTGGTTTCGTACCCTACCATAATCTCTTCGTTTGTTCTCCGCTATTAGTTACTTTGGAGTGACTCTTTGTTGCATGTTGAGGGCTAGTAATATGATCCAATTATGTTATCCTTGTTGAGAAAACTTGCACTAGTGAAAGTGTGAACCCTAGGCCTTGTTTCCTATCATTGCAACACCGTTTATGCTCACTTTTATTTTTAGTTACCTTGCTGTTTTTATATTTTCAGATTACAAAAACCTATATCTACCATCCATATTGCACTTGTATCACCATCTCTTCGCTGAACTAGTGCACCTATACAACTTACCATTGTATTGGTTGTGTTGGGGACACAAGAGACTCTTTGTTATTTGGTTGCAGGGTTGTTTGAGAGAGACCATCTTCATCCTACGCCTCCCACGGGTTGATAAACCTTAGGTCATCCACTTGAGAGAAATTTGCTACTGTCCTACAAACCTCTGCACTTGGAGGCCCAACAACGTCTACAAGAAGAAGGTTGTGTAGTAGACATTAATGCTCGATGGCAACAAGGAATTAGTTCGATCAGTTCGTCCTTCTTCACAAGGACTACATATGGTTGGAGGGGCTGTGACTTAACATGGAAGATAAACTCTCTTCACCCTCTTCTCCTCGACAATCGATTCAATCGATGCCGATTACTCGTGGTAGATACTTGAAGGAGATCTCCGAACCTTTACAGACTTCTTCTTTGAGAACCACAATCTCTTGGTCTCTGAAGAAATAGACACCTGATTGTTTAGAGAGTTTGCAGCTCTCAAGAGTAATAGATGGAACGTACTAGACTTGGATTCCAGTTATGCTGAAACACTATCTAATTCTTCGGGTCTAGGGTTTTTTCTCTCGATGGATTTTAAACTCAAATCGCTCAGAGAGGGGATTGCTCAACAATCTTCTCAGAATCAAACAAAATAGCCGCCGGACAAAGCCGACGCGGGGTGGCTATTTATAGTCATAGCCTTCCCAGAAGGGAAATGCCCATTTTGGACACGCGGTCCAGCCAATAGCCAACCTAGACGTTCACAATGGTCGGATTTGGAGCAACATTAACATTACTTGAGGAACAAGTAATGCCAACTCCTCGGTCTGAGACAAATCTCTTGCAGCGAAGAAGATCACAGTCTCTTGCTGGCAAGTATTTGCTAGGAACACAAAGAGATCTCTCTCACAAATTTCATAGGATTTGGGTTTAGCATTAGAGAATCAAAGTTTCGAAATGCTACAACCCTCTTAATAGTACGATGGTCCTATGTCTCAATGGAAGAAGAAGAATAATGAAACAAATGCTACGTCTTCACTTTGTCTTCATTCTCCTCGGACGCAATCATTTTTCTTTGGACTGACACCGAACCAACTGCTTCACTTCAGCCATTTTTAGGGGTCACTTTTGTTTAACATCATCTTCGGTGATAACCTTCCCTGTGACACAGGGAGATTATCTTTGTGGTTCGCACCAAACTCCTCGATACATCAGAGACCTGTTACTATGTGTGCACTAGCAAACACATAAGTCCCATACTGTTTATGTCAACAAACTCCAAAACATAAGGGGCATATCATTGCACCAACAATCTCCTCCTTTTCGGACGGTTGTTGACAAAGCAGATAATCATCGAAGTGAAGATAGATAAATGAAATGTAAATCGAACAAGAGTGAATTTTCATTACTTAGCTCGATGATGAAATATACTCCCCCCTAAATGTATGAAGGGTCAGAATTATGATATGGAATTTTCTGCAATTCATTGAAGTATGTGGAGGATTTCTCAATCAATTGAGGTAATGATTCGCACAGATGATACATAATCCATCGATAATTTAGTGCAATCATTCATAGCTTCTAATAATAATTCCACCTGCAAAACAAATGCTTCGACGAAAATAGTGATGTAGGTGGAGTTATTAATATTACATCACATATCATAAGTTTTACATGAGAGCACAGATAGGCATATAGCACAAAAGTCTCATAAAACCAGACCAAATAAACACAGAAAGAAAAACTATCAGAGCAAATCTATCGAAACTCGATGTAATTGTCCCCCTTTTGTCAACTAGTCATAAAGGTGACGAAGACATGAGTGCAAAAGAGGTGAACTTGATTCACTCTGAGGCATCTCCGGAGGAACTGGCTGAAGAGGCTTTTGATTCGGAAGTAGCTGGAATATCTTCATCGTCGGCAGTAACTGATGTTTGATACGTCCAAAATGCATCACTATTTTGTATTATAATTTATCCTTATTCATTGATATATTTCACGTTATGATGATGCTCTTATGTTGTTTTGGTCTATTTTACACAGTTTGCAACTTTCCGGTGCCGGAACAGCAGACGCAGAATTCAGCAGGAAAAAGTGGATACTGAGTTGCTGAAGAAGAACACCTCTGAATTACCTGAAAATTGACGGGAGGTATTTTTCGGAAGAATAACGAAGACACGCAAAAGGGGAGTCAGAGGGGGGCCACAGGGTGCCCAGGCGGCCTGGGGGCGCGCCCCCCTGGCCGTGCCGGGGGGCGCCTGGAGCCCCTGGCCCACCTCTGGTCGCCCCCTTTTGCATATATGTTCCCCGTCCTCCGAAAACCCTAGGCACGGGACTTTTTACGGAGTTCCGCCGCCGCTTCGAGGCGGAAACCTGCAGAGAAGAAAAGGGCATCTCCGGTGGGCAGATTCCGCCGGGGAGATCACCTCCCGGAAGGGGAGATCGTCGCCATCGTCATCACCATCATCACGGGCATCATCGAGATCATCATCAACATCATCCCCAACACCAGCACCATCTCCATCTTCATCCAAATCTCATCTTTCCATCGCAACTCGTGTTGTAACTTGTACTACCTATCCTCTCTACCCCATCGGTGTTGATTACTACCTTGTGGTGAATGCTATTGAGTTTTGTTGAAGAAATATTATTATGTCCAGATTGTTTATCACATATTTATCCCCACTGATCATGATCTCTTTTATGTCTTGTGAGTAGTTACCTTAGTTCTTGAGGACATGGGGGAAGTCTTGTTGTTAGTAGTCATATGCTGTTGAAGTAATATGTGTTGTTTGATACTTAAGTTGCGTTGTCATTCTACTAGTGGTGTTGTGTGAGTCGAACACCCAACACTTCGCCTTATTAAGGACCTAGGAGAATACATTGTGTATAAAGAATGCTTATGGTGGGTTGCCGGAGTGACAGAAACCTGAACCCCAGTTCGCACGCTTTTGCATAAGGGAATAATGGACCCTCGATCGTATTGCTATTGTTAGGCTTTTGCCTTAAATTCTATCTTGTATTTGCGGATGCTTGCAAGGTGTTTAATCATAAGAGTGCATTCATCTTAGTCTAGAGAGTGCACTAGCATAGATCCACCCACTCAACACTTATCAACACATAACATAGTATCGATACAGAATATGGCGAAAGCACATGACTACCTCTCTCGTGTGTCCTCAAGAACGCTTTAGTCTTTATAAGTTCAGTTGCTAGGCCTCTCCTTTGCTAAGAAAGGATTGGACCACTTGTTACTCTCAGTACCTTTTACATTACTTGCCTTCACATTCCTGTTTCTTGTATCGAGAAAACCCCTAAAAAGTTATCTTTCAGTGCTTGCAGTAATTTCTTGCTCAGAATCGCTTATCAATACCTTCTGCTCCTCGTTGGGTTCGACACTCTTACTTATCGAAAACGCTGCAACAGATCCCTTACGGTTGAGGGTCATCAAGTAACGTTTTCTGGCGCCATTGCCGGGGAGCGTAGCGCTATTGGTAAAGTGAAACTGGTAAGAAAGTCTTTTTATAATTCTGTTTTTATTTTTTGCTATTGCTGTTCTTTGTCCCTATGGATAACCCTATTATTGGAGCGTTGCTTGCGGGAAGACACCCCACACCTGTGGTGGTTGATCCTCCCCCTACTGAAATTGTGCCTTACAAAATACCAGCTGGCATTATCAATTATGTTTTAGCTAATCGTTATGCAGGAGACAGACATCCCGATGAGCACTTGCTATATTTGTCACGACTATGTTCAATATTTAAGCTTGGAGGTGTATCGAGGGAGTTTGTCATGAGGAAATTGTTTGCCGTATTCCTTATAGATAAAGCTTCAGATTGGTATGGGCTTCTCGATAACTCACATTTGCTGGACTAGCAGGAGCTTATGTCTCTTTTCTATACTAAGTTTTATCCTCTTCATGAAATTCATCGAGACAGGAATTATATATATAACTTTAGGTCTCGTGACGGAGAAAGCATTGCTCAAGCTTGGGGGAGACTGAAGTCTCTAATGCTCAAATGCCCAATTCATAAGCTTCCCAAGGAAATTATACTTACAAATTTTTATGCCAGGCTTTCTCGTCAGGATAAGGAGATGCTGGATGCCTCCTCTAGTGGGGTATTTCAGAAGAAGAGCGTTGAAGAAAGGTGGGATCTCCTTGAAAGAATCCAAAGGAATACTGAAGATTGGGAAATTGATAAAGGCATTGAACCCGCTATAAATTATGAACATGACTATATTGAGAGCTATGTAGAAACTGATTACTTCAATACTTTTTGCTCTAAGATTGGTCTTGATTCCCATCTAGTGATTGATTTATGTAAGAATTTTGCCTCTCATGTTGATTCTTTTAAAAAGAATGGAGACCAGCACCATGCACCTTTTAAAGAAAAACCTATTGATATTTATGTTGCTGAGCCTATTTTACCTGCAGTTATATATGAACAGCCTCCTTTTCCCACGAGGATAAAGGAGCACTCTCTTGTGACAGGCATAATAAATAAAAGTGAGAGAAAATTTGATGAACCTGAAGACCAGATCAGGATCGATCCTCACGTTGCATTGATTAAAGACCTTGCTACTGATGATGTTTTGGATTCCAATATAACTTTTTGTGCTGTTACCACTAACCTTGTCACAGCCAAGAACAAAGGCCCAATTTCAGGTACTCCGGTGGTATCTGTTAAAATAGGAGATCACAATTATTATGGGCTATGCGACTTGGGATCGAGTGCAAGTGCTATTCCTTATTCACTCTATGAAGAAATCATCGGTGAGATTTCCCCTTGTGAACTTGAAGAAGTTGATGTTACTATTCATCTTGCAAATAGATCAACTATCTCTCCTATCGGAATTGTGAGGGACGTTGAAGTCCTATGTGGAAAGGTAAAATACCCTACCGACTTTCTGTACTTGGTTCAGCCAGGGACAATTTTTGTCCAATCATTTTTGGTAGACCTTTTCTTAGAACTTGTGGAGCTATAATAGATTGCAAGAAAGGTAAAGTTTCTGTTGAATTCGATGGTGAGCCATATGAATTTAACTTTTCTAAGTTCTCTAAGCAGCCTCGTGGTACTGATTTACCTAGTGATGATAAAATTATTGAAAGTATTGCCTCTATTGCTATTCCCCCTGATGATCCCTTGCAGCAATACATGGAGGACCACGAGAATGATTTACATATGCAAGAAAGAAATGAACTAGATGAAATATTCTTGAGGCAGCCTGCTATCCTGAAGCACAACCTTCCGGTTGAAACTTTGGGAAGTTTATCAAAACCGAAAGAAGACCCGGTGTTCGATCTTAAACCTCTTCCCGATACGCTCAAGTATGCTTATTTAGATGAAAAGAAAGTATATCATGTTATTATCAATTCTAACCTTTCAGGATATGAAGAAGAGCGATTATTGGAAGTACTTCGTAAACACCAAGGTGCAATTGGCTATACCCTTGATGACCTTATGGGGATTAGTCCATCTATCTATCAACATACTATCAACCTTGAGCCCGACGCTAAACCAGTTGTTGATCATCAACGACGGTTGAACCCGAAGATGATGGATGTCGTGAGAACTGAGATTCTCAAGCTTCTAGCCGCAGGTATTATCTACCCTATAGCTGACAGTAAGTGGGTAAGTCCGGTACATTGTGTTCCTAAGAAAGGAGGTACAACTGTGGTTCCCAATGATAAAAATGAACTAATACCTCAGAGAATTATTATTGGATATAGAATGTGTATTGATTACAGGAAGTTGAACAAGGCAACCAGGAAGGATCACTACCCATTGCCGTTCATCGACCAAATGCTTGAAAGGTTATCCAAAAATACCCACTTTTGTTATCTCGATGGTTATTCTGGCTTCTCTCAAATTCATGTTAACACTGCCGATCAAGAGAAGACCACTTTTACTTGTCCTTTTGGTACTTATGCTTACAGACGTATGCCTTTTGGTTTATGTAATGCCCCTGCTACTTTTCAAAGGTGTATGTCTGCTATCTTTCATGGTTTCTGCGGGGATATTATGGAAGTATTCATGGACGATTTCTCCGTCTATGGAACTTCATTTGACCATTGTCTTCACAACCTTAATAAAGTTTTGCAGAGATGCGAGGATACAAATTTGGTACTCAACTGGGAGAAGTGCCACTTTATGGTTAATGAAGGAATTGTTCTTGGTCACAAGATTTCCGAAAGGGGAATTGAAGTGGACAAAGCCAAGATCGAAGCTATTGAGAGGATGCCCTATCCAAGGGACATCAAAGGTATTCGCAGTTTTCTCGGTCATGCAGGTTTTTATAGAAGATTTATTAAAGACTTTTCTAAAACCTCGAGACCCCTCACTAATCTTCTCCAGAAGGATGTTCCTTTTGCGTTTGATGAAAATTGTAAGGAAGCTTTTGAAATCCTTAAGAAAGCTTTAATAACTGCTCCTATAGTACAACCACCTGACTGGAATTTACCTTTTGAAATTATGTGTGATGCAAGTGATTTTGCTGTTGGAGCTGTTTTAGGACAAAGGGTTGATAAGAAATTGAATGTTATACATTATGCTAGTAAAACCCTTGATAGTGCTCAAAGAAATTATGCTACTACTGAGAAGGAATTCTTAGCTGTAGTTTTTGCTTGTGATAAGTTTAGGCAGTATATTGTTGATTCCAAAGTTATTATTCATACTGATCATGCTGCCATTAAATATCTTATGACAAAGAAGGATGCCAAGCCAAGGCTTATCAGATGGGTACTCCTTCTCCAAGAATTTGATTTGCAGATTGTTGATAGGAAAGGGGAAGACAATCCGGTAGCGGACAATCTTTCAAGAATGGAAGATATACCGCATGACCCCATCCCAGTTAACGATAGTTTTCCAGACGATCAACTTGCTGTTGTAAAAATACAACCTCTTTCCGACCCTTGGTATGCAGATTATGCTAATTTTATTGTTGCAAAGTATTTGCCTCCAGGTCTAACATTTCAGCAAAGGAAGAAGTTCTTTCATGATTTGAGGCACTACTTTTGGGATGACCCACATCTTTTCAAAGAAGGTCCCGACGGGATCGTGAGAAGATGCATTCCGGAACATGAGTAGAAGGACGTTCTCCGACGGTGTCATGATAGTCCCTATGGAGGACATCATGCCGGTGAGAGGACTGCACATAAGGTTCTTCAATCAGGTTTTTATTGGCCTACTCTCTTTAAAGATGCTAGAAATTATGTTTTAGCCTATGATAAATGTCACAGAGTTGGTAACATTAGTAGAAGGAATGAGATGCCTATGAATTACTCACTAGTGATTGAACCTTTCGATTGTTGGGGTTTTGATTTTATGGGTCCTTTTCCTTCTTCGCACAAGTACACTCACATTTTAGTAGCTGTTGATTATGTGACCAAGTGGGTTGAAGCAATCCCCACTGAAAGTGCTGATCACAAAACATCTTTGAAAATGCTTAAGGATGTAATATTTCCTAGGTTTGGTGTACCAAGGTATCTCATGACCGATGGAGGATCACACTTCACACACGGAGCTTTTAGGAAAGCTTTGGCTAAATATGATGTTAATCATAGAATTGCTTCACCTTATCATCCTCAAACTAGTGGGCAAGTTGAGCTTACCAATAGAGAGATTAAGTTGATCTTGCAGAAAACAGTAAACAGAAATAGGAAGGATTGGTCAAATAAATTAGGAGATGCTTTGTGGGCATATAGAACTGCTTACAAAAACCCCATGGGCATGTCCCCCTATAAGATGGTATATGGCAAGGCTTGCCATTTGCCATTAGAGCTTGAGCACAAAGCTTTCTGGGCTGTTAGAGAGCTTAATGCTGACCCAAAACTAGCTGGTGAGAAGCGTCTCATGAACTTGACTTCTCTAGATGAATGGAGAAGTGAAGCTTACGAGAGCGCTAAAATGTTCAAGGAAAAGGTAAAAAGGTGGCATGATAGGAAGATTCTGAAACGTGAATTTAATGTTGGTGATAAAGTTTTGTTGTTTAGATCCCGTTTCAGGTTTTCTCCAGGTAAACTACTTTCCAGGTGGGAAGGACCCTTTCATATTGAAGAGGTTTATCGGTCTGGTGCAATTAAGATCAATAATTTTGAAGGCACCAAACCTCAAGTTGTGAATGGGCAAAGACTTAAACATTACATAGCAGGAGACCCTGTCGATGTTGATGTGAATATAATATACACAACAACCCACGAAGAACATGTTGCAGCCCTGTTTCAGATGCCAGCAGAAGCAGAATAAAGAAAAGGTATGTAGTACGGTAAGAAAACACCGCAAAACATCATAAAAGTTCCGTATTACGAGTTTTTCTAAAAGTAGTAAAATTCCGAGTCGAAGTGGAGCCGGAGACGACCACCAGGGAGTCCAGGCGCCCCCCTGGCGCTCCCCCCCTGGGCCGCGCCGGCAGGCCGCCTGGGCACCCCGGAGCCCGTCTCCGACCCCGCTTTGGTCCGTTACCTTCCTTTCTGTGCATAAATTTTTCCTATATATTTGCCCGGGGTGTTCCGGCAACGTATCTTGCGATTTCGCGTGTTTTCTCTTTGATCTGTTTCTGCCAGGAAATCTTTCAGCTAAATTTAGGTGCCATGGCTTCTCCAAGTTCCCCCAAGGACACGTTCGTCGTTAACGTCATCAACCCTTATCTCGCTGAGGTGAAGAAGCACCCTCAGGTTGTTCAGATGAAGGAGGGCGTCCTTCATCAAGAAGATCTGAAGGGACCTATCAAGGAGGGAAGCGTCCAGGCCAGGCTGGAAGAAGTGGAGCAAGAAGTCTTCGAGTACAAGAAGATGACTGAGCATGGTGTCGAAGCTAACTTTGACATCACCAACGAGCTGAAGAACTACTTTCTGAAGGAGATGAAGGAGATGTGGGAAAGAATCGCCGCGTCTGAAGACAGAATCATAGAACTCCAAGGGCAAATTAACGATCTATATAACCAGAACTGTGAGTATGAACTAAGATTTATGCGCATGAGTTTGGGTGCTGAATGCAGGATTCAGGAGCTGAGCCTCTCACAAGAGACTTTATCAAGATATCCATGGAAGCATTTCGCCAAGGACTACGTGATTAACGCCAGCAAGTATGGGCGAAATCTCCGTGGGTAATGGCATTCCCTTGGCTTGTTCCAAGCTTGGGGGAGTGCCCGGTATCTTTATCTTTTACCTTTTGTCTTTCAGAAGTCAAGTAGAGTCGTATCATGTTTAGGGAGGTTATTATATGAGATAGGTGTGTGCATTGAGGTCTATCACCCCTTCGGTGAAGAATTGTATCCGTGTGTGTGGAGTCGTTTATGATGGAATATTAATGAGAAGTTTATCGGTTCCTTTTTGCTGCACTCGGTATTCTCTTCACGCAATCGACCTTATATGATGATTCTTTTGGGGAGTATTGACCTTATGTCAGGTATGACTATGAAACTTTATTTAATCTTGGCAAACATAGCTTTGGTCATAACAACAAGCATGATGTTCTTAAAGTATCAACATAACCAAAACCTTTATGTTATTATGCTTGAAGTGTTATGTTGACAAGGAAGACAACTTGATGTGTTATGCTTATTTCAATGTTCATGCTTTATATTGCTTTGCATCTTAGTCATCATCAGTTGTCTGCTCTTTCAAACCTTTGCTAGCCTAACTCTGCACTAAGTGGAATTCTGCTTGTGCGTCCATACCCTTAAGCCAATACCTTCCATATGAGTCCACCATACCTACCTACTCGTGGTACTCCACTACCACCTCCTAAAGTATATAATTTATGTGTTATCCTTAAATGTTCAAAATCTTTTATTTTGTGCCTCTGCTTTAGCTCATGAGGAAGTAGTAGCTAATTCATGACCTTTTTGAGTTGGACAAGCTTCACCCCGGGATTGCATGTATAATGTGCAAACCCATAATACGAAAAGGAACTGGCATTGAGTGCGCCCGGCTTAAAAATAATATAACAAACAAACCCTCCTTCACGCTTTGTTCATGAGAAATCAAAAAACTTTGGCAGTGATAAACAAAGGAGAATAAGAGGATGTTATCGTCCTCATACGGGAGCCGTTCCTCGAAACTTGTCCAGTTCAGGAAGTAATTGAGTTATCTATTAGCATTCTTGACGAATCATGCACCTCTCAAAAACTTGTTTTCATTCTGTTTGATTTGAGGATAGCACATGAGTTTTCCCTACTACCCTAGAGCAGGGCCTATCTTTTAATTTTAAGTTGAGTCAGTTATTTCTACTTCCCTCTATTTCTCAAAGAGAGCAGACGTTTGATGTTGATAGGGATTCATTCATATAAAGCTGCATTAAGATTTGTCATATCATATCCTTGTTGACATTATCATTTGATAAGTAAGTTGTTTGTCATGCCCAGGTAAGGCAAATATCTTCCCTCGTGTTAACACTTTCACTTCTTGCTTATTAACTTGTTATTTCAAAAAGCTTCAATTAATCCCATCAAAAGCAAAAGTTAAAATTATTTGTTGTTCTTTGACCAAAGGACATGTTTGCCATGATATAATGAGTTCCCATTGGTCTTACTTTCGAATATAAGTGTTGACAGTCTTTCATAAGAGCCTTATGAGTTGAAGATTGTTGCTGAGAATATTTGAGTTGGTGAAGAGACTATGATGCTTCTTGTCCGTATTCTATTTATCGACACTTCACTCTCTAAACTTGTGGACAGGTTTACCGAGTTCATATTCGCTTGGGAACAAGCGAGGTCTAAGCTTGGGGGTGTTGATACGTCCAAAATGCATCACTATTTTGTATTATAATTTATCCTTATTCATTGATATATTTCATGTTATGATGATGTTCTTATGTTGTTTTGGTCTATTTTACACAGTTTGCAACTTTCCGGTGCCGGAACAGCAGACGCAGAATTCAGCAGGAAAAAGTGGATACTGAGTTGCTGAAGAAGAACACCTCCGAATTACCTGAAAATTGACGGGAGGTATTTTTCGGAAGAATAACGAAGACACGCTAAAGGGGAGTCAGAGGGGGGCCACAGAGTGCCCAGGCGGCCTGGGGGCGCGCCCCCCTGGACGCACCG
>LR738712.1:469111411-469129648 GCA_902687465.1 Secale cereale | reverse complement strand
ACCGGAACCCCCCCGGGGAGCTAAATGGGCCTCATGGGCCCTAGTGGCAGAAGAGGAGGGGCGGCCAGGGCAGTCGCGTGCCCCTCCCCTCTAGTCCGAATTGGACAAGGAGGGGGGGGGGTGGCGCCCCCCTTTCCTTCTCTTCCTCCCTCCCTTTCCTTCTCCCCTCCTACTCCAACTAGGAAAAGAGGGAGTCCTACTCCCGGTGGGAGTAGGACTCCTCCCTTGGCGCGCTCTCCTCCTAGGCCGGCCGCCTCCCCCCTAGCTCCTTTATATACAGGGGCAGGGGGGCACCTCTAGACACACAAGTTGATCAAGTTGATCTCTCCCAACTGTGTGCGGTGCCCCCCTCCACAGAAACACACCTCGGTCATACCGTTGCAGTGCTTAGGCGAAGCCCTGCACCGGTAACTTCATCATCTCCGTCACCACGCCGTCGTGCTGACGAAACTCTCCTGCGAGGTTCTACTGGATCAAGAGCTTGTGGGACGTCATCAAGCTGAATGTGTGCTGAACGCGGAGGCTCCGTACGTTCGGTGCTTGATCGTTTGGATAGCGAAGAAAGTTCGACTACATCAACCGCGTCACTAGACGCTTCCGTTCTCGGTCTATGAGGGTACGTGGACACACTCTCCCCTCTCGTTGCTATGCTTCTAGTAGATAGATCTTGCGTGATCGTAGGATTTTTTTTGAAGTACTACGTTCCCCAACAGTGGCATCATGAGCCAGGTCTATGCATAGATGATATGCATGAGTAGAACACAAGTGAGTTGTGGACGATACTAGTCATAATGCTTACCAGCATGTCATACCTTGATTTGGCCGTATTGTTGGATGAAGCGGCCCGGACCGACATTATGCCTACGCTTACGCGACACTGGTTCTACCGACGTGCTTCGCACACAGGTGGCTGGCGGGTGTCAGTTTCTCCAACTTTAGTTGAATCAAGTGTGGCTACGCCCGGTCCTTGTGAAGGTTAAAACATCACATACTTGATGAAATATAGTTGTGGTTTTGTATGCGTAGGTAAGAATGGTTCTTGCTAAGCCCGTAGCAGCCACGTAAAACTTGCAACAACTTAGTAGAGGACTTCTAACTTGTTTTTGCAGGGCATGTTGTGATGTGATATGGTCAAGACATGATGAGTGATACGTTATTGTATGATATGATCATGTTTTGTAAAGTTATCGGCAACTGGCAGGAGCCATATGGTTGTCGCTTTATTGTATGAAATGCAATCGCCATGTAATTGCTTTACTTTATCACTAAGCGGTAGCGATAGTCGTGGAAGCAATAGTTGGCGAGACGACAATGATGCTACGATGGAGATCAAGGTGTCATGCCGGTGATGATGGTGATCATGACGGTGCTTTGGACATGGAGATCAAAGGCACAAGATGATGATGGCCGTATCATATCACTTATATTGATTGCATGTGATGTTTATCTTTTATGCATCTTATTGTTGCTTAGATCGACAGTCGCATTATAAGATGATCTCTCACAAAATTTCAAGGTATAAGTGTTCTCCCTGAGTATGCACCGTCGAGAAAGTTCGTCGTGCCGAGACACCATGTGATGATCGGGTGTGATAAGCTCTACGTTCACATACAACGGGTGTAAGCCAGTTTTGCACACGCAGAATACTCGGGTTAAACTTGACGAGCCTAGCATATGCAGATATGGCCTCGGAACACTGGAGACCGAAAGGTCGAGCGTGAATCATATAGTAGATATGATCAACATAAGATGTTCACCATTGAAAACTACTCCATCTCACGTGATGATCGGACATGGTATAGTTGATTTGGATCACGTGATCATTTAGATGATTAGAGGGATGTCTATCTAAGTGGGATTTCTTTAGTAATTTGATTAATTGAACTTTAATTTATCATGAACTTAGTCCTGATAGTTTTTGCATATCTATGTTGTTGTAGATCAATGGCCTGTGCTACAGTTCCTTTGAATTTTAATGCATTCCTAGAGAAAGCTAAGTTGAAAGATGATGGTAGAAATTACACGGACTGGGTCCGTAACTTGAGGATTATCCTCATTGCTGCACAGAAGAATTATGTCCTTGAAGCACGGCTAGGTGACAAGCCCCCTGCGCTAATGTAGACGCTTTGAACGTATGGCAGACGCGGTCTGATGACTACACGATGGTTCAGTGTGCCATGCTTTACGACTTAGAACCGGGACTTCAACGACGTTTTGAACGTCATGGAGCATATGAGATGTTCCAGGAGTAGAAATTAATATTTCAAGCAAATGCCCCGATTGAGAAATATGAGATTTCCAATAAGTTCTATAGCTGCAAGATGGAAGAGAATAGTTCTATCAGTGAACACTTGCTCAGAATGTCTGGGTACTACAATCATATGACTCAACTTGGTTGCAAAGTTGACGAGGATAGTGTTATTGATAGAGTTCTTCAATCACTGCCACCAAGCTATAAAGGCTTCGTGATGAGCTATAATATGCAAGGGATGCAAAAGACAATTCCCGAGCTCTTCTCTATGCTCAAAGCTGCGGAGGTAGAAATCAAAAAGGAGCATCAAGTGTTGATAGTTAACAAGACCACTAGTTTCAAGAAAAAGGGCAAGGGAAAGAAGGGGAACTTCAAGAAGAATAGTAAGACAGTTCCTACTCCCGTGAAGAAACCCAAGTCTAGAGCCAAGCCTGAAACTGAGTGCTTCTACTACAAAGAGAGTGGACACTGGAAGCGGAACTGCCCCAAGTATTTGGCGGATAAGAAGGATGGCAAGGTGAACAAAGGTATATGTGACATACATGTTATTGATGTGTACCTTACTAATGCTCGTAGTAGTACCTGGGTATTTGATACCGGTTCGGTTGCTAATATTTGTAACTCGAAACAGGGACTACGGATTAAACGAAGATTGGCTAAGGACGAGGTGACGATGCGCGTGTGAAATGGTTCCAAAGTCGATGTGATCGCCGTCGGCACGCTACCTCTACATCTACCTTCGGGATTAGTTTTAGACCTGAATAATTGTTATTTGGTGCCAGCGTTAAGCATGAACATTATATCTGGATCTTGTTTATTGAGAGACGATTATTCATTTAAATCTGAGAATAATGGTTGTTCTATTTATATGAGTAATATATTTTATGGTCATGCACCCTTGAAGAGTGGTCTGTTCTTGTTGGATCTCGATCGTAGTGATACACATATTCATAATATTGAAGCCAAAAGATGTAAGGTTAATAATGATAGTGCAACCTATTTGTGGCACTGCCGTTTAGGTCATATTGGTGTAAAGCGCATGAAGAAACTCCATAGTGATGGACTTTTGGAATCACTTGGTGCTTGCGAACCATGCCTCATGGGCAAGATGACTAAAACTCCGTTCTCCGGAAGAATGGAACGAGCAACAGATTTGTTGGAAATCATACATACTGATGTATGTGGACCAATGAGTGTTGAAGCTCGCGGCGGGTATCGTTATTTTCTGACCTTCACTGATGATTTGAGAAGATATGGGTATATCTACTTGATGAAGCACAAGTCTGAAACATTTGAAAAGTTCAAAGAATTTCAGAGTGAAGTAGAGAATCATCATAAGAAGAAAATAAAGTTTCTACAATCTGATCGTGGAGGTGAATATTTGAGTTACGAGTTTGGTCTTCATTTGAAACAATGTGGAATAGTTTCACAACTCACGCCACCCAGAACACCACAGCGTAATGGTGTGTCCGAACGTCGTAACCGTACTTTATTAGATATGGTGCGGTCTATGATGTCTCTTACCGATTTACCACTATCGTTTTGGGGTTATGCTTTAGAGACAGCTGCATTCACGTTAAATAGGGCACCATATAAATCCGTTGAGACGATGCCTTCTGAACTTTGGTTTGGCAAGAAACCAAAGTTGTCGTTTCTTAAAGTTTGGGGCTGCGATGCTTATGTGAAAAAGCTTCAACCTGATAAGCTCGAATCCAAGTCAGAGAAATGTGTCTTCATAGGATACCCAAAAGAGACTATTGGGTACACCTTCTATCACATATCCGAAGGCAAGATATTCTTTGCTAAGAATGGATCCTTTCTAGAGAAGGAGTTTCTCTCGAAAGAAGTGAGTGGGAGGAAAGTAGAACTTGATGAGGTAATTATACCTTCTCCCGGATTGGAAAGTAGTACATAACATAAACTAGTTCAGTGATTCCTACACAAATTAGTGAGGAAACTAATGATGATGATCATGAAACTTCAGATCAAGTTTCTGCTGAACTTCGTAGATCAACCAGAGTACGTTCCGCGCCAGAGTGGTACGGCAACCCAGTTTTGGAAGTCATGTTACTAGACCATGATGAACCTATGAACTATGATTCCGCAAAATGGCTTGAGGCCATGAAATCTGAGATGGGATCCATGTATGAGAACAAAGTGTGGACTTTGGTTGACTTGCCCGATGATCGTTAAGCTATCGCAAATAAATGGATCTTCAAGAGAAAGACCGACGCAGACGGTAATGTTACTGTTTACAAAGCTCGACTTGTTGCGAAAGGGTTTCGACAAGTTCAAGGAGTTGACTACGATGAGACGTTCTCACCCGTAGTGATGCTTAAGTGTGTCCGAATCATGTTAGCAATTACCGCATTTTATGATTATGAAATCTGGCAAATGGATGTCGAAACTGCATTCCTGAATGGATATCTCAAAGAAGAGTTGTATATGATGCAACCAGAAGGTTTTGTCGATCCTAAAGGTGCTAACAAAGTGTGCAAGCTCCAGCGATCCATCTATGGATTGGTGCAAGCATCTCGGAGTTGGAATATACGCTTTGATGAGGTGATCAAAGCATATGGTTTTATACAGACTTTTGGAGAAGCCTGTATTTACAAGAAAGTGAGTGGGAGCTCTGTAGCATTTCTGATATTATATGTGGATGACATATTGTTGATTGGAAATGATATAGAATTTCTGGATAGCATAAAAGGATACTTGAATAAGAATTTTTCAATGAAAGACCTCGGTGAAGCTACTTACATATTAGGCATCAAGATCTATAGAGATAGATCAAGACGCTTAATTGGACTTTCACAAAGCACATACCTTGATAAAGTTTCGAAGAAGTTCAAAATGGATCAGTCAAAGAAAGGGTTCTTTCCTGTGTTACAAGGAGTAAAGTTGAGTAAGACTCAATGCTCGACCACTACAGAAGATAGAGAGAAAATGAAAGTCAGTCCCTATGCCTCAACCATAGGATCTATCATGTATGCAATGCTGTGTACCAGACCTGATGTGTGCCTTGCTATAAGTTTAGCAGGGAGGTACCAAAGTAATCCAGGAGTGGATTACTGGACAGCGGTCAAGAACATCTTGAAGTACCTGAAGAGGACAAAGGATATGTTTCTCATATATGGAGGTGACAAAGAGCACGTCGTAAACGGTTACGTCGATGCAAGCTTTGACACTAATCCAGATGACTCAAAGTCACAAACCGGATATGTATTTTTATTAAATGGTGGAGCTGTCAGTTGGTGTAGTTCCAAGCAAAGCGTCATGGTGGGATCTACGTGTGAAGCGGAATACATAGCTGCTTCGGAAGCAGCAAATGAAGGAGTCTGGATGAAAGAGTTCATATCCGATCTAGGTGTGTTACCTAGTGCATCGGGTCCAATGAAATTCTTTTGTGACAACACTAGATCAATAGCCTTGGTGAAGGAATCCAGGTTTCACAAGAGAACAAAGCACATCAAAAGACGCTTCAATTCCATCCGCGATCTAGTCAAGGAGGGAGACATAGACATTTGCAAGATACATACGGATCTGAATGTTGCAGACCCGTTGACTAAGCCTCTTCCACGGGTAAAACATGATCAGCCCCAAGACTCCATGGGTGTTTGGATCATTACTTTGTAATTTAGATTATTGACTCTAGTTCAAGTGGGAGACTGAAGGAAATATGCCCTAGAGGCAATAATAAAGATGTTATTTGTATTTCCTTATATCATGATAAATGCCTTTTATTCATGCTAGAATTGTATTAACCGGAAACTTAGTACATGTGTGAATACATAGAGAAAACAAGTATGTCCCTAGTATGCCTCTACTAGACTAGCTCATTGGTCAAAGATGGTTATGTTTCCTGACCATAGACATGAGTTGTCATTTGATCAACGAGATCACATCATTAGGAGAATGATGTGATGGACAAGACCCATCCGTTAGCTTAGCACTATGATCGTTTAGTTTTACTGCTATTGCTTTCTCCATGACTTATACATGTTCCTATGACTATGAGATTATGCAACTCCCGAATACCGGAGGAACACCTTGTGTGCTATCAAACGTCACAATGTAACTGGGTGATTATAAAGATGCTCTACAGGTGTCTTCAAAGGTATTCGTGGAGTTGGCATAGATCAAGAATAGGATTTGTCACTCCGAATGTCGGAGAGGTATCTCTAGGCCCTCTCGGTAATACACATCATAATAAGCCTTGCAAGCATATGACTAATGAGTTAGTCACGAGATGATGTATTACAGAACGAGTAAAGAGACTTGCCGGTAATGAGATTGAACTAGGTATTGAGATACCAACGATCGAATCTCGGGCAAGTAACATACCGATGACAAAAGGAACAACGTATGTTGTTATGCGGTTTGACCAATAAAGATCTTTGTAGAATATGTAGGAGCCAATATGAGCATCCAGGTTCCGCTATTGGTTATTGACCGGAGATGAGTCTCGGTCATGTCTACATAGTTCTCGAACCCGTAGGGTCCGTACAATTAACGTTTGATGATGATCGGTATTATGAGTTTATGAGTTTTGATGTACCGAAGGTAGTTCGGAGTCCGGGATGAGATCACGGACACGACGAGGAGTCTCGGAATGTCCGAGACGTAAAGATCGATATATTGGACGACTATGTTTGGACACTGGAAAGGTTCCTGGAGGTTTCGGGCATATACCGGAGTACCGGGGGGTTACCAGAACCCCCCCGGGGAGCTAAATGGGCCTCATGGGCCCTAGTGGGAGAAGAGGAGGGGCGGCCAGGGCAGTCGCGCGCCCCTCCCCTCTAGTCCGAATTGGACAACGAGGGGGGGGGGGGGGGTGGCGCCCCCTTTCCTTCTCTTCCTCCCTCCCTTTCCTTCTCCCCTCCTACTCCAACTAGGAAAAGAGGGAGTCCTACTCCCGATGGGAGTAGGACTCCTCCCTTGGCGCGCCCTCCTCCTAGGCCGGCCGCCTCCCCCCTAGCTCCTTTATATACAGGGGCAGGGGGGCACCTCTGGACACACAAGTTGATCAAGTTGATCTCTCCCAGCCGTGTGCGGTGCCCCCTCCACAGAAACACATCTCGGTCATACCGTTGCAGTGCTTAGACGAAGCCCTGCGCCGGTAACTTCATCATCTCCGTCACCACGCCATCGTGCTGATGAAACTCTCCCGCGAGGTTCTACTGGATCAAGAGCTCGTGGGACGTCATCAAGCTGAACGTGTGCTGAACGCGGAGGCTCCGTACATTCGGTGCTTGATTGGTTGGATGGCAAAGAAAGTTCGACTACATCAGCCGCGTCACTAGACGCTTCCGCTCCCGGTCTATGAGGGTACGTGGACACACTCACCCCTCTCGTTGCTATGCTTCTAGTAGATAGATCTTGCGTGATCGTAGGAAATTTGTTGAATTACTATGTTCCCCAACACATATCCCTCAGGAACAATAGGCAATTCATGTCTAGGGGAAGTAGGTCTAAAAGGTGTTTCAAAGTTTTCAGTATCAATAATTTCATCAGTTTCAGAAATATCATCATCTTCAGCATAATCAATAATACCATCTCTAGCAAGATGTTTATCAAGTAATTCAACCAATGGCACAACTTCATCAAGCATAGTTGTAGCATCATAAGCATCATTAATAATAGAAGTGGCACCATCAATATCAGGCGACATATCGGAATCCATAGTAGGTGTAGGTGTCGCAAGTTTACTCAAAACAGATGTTGAATCAAGCGCAGAGCTAGATGGCAGTTCCTTACCTCCCCTCGTTCTAGAGGGGAAGATCTTGGTTCTATCATCCTTTAGTGGCCTCATAGTGATCAACAAATATAAATACCAAGTGACTCATAGAATAGAGCTATGCTCCCTGGCAACGGCGCCAGTGTAGTATAGAAGTATTTTGTAGCAAAGCGGTATAGAAGTAACGGTAACAGTGGCAAAAGTAACAATAGCAGTTTTGTAGTGATGGTGTCAGTAGCAGTAATGAAAGTAACGAAGCAGGTATCAATATGGAACGAACTCGTAGGCAATGGATCTGCAATGATAGGTGTCGGATAATATTCATCATGTAGCAGTTATAACCTAGGGCAACACAAAACTAGCTCCAGTTCATCAATGTAATGTAGGCATGTATTCCGAATATAGTCATATGTGCTTATGGAAAAGAACTTGCATGACATCTTTTGTCCTACCCTCCCGTGGCAGCGGGGTCCTAATGGAAACTAAGGGATATTAAGGCCTCCTTTTAATAGAGTACCGGACCAAAGCATTAGCACTTAGTGAATATATGAACTCCTCAAACTATGGTCATCACCGGAAAGTGTCCCGGTTATTGTCACTCCGGGGTTGCCGGATCATAACATAGTAGGTAACTATTGACTTGCAAGATAGGATCAAGAACACAAATATATTCATGAAAACATAATAGGTTCAGATCTGAAATCATGGCACTCGGACCCTAGTGATAAGCATTAAGCATAGCAAAGTCATAGCAACATCAATCTCAGAATATAGTGGACACTAGGGATCAAACCCTAACAAAACTAACTCGGTTACATGATAAATCTCATCCAGCCCATCACCGTCCAACAAGCCTACGATGGAATTACTCACGCACGGCGGTGAGCATCATGAAATTGGTGATGGAGGATGGTTGGTGACGACGACGGCGACGATCTCCACTCTCCGAAGCCCCAAACGGGCTCCAGATCTAGTCTCCTGATGAAGAACAGGAGGTGGCGGCGGCTCCATAACGTAAAACGCGATGGGATCTGATGTCACTTAAAGCTACATCAGTTTTTCCCAAAGAGGAAGGATGATGCACCACAACGGCGGTAGGTATTTCCATCAGATGTGAAACCAAGATTATCGAACTAGAAGGAGAACCAAGCAACGCAACGTAAACAACACCAGCACACAAATAACAATGTCTCGCAACCTGACGTGTTAAAGGGGTTGTCAATCCCTTTCGGGGTACGGCGCCTCAAGATAGGCAAAAAGAACGTGAGGAATTCGTAGAAGATTGATAGATCGAACGCCAAATAAAATAAATAAGAATAAATTGCAACAAGGTATTTTTGGTTTAGTACATCTGAAAATAAATGCAAGGAAAAAGTTGATCGCAAAGGCAAATATATGAGAAAGAAGACCCGAGGGCCGTAGGTTTCACTAGTGGCTTCTCTCGAGAAAAATAGCAAACAGTGGGTAAACAAATTACTGTTGGGAAATTGATAGAAACTCAAATAATTATGACGATATCCAGGCAATGATCATTACATAGGCATCACTGATACGTCCATTTTGCATCATGCTTTTATCTTGATATTTATTGCACTATGAGCTGTTATTACACGTTATGTCACAATACTTATGCCTTTTCTCTCTTATTTTACAAGGTTTACATGAAGAGGAAGAATGTCGCCAGCTGGAATTCTAGGCTGGAAAAGGAGCAAACATTGGAAACCTATTCTATACAACTCAAAAAGCTCTGAAACTCCACGAAACACCGTTTCAGAAAATATGAAAAATATCTGGTGAAAGAGATCTGCCAGGGGGGCACCACCTGTCCACGAGGGTGGGGTGCGCCCCCCTGCCTCGTGGGCCAGCCGGTGACCCCTCGATGCCCATCATCTCCTATATGAGGTGTTTTGACCTGGAAAAAATCATAACGAGGCTTTCGGGACAAAACGCCGCCGTCTCGAGGCGGAACCTTGGCAGAACCAATCTAGGGCTCCGGCGGAGCTGTTCTGTCGGGGGTACTTCCCTCCGAGAGGGGGAAATCATCACCGATGTCATCATCAACAACTCTCCCATCTCGGGGAGGGTTATCTTCATCAACATGTTCACCAACACCATCTCCTCTCAAACCCTAGTTCATCTATTGTATCCAATCTTTGTATCAAAACCTCAGATTGGTACCTGTAGGTTGCTAGTATTGTTGATTACTCCTTGTAGTTGATGCTAGTTGGTTTACTTGGTGGAAGATCATATGTTCAGATCCGTTATGCATATTAATACTCCTTTGATTATGAACATGAATATGCTTTGTGAGTAGTTACGATTATTCCCGAGGACATGGGAGAAGTCTTGCTATAAGTAGTCAGGTGAATTTGGTATTCGTTTGATATTTTGATGAGATGTATGTTGTCTTTCCTCTAGTGGTGTCATGTGAACGTCGACTACATGACACTTCACCATTGTTTGGTACTAGAGGAAGGCATTGGGAAGTAATAAGTAGATTATTGGCTGCTAGAGTGACAGAAGCTTAAACCCTAGTTTATGCGTTGCTTCGTAAGGGGCTGATTTGGATCCATATGTTTCATGCTATGGTTAGGTTTACCTTAATACTTGTTTTTTAGTTGTGGATGCTTGCAATAGAGGTTAATCATAAGTGGGATGGTTGTCCAAGTAAGGGAAGCACCCAAGCACCGGTCCACCCACATACCAAATTATCAAAGTAACGAACGCGAATCATATGAACATGATGAAAACTAGCTTGACGATAATTCCCATGTGTCCTCGGGAGCGCTTTCCTTCATATAAGAGTTTGTCCAGGCTTGTCCTTTGCTGCAAAAAGGATTGGGCCATATTGCTGCACCTTATTTACTTTTACTATTTGTCACTTGCTACCAATTACCTTATCACAAAACTATCTGTTACCGATAATTTCAGTGCTTGCAGAAAATACCTTACTGAAAACTGCCTATCATTTCCTTCTGCTCCTCGTTGGGTTCGACACTCTTACTTATCAAAAGGACTATGATAGATCATCTACACTTGTGGGTCATCAATTACGTCCAAGATTAGCAGACCAACTCCTGCCTGCATCTACTACTATTACTCCACACATCGACCGCTATCCAGCATGCATATAGTGTATTAAGTTCATGAAAAAACAAAGTAATGCATTAAGAATGATGACATGATGTAGACAAGATCCGTTTATCTATGGCGTTAGATATGGATCTCGTCGTTATATCCTTAGTAGCAACGATACATACGTGTCGGTTCCCTTTCTGTCACTGGGATCAAGCACCGTAAGATCGAACCCACTACCGGGCTCCTCTTCCCATTCCAAGCGCCTTTGGTAAGGAAAAATTTATATAGTGTGCTGAAATTTACTGTCACTTGTTACTATGGCTCACAATCCTTTGAGGGGCTTGTTCGGGGTATCTTCACCCCGACCAGTAGAGCAAAGAGTTGCTCCTCAACCTACCGAACCTACTGAAATGTTTGCTTTGAAATTCCTTCGGGTATGATAGAGAAAATGTTAGCTAATCCCTTTATAGGAGATGGAACACTGCACCACGATTTGCACCTAATCTATGTGGATGATGTTCGTGGATTATTTAAGCTTGCAGGTATGCCCAAAGATGTTATCAAGAAGAAGGTCTTCCCTTTATCTTTGAAGGGAGATGCATTGGCATGGTTTAGGCTGCGATGATATTGGATCATGGAACTACAATCGATTGAAGTTGGAATTTCATGAGAAGTTCTATCCTATGCATCAGGTTCATCGTGATCGTACTTATATATATAATTTTTTGCCTCGCGAAGGAGAAAGTATCACTCAAGGTTGGGGGAGGCTTAAGTGAATGTTATATTCATGCCCCAATCATGAGCTCTCAAGAGAAATGATCATTCAAAAATTTTATGCTCGACTTTCTCTCAATAATTGCCCCATGCTCGATACTTCTTGTACTGGTTCTTTTATGATGAAGACTATTGAATTCAACTGAGATTTATTGGAAAGGATTAAACGCAACTCTGAAGATTGGGACCTCGATGAAGGTAAGGAGTCAGGTATAACCCCTAAGTTTGATTGTGTGAAATGTTTTATGGATACCGATGTTTTCCGTGAATTTATCACTAAATATGGACTTGACTCTGAGATAGTAGCTTCTTTCTGCGAATCATTTGCTACTCATGTTGATCTCCCCAAGGAGAAGTGGTTTAAATACCATCCTACCATTGAAGTAAAAGTAGTTGAACCTGTTAAAGTTGAAGAAAAGACTATCACTTATAATGTTGATCCTATTGTTCCTACTGCTTATATTGAGAAACCGCCTTTTCCTGTTACGACAAAGGATCATGCTAAAGCTTCAACTGTGGTTCGTAAGAGTAATACTAGAACATCTACACCCTCTGAGAAAATTAAAGTTGAACCTAGTGTTGCTATGGTCAAAGATATCTTGGTCAAAAATTTAGATGGACATGTTATTTATCTCCAAGAGGAAGCTGCTAGAATCACCAAACCCGATACTAGAAATAAACATAGACCTGTTGTAGGCATGCCTGTTATTTCTATTAAAATAGGAGATCATTGTTATCATGGTTTATGTGACATAGGTGCTAATGCGAGTGTAATACCCATTTCCTTATATGATGAATTATGCACGATATTGCACCTGCTGAGCTAGAAGGTATTGATGTCACTATTAAGCTTGCTAATAGAGACACTATTTGACCAATTGGGATTGTTAGAGATGTTGAAGTCTTGTGTGGGAAAGTTAAATACCCTGCTGATTTTCTTGTTCTTGGTTCCCCACAAGATGATTTCCCCCCATTATATTTGGTAGACCCTTCTTGAATACTGTTAATGCTAAGATAGACTGCGTAAAAGATATTGTTACTGTTGGATTAGGTGATATGTCTCATGATTTTAACTTTGCTAAATTTCGTAGATAACCCCATGATAAAGAATTGCCTAGTAAGGATGAATTTATTGGTCTTACTTCTATTGCTGTGCCTCCTAACGATCCTTTAGAACAATATCTGCTAGACCATGAAAATGATATGTATATGAATGAGAGAAGGAATAGATGAAATATTCTTTAAACAGGGACCCTTATTGAAAAACAGCTTGCCTGTTGAAATCCTAGGGGATCCTCCTCCACCCAAGGGTGATCCCGTGTTTGAACTCAAACCATTACCTGATACTCTTAAGTATGTTTATCTCTATGAAAAGAAGATATATCCTGTTATTATTTGTGCTCACCTTTCAGATCAGGAAGAAGAGAAACTATTGAAAACTCTGAAGAAGCACCGTGCTGCTATCGGATATACTCTGGATGATCTTAAGGGCATCAGTCCCACTCTATGCCAACACAAGATAAAGTTGGAAGAGGATGCGAAACCGGTTATCGATCATCAACGATGATTAATTCCTAAGATGAAAGAAGTGGTAAGGAAGGAGATACTAAAGCTTCTAGAGGCATGTATAATTTATCCAGTTGCTGATAGCCAGTGGGTAAGCCCTGTCCATTGTGTCCCTAAGAAGGGACATATGACTGTAATTCCTAATGATAAAGATGAATTGATCCCGCAAAGAATTGTTACAAGTTATAGGATGGTAATTGATTTCCACAAATTAAATAAATCCACTAAGAAAGATCATTACCCTTTGCCTCTTATTAATCAAATGCTAGAAATGTTATCCAAACACACCCATTTTTGCTTTCTAGATGGTTATTCTAGTTTCTCTCAAATACATGTGTCAAAAGGGGATCAAGAAAAGACCAATTTTACTTGTTCCTTCGGTACCTTTACTTATAGACGTATGCCTTTTGGTTTATGCAATGCACCTACTACCTTTCAAAGATGCATGATGGCTATATTCTCTGATTTTTGTGAAAAGATTATTGAGATTTTCATGGATGATTTTTTCGTTTACGGAACTTCTTTTGATGATTGCTTGAGCAACCTTGATCGAGTTTTGCAGAGATGTGAAGAAACTAATCTTGTCTTGAATTGGGAAAAGTGCCACTTTATGGTTAATGAAGGCATTATCTTGAGACGTAAAATTTCTGAAAGACGTATTGAAGTTGACAAAGCTAAAGTTGATGCTATTGAAAAGATGCCGTGTTCCAAGGACATCAAAGGTATAAGAAGTTTCCTTGGTCATGCCGGGTTTTATAGGAGGTTCATTAAGGACTTCTCCCAAATCTCTAGGCCTCTGACTAATCTCTTACAAAAAGATATTCCTTTTGTCTTTGATGATGATTGTGTAGAAGCATTTGAAATACTTAAGAAAGCATTGATATCTGCACCTATTGTCCAGCATCCGAACTGGAATTTACCCTTTGAGATTATGTGCGATGCTAGTGATTATGCTGTAGGAGCTGTTCTAGGACAAAGAGTTGATGAGAAATTGAATGTTATCCAATATGCTAGTGAAACTCTAGACAGTGCCCAGAGAAATTATGCTACTACTGAGAAGGAGTTTTTAGCAGTTGTATTTGCATGCGATAAGTTTAGACCTTATATTGTTGATTCTAAAGTAACTATTCACACTGATCATGCTGCTATCAAATACCTTATGGAAAAGAAAGATGCTAAACCTACACTTATTAGATGGGTTCTCTTGCTCCAAGAATTTGATTTGCATATTACTGATAGAAAGGGAGCTGAGAACCCCGTTGCAGACAACTTGTCTAGGCTGGAGAATATTCTTGATGACCCACTACCTATTGATGATAGCTTTCCGGATGAACAATTAGCTGTCATAAATGCTTCTCATACTGCTCCATGGTATGCTGATTATGCTAATTACATTGTTGCTAAGTTTATACCACCTAGTTTCAATACCAACAAAAGAAAAAAGTTCTTCTATGATTTAAGACATTACTTCTGGGATGACCCACACCTTTATAAAGAAGGAGTAGATGGTATTATTAGACGTTGTGTACCTGAGCATGAACAAGAACATATCCTACGCAAGTGCCACTCCGAAGCTTATGTAGGACACCATGCTGGAGATAGAACTGCACATAAGGTATTGCAATCTGGTTTTTATTGGCCTACTCTCTTCATGGATGCTCGTAAGTTTGTCTTATCTTGTGATGAATGCCATAGAATTGGTAATATTAGTAGACGTCAAGAAATGCCTATGAATTATTCACTTGTTATTGAACCATTTGATGTCTGGGGCTTTGGTTATATGAGACCGTTTCCTTCCTCTAATGGGTATACACATATTTTAGTTGCTGTTGATTACGTTACTAAGTGGGTAGAAGCTATTCTAACTAGTAGTGCTGATCACAACACTTCTATTAAGATGCTTAAAGAAGTTATTTTTTCTGAGGTTTGGAGTCCCTAGATACTTAATGACTGATGGTGGTTCACACTTTATTCATGGTGCTTTCCGTAAAATGCTTGCTAAGTATGATGTTAACCACATAATTGCATCCCCTTACCACCCACTGTCTGGTGGTGAAGTAGAACTAAGTAACAGAGAGCTGAAATTAATTTTGCAAAAGACTGTTAATAGGTCTAGAAAGAATTGGTCCAAGAAACTTGATGATGCATTATGGGCCTATAGAACTGCATACAAAAATCCTATGGGTATGTCTCCATATAAAATGGTTTATGGAAAAGCATGTCATTTACCTCTTGAAGGCATATTGGGCTATTAAAGAGCTCAATTATGATTTCAAACTTGCGAGTGAGAAGAGGTTATTTGATAGCTCGCTTGATGAATGGAGAACCCAAGCTTATGAGAATGCCAAGCTGTTTAAAGAAAAAGGTTAAAAGATTGCATGACAAAAGGATACAAAAGCGTGAGTTTAACGTATGTGATTATGTCTTGCTATAGAACTCTCGTTTAAGATTTTTTGCACGAAAACTTCTCTCTAAATGGGAAGGTCCTTACGTTATCGAGGAGGTCTATAGTTCCGGTGCCATAAAAATCAACAACTTCGAAGGCACAAACCCGAAGGTGGTGAATGGTCAAAGAATCAAACATTATATCTTAGGTAACCCTATAAATGTTGAAACCAATGTTATTGATACCGTAACCCTAGAGGAATACATAAGGGACACTTTCCAGAACATTTCAGACTCCGAAAAGGAAGAGGTATGTGGTACAGTAAGTAAAGCGACTCCATAACAATTCTAATGGCATTTTTTCACCGTTTTGGAATATTTAGAAAAATAGAAAAATAAGAGGCAATCCGGAAAGGACATGAGGCATCCACGAGGGTGGAGGGCGCGCCCTACCCCCTGGGCGCGCCCCCTGCCTCGTGGGCACCTCATGTGCCTCTTGGACTCCGATTTCTTGCATGTTACTTCTTTTAGTCGGTAAAAAATCACTATATATTCTCCCGAAGGTTTTGACCACTGTATCACGCAAAAATCCTCTGTTTTTGTTTCGAGCTGTTTCTGCTGCAGATTGGAGCAATATGTCATCCCAGGATTTGGAGGGAGAAAGCTATGCGGCTGATCTCCTTGCTGACCCTAAGGTCTACGGGGACTAGGAGCATTATGGTTGGACCACGGAGGAAGAAGAAGACCATGATTCCAAGGGAAAGGATTGGACTAGCTCGGGTGAAGATGAAGTCCCATTACCTCAACCTAGGGACATGCATGTGGAGTTCAAAAAGTCAAGCCTCCCCGACAGAGTAAAGAAACCTAAGATTGAGTTTATCCCTTTTCGCCTCTTGCAGGAAAACAAGCAGGAACTATGCAAGAAGATATTAAACCTTGAGTAGGAGATCAATGGCCTAAGGGAGCAAAATTCTATCCTTAAGCGCAAGTTAAGGAACAAGCCTACTCCATCATCACCTCAGAAGAGAGAGACATAATCATATGGGTATGGGCACTCCCCTTGGCAACTTCCAAGCTTGGGGGAGGTGCACCGGTATCGTATCACCATCACACTCCTATCTTTACTGTTTTTCTTAGTTTGATCCTTTTGGTAATATCTTGATCTAGTAGAATAAAGTTAGCTTGATCTAGTTGCGAGCTTTTGCTTTACGATCTTTACCTTTGTAATGGAGTCCGTGAGCTATATAATAAAGATTAGTGTTCAGTCAAGGGCTTGATTTCCTCGCTATGGTCATGAGAGAATAAAATAAAATATAAAAAGTATCAACGAGATCATATAGATCTTATGGAAGGTAATGACTTCACATAGAAAGAGTATGATGAATAAAAGTTGTTGAGAGTTGACAAACATAGTTTTGGTCATCGTTGCAATTAATAGGAAGTAATAAAGAAAGAGAGGTTTCACATACAAATATACTATCTTGGACATCTTTTATGATTGTGAGCACTCATTAAAATATGACATGCTAAAGAATTGATGTTGGACAAGGAAGACAACATAATGGGTTATGTTTTCTTATATCCGAAATAAAGTATATTGTCATGGATCATCCAACATGTTGAGCTTGCCTTTCCCCCAAATGCTAGCCAAAACTCCTTGCACCAAGTAGAGATACTACTTGTGCTTCCATACATCCTTAAACCCAGTTTTCCCATGAGAGTCCACCTTACCTACCTATGGATTGAGTAAGATCCTTCAAGTAAGTTGTCATTGTTGCAAACTCTCTAAAATATGTATGATTTATTAGTGTGGAGAAAATAAGCTTTATACGATCTTGTGATATGGAAGTAATAAAAGCGACGGACTGCATAATAAAGGTCCCTATCACAAGTGGCAATATAAAGTGACGTTCTTGTGCGCTAAGATTTTGTACATCCAACCATAAAAGCACATGACAACCTCTGCTTCCCTCTGCGAAGGGCCTATATATTATTCTTGCCTAATAAGAGTCAAGGCGATTTCCACCTTTCCTTTTTAAATTTTATCCTTTGGCAAGCACATTGTGTTGGAAAGACCCTGACATATATACCCAATTGGATGTAAGCTATCATGGTCCATTTCTGTTGACATTACCCAAGAGGTAAAAGGTTGGGAGGCAATACCATAAGCCCCTATCTTTCTTTGTGTCCGATTAAAACTCCATACCCATAAGTATTGTGTGAGTGTGAGCAATTGTGAAAGACTAGATGATAGTTGAGTATGTGGACTTGCTGAAAAGCTCTTATAATTGACTCTTTCCGATGTTATGATAAATTGCAATTGCTTCAATGACTGAGATCGTAGTTTGTTGGTTTTCAATGAAGTTTGTGACATTGTGAATGAATTGTTACCTTAGCATAAGAGTCATATGACAATATATATATATATATATATATATATATATAT
>LR738712.1:468803598-469100720 GCA_902687465.1 Secale cereale | reverse complement strand
CGCTCTGGTGAGCTCCCCCTCCGCCCCTCGCCCCCATATTTTTTGTTTTTTTCTGTTAAATTAGTTAGTTAGTTTATTAGGTAGAAAAAACTTGGAAAGAAAAGAAGAAATGAAAGAACTTAGAATAAAAAGAAGAAAAGATAAAACCTAGAAGAAAAAACTTAGAAGAAAAATAAGAAAACAAAAAACCTACAAGAAAAAACTTAGAAGAAAAAGAAGAAAAGAAAAAACCTAGAAGAAAATAAGGAAAAAGGAAAAGAAGAGAAAATAATAATAAGAAGAAGAATAGGGAAAAAAGGAAGAAAAGGAAGTAGAGGAAGAAGAAGAAAAGGAAAAAGAGGGAAAAAAGAAGAAGAGGGGAAGAAGAATAAAACAACCCCCCGACACCACGACACCCTGATACACTGACACTCCGACCCCGACCGTGACACGGCACCCCGACACTCGAGAGCCGGATGCAACTTCTCGAGCTTGCATTGTATTCCCTCAAAGTGGAAAGGGTGATGGAGCACAATAGCGTAAGTATTTCCCTCAGTTTTTAAGAACCAAGGTATCAATCCAATAGGAGACCACGCGTGATTCCCTCGCACCTGCACAAACAAATAAGAACTTCGCAGCCAACGCGATAAGGGGTTGTCAATCCCTTTACGGTCACTTACGAAAGTGAGGTATGATAGATAGGATAGTTTGATATTTTTGGTATTTTTGGATATAAGAAGAGAAAGTAAAAACAACAAAGTAAAGTAGATTGTAGATTGATAAGTTGAGAATAGACCCGGGGGCCATAGGTTTCACTAGTGGCTTCTCTCATGATAGTAGAATTCTATGGTGGGTGAACGAATTACTGTCGAGCAATTGATAGAAAAGCGAATAATTATGAGAATATCTAGGCATGATCATTATATATAGGCATCACGTCCGTGACAAGTAGACGAAACGATTCTACATCTACTACTATTACTCCACACATCGACCGCTAACCAGCATGCATCTAGAGTATTAAGTTCATAAGAACAGAGTAATGCTTTAAGCAAGATGACATGATGTAGAGGGATAAACTCAAGCAATATGATATAAACCCCATCTTTTTATCCTCGATGGCAACAATACAATACGTGCATTGCTGCCCCTGCTGTCACTGGGAAAGGAAACCGCAAGATTCAACCCAAAGCCAAGCACTTCTCCCATTGCAAGAACTATAGATCTAGTATTCCAAACCAAACCGATAATTCGAAGAGACTTGCAAGGATATTATAATCATACATAAAAGAATTCAGAAAAGAACCAAATATTTCTCATAGATAATCTTGATCATAAACCCACATTTCATTGGATCTCGACAAACACATTGCAAAAAGATTACATCAAATAGACCTCCTCGAAGACCGAGGAGAACTTGGTATTGAGATCCAAAAAGAGAGAAGAAGCCATCTAGGTACTAACTATGGACCCGAAGGTCTCTGGTAAACTACTCACAACTCATGGTGAGGCGATGCTATTGATGTAGAAGCACTCCGTGGAATATTCCCCCTCCGGTGGAGCTCCGGAACAGGCCCCAAGATGGGATCTCACGGGAACAGAAGCTTGCGGTGGTGGAATTAGGGTTTTCTCTGTTGCTTGGATGTTTTCAGGGTACATGGGTATATATAGGAGGAAGGAGGGCATCGGGGGAGCAACGTGGGGCCCACGAGGTAGGGGGCGCGCCCAGGGGGAGGGGGCGCGCTCCCCACCTTCGTGGACGCCACGTGTGCCCTCTGTCGTGGTTCTCAAGTCTCCCGTGAAGATATCGCTCCAAAAATATCTCTCCCGAATGTTTCATTCATTCCGTTTGGACTCCGTTTGATATTCCTTTTCTACAAAACCCTGAAATAGGCAAAAAACTGCAATATGGACTTGGCCTTTGGGTTAATAGGTTAGTCCCAAAGATAATATAAAAGTGTATAATAAAGCCCATTAAACATCCCAAACATCATATATAATAGCATGTAACAATAAAAAATTATAGATATGTTGGAGACATATCAAGCATCCCCAAGCTTAATTCCTGCTCGTCCTCGAGTAGGTAAATGATAAAAATAGATTTTTTGATGTGGAATGCTAACCAACATAATTTTCAATGTAATTCTCTTTATTGTGGCATGAATGTTCAGATCCTCAAGATTCAAGACAAAAGTCTATATTGACATAAGAAATAATAATACTTCAAGCATACTAACAAAGCAATCATGTCTTCTCAAAATAACATGGCTAAAGAAAGTTATCCCTACAAAATCATATAGTTTGGCTATGCTCCCTGTTCATCACACAAAATATTCATATCATGCACAAGCCCGGTTTTAGCCAAGCAATTGTTTTCATACTCAATTTTTTCAAACCTTTCAACTTTCAAGCAATACATGAGCGTGAGCCATGGACATAGCACTATGGGTGGAATTAAGTGGTGGTTGTGGAGAAGACAAAAAGGAGGAAGATAGTCTCACATCGACTAGGCATATCAACGGGCTCTGGAGATGCCCATCAATAGATATCAATGCGAGTGAGTAGGGATTGCCATGCAACGGATGCACTAGAGCTATAAATGTATGACAGCTCAACAAAAGAAACTAAGTGGGTGTGCATCCAACTTGCTTGCTCATGAAGACCTAGGGCATTTGAGGAAGCCCATCGTTGGAATATACAAGCCAAGTTCTATAATGAAAATTCCCACTAGTATATGAAAGTGACTAAACAAGAGACTCTCTATCATGAAGAACATGGTGCGACTTTGAAGCACAAGTGTGGAAAAAAGATATTAGCATGGTCCCTTCTCTCTTTTCTCTCATTTTTTTGGAGGGGCTTTCTCTTTTTTTATTTAGCCCCTCTCTATATTTTTCTTGGGCCATCTCCTTTTTTATTTGGCCTTTCCTCACATGGGGCAATGCTCTAATAATGATGATCATCACACTTTTATTGATTTACAACTCGATATTACAACTCGATACTAGAACAAAGTATGACTCTATACAAATGCCTCCGACGGTGTATCGGGATGTGCAATGAATCAAGAGTGACATGTATGAAAAATTATGCATGGTGGCTTTGCCACAAATACGATGTCAACTACATGATCATGCATGGCAATATGACAATATGAAGCGTGTCATATGAACGGAACGGTGGAATGTTGCTTGGCAATATATCTCGGAATGGCTATGGAAATGCCATGACAGGTAGGTATGGTGGCTGTTTTGAGGAAGGTATATGGTGGGTGTATGGTACCGGCGAAAGTTTGCGCGGCACAAGAGAGGCTAGCAATGGTGGAAGGATGAGAGTGCGTATAATCCATGGACTCAACATTAGTCATAAAGAACTCATATACTTATTGAAAAAATTTACGAGTCATCAAAACAAAGCAATCAACACATGCTCCTAGGGGGGAGGTTGGTAGGAGTTAACCATCGCGCGCCCCCGACCTCCACACAAAGGATGACACTCTACAAATACCTCATGCTCTAACTTCGTCACATAGCGGTTCACCATACGTGCATGCTAAGGTTATCACAAACTTTAACACAAGTATTTCTCAATTTCATAATAACTCCACTAGCATGACTCTAATATCACCATCCCCATATCTCAAAACAATCATCAAGTATCAAACTTCTCATCATATTCAATGCACTTTGTATGAAAGTTTTTACTACATTCATCTTGGATGCCTATCATATTAGGACTAGTTTTATAACCAAAGCACATTACCATGCAGTTCTAAAAGACTCTCAAAAGGATATAAGTTAAGCATGAGAGATCAACAATTTCTACAAAATAAAATCACCACCGTGCTCTAAAAGATATAAGTGAAGCACTAGAGCAAAACTATTTAGCTCAAAAGATATAATTGAAGCACATAGAGTATTCTAACAAATTCTAGGCCATATTTATCTCTCTCAAAAAGGTGTGTCCAACAAGGATGATTGTGGCAAACTAACAAGCAAAGACTCAAATCATACACGACGCTCCAAGTAAAACACATATCATGTGGTGAATAAAAATATAGTCTCGAGTATAGTTACCGGTAGATGAAGACGAAAGAGGGGATGCCTTCCCGGGGCATCCCCAAGCTTAGGGTTTTGGTTGTCCTAGAATTTTACCTTGGGGTGAATTGGGCATCCCCAAGCTTAGGCTCTTGCCACTCTTTGTTCCATAGTTCATCAAAGCCATACTCAATACTTGAAAACTTCACAACACAAAACTTAGCCAAAAATCTCGCGAGGTCCGTTAGTATAAGAAAACAAACCACCACTCAAAGGTACATTAATGAACTCATTATTTGTTTCTATTGGTGTTAAACCTACGGTATTCCAACTTCTCTATGATTCATATCCTCCAATACTACTCATAGATTCATCAAAATAAGCAAACAACACACGAAAAAACAGAATCTGTCAAAAACAGAACAATGTGTAGTAATATGTAACTTTCGCATACTTTGTAACTCCAATTTTTTTGAAATAAATTGGCAAACGTGACAAATTTGTCTCATCTGCAAAAGGAATCAACTAAATATCACTCTCCAGTAAAATCTGGTGACTTTTCTAGTGAGCGCTAACGTTTCTGTTTTTTACAGCAAGATCATATAAACTTCACACAAGTTTTCCCAAAGGTTCTACTTGGCACAAACACTAATTAAAACACAAAACCACATCTAAACAGAAGCTAAATGCAATATTTATTCCTAAACAGAAGCAAAAACAAAGAAAATTAAATTTGGTTGCCTGCCAACAAGCGCTATCGTTTAACGCCCCTATCTAGGCATGATACAAGGATAGATCTAGGTATTGCCATCTTTGGAAGGCAATTCTTTAATTAAGAACTTATAATTCTTAGGAACCTCTTTATTCCTATTGATAATCAAACTTTTGGGAAAGAAATCATTAAATTTATTCATATCAAAAGGTTCTCTTGCGAAAGTGAGAAAATTAGGATGAACACTTATAGATTTAAGATCTGTGATTCCCTTACTAGATGATTCATCCTTATTTTTAGGAACATACATAAGATTAGCCAATTTAGTGGTATAAGGATTTGAAGTAGTTTTCATAGCAGAAAGAGCAGACCCTACATTAGTAATAATTTCCTCAAGTTTATCTATTCTAGTGGAATCTTGATCTATTTTCTCTTTAACTATGGGTTCCTTTTCCTTAAAATAATTCAGAATAACCCCTACCTTGGATCCATATTGGGTAATTTGGTTGTGGATCTTCCTATACAAATTCTCAACCAACTCTACAGTAGGAAATTTGTTTTCAATGATTTCCAGCCTTTGCATAACATGTTCCAGAGTTAAAACAATCCCATTAACCATAAGACATGGTGAGCCAAATAATTCAGTCATAGCATTATAAGAATCAAAAGTATGGCTACCCAAGAAATTCCCTCCGGTAAGGGTATCTAAAATATATCTATTCTATGGAGTTATGCCAACATAAAAATTGCGAAGAAGCACGGAAGTGGAAAGCTTCCTAGTAGATCTATTTTGAGCATTGCAAATTCTATACCAGGCATCTTTTAGATTTTCCTCCTCCCTTTGCTTAAAATTAAGAACCTCACTCTCAGGAGTATTGATAATGATAGGTGTGCTAGACATGGTGACAAGCAAGCAATCCAACACACAAGCAAACAAGAAGCAAGCAAAGGATAAACACACGGCAAAAAGAAGGGCAAATAAAACGGCAAGGGTGAAGTGGGGGAGAGGAAAACGAGAGGCAAAAAATGTAATGCGAAGGATAAGGGTTTGTGATAGGTACTTGGTATATGACTTTTGCGTAATCCTCCCCTAAAATGGCGCCAGAAATTCTTCTTGCTACTTCTCGAGCTTGCATTGTATTCCCTCGAAGAGGAAAGGGTGATGCAACACAGTATTGTAAGTATTTCCTTTAGTTTTTGAGAACCAAGGTATCAATCAAGTAGGAGACCACACGCGAGTCCCTCACACCTGCACAAACAAATAAGAACTTCACAGCCAACGCGATAAGGGGTTGTCAATCCCTTTACGGTCACTTACGAAAGTGAGGTATGATAGATAGGATAGTTTGATATTTTTGGTATTTTTGGATAGAAGAACAGAAAGTAAAAACAACAAAGTAAAGCATATTGTAGATTGATATGTTGAGAATAGACCCCGGGGGCCATAGGTTTCACTAGTGGCTTCTCTCATGATAGCAGAATTCTACGGAGGGTGAACGAATTACTGTCGAACAATTGAGAGAAAAGCGAATAATTATGAGAATATCTAGGCATGATCATTATATATAGGCATCACGTCCGTGACAAGTAGACCGAAATGATTCTGCATCTACTACTATTACTCCACACATCGACCGCTATCCAGCATGCATCTAGAGTATTAAGTTCATAAGAATAGAGTAATGCTTTAAGCAAGATGACATGATGTAGAGGGATAAACTCAAGCAATATGATATAAACCCCATCTTTTTATCCTCGATGGAAACAATACAATATGTGCCTTGCTTCCCGTGCTGTCACTCGGAAAGGACACCGCAAGATTGAACCCAAAGCCAAGCACTTCTCCCATTCCAAGAACAATAGATCTAGCAGGACAAACCAAACCAATAATTCAAACAGACTTGCAAGGATATTATAATCATGCATAAAAGAATTCAGAAAATAACCAAATATTTCTCATAGATAATCTTGATCATAAACCCACAATTCATCGGATCTCGACAAACACACCGCAAAAAGATTACATCGAATAGATCTCCTCGAAGACCTTGGAGAACTTGGTATTGAGATCCAAAACAAGAGAAGAAGCCATCTAGGTACTAACTATGGACCCGAAGGTCTGTGGTAAACTACTCACAACTCATGATGAGGCGATGGTGTTGATGTAGAAGCACTCCATGGAAGATCCCCCCTCCGGTGGAGCTCTAGAAGAGGCCCCAAGATGGGATCTCACGGGAACAGAAGGTTGCGGCGGTGGAATTAGGGTTTTCTCTGTTGCTTCGATGTTTTCAGGGTACATGGCTATATATAGGAGGAAGGAGTACGTCGGTGGAGCAACGTCGGGCCCACGAGGGTGGGGGCGCGCCCAGGGGGAGGGGGCGCGCCCTGGACCCTCGTGGGCACCCCGTATCTCCTCTGCCTTGGTGCTCAAGTCTGTCGTGAAGATATCGTTCCAAAAATAACTCTCCCAAAGGTTTCATTCCGTTTGGACTCCGTTTGATATTCCTTTTCTGGAAAACCCTGAAATAGGCAAAAAACAGCAATCTGGACTGGGCCTTTGGGTTAATAGGTTAGTCCCAAAAATAATATAAAAGTGTATAATAAAGCCCATTAAACACCCACATCATCATATATAATAGCATGGAACAATAAAAAATTATAGATACGTTGGAGACGTATTACCGGACCCCGACACGGCACCCCGACCCCGACACCCCGACGCCCTGACCACGACACGACACCTTGAGACCCCGACAACCCGAAACCCCGACACCCCGACACCCTTGCACCACGACACCCAGAGACGACAACCCCGACACCCGACCCCGACATGACACCCCGACACCACGACACCCAGACACGACACCCCCGACACCACTTCGGCCTCTAGTTGACCGAAAAGGTGCTCTTCGACCTTCCAGAGGCCGACGGGATCATATATTTGTGAATTATGAGTTAGGTCATATTGTTTTTGATTTTGTTATGAAAAACATGATATATAATTTTGTTGATCGGGTAGATTTAAATGTGTAGTTGTTTCCTCGCTGCGACGTGTGTTGTTCGACGACCCCCCCCGGTGCATTTGACGAGTTCTGCCCCTTCGTTCATGGGTGAGCACAAATGACATGTCCTCCTCCCCCCTTAATTATTTGCTCTGTTCTGGTGTTCGTGCCGATGAAACTTGCTGGCTATATATGTGTCTTGAATCATCAGTATGCATAACCAATATGTGTCTCCCGTTCGAAAGGGTTATAGTTATAAATATGCATGCATTTGCATATTTATAACCGTGATTCTTTCGAATTGTCCAACACTATCCATGGACAGCCCGAGTATGTGTAGATTAGGTTCATTTTCCCATATGCTTTGCTCCGGATTCGACGCATAAATTTCATCAGTGCCTCCCCTGTTGTTCTCCGGGTACACATCCTCTATGTTTATTGCAGAGATATGTACCAGGAGAACACCAGTGAGGTGCTGCCGAAATTTTGCGTCAGATCGGGAGCATAGCATGGGAAAATGGTCCCAATCTACACATACTCGGGTGGGATTAGGACCTATCTTTAACTATTAGAGTGTAGGTTGCATGGACGTAATAAAATTGACAAACTAGATTAATTGATGAATATATACATGGTGAATTATATATATTTGTTGTGTGCCCAGTAGCTCTGAAAGTCAAGATGAGTGATCGTGCGTGGATGTACACCCGTCACACTGGTCAGAACAAATGGAGCACTGGATGGTTCACAAAAACCAAGGGGTTTGTGAAAGCCGCATTTGCAAATGGCCAGAGGAAAACCTGGTGCCCCTGTATCCGGTGCAACAATTTTGAAAAGAGGACAAAGGCTGAAATGGGCAAACACCTGCAGAAGAGTGGTTTTATGCCCGATTATACAGTGTGGACATTTCATGGTGAGTCTGCCCAACGTGACAAAGCTGAGGTGGTTCGTCGTCGCACGGACGAGCATGGTACCGGGATGGAAAACGTGGTGCAAGACTTTGACAATGCTCGGGATTCGGACGAGGAGATGGAGGAATCTGCAAAGGCCTTCAATGAAATGTTGGAGTCTTCAAAATGTCCGCTCCACGAGCACACTGAGTTGTGTCAGTTGGATGCCATCTCAAAAGTAATGGCTCTGAAGGCACAGTTCAACTTGGACAGAGAATGGTACGACTCAATGATGACAGTATTTGGACGCTTTCTACCCAAAGGCCATGTAATGCCTACAAACCTATACCAGTCGGACAAAATCTTCCGTGCACTGAAGATGCCCTATGAGAAGATACATGCCTGTGAGAAAGGATGTGCCTTATTTAGGCTTGACTATGCGGACTTGAACTATTGTCCCATTTGCAAGTCTTCCAGGTATGTTGTGGTAGACAACGGTATGGGTGAGAAGACGCAGAACAAAATCCCCGTTAATGTTCTTTGGTATATGCCAATCATACCAAGACTTCAACGTGTTTTCATGGTCGAAGAGACGGCCAGACAGATGACATGGCCCAAAATGGGCAAAAGAACCAAACTAGATGCAGATGGGAATTTGATGATGGTACACACATCGAATGGTGTTGCGTGGAAGAAGTTTGATGAATTACATGGGGATAAAGCGTCAGATCCAAGACATCCTCGAATCTGCATTAGCACAGATGGGTTCAATGTGTTTGGCATGACGACAACCCAATACAGTTGTTGGCCTGTATTTGTCATTCCACTGAACCCTCCCGGACAAATTAGAACATTTTTCTGACGTTGATAATTCCAGGGCCCAACTATTCGGGGAAGAATATGAATGTGTATATGCAGCCGCTTAAGGACGAATTGCAAGAAGCTTGGGATAATGGGTTCAAGACATATGACGCCTATAGCAAAAAGAAGTTCATAATGCGTGTCTAGTACATGTACTCGACGCAAGACTTGCCGGCGTATGTGTGATACGTCTCCAACGTATCTATAATTTTTGATTGTTCCATGCTATTATATATGATGTTTTGGATGTTTAATGGGCATTATTATACACCTTTATATTATTTTTGGGACTAACCTATTAACCCAAAGGCCCAGTCCAGATTGTAGTTTTTGCCTATTTCAGGCTTTTGTAGAAAAGGAATATCAAACGGAGTCCAAACAGAATGAAACCTTCGGGAGAGATATTTTTGGAGCGATATCTTCACGGGAGACTTGAGAACCACGATAGAGGGCACACGTGGCGTCCACGAAGGTGGGGAGCGCGCCCCCTCCCCCTGGGCGCGCCCCCTGCCTCATGGGCCCCATGTTGCTCCCCCGATGCCCTCCTTCCTCCTATATATACCCATGTACCCTGAAAACATCGAAGCAACAGAGAAAACTCTAATTCCACGGCCGCAACCTTCTGTTCCCGTGAGATCCCATCTTGGGGCCTGTTCCGAAGCTCCGTCGGAGGGGGGGGGGGATCTTCCACGGAATGCTTCTACATGAACACCATCGCCTCACCATGAGTTGTGAGTAGTTTACCACAGACCTTCCAGTCCATAGTTAGTACTTAGATGGCTTCTTCTCTCTCTTTGGATCTCAATACCTAGTTCTCCTCTGTCTTCGAGGAGATCTATTTGATGTAATCTTTTTGCGTGTGTTTGTCGAGATCCGATGAATTGTGGGTTTATGATCAAGATTATCTATGAGAAATATTTGGTTCTTTTCCGAATTCTTGTATCTATGATTATAATATCCTTGCAAGTCTCTTCGAATTATTTGTTTGGTTTGGCCTGCTAGATATATAGTTCTTGCAATGGGAGAAGTGCTTGGCTTTGGGCTCAATCTTGTGCTGTCCTTTCCCAGTGACAGCAGGGGCAGCAAGGCATGTATAGTATTGTTGCCATCGAGGATAAAAAGATGGGGTTTATATCACATTGCTTGAGTTTATCCCTCTACATCATGTCATCTTGCTTAAGGCGTTACTATGTTCTTTTGAACTTAATACTCTAGATGCATGCTGGATAGTGGTCGATGTGTGGAGTAATAGTAGTAGATGCAGAGTCGTTTTGGTCTACTTGTCACGGACGTGATGCCTATATATAATGATCATGCCTAGATATTCTCATAATTATTCGCTTTTCTATCAATTGCTCGACAGTAATTCATTCACCCGCCGTAGAAATTTGCTATCATGAGAGAAGCCACTAGTGAAACTTATGGCCCCCGGGTCTATTCTCAACATATCAATCTACAATCTACTTTACTTTGATATTTTTATTTTCTGTTCTTATATCCCAAAATACCAAAAATATCAAACTATCATATCTAGCAGATCTCACTTTCGTAAGTGACCATAAAGGGATTGACAACCCCTTATCGCGTTGGCTGCGAAGTTCTTATTTGTTTGTGCAGGTGCGAGGGACTCGCACGTGGTCTCCTACTGGATTGATACCTTGGTTCTCAAAAACTGAGGGAAATACTTACGCTACTGTGCTGCATCACCCTTTCCTCTTCGCGGGAATACAACGCAAGCTCGAGAAGTAGCAAGAATAATTTCTGGCGCCATTGCTGGGGATGCTTACGCAAAAGTCATATACCAAGTGCCTATCACAAACCCTTATCCTTCGCATTACATTTTTTGCCTCTCGTTTTCCTCTCCCCACTTCACCCTTGCCGTTTTATTTGCCCTTCTTCTTCCATGTGTTTACCGTTCGCTTGCCTCTTGTTTGCTTGTGTTGCTATGTGCCCTCTTTTAGCTTGCATCTTCGCTTGCTAAATTATGGAACCTCATCCGCTTGCTAATCTCTTTAAGAGATCCAATTATGATGAACCAATTGCTAGTGAGCTGCATGCACTAGATTATCTTTATGAGGTTTTGCTTGAAATTCATGAATCTTAAAATTGTGAGGAATTGTTGAAAGAAAAAGTGATTCATGATAGCTCCTTAAATAAAAAGCATGATTGCAATGATGCTACTATAAATTCTATTGATGTCAATTGTGTTAAGGATATGCAAAGCCCAAAGCTTTGGGATGCTTGTTTTGCTATGACTAATACTTGTTGCAATGATCATGAATGGGGTGATAATTCTTACAATCTTGAAAACTTATTTAAGCCCCATGATACATATGAGATTGATAATAATGTTTGCAATAATGTTGAAAGTGGGTTTGGAAGAGTGTCAACTTTAGATCCCACATATTTGTAGAACGTTCAATCTTATGATTTTTTTGATGAAAGTGGGTTTGGAGAGGTCATGACTTTAGTTTATGATAATCCCACTATTATGGAAGAGTGTCAACTTTGTATGCATGTGGATCGTGTTGAAAATATGTTTTGTGATAGCTATATTGTTGAATTTTCTTATGATCCTTCATGCAATTATTATGAGAGAGGAAAATATGGTCGTAGAAATTTTCATGTTACAAAATTACCTCTCGTTATGTTGAGATTGCTGTTGTTTCTTTCCCCTTCCTTGCATAAGCTAGATCTTGCTTGTCTTGCTAATTTGTTTTCTTATAAAATGCCTATGCATAGGAAGTATGTTAGACTTAGATGTGATTTTCACATGCTATATGATGCTCTCTTTGTGCTTCAGTTCTTATCTTTCATGTGAGCATGATTGAAATCTTAATGCCTAGCTAGGGGCGTTAAACGATAGCGCTTGTTGGGAGGCAATCCAATTTTTTTTTTTGCTTCTGTTTAGAAATAAATATTGCATCTAGCTTCTGTTTAGATGTGGTTTTGTGTTTTAATTAGTGTTTGTGCCAAGTAGAACCTTTGGGAAGACTTGTGTGAAGTTTATATGATCTTGCTGTAAAAAACAGAAATGTTAGCGCTCACGAGAATAGTCACCAGATTTTACTGGAGAGTGCAATTTAGTAGATTCTTTTTACAGATGATTAATACATAAATTCCTCACGTTTACCAATTTATTTCAATTTTTTTGAGTTACAGAAGTATGCAGAAGTTACAGATTACTGTAGACTGTTCTGGTTTTGACAGATTCTGTTTTTCGTGTGTTGTTTGCTTATTTTGATGAATATATGAGAAGTATTGGAGGATATGAATCATAGATAAGTTGGAATACGGTAGGTTTAACACCAATATAAACAAAGAATGAGTTCATTACAGTACCTTTGAGTGGTGGTTTGTTTTCTTATACTAACGGAGCTCACGAGATTTTTGGCTAAGTTTTGTGTTGTGAAGTTTTCAAGTTTTGAGTATTGCTTTGATGGACTATGGAACAAGGAGTGGCAAGAGCCTAAGCTTGGGGATGCCCAAGGCACCCCAAGGTAAAATTCAAGGACAACCAGAAGCCTAAGCTTGGGGATGCCCCGGGAAGGCATCCCCTCTTTCGTCTTCATCTATCGGTAACTATACTTGGGACTATATTTTTATTCACCACATGATATGTGATTTATTTGCAGCGTCATGTATGATTTGAGTCTTTGCTTGTTAGTTTGCCACAGTCACCCTTGCTGGACACACCTTTTAGAGAGAGATAAATATGGCCTAGAATTTGTTAGAATACTCTATGTGCTTCACTTATATCTTTTGAGCTAAATAGTTTTGCTCTAGTGCTTCACTCATATCTTTTAGAGCACGGTGGTGATTTTATTTTGTAAAAACTGCTGATCTCTCATGCTTCACTTATATCCTTTTGAGAGTCTTTTATAACAACATGGTAATGTGCTTTGGTTATAAAACTAGTCCTAATATGATAGGCATCCAAGATAAATGTAGTAAAAACTTTCATACAAAGTGCATTGAATAAGATTAGAAGTTTGATACTTGATGATTGTTTTGAGATATGGGGATAGTGATATTAGAGTCATGCTAGTGGAGTTATTATGAATTTGAGAAATACTTGTGTTACAGTTTGTGATTCTGGTAGCATGCACGTATGGTGAACCGCTATGTGATGAAGTTAGAGCATGAGGTATTTGTAGAGTGCCATCCTCTATGTGGAGGTCGCGGGCGCGCGATGGTTAACTCCTACCAACCTCCCCCCTAGGAGCATGCGTTGATTGCTTTGTTTTGATGACTTGTAAATTTTTGCAATAAGTGTATGAGTTCTTTATGACTAATGTTGAGTCCATGGATTATACACACTATCACCCTTCCACCATTGTTAGCCTCTCTTGTACCGCACAACTTTCGCTGGCACCATACACCCACTATATACCTTCCTCGAAACAGCCACCATATACCTTCCTCAAAACAGCCACCATATCTACCTATCATGGCATTTCCATAGCCATTCCGAGATATATTTCCATGCAACTTTCCACCGTTCCGTTCATATGACATGCTTCATATTGTCATATTGCCATGCATGATCATGTAGTTGACATCATATTTGTGGCAAAGCCACCATGCATAATTTTTCATACATGTCACTCTTGATTCAATGCACATCCCGGTACACCGCTGGATGCATTCATATAGAGTCATACATTGTTCTAGTATCGAGTTGTAATATCGAGTTGTAAATCAATATAAGTGTGATGATCATCATTATTAGAGCATTGTCCCAAAAAAAGAAGGAGAGGCCAAGAAAAAGAAAGGCCCAAAAAAAAGGGAAAAAGAAAAGAAAAGAAAAGGGACAATGTACTATATTTTTCCACACTTGTGCTTCAAAGTAGCACCATGTTCTTCATGATAGAGAGTCTCATGTTCAGTCACTTTCATATACTGGTGGGAATTTTCATTATAGAACTTGGCTTGTATATTCCAACGATGGGCTTCCTCAAATGCCCTAGGTCTTCGTGAGCAAGCAAGTTGGATGCACACCCACTTAGTTTCTTTTGTTGAGCTTTCATACATTTTTAGCTCTAGTGCATCCGTTGCATGGCAATCCCTATTCACTCACATTGATATATATTGATGGGCATCTCCATAGCCCATTGATATGCGTAGTTGATGTGAGACTATCTTCCTCTTTTTGTCTTGTCCACAACCACCACTCTATTCCACCTATAGTGCTATATCCATGGCTCACGCTCATGTATTGCGTGAAAGTTGAAAGGTTTGAAAGAATTTGAGTATGAAAACAATTGCTTGGCTGAAACCGGGGTTGTGCATGATATGAATATTTTGCGTGATGAAGAGGGAGCATACGCAGACTATATGATTTTGTAGGGATAACTTTCTTTGGCCATGTTATTTTGAGAAGACATGATTGCTTTGTTATTATGCTTAAAGTATTATTATTTCTTATGTCAATATAGACTTTTGTCTTGAATCTTTCGGTTCTGAAGATTCATGCCACAATAAAGAGAATTACATTGAAAATTATGTTGGTTGGCATTTCACATCAAAAATTCTGTTTTTATCATTTACCCACTCGAGAACGAGCATGAATTATGATTGGGGATGCTTGATACGTCTCCAACATATCTATAATTTTTGATTGTTCCATGATATTATATATGATGTTTTGGATGTTTAATGGGCTTTATTATACACTTTTATATTATTTTTGGGACTAACCTATTAACCCAAAGGCCCGGTCCAGATTGATGTTTTTTGCCTATTTCAGGGTTTTGCAGAAAAGGAATATCAAACGGAGTCCAAACGGAATGAAACCTTCGGGAGAGATATTTTTGGAAAGATATCTTCACGGGAGACTTGAGAACCACGGTAGAGGGCACACATGGCATCCACGAGGGTGGGGGGGCGGTGCGTCCCCTCCCCCTGGGCGCTCCCCCTGCCTCGTGGGCCCCATGTTGCTCCCCCGATGCCCTCCTTCCTCCTATATATACCCATGTACCCTAAAAACATCGAAACAACAGAGAAAACCCTAATTCCACCGTCGCAACCTTCTGTTCCAGTGAGATCCCATCTTGGGGCCTGTTCCGGAGCTCCGCCGGAGGGGGGATCTTCCACGGAGTGCTTATACATCAACAACATCGCCTCACCATGAGTTGTGAGTAGTTTACCACAGACCTTCGGGTCCATAGTTAGTACCTAGTTGGCTTATTCTCTCTCCTTGGATCTTAATACCAAGTTCTCCTCGGTCTTCGAGGATATCTATTTGATGTAATCTTTTTGCGGTGTGTTTGTCGAAATCCGATGAATTGTGGGTTTATGATCAAGATTATCTATGAGAAATATTTGGTTCTTTTCTGAATTCTTTTATGTATGATTATAATATCCTTTTAAGTCTCTTAGAATTATTGGTTTGGTTTGGCCTACTAGATCTATAGTTCTTGCAATGGGAGAAGTGCTTGGCTTTGGGTTCAATCTTGTGGTGTCCTTTCCCAGTGACAGCAGGGGCAGCAAGGCACGTATAGTATTGTTGCCATCGAGGATAAAAAGATGGGGTTTATATCATATTTCTTGAGTTTATCCCTCTACATCATGTCATCTTGCTTAAGGCGTTACTCTGTTCTTTTGAACTTAATACTCTAGATGCATGCTGGATAGCAATCGATGTGTGGAGTAATAGTAATAGATGCAGAATCGTTTCGGTCTACTTGTCACGGACGTAATTATTCGCTTTTCTATCAATTACTCGACAATAATTCGTTCACCCACCATAGAAAACTGCTATCATGAGAGAAGTAACTAGTGAAACCTATGGCCCCCGGGTCTATTCTCAACATATCAATCTACAATCTACTTTACTTTGCTGTTTTTTCTTTCTGTTCTTATATCCAAAAATACCAAAAATATCAAACTATCATATCTATCAGATCTCACTTTCGTAAGTGATTGTAAAGGGATTGACAACCCCTTATCGCGTCGGTTGCGAAGTGCTTATTTGTTTGTGCAGGTGCGAGGGACTCACGCGTGGTCTCCTAATGGATTGATACCTTGGTTCTCAAAAACTGAGGGAAATACTTACGCTACTATGCCGCATCACCCTTTCCTCTTCGAGGGAATACAACGCAAGCTCGAGAAGTAGAAATGCGCTATTTGTTGGCTGGTGTGTGCATGGAAGGTTCCCGTGCCCCACATGCAAGGGATCTCTTGAGTTTTGTTGGCTGCAGGCAGGGCGCAAGTATTCTTGCTTCGACTTCCATAGACAGTCTCTGCATCCTCGCCGTAAGTTCAGGAAAAACAAGAAGAACTTCATCAAAGGTAGAGTTGTCAAAAACTCTGCACCACCTGCGTTGACAGGCCAACAGACCCTGGATTAGTTAAACGTTCTCGAGCCAGATCCAGAGCGTCCAGGGTATTTCAAGGGGTAGAATAAGGAACACGCCTGGACTCACAAGACATGCTTGTGGGATCTGCCTTACTTCAAAGACCTCCTTTGCCGACACAACATCGACGTGATGCACACTAAAAAGAATATCGCCGAGGCCATTTTTGGTACATTGTTCGGTATAGAGGGGAAGTTAAAGGTTAATACTAAGGCTAGAGTCGATCAAGAGGAGCTATGTGATAGACCGTTACAAAACATGCAAGAACCGAAAGGAAAAAAGAACTGGACGAAGCCAAAGGCATGGTTCAATCTTGGAAGGTCAGCTATGAGAGAAATTATCTTGTGGGTGAAAATGCAGTTGATATTCCCAGATAGGTATGCAGAATCTAAAGAGGGGAGCGAGTCTTGAAAAATTGAAAATATTTGGTCTCAAGAGTCATGATTGGCACATATGGCTTGAGCGGGTAATGCTGGTGATGTCGCGTGGGTTTATCCCTGAGGATGAATGGCTAGTACTGGCATAGCTCAGCTATTTCTCCCGTGTTCTTTGTGCGAAAGAACTATCACCTGGCGTGCTAGAAGAAATGGAAGAGTTGGCGCCGGAGTTGATCTGCAAGTTAGAGAAGATCTTTCCACCGGGCTGTGACGCCCGAGACCGACGTCCCAGAAGGTTCCAGAAGATTCTCGAAGATTCCAGATGTTCCGGGTTGCCCGTGTGTTCTTTGTGCTTGTTTTATTTATTTTTTGCATTGCATCATGTCATCATGCCATCATGTCATATTTTATTTTGCATCTCAACCTTAATAATTCGTGTGGACCTTCGGTCCATTTAAATCGAGGGAAGATGACTTCTCTTTATAACATATAAAAGTCTCTCATTATTTTAGGGAGCTATATAATAATTATTCCATTGCTCCGGAATCACCATAACACACTTGCATAATTTCCCCATGTTTATTTCACTTCAAGTTTGACTTCTATACCTTGCCTATAATTCTTTCCGTTGTTTCGAGGCTCCTCCTTTTATCTAAACTCCTTTTATTGCAAGCTAAATGTTTTAGTTTGCACTTCCTTTTGTTGGAACTATTTTTGCGAGGTTGGAATTAATCCGTAAAGCCTTACAAAAATGTCCATCATTTTATTCTTTTCCTCGCCTCTTTTCTTTTTAATTTTGGCTCTCTCCTTCTTTGTTTTATTCTACTCAGTTAAGTAAAAGGAGCAGCCAGCAGCCAGCCCAGGCCTCTAGGCCTTCCACCATCTGCCTTCCTCTCCCAGGCCCAGCTGGCCCATACTGGCACCTAACCCTAGCCGCCAGCCACTCCCATCGCTCTCCCCTCGTCCCCCTGTCCGCCGCCGCACTTGTCTCCCTCGCTCCCAGGCCGACCCTTCCTCCCTCTCGCGAGCGCCCCTTTCCCTCGATCTTCCCCCGCGCCTCGTCCTCCCTCTCCCGTGGCCTCCCTCGCCATGGGAGCCGTCCGTAGCGCGCGCCCGCGCCCAAGCTCAACAGCAACCGCGGCCCCTCCTCGTCTCCGCGCCGAGCCCTCCTCGCCGTGGCGCCACTTCCATCGGCTCCCTCCGTCCTCACGCATCTCCTAGCCTCCAGGAGCCCGGCCGGCCACCGCGGCCCTCCTCCTCACAAGGCCTCCCTCCGGCCAGGTCCCTGCCTCGGCCGCCCCGACTCGCCGGCCCGAGCAGCTCTCTGCCTCGCCAAGGTCTCACCTCTGCGCTCGTCCTCCATGCTCCGCCGCAGTGTCGTGGCCTCCCATCTCCTCCGGCCATCCCTGCCTCCGCGTCGCCAGGTCGCCGCAGGCACAAGCGCTCCTCTCCCTTCGGTCCCGTTGGCCACAGCCAGCGCCCTGCGCCCCTAAGCCAGCGAGGCTGCCGCCCCGCTCAAGCACCAGGCCGGCCCGCGCCTCTCCTTCCGCCGGGGGACTACCGTCGCCGCACCACAGCCGCGGCCAGAAGCCGCGACCGGCTCCCGTGCTGGGCCAGAGGAGCTCCCCAGCGTACCGCATCACATCCCTTCGCCAGACTCCGCCCGTGCTGCCGTAGTTTTGTTGCTGTAGATTTTGTTTTTGTTTCGTGCATGCTGGTGTTGACCTTGACAGAGAACGGGAACGTCTACCGCCAAAGACCGCAACGACCCGAGTACAACTACGGGTTTTCGTCAAGTACGACTACCGGCGACCCGACCAAGTACCCCTACGGCGAGTACCACTACCGTCGACAAGTTCGGAGACCACAAGTACCACTACGAACGCCGACGCGACAAGTACCTCTTCGGAAACGGAAACGCCTACGTGAACGTCTACCGTCGCCCCGAGTACCACTACCGTCGCCGGAAACGAGGATTTCGCCAAGTACCACGACACGGCGACGTGAACCACTACTTCCTCTCCGATGAACGAGAACAACTACTTCCACTACACCCCGAGAACGACTTCTTCCTCTACGTCTCGAACCACCCCGAAACGCACGCTTCGAAGGTATAACCCCGTGGATGACCCGTGCATGCTTGCTTGTGTTGTATGAAATGTCTCTCGTGTGTGCTTCGTGCCCGTTTCACCTTTTGTCTTGTTCCTCGGTTGCCTCGTCACCGACTCGTGGGAACCCGGTGACGGATTCCACCCACTTTCATCTTGTTCGACTTGCTCACGTCGATTCTACCTTTTGCACCGGACTCTCAACGAGATACCGGAACCGATATGATGTGTTGCATCATTTTCGGATCGTTGCCGTGGCACCCTTTTCTTCCACCACGGTGGCAAACACTTCATGTCTTCCTCTTAAGTCAACCCTTTTAATAAAAATTGCATAAACTTGATCATCTCATCCGCATCATTTAACAACATTATAAATGTTAATTGTTGTTTGCTTATAATTATTAAACATGCTCATGGGGATTTTTCCGGACATGTTGTTGTTCTTCTCCGGCCTCATTTAAATTGCCTAGTTAGTATAGTTTCATTAAGCTTCACCTCTTGCCATGTTAAAAACAATTAATCTTGTTTTGTAAATAACGAGATTCAACTAAATAATTAAATGTGGTGTCTCGTCAATATGCAACTCGTTGCATATTGATCTCCACTTAACTTGTAGTATTTGTTTGTGCACTTTGACATGCCATGCATAATTAAACCGGACATGCATCATACTTGTTTGTGCATCTTATGCCATGTTTATGATATGTGTGTTTACCGTGTTGTTTCTTTCTTTCCGGTTGCTTCTCTTGTTAGCTTCGGTTTCGTTCCGGAGTTGTGAGGTTTCTCTCGACTGTTGCTCCGTCTTCTTCTGGAACCGTTCTTCTTCCTTGTGGAATCCCAGGCAAGATGACCGAACCCGGATACCATTACTATTTTTGCCTATTGCTAGTAGTCTCGATCTTTAGTATTGCCTCGATGCCCATGTTCTTCTTGTCAGCCTCCTACTTGTAACCATTGCCATGTTTAACCACCCTTCCTACGCAAACCATTGCTTGGCTAAGTACGCTTCGCTCAGCCCTTTTATAGCATTGTTAGTTGTAGGTGAAGATTGAAGATGCTTGCTTCATGTTGAAGTTTGGTTGGGTTATATCACATTATATAAATGCTTAAAAATGAAATCATCTATATACTGGCAAGGGTGGAAGGCTAAGCCTTTTGCTTGGTGATTTGTTCCACTCATGCCGTTAGGAACCGTATAAACCGGTGTTATGTTCCTTGATTATGCGTTCCTAACACGGTTGGGGTGTATGGGACCCCCTTGATAAACCGCTAAGTGCTAAGTCTTTTTCCAGCAAGTCCCAACATTGGTACTATTTGCCTAATAACTAATAAAAAACTTGCATGTGGACTAGCTATCCCTTTTATTCTTAATTCAACCCCCCGGGCCAGTGCTCCTCATGAGTGTTGGTCCGAAACGAGCGGACTGCGGGGCCACCTCAAGGAAACTTGAGGTCTGGTAAAAACCCGTAGGATGTCTCATCCGGTCGTGGCCTGAGACGAGATACGCGCGGCTACTATCAGGGTGTCGGCACGCCGGGAGGATTTGCTGGATTAGCCTTACCTTAGTTCGGTTTAACTCGAGCACGGGATTCCGAGAATACTCGGGTCTTCCCAACTGTGGAGTTGCGACTCCGCGGATCGTGGGCTTGTAATGGGTCAAGTTGGAACACCCCTGCAGGGTTTGAACTTTCGAAAGCCGTGCCCGCGGTTATGTGGCAGATGGGAGCTTGTTAATTCCGGTTGTAGATAACTTGACACAATGTTTCTAATACACTACCAGCGTGTGTACCGTGACTGTCAATTTCCGAATAGGGATTCGGGAGTTGAACACGGTGGGGTTATGTTTGACCGGCTTTAGTTAGGATCACTTCGTGATCATCTTTCGACCGATGCTCTTCTCTTCTCGCTCTCTTTTATGTAAGTTAGTGCTAGTTGCTGCTGCAGACTCTTGTTTGTTTTCCTTCACCTCATATTTCTTTCTTCAGCCTTATCCTCACCCAAGGCTTAAATAGTCGTGTTACCCGGGAACGGGATTGCTGAGTCCTCTGTGGCTCACAGTTACTTCACCACACCAGATGCAGGATCAGCCGAGCTCGATGCAGGAGTTGGATAAGTTCTTCACTAGGAGCTCGATGAAGAGTTTGACCGTTTGCTTGTGACGTTTCGATGTTCAGTAGTGGTTTCTACTAGGATTCGATCCTGACCTGTGGCTTTATGTTGTTTTGGTATCTTTCTTTTGGATCTTCACCCGTAGTCGGGTTGTGATGTTTTGAATGATGATTGCTTATGTAATGTATTGTGTGAAGTGGCGAGTGTAAGCCAACTATCTCCTTTTGCATTTTAATCCCTCTTTTACATGAGTTGTGCAAAGATACCAAACTTGAGATCATTCTAGGATGGGCTTATATCTTTAAGTCGTGCCTCGACACGTAGGAGATATAGTCCCATCCTGGGCATTACAAGTTGGTATTCAGAGCCTTCTCCGACCTAGAAGCCCCCACTGATTGATCGAATCGTTGACGGTTGAGTCTAGGCACACACTGAAAACTTTTTGAGTCCTATATTATATCGGAGAGTAGGATTTCTTTGCTTCTCATCCCCTTTCTCTCTGGTGAGGACTCCTGACGATTACTCTTTTCTCTTCTACTTTCAAAAATTGCACCAAATTTTTTTTTAGGATCCCGCGAGTATTCTGGGATTGTTTCGATGTTCTTGTGACAAGGATATTGTTCTCGATGCCTCCTGTTACCGAGGAGTTGAGCTTCGGGGTATCATTGACACAAGCATATCGCGGCAGTACTAAATACTTAAGACGGCCGACATCGAAAATCTCTCCTATACGGCCAGTGGCAAGATAACCCCGACATCACCCAGTACTAGGGAGGTAGTTCGAGAGTATTGCCATAGCTTGTTATAGTGGATGCTTTTCGAAGGTCCGAGGTAAACAGTTTCCGAGATAGACTGGTTATGTGTTGAAGGATGGATACACCTGGATGTAGGTTTAGAGTTGATTGCGCGGTGCTTCCCGTGTATCCCCAACACCTGATTGCATAACTGGAAACTTTCGGAAATCTATAGGTGGGTTCATCGAGTAGTTCTAGGCATTCTTCCAACGGATGCTCGATATGAAGTTTGGGGTTCTACATTGAGTGAAGTGGTTTTATGGACTTGTTTTGATCGGGAGTTGCATCTTAAAGGATCCTTGGCTATGCTGATCCGGGGATGACAAAACCCTTTTGTAACACGTTCCATGAGCTTTCAGCACGAAGATGTCGAACGAAGCTTCTATCTTGTATTTGTTCTATCTGATCCTTGTTCCTTTTTATTTACCTTGTGTTCTTCAACTGGCTTCTCGACTAGTTGATGTACCTGCGGAATTCATTCGTTCAATATCTATCCTTTGTTTTTTGTTTTGATTCTGGTATTCGAGTTGCTTCAATGTCAAATGTTGATTCCATACCTTTCCTAATCGGTATTCTCATATTTCTATGGGAATGCAGGTCCTTCTTGATCATCAAGATGGTCATATTAAATTCTTTTCAACCGGTGTCCATTTTGTTCATCCCAAATTGTCTTTGTTTTCCCCACCCTCCCTCCCTTTTTCTTTATGGAGCTGGAATTCTCAAATGAAATATCCATTTTATTCATGTGATATTTCTTCATTCTTTTCCTTCAATGTCCTTATCCGGTGATTTATCGTGAAGATGCTCAAGAGCTTCAAGTTCATCATTCTTTTATTCTCAGATTCTGTGGTGGATGTAATTCAAGATTTCGGTGTTGATTTTATCCTTTTCCTCATTTCACAATGCTTTCTTATTCCGGTGCACCAAATTAATCATTCTCCTCTTGTTATTCATATCCGGAGTGCTGAAGATTCATAATTCCATTCTTAATCCGTTCAAACTTTTTTGAGGATTGTTATCTTATTCAAGCCATTTAATTCAACCGGTGCAATATCTGAAGCAATCTTTTCAACGGTGTTTCTTTGAGTGGGCCTTAACCCACAGGTCTTTTCCCAGGATCTTACCTGACTCTTCTTTTCCGGAGTTATACTCAAATTCTTTTCAAAGTGTGACGTAAGAATGATCTCCATCAGTCACATGCCTTCTCCAAGATCGCTTTCAAATTCTTTTCTTCTTTGGTTCAACCTTTTTAATTCTTCAATCCGGAGTGCTCATCAATTCTTCATGGCATTTCTCGTCTTCATTCTCAGCATTTGGAGACCGGAGAAGTGTTTCTCTTAAATTTTGACCCGTTCTCTCAAGAGTTGTGGTTCTAGCTTCATGCCATCCTCATAATTGTTTTCGATGTGGAATTGTTTTCATGCCCCTTCAGAGCAATTCTTGAATTCTTTTCTTTGTGATCCTCCGAAGACCATCAATTCAGAAGATTCTTCGTTCTCAGTTTTCAACTTCGTCCTTCAAATATTCTTCATCGATGTCTCTTCGTTCGTCTCCATATTCTTACGGTGGTTCATTCAAGTTTACTCTTCCGTTGTTATCGTATTGATTCATTTGTTCTTTTCATAATCCTACCGGTGGTTGTTGAAGATTTATCCAAACTTGTGCTAGATCTCTCTTTAATTCTTTCCAACGAGAATAAGTAATATGCCAAATCCTTTGGTTGTCATCAATTTAAATTGGTGAAGGAGATGCATGACATAACTCTTATTCTTGTTCCTTCAGGGGATTTAATTCTTTGTCTGGAGCTTGTTCATCATATCATATTCTCGGCTCTAAGTTGTTCATCTTGTTTTCCGGAGCTTCAAGTTATCTCAATTATATCATTCCAAAGCTCCAACTAATTCATCCAGGCCTTGAATCTTATTCTTTTCATCTTCCACTTCTCATGCTTTCATTACCGGAGTTTTTCATAGTGGTTCTTCATGTTTTAATTCATCCTTGAAGTCTTCATCAAGATTCTTGTTGGAGCTCAAGCTTTCTTCATCATGCATTCCAAGTGCAATTCTTTCTACCTTGTCTTTTCAGGTGGTGTTATGTCATTCTTAATAATTTTCCTTCATGTTTCATGATTCCCGAGTTTTCAAGAGTGAGATATTTAAACCATCATTTCTTTTTCTTTAGGAGATCCTTCAACCCCTCATTTGTATCTGTTGGAGTGATTTGGGTTGTATTTCACCTAAAAGCTTTCCTTGAGAATTGTTGCTATTATGGTGCTTGTAAATGACCCAAGTTCTTCATTTATCATTCCGGTGAAATAAGTTCTTCGTCTCCTTGTTGATCTCAACCCAATCAATTGTTTAAGTTAGTGGCTGGTTATCACCTCATAACGTTGAGATGTTTTCCATAAGCCCACATGATCCTCATTCGTTTCGTTGTTGATTTTTCCAACAACTTCGTTCAACCCTTCTTCGTAAGGATGTGTTTCATATTCATTTGTGGGAGAAGTTGTCATTTTCTTCTCCATTCTTTTCTTTCTTGGATCTATATTCTAATCTTTCATTCCGGAGGCTTTGTAATGTTGCTCTCTCCAAACCATCATCTCGTTTTTATCGAGATCATGTTCTTTTCCTTGTTTACCTTTTAACCGGAGTGTTGTATTCTTAATTCTAGTTCCCTCATCTTTTCATGTTTTGCCTGTCTCTTAACCGGAGTGCTATCTGAATCTTTCTTACGCCTTGTGCCATTCTTTAATTGTTCCGGAGGCTATATGTTGTTCATTTCATCAAGTATAATTCCATCTCCTCAAGTTCTTGGTTATTTCCTTCCATTTTCAGACGGAGTGCTGCCCAAATTCTGTCATTCTTATTCCTTGGCTATACCGTTGCAGTTTCATATTCTTTCGTCATCCGTGAGCTCTTGTTTCATGTCTTTCAACCTTCAAGGTTCTTGTTATGTTCCTTGTTCCTCCTGCTTACCAGAGTGCTCTTAACTTCGTTCATCTCCGTTGCTTTCTTTCTTTCAACTTGTTCAACCTCTCAAGGTTCTTTGGTTTCACTCGTTCGTCTAAGAAGCAACTTTGTTTTACCTCTTCCTCTTCCGTTTTTACCCGATGGTATCTCTAGGATCTCGGGTCGAGATCCTCTGTTAGTGTGGGAGAGTTGTGATGCCCGAGACCGACGTCCCAGAAGGTTCCAGAAGATTCTCGAAGATTCCAGATGTTCCGGGTTGCCCGTGTGTTCTTTGTGCTTGTTTTATTTATTTTTTGCATTGCATCATGTCATCATGCCATCATGTCATATTTTATTTTGCATCTCAACCTTAATAATTCGTGTGGACCTTCGGTCCATTTAAATCGAGGGAAGATGACTTCTCTTTATAACATATAAAAGTCTCTCATTATTTTAGGGAGCTATATAATAATTATTCCATTGCTCCGGAATCACCATAACACACTTGCATAATTTCCCCATGTTTATTTCACTTCAAGTTTGACTTCTATACCTTGCCTATAATTCTTTCCGTTGTTTCGAGGCTCCTCCTTTTATCTAAACTCCTTTTATTACAAGCTAAATGTTTTAGTTTGCACTTCCTTTTGTTGGAACTATTTTTGCGAGGTTGGAATTAATCCGTAAAGCCTTACAAAAATGTCCATCATTTTATTCTTTTCCTCGCCTCTTTTCTTTTTAATTTTGGCTCTCTCCTTCTTTGTTTTATTCTACTCAGTTAAGTAAAAGGAGCAGCCAGCAGCCTACCCAGGCCTCTAGGCCTTCCACCATCTGCCTTCCTCTCCCAGGCCCAGCTGGCCCATACTGGCACCTAACCCTAGCCGCCAGCCACTCCCATCGCTCTCCCCTCGTCCCCCTGTCCGCCGCCGCACTTGTCTCCCTCGCTCCCAGGCCGACCCTTCCTCCCTCTCGCGAGCGCCCCTTTCCCTCGATCTTCCCCCGCGCCTCGTCCTCCCTCTCCCGTGGCCTCCCTCGCCATGGGAGCCGTCCGTAGCGCGCGCCCGCGCCCAAGCTCAACAGCAACCGCGGCCCCTCCTCGTCTCCGCGCCGAGCCCTCCTCGCCGTGGCGCCACTTCCATCGGCTCCCTCCGTCCTCACGCATCTCCTAGCCTCCAGGAGCCCGGCCGGCCACCGCGGCCCTCCTCCTCACAAGGCCTCCCTCCGGCCAGGTCCCTGCCTCGGCCGCCCCGACTCGCCGGCCCGAGCAGCTCTCTGCCTCGCCAAGGTCTCACCTCCGCGCCCGTCCTCCATGCTCCGCCGCAGTGTCGTGGCCTCCCATCTCCTCCGGCCATCCCTGCCTCCGCGTCGCCAGGTCGCCGCAGGCACAAGCGCTCCTCTCCCTTCGGTCCCGTTGGCCACAGCCAGCGCCCTGCGCCCCTAAGCCAGCGAGGCTGCCGCCCCGCTCAAGCACCAGGCCGGCCCGCGCCTCTCCTTCCGCCGGGGGACTACCGTCGCCGCACCACAGCCGCGGCCAGAAGCCGCGACCGGCTCCCGTGCTGGGCCAGAGGAGCTCCCCAGCGTACCGCAGCACATCCCTTCGCCAGACTCCGCCCGTGCTGCCGTAGTTTCGTTGCTGTAGATTTTGTTTTTGTTTCGTGCATGCTGGTGTTGACCTTGACAGAGAACGGGAACGTCTACCGCCAAAGACCGCAACGACCCGAGTACAACTACGGGTTTTCGTCAAGTACGACTACCGGCGACCCGACCAAGTACCCCTACGGCGAGTACCACTACCGTCGACAAGTTCGGAGACCACAAGTACCACTACGAACGCCGACGCGACAAGTACCTCTTCGGAAACGGAAACGCCTACGTGAACGTCTACCGTCGCCCCGAGTACCACTACCGTCGCCGGAAACGAGGATTTCGCCAAGTACCACGACACGGCGACGTGAACCACTACTTCCTCTCCGATGAACGAGAACAACTACTTCCACTACACCCCGAGAACGACTTCTTCCTCTACGTCTCGAACCACCCCGAAACGCACGCTTCGAAGGTATAACCCCGTGGATGACCCGTGCATGCTTGCTTGTGTTGTATGAAATGTCTCTCGTGTGTGCTTCGTGCCCGTTTCACCTTTTGTCTTGTTCCTCGGTTGCCTCGTCACCGACTCGTGGGAACCCGGTGACGGATTCCACCCACTTTCATCTTGTTCGACTTGCTCACGTCGATTCTACCTTTTGCACCGGACTCTCAAAGAGATACCGGAACCGATATGATGTGTTGCATCATTTTCGGATCGTTGCCGTGGCACCCTTTTCTTCCACCACGGTGGCAAACACTTCATGTCTTCCTCTTAAGTCAACCCTTTTAATAAAAATTGCATAAACTTGATCATCTCATCCGCATCATTTAACAACATTATAAATGTTAATTGTTGTTTTCTTATAATTATTAAACATGCTCATGGGGATTTTTTCGGACATGTTGTTGTTCTTCTCCGGCCTCATTTAAATTGCCTAGTTAGTATAGTTTTATTAAGCTTCACCTCTTGCCATGTTAAAAACAATTAATCTTGTTTTGTAAATAACGAGATTCAACTAAATAATTAAATGTGGTGTCTCGTCAATATGCAACTCGTTGCATATTGATCTCCACTTAACTTGTAGTATTTGTTTGTGCACTTTGACATGCCATGCATAATTAAACCGGACATGCATCATACTTGTTTGTGCATCTTATGCCATGTTTATGATATGTGTGTTTACCGTGTTGTTTCTTTCTTTCCGGTTGCTTCTCTTGTTAGCTTCGGTTTCGTTCCGGAGTTGTGAGGTTTCTCTCGACTGTTGCTCCGTCTTCTTCTGGAACCGTTCTTCTTCCTCGTGGAATCCCAGGCAAGATGACCGAACCCGGATACCATTACTATTTTTGCCTATTGCTAGTAGTCTCGATCTTTAGTTTTGCCTCGATGCCCATGTTCTTCTTGTCAGCCTCCTACTTGTAACCATTGCCATGTTTAACCACCCTTCCTACGCAAACCATTGCTTGGCTAAGTACGCTTCGCTCAGCCCTTTTATAGCATTGTTAGTTGCAGGTGAAGATTGAAGATGCTTGCTTCATGTTGAAGTTTGGTTGGGTTATATCACATTATATAAATGCTTAAAAATGAAATCATCTATATACTGGCAAGGGTGGATGGCTAAGCCTTTTGCTTGGTGATTTGTTCCACTCATGCCGTTAGGAACCGTATAAACCGGTGTTATGTTCCTTGATTATGCGTTCCTAACACGGTTGGGGTGTATGGGACCCCCTTGATAAACCGCTAAGTGCTAAGTCTTTTTCCAGCAAGTCCCAACATTGGTACTATTTGCCTAATAACTAATAAAAAACTTGCATGTGGACTAGCTATCCCTTTTATTCTTAATTCAACCCCCCGGGCCAGTGCTCCTCATGAGTGTTGGTCCGAAACGAGCGGACTGCGGGGCCACCTCAAGGAAACTTGAGGTCTGGTAAAAACCCGTAGGATGTCTCATCCGGTCGTGGCCTGAGACGAGATACGCGCGGCTACTATCAGGGTGTCGGCACGCCGGGAGGATTTGCTGGATTAGCCTTACCTTAGTTCGGTTTAACTCGAGCACGGGATTCCGAGAATACTCGGGTCTTCCCAACTATGGAGTTGCGACTCCGCGGATCGTGGGCTTGTAATGGGTCAAGTTGGAACACCCCTGCAGGGTTTGAACTTTCGAAAGCCGTGCCCGCGGTTATGTGGCAGATGGGAGCTTGTTAATTCCGGTTGTAGATAACTTGACACAATGTTTCTAATACACTACCAGCGTGTGTACCGTGACTGTCAATTTCCGAATAGGGATTCGGGAGTTGAACACGATGGGGTTATGTTTGACCGGCTTTAGTTAGGATCACTTCGTGATCATCTTTCGACCGATGCTCTTCTCTTCTCGCTCTCTTTTACGTAAGTTAGTGCTAGTTGCTGCTGCAGACTCTTGTTTGTTTTCCTTCACCTCATATTTCTTTCTTCAGCCTTATCCTCACCCAAGGCTTAAATAGTCGTGTTACCCGGGAACGGGATTGCTGAGTCCTCTGTGGCTCACAGTTACTTCACCACACCAGATGCAGGATCAGCCGAGCTCGATGCAGGAGTTGGATCAGTTCTTCACTAGGAGCTCGATGAAGAGTTTGACCGTTTGCTTGTGACGTTTCGATGTTCAGTAGTGGTTTCTACTAGGATTCGATCCTGACCTGTGGCTTTATGTTGTTTTGGTATCTTTCTTTTGGATCTTCACCCGTAGTCGGGTTGTGATGTTTTGAATGATGATTGCTTATGTAATGTATTGTGTGAAGTGGCGAGTGTAAGCCAACTATCTCCTTTTGCATTTTAATCCCTCTTTTACATGAGTTGTGCAAAGATACCAAACTTGAGATCATTCTAGGATGGGCTTATATCTTTAAGTCGTGCCTCGACACGTAGGAGATATAGTCCCATCCTGGGCATTACACGGGCTTCTTTAATCCAATGCAGCATTTGATTTTGCATCTCCCGACCGTCGGATAGATGGGGGGGGGGCGTGCAAAATTGTTGGTGCTACACAACTGAGAGGATGTAGAAGACACTTCGAGAAAAATGTAAAAATAAACGTAGAATTGAAGCATCGATGGCCGAGGCATTCATCACTGAGGAGGCGGCAAACTTCGTGACAGCACACTACGAAGCCAAAAATCGTCATTTGCATAATCCGAAGCCTCGGTACAATGCTGATGACCCTAAAAAGGGTGGATCCAACCTCAGCCTATTCAAAGGGAATCTCGCACCAGCCAGTGGTTCGAAACCAGTATCTTTGGATAACGAAGTATGGCGGACCATTTCGTTGTATATCTTCAACAACCTAACAGAAGTGCGGCCGTACGTCAAGTAAGTTCTTGCTACATTATTTCACAACTTCTATTTCCTTTGAACTGCTCTTATTCCTGGATATTTCATACAGTCGATACGTCGCCATATTCTCGTATGGAGCGGTGATCCAAAAGGATTCCGTCGAAGAGTATGAGCTTTTGGCAAAGCAAGGAGGCGGATATCCCGGTTTCATCTCTTGGTTCAAACAAACGGTAATTTCCATTAGACCATTTCATTTCTTTTGCTAATTTGGGCAAAATGCAAGAATCCTTTCGTATTAAACTTGTAGGATAATTCAGAGTCTATGGACGCCGAATTGAGTCAAGTCGCTATTGGTTTTGACTATAAGGTCCATTCATTTGACAAATACGACATCGACGGGTATCACTTTCGTACCTATGGCAAAAAGCTATCTATGGCCGACCGAAAGTCTACAAATTGTTGTGTATCTGCTATCGGCGAAGGAGGTACCATGTATTATGGGAGAGTTAAAGCTATTTATGAACTTCTATTCTATGGTGAAAACCCACCGACTGTCGTAGTCTTCAAATGTTATTTGTTTCAGCCGAAGGAGACTAGAAGGACGCATGAACATATAGGGCTAGTTGAAATCAAACAAAGCACCCATTTAGATATTCCTGATGTCTATATTACAGCTCAACAGGCGACCCAAGTATTCTATCTACCGTGGGCCTGCCAAACTAATCCAAATCTGAAAGGTTGGGATGTCGTTTATGAAGTGCCGCCACGTGCTAGACTATCTCTCCCAAAGGAAGAGGATTATGAACCTCAGATTAACCCAGACACATATGAAGGAGAATTCTTCCAAGAAACACGCTTACCAAAAAATGTTTCAAGAACCGCTATACTTCACCCCAGAACATTGAAGTAGACAGCGATAGTGAATCCGACATCACCCTAGAGGAGGAACAAGAAGAGCCGGAACAAGAGGAGGTTATTGCCGCGGAGGGCCTGTCAATGCTTGACCGATTACGTAAAGGTGGCCATCCACAAGTTGATGTCGCTGAACACGATGAGCACGTCATTGATGGTAGTGATGATGATGATTATGCATTTATTGATGATAGTGATCGAGATTATTTGCAGTTCGTGTCAGGTATTCAATTTTTTTATGTTGTACTTGATGATGATACACTTAAGTGATATACATATTATTATTTATGTCGGTATTTTTTATGTTGTACTAATTTCGTTTACTCTTTGTCATGGCAGGTGTTGAAAGATGGTGGGCGCTGGTCTAGAGCGCTCCGAGGCCCCTTCTTCGTCGGCGCATGGTGGGAGGTCTTCCATTCCACACGTACCTCTCCGCCAAGCATTGATGGACAGTATGGCGACACCGCCGGGCCCTTCTTCGTTGACCGCGGTGCCCACCAGGGGATGAGGTAAGGGAGGGAAGAAGAGAGGAGTTAGAGCAGGACGTGGCCACGGGAGAGGAGGTAGGCACGCTCTTCGGCCTTCCTCGCCACCACCCCCAGCTGTTTTACCCGATCACATGACTCCTAGGGTGGACTTGTCCGAGGAGGAGGCTACACGGACTCCGGTCCACGAGCCTCGGGTCGACCGGCCTTAGGCTCAGGAGAGCTTGGCCCACGAGACCCCGGACGAGCACACGTCTAGATGGGGTACCTGGCCAGATCAGCCCGAGGGGCCGAGTGGCCATGCTGATGATGGCGGGGAGCTGACTGATGGTGAGGAGAAGGGGGGCACCATCTACCAGTGTCGTTGTACACGGCTCCCGTCCGTGCCGGCGACCCGCGAGCAGATGTGGTTCATTTTCCCTGATGGGGAGAGGTAAGTGCATTTAATCTTTTTGTACCTTTTGCATTCACGTTTCTTCAAATATCCAATGCGTTGGCCTTGTCATACTGCAGGGGTTGGGAGCATGCTGATGATGTCCGCAGGCCCAACTCCGTCCTTGGAGTGCTTTACCGGCAAAACTTCCCGGGGTTTGTCACGTTGCCCGGTGAGGGTCGGCTTCCAGAGCTTGGATTGAACTGGGAGCACTACTTGGCTGCCCCGGCCCCGCCGGGTGAGATTATCGACGTTGTCTTGTGCGACACGAGGGCAGACATGGTGATTAGAAAGTTCTGGGTAATTTCTCCTTTACAGAATTAAAAATCTTCAACTAGCTAGTTATTAATTGTACTAATCAACATTGTCTCATTTGATTGCACACATTCTACAGGTGTGAGGATGGATACGAGGAGGCCACAACAAAGGTTATCGATAACGTCTGCCCGCGCCTACTACAAAACTTACGACACGAGGCTCGGGTGCAGGCTGTTCGAGACTACTACACCTCGTATGGTATCAGGAAGACTAAGCTGGAGTGCCGCGACAAGTTCCTCATGAAGGAGCAGTACATGATGGTAATTACCTATTCTTAACACCTTGTACTTACTTCCTTCATTTAGTAATTCATAGCCGTAGCGCTCAAGTTTCTTTTTGCTAACTTAGGTGCCTCCGAGATGGTTGCTACTTCTCAAGCTTGCGTTGTATTCCCTCGAAGAGGAAAGGGAGATGCAGCACAGTAGCATAAGTATTTTCCTCAGTTTTTGAGAACCATGGTATCAATCTAGTAGGATACCACGCGCGAGTCCCTCGCACCTGCACAAACAAATAAGAACTTTGCAGCCAACGCGATAAGGGGTTGTCAATCCCTTTACGGTCAGTTACGAAAGTGAGATCTGATAGAGATGACAGTTCATATTTTTGGTATTTTTAGTTTATAAGAATAGCAAATAAAAGCGATAAAAGTAAAGTAATGTAGATTGATATGTTGAGAATAGACTTGGGGGCCATAGTTTTCTCTAGTGGCTTCTCTCATAAAAGCAAACAAATTACTGTCGAGCAATTGATAGAAAAGCGAATAATTATGTGACAATCTAGGCATGATCATTGTACATAGGCATCACGTCCGAGACAAGTAGACCGAAACGATTCGGCATCTACTACTATTACTCCACACATCGACCGCTATCCAGCATGCATCTAGTGTATTGAGTTCATAAGAATAGAGTAACACCTTAAGCAAGATGACATGATGTAGAGGGATAAACTCAAGCAATATGGTATAGACCCCATCTTTTTATACTCGATGGCAACAATACAATACGTGCCTTGCTGCCCTACTGTCACTGGGAAAGGACACCGCAAGATTGAACCCAAAGCCAAGCACTTCTCCCATTGCAAGAACTATAGATCTAGTAGGCCAAACCAAACCAATAATTCGAAGAGACTTTCAAGGATATTATGAGCACACATAAAAATATCTTTCATAGATAACCTTGATCATAAACTCACAATTCATCGGATCTCAACAAACACACCGCAAAAGAGATTACATCGAATAGATCTCCTCGAAGACTGAGGAGAACTTTGTATTGAGATCCAGAGAGAGAGAATAAGCCATCTAGATACTAGCTATGGACCCGAAGGTCTGTGGTAAACTACTCACAACTCATGGTGGGGGCGATGATGATGATGATGAAGAACTCCGTGATGGATCCCCCTCCGGTGGAGCTCCGGAACATGCTCCAAGATGGGATCTTCATGGGTACAAAAGGTACGGCGGTGGAATTAGGGTTTTCTTTCTATTCACGGAGTTTCTGGGGTACGTAGACTTATATAGGAAGAAGAGGGCACCGGGGGACGCTTGAGGGGGCCACGAGGCAGGGGGCGCGCCCCGGGAAGGGGGGCGTGCCCCCACCCTCGTGGGCCACCTCTTGATCCCCTGGTGTAGTTCTCAAGCTCCGCGTGCGTGATTTTCTCCAAAAATATCTCTCGCGAAGGTTTCATTCCGTTCGGACTCCGTTTGATATTATTTTTCTGCAAAACCCTGAAACAGGCAAAAAACAGCAATCTGGACTGGGCCTTTGGATTAGTAGGTTAGTCCCAAAAATGATATAAAAGTGAATGATAAAGCCCATTAAACATCCAAGACTTCATAAATAATAGCATGGAACAATAAAAAATTATAGATACGTTGGAGACATATCAAGCATCCCCAAGCTTAATTCCTACTCGCCCTCGAGTAGGTAAATGATAAAGAAAGAAATTTTGATGTGGAATGCTAACCAATATAGTTTTTCAATGTAATTCTCTTAATTGTGTCATGAATGTTCAGATCTGAAAGATTCAAGAGAAAAGTCTATATTGACATAAGAAATAACAATACTTCAAACATACTAACAAAGCAATCATGTCTTCTCAAAATACTATGGTTAAAGAAAGTTATCCCTACAAAAGCATATAGTGTTGGCTATGCTCCCTCGCTATCACACAAAAATATTCATATCATGCACAACCCCGATTTCAGCCAAGCACTTGTTTTCATACTCTATATTTTCAAACCTTTCAACTTCCACGCAATACATGAGCATGAGCCATGGACATAGCACTATGGGTGGAATAGAGGTGGTTCTGGAGAAGACAAAAAGGAGGGATATAGTCTCACATGAACTAGGCGTATCAACGGGCTATGGAGATGCCCATCAATAGATATCAATGTTAGTGAGTAGGAATTGCCATGCAACAGATGCACTAGAGCTAAATATGAATGAAAGCCCAACAAAAGAAACTAGTGGGTGTGCATCCAACTTGCTTGCTCACGAAGACCTAGGGCATTTGAGGAAGCCCATCGTTGGAATATACAAGCCAAGTTCTATAATGAAAACTCCCACTAGTATATGAAAGTGACTAAACACGAGACTCTCGACAATGAAGAACTCAGTGCTACTTTGAAGCACAAGTGTGGAAAAAAGATAGTAGCAATTGTCCCTTTTTTTGGGCCTTTTTTGTGGAGGGGCTTTATAGATTTAGCCTTTCCTCCCATTGGACAATGCTCTAATAATGATGATGATCGCACTTTCATTACAACTCGATACTACAACAACAAAGTATGACTCTATATGAATGCCTCTGGCGGTGTACCGGTATGTGCAATGAAACAAGAGTGACATGTATAAAAATTATGCATGGTGGCCTTGCCACAAATACGATGTCAACTACATGATCATGCAATGGAAATATGACAATATGATGCGTGCCATATGAACGGAACGGTGGAAAGTTGCATGGCAATATATCTCAGAATGGCTATGGAAATGCCATGAAAGGTAGGTATGGTGGCTGTTTTGAGGAATAATATGGTGGCTGTTTTGAGGAAGGGTATATAGTGGGTTTATGGTACCGGCAAAAGTTGCGTGGTACAAGAGAGGCTAGCAATGGTGGAAGGGTGAGAGTGTGTATAATCGATGGACTCAACATTAGTCATAAGAACTCATATACTTATTGCAAAAATCTACGAGTCATAAAAACAAAGCAATCAACACATGCTCCTAGGGGGGGGGGGTTGGTAGGATTCAACCATCGCGCGCCCCGACCTCCACACAAAGATTGGCACTCTACAAATACCTCATGCACCAACTTCGTCACATAGCGGTTCACCATACGTGCATGATACGGGAATCACTAACCTTAACACAAGTATTTCTCAATTTCATAATAACTCCACTAGCATGACTCTAATATCACTATCCTCATGTCTCGAAACAATTATCAAGCATCCAACATCTCATCATATTCAACGCACTTAGTGTGATTTTTTTACTACATTGACATTGGATGTTTATCATGTGAAGACTAGTTTCTTTAGCCTAAACACATTACCATGCTGTTTTAATAGACTGTCAAAAGGATATAAGTGAAGCATGAGAGTTCAACAATTTCTACAAAATATTACCACCACCGTGCTCTAAAATATATAAGTGAAGCACTAGAGCAAAAACTATTCAACTCAAAAGATATAAGTGAAGCACATAGAGTGTTCTAATAATTTCTAGGCCATATTTAACTCTCTCAAATAGATGTGTCCAGCAAGGATGATTGTGTAAACTAACAAGCAAAGACTCAAATTATACAAGACGCTCCAAGCAAAACACATATCATGTTGTGAATAAAAATATAGCTCCAAGTATAGTTACCGATGGATGAAGACGAAAGAGGGGGCATCCCCTAGCTTAGACTTTTGATTATCTTGAATTTAATAGGGGTGCCATGGGCATCCCCAAGCTTAAGCCTTTGCTACTCCTTGTTCTATAGTCCATCAAAGCAATACTCAAAACTTGAAAACTTCACAACACAAAGCTTAGACAAAAATTCTCGTGAGCTCCGTTAGTATAAGAAAGCAAACCACTACTCAAAAGTGCAGCAATGAATTCATTCTTTGTTTATATTGGTGTTAAACCTACTGTATTCCAAATTCTCTATGGTTCATATCCTCCAATAATACTCATAGATGCATCGGAATAAGCAAACAACACACGAAAAACAGAATCTGTCAAAAACAGAACAGTCTGTAGTAATCTGCAGGTTTCGCCTACTTCTGGAACTCCAAAAAATTCAAACTAAATTGGTAAATTTTCGGAATTTGTCTACCAATCATCTGCAAAAAGAATGAACTAAAAATCACGCTCCAGTAAAATCTGAATACTACTTTAGCCAGCGCTAAGGATTCTGTTTTTCACAGCAAGATCACATAAACTTCGCACAAGTCTTCCCAAAGGTTCTACTTGGAACAAACACTAAACAAAACATGAAACCGCATCTAATCAGAGGCTAGATGCAATATTTATTCCCTAACAGCAACAAAATCAAAAAACATAAAATTGGGTTGCCTCCCAACAAGTGCTATCATTTTACGCCCCTAGCTAGGCACGATACAAGATAAATCTAGGTATTGCCATCCTTGGAAGGCAATCCATAAGTGCCTCTCATGATAGATTCATATGGTAATTTGATTTTCTTTCTAGGAAAGTGTTCCATGCCTTTTCTTAATGGAAATTGGAATCTAATATTTCCTTCCTTCATATCAATAATTGCACCAATCGTTCTAAGGAAAGGTCTACCAAGAATAATAGGACATTAAGGATTGCAATCTATATCAAGAACAATGAAATCTACGGGCACATAATTCCTATTGGCAACAATAATAACATCATTAATTCTTCCCATAGGTTTCTTAATAATGAAATCCGCAAGATGGAAATTTAAAGAACAATCATCAAGCTCATGGAACCCTAGCAAATCACACAAAGTTTTTGGGATAGTGGAGACACTAGCACCCAAATCACACAAAACATAGCATTCATGATCTTTTATCTTTATTTTGATAGGTTCCCATTCGTCATAAAGCTTTCTAGGGGTAGAAACTTCTAACTCAAGTTTTTCTTCATAAGATTGCATCAAAGCATCAATTATGTGTTTGGTGAAAGCTTTATTTTGACTATAAGCATGCAGAGAATTTAGCACGGATTGCAACAAGGAAATACAATAAATCAAAGAGAAATTATCATAATTGAATCCCTTGAAATCCAAAGTAGTGGGTTCATCACTATGCAAAGTTTCAATCTCTTCACTCGCACTTTTAGCAATTTTAGCATCAAGATCAAAAAATTCTGAATCATTGGGACACCTTAAAGCAGAATCATCTCCAATCCTATCTTCATCAAGATTTATACTAGGAAACAAGGATCTAATAGGAGACACATCAATAACTTTAAGATATTCATCTTTATTTTCATGATAACTAGAAGAACATGATTTAATACAATCCTCTCTTTTAGCACGCATTCTAGCGGTTCTTTCTTTGCATTCATCAATGGAAATTCTCGTGGCTTTGAGAGACTCATGCTTAGGTGGGATAGATCTAAGTTTCAAAGAATCAACATCAAGAGTAATTCTATACACACTTCTAGCCAATTCATCAACCTTAAGCAATTTCTCTTCAAGCAAAGCATTGAATTTTTTTTTGTGAGACCATAAACTCCTTAGCACTAGTTTCAAATTTAGAAGGCATCTTTCCATAAGAGTTGTTGTAGGAATTACCATAATTATTAGAGGAATTACTAGGAAAAGGCCTAGGATTAAAATTACCTCTATAAGCATTGTTACCAAAATTATTCCTACCAACAAAATTCACATCCATAGATTCATTGTTATTCTCAATCAACGTGGACAAATGCATATTATTAGGATCAGAAGAAGCACTCTTAGCAGCAAATAATTTCATAAGTTCATCCATCTTTCCACTCAAAACACTAATTTCTTCGATAGCATGCACTTTATTACTAGTAGATCTTTCGGTGTGCCATTGAGAATAATTAACCATAATATTATCTAGGAGTTTGGTAGCTTCTCCTAAGGTAGTTTCCATGAAAGTGCCTCCGGCGGCCGAATCTAAAAGATTTCTAGAAGCAAAATTCAAGCCAGCATAAAAGTTCTGAATAATCATCCATAGATTCAAACCATGTGTAGGGCAATTATGTATCATCAATTTCATTCTCTCCCAAGCTTGTGCAACATGCTCATGATCTAGTTGCTTAAAATTCATAATATCGTTTCTAAGAGAGATGATCTTAGCAGGAGGGCAATACTTAGAGATAAAAGCATCTTTGCACTTATTCCACGAATCAAAACTATTTCTAGGCAAAGAGGCAAACCAAGTTTTAGCACGATCTCTAAGTGAAAACGAAAATAACTTCAATTTAACTATATCGTTATCTGTATCCCTTTTCTTTTGCATATCACACAAATCAACAAATTTGTTTAGATGGGTAGCGACATCTTCACTAGGAAGGCCGGAGAATTGATCTTTCATGACAAGATTCAACAAAGCAGCATTGATCTCACAAGATTCAGCATCTGTAATAGGAGCAATCGGAGTGCTAATAAAATCATTGTTGTTGGTATTGGAGAAGTCACACAATTTGGTATTGTTCTGAGCCATAGTGACAAACAAGCAATCCAACACAGACAAGCAAACAAGAGGCAAGCGAACGATAAACACACGGCGGAAGAAGGGCAAATAAAACGGCAAGGGTGAAGTGGGGGAGAGGAAAACGAGAGGAAAAAATGTAATGCGAAGGATAAGGGTTTGTGATAGGTACCTGGTATATGACTTTTGCGTAAGTATCCCCGGCAACGGCGCCAGAAACTCTTCTTGCTACTTCTCGAGCTTGCGTTGTATTCCCTTGAAGAGGAAAGGGAGATGCAGCATAGTAGCGTAAGTATTTCCCTCAGTTTTTGAGAACCAAGGTATCAATCCAGTAGGAGACCACGCGCGAGTCCCTCGCACCTGCACAAACAAATAAGAACTTCACAGCCAACGCGATAAGGGGTTGTCAATCCCTTTACGGTCACTTACGAAAGTGAGATCTGATAGAGATGATAGTTTATATTTTTTGGTAATTTTATTTTATAAGAACAGCAAATAAAAGCGATAAAAGTAAAGTAGATGTAGATTGATATGTTGAGAATAGACCCGGGGGCCATAGTTTTCTCTAGTGGCTTCTCTCATGATAGCGATATTCTATGGCGGGTAAACAAATTATTGTCGAGCAATTGATAGGAAAGCGAATAATTATGAGACTATCTAGGCATGATCATTGTATATAGGCATCATGTCCGAGACAAGTAGACCGAAACAATTCTGCATCTACTACTATTACTCCACACATCGACCGCTATCCACCATGCATCTAGTGTATTGAGTTCATAAGAACAGAGTAACGCCTTAAGCAAGATGACATGATGTAGAGGGATAAACTCAATCAATATGATATAAACCCCATCTTTTTATCCTTGATGGCAACAATACAATACGTGCCTTGCTGCCCCTACTGTCACTGGGAAAGGACACCGCAAGATTGAACCCAAAGCCAAGCACTTCTCCCATTGCAAGAACCATAGATCTAGTAGGCCAAACCAAACCTATAATTCAAAGAGACTTGCAAGGATATTATGAGCACACATAAAAAGTTCAGAGAAGAACAAAATATCTTTCATAGATAACCTTGATCATAAATTCACAATTCATTGGATCTCGACAAACACACCACAAAATGAGATTACATCAAATATATCTCCTTGAAGACCGAGGAGAACTTTGTATTGAGATCCAGAGAGAGAGAAGAAGCCATCTAGATACTAGCTATGGACCCGAAGGTCTGTGGTAAACTACTCACAACTCATGGTGAGGGCGATGACGATGATGATGAAGAACTTCGTGATGGATCCCCCTCCGGTGGAGCTCCGGAACAGGCTCCAAGATGGTATCTTCATGAGAACAGAAGGTACGGCGGTGGAATTAGGGTTTTCTCTCCGTTCATGGAGTTTCTGGGGTAGATAGACTTATATAGGAAGAAGGAGGGCACCGGGGGACACTCGAGGGGGCCACGAGGCAGGGGGCGCGCCCCCACCCTCGTGGGCCACCTCTTGATCCCCTGACGTGGTTCTCAAGCTCCGCGTGTGTGATTTTCTCCAAAAATATCTTTCACGAAGGTTTCATTCCGTTTGGACTCCATTTGATATTCTTTTTCTGCAAAACCCTGAAACAGGCAAAAAACAGCAATCTGGACTGGGCCTTTGGGTTAGTAGGTTTGTCCAAAAAATGATATAAAAGTGAATGATAAAGCCCATTAAACATCCAAGACTTCATAAATAATAGCATGGAACAATCAAAAATTATAGATACGTTGGAGACGTATCAATGGTGTGCGGATCTGATGGATTATTGGGAGGTGTTGGTTGATGAGTGGTGCTCAAAAGAGTGGCTAGCCCTCCACAACGAGGCCAAGGACAAACGTGCCCAAATGGAAGGTGTGCCACACCATCAAGGCAACTCCAACTTATATCAATTCGGGCAGAACTGGGTATGTGGTTTGCTTCATGATTCATGCAATTCATTCATCATGCTAGCTTGAGCCCTTTAATTACAAATTTACTTTATTTCTCTCTTTCAGGCACGCTACAATAAGGCAGATAAGGTGCCAGAGGTTTACGACCTCTATGCCATGACCCATACTGCCTCTTACAAGAAGGTCAAGGCATTCTCTCCATCTGACCTCGATGATCCAAACAACTTCACCAATATCTCCTCCCACAACAAGCTCGTGAGGTATAGAGATGAGGGGAAGGCAAGGAAAGGGGAGGACTTTAACCCGAGCCAGCCTATTGATCCAGAGCTGGTGATGATAACTGGTGGAGGGAGGTCCCATGGCTCAATAGCCATTGGAGATGGACTTATCTGTTGTCCTCACACTCTCGTGGAGATCAAGGCACGCCAGTCGAGCTTGGCTCCTGAGATAAGGCCTCATGAACGGCCAGTCGAACTTGCCTTCAAGGTTAGTTATAAGTGCTCAACTATCTTTCTCCATTACATTGTGTGTTCTTCCATCAATGATTACAAATGCTAACGAGGAGTGGTGTTGCAGGCTGCTATTAAGAGTGAGAGAGATAGAACGGAGAAACTTCTGGCGGAGGCGGCGGAGAGGCAGCGGGAGTTCGAGGAGAGGACGACAAAGATGTTGGAGGAGGAGAGGGCACAAAATGACATGCAGGCAAGGGCCTTGTACGAGCTCCTTGTGGTAAGTTTCTTCTGCAGATTAGCCAAACATTCACGTAGTGTTCGTCTCATTACTAACTACTATGACTAAGTCGTCAAAACCAAATGTGCAGTCTGTGTGCGAGAAGGCTGGTCAGATCCCTGCGCTGTTGCCAGAGATTGCTCCTGGGACCACGGTGAGTTTAATTTGAATGGACTTTACTTGCTAGTCTTAACATTTGAATGTCATCATGCTAACGAGACATTGAAAATGATCTTTGCTGCAGCGTAACTCCAGACAAGCATCGCACAATCCTTCTCCAGCTACCGGCATGAGCCAGCCCGCTCCTACACCTCCGTGATCACGGTAAGTTTCTCTAGTGTTTTGGTTAACAAATGCATAAAGACCTAGACTTAGCTTTATTTCCTCCAATATGCTTACCATAATGACCTAGAGTTAGCCTCTTTTCCTCCAAAATGACTTAATAAGCTTACCGACCTCCAAAACCATCCATTTTATCTAAGTTAGCTCTAAACCAATCTATACTTAGCTTTGTTTCCTCCAAAATGACCTAAGTTAGCTCTAATATGCTTAGTTAACTAGGTTTGCTCAATAAGGACATGTACTTAGCATACTTATGTCATAAATGGCATAATTAGCTTAGTTAGCTCATAAACGATCCATTTTACCTAAGTTACCTCTAAGATGACCCATTTTACCTTAGTTAGCTCATAAATGATCCATTTTACCTAAGTTAGCTCTAAAATGACCCATTTTACCTAGGTTAGCTCCAAAATGATCCATTTTACCTAGGTTAGCTCTAAAATGACCCATTTTACATAGGTTAGCTCCAAAATGACCAATCTTACCTAGGTTAGCTACAAAATGACCCATTTCACCTGAGTAAGCTCCAAAATGATCCATTTCACCTAGGTTAGCTCATAAACGATCCATTTCACCTAGGTTAACTCATAAACGATCCATTTCACCTAAGTTAGCTCATAAATGATCCATTTCACCTAAGTTAGCTCATAAACGACCCATTTCACCTAAGTTAGCTCATAAACGATCCATTTCACCTAAGTTAGCTCATAAACGATCCATTTCACCTAAGTTAGCTCATAAACGATCCATTTCACCTAAGTTAGCTCATAAACGATCCATTTCACTTAAGTTAGCTCATAAATGATCCATTTCACCCTAGTTAGCTCATAAATGATCCATTTCACCTAAGTTAGCTCATAAATGATCCATTTCACCTAAGTTAGCTCATAAATGACATATCCTTCTTCTTCTAGTCTTTTTCTTCTTCTAGTCTTCTTCTTCTTCTAGTTACCTTTTTCTAACTTTCTTATTTTCCATTTGGTATATTTCATTCACTTCACGGAAGCTAGCTTGCTATGATGGAGTGCTTGTTTTTCCTTTCATTCACTTCTAGTATTCTTCTATCTTGCTACGATGTAACTTGCTATATGGATGAAACTTTGCATTGTAATATGTATGGATGGAACAATGTGTATATGCAACTTGCTATGTATGTATGGATGGAACTATGTATGTACGATGAAACTTACGTGCTGGATATGTCATATATTTGCTGTGAAAATTGCTGGATATAAGAAAAATAGAGAAAAGAGGCAATGCCGGCTCTTTGTCGTCTGCCACCAACGGCAAACGGCTCTTTGCCGTCTGCGGCGGACGGCAAAGAAGCCACGTGGCAGCCACCTGTGCTTCCTGGGAGCTGACCCATTTGATCAGTTTGCCTACAATGGCGGACGACAAAGCCTTTGCCTATAGTGGCAGACGGCAAAGCCTTGGTGGGCAGTGACGTGCAGCTGACGTCACTTGGCGGACAACAAAGAGCACCAGGCCTTTGCCATCCGCTGACGGACGAGAAAGACTACCGTTAGCCACCTAACGGAGTAACGACGAATTTTTTGCCGTCCACTTTCTTTGCCGTCAGCCAGTGACGGCAAAGGCCTCTTTGCCGCTCGCTGCAGAAAGAAGACAACAACGAAGGTCTTTGTCGATCATATATTTGCCAGTGCCATTTGTCGTCCGAGGCAGACGACAAATGCCTTTGCCGTCCGCCGTGGCGGACGGGAAAGTAGCTGATTCATGTAGTGACATGCATGATTAACTAGCATAAACGATCATCCAATCATTATCTACTTCTCGTGAAGCTTGCTCTGCTTGTGTCTCAATCCGGGCTCATCGATTTGGGTAACGAGGCACTTCCTCATGTCAACGATCCACCTGTGCATCTCGTAGCATGTGTACACGCTCTTGGCCATGAGCCTGAGGTGAGGTTCATCCAGTTGCCGCATCCAGACCCTGTGCCAGGATAGGGGAATTGTTCTCTAGGCATCCCGCTTCATGTTTTCATAGTAGGGGTCGATGATGGCCGAGGCGAGTTCGACCAGGGAGTCCTTCTTGCTGCCCCAGACCCTGTAGTGGTCACAGATTTCGAAAAGGTTCTTGCAGGCTAAGCCCGTAACACTGAGTGCATTTATATCGTCTTTGGTTTCCACCGTGGCGAACTTGTAGTCGGTGTTGTTGACAAACCTGTTGAAACAGTCGCAAGGCTCTGTAGCCATGCAGTAGTGGTAGATGAGGACATGATGGCGCACGTACAACTGGGCGACGGCAACCTTCTGATCTATGCTGGGACGACCGGCGGTGTACTGGAGGCCGATGCCGACCACCTTGTACTTGTCTCGAGCAAGCAACTTCTCAACGCTGTTGATGTAGTCGTCCACCACGGCCGGGTCGATGGTGTACACCACCAAGAGATCCGTCTCCCTCGCGTGGGTCTCCACTCTATGCTCGCCGAACTCCATTGGAGCGCCGCTGGAAATCCCCTCTCTATGTGTCGTCGTGGGTGTGCGTGTTGTGTTGTGGGGCGCGATCGAAAGGTTGAAGAGACTAAGGTTATAATGGCCGTGGGAATTAGAGGGGAAGCCGAACGGCCAGGAATATCGACAGGCCCTTGATGATAGTTCTAATTTGCAGCACGTAACTCCATCGTGCCGCACGTAACTGCATCGCGTGGCAACGCGTGAGGCGCAACCGCATGCATATGGGGCCCACGACGTGATCGTGCGTACGCCCAACCGCTGGCTGAGCGCGTGCGGAGGGACGCTAGCAGAGCGCTCCGCGGTCACCTCAACGGCGAGCAACCATATATATATGCATATAATAGTTGAACGCACAAGGAAAAACTGTCCACAAGCCGAGCGCGCCGGCGGACGCGAGCAGAGCGTGCCAACGAACACGAGCAGAGCATGCCACGGCGCCTAACGGCGAGCACAGCGCGTTGCGGCGCCTAACGACGAGCAGAGCTTGCCGAGGAACGTGAGCAGAAGCCGGCACAGTGATACGTGGCAAATAAGACGAACTAGGCGAGCGATGTTCGGAGACATCAAGCACAAATCACATTAGAGTTGCGTGTGCGATATGTGGCATATAGTTGATCCATCCGAGCAATTTGTAATGGAATAAGCAGTGTGTGTTGCGGGCAAATGCTTGCTGGTATATAACCTTAAATTTAACAAAAAAGTGTTAACGCATGTTACAAAAATTGTAAATCTGACTAAAGATGTGTGTTCGAACTGTACAACGTACTTAAAATTAGCTAGTGTATATAGTTGAACTAGCTATTTTAGTACGTGGTTGGCAACAATTGGGAAAACGTTTGGTTGGTTCAGCTGTCGAGTTGAACTGTTTGTTTAAATTAAGAACGACTGCTTAATCTATGAATGAAATCTATGCTTAATTACTGAATTTTACGTGCAAAAATTAGATAGTGCTAGTGATTTCTAGCTGCATATTTTGACAAATCACAGTGTTACAAGGATTGACAAATGGCAACGTTACTAGATCAACTAATGTAAATCTTTCCAGTTTGACAAATGGCAACATACCCAATATGACAGATGCAAATCTTACCAAACTGTTTGTACGTAGTTGCACACGGGTCATCCAAAACAACCGTTTGCGTTGAAGGGATGCACAAATGCCGCGCTACAGATTTTCCTTTGACTTAAGGGGGAAGACCATAACTCTCACTTTGCATACGAGTGTTCTATCTAAAACGTTTGCGACCAAGAGCTGCACAAATCCTACTCGACACATTTTCCCTAGGCTTCCTGGGGAAGCTCATAAGGGTGTTCTAACTAAAACGTTTGCGATGAGTGTTTTGTATTTAAAAACCAAATTAAACTGCGGCTTGGGCGCCATTAATGGAGAGAATGCGAGCAAGGCGGGTGGCCATGGAAGTCAAAGGGCTCGCTTCGTGGTGAGCCTGCGCGGCATACAGCTCGCACACTTCCCGTTGAGCCTCCGCATCGGAGTACAGCACGCACGCCTTCCGTTTAGTCAAGCACTCAAGCACCTGTCCGCATGACACCTCCTAGCCATTAAAAGAGTGAGGCGTGGCGTCACGTGAATGGTTAATAGAACGCACATAATTTAAATTATACAAAATGTTTGAGATGTTACAGTGGTAGCTATTTCTTTCAAAATGCCTTTGTTGCTTGTTATTCAAGTGCGCCTTCTCTCAAATTGGACACGAAAAATACCACAGCATCTCGGGTGCCATTCCATTATAGCATGCCAAGTATCTCTATGTTTTGCCGGCAATCAACAATGCCCTGGTGTTTGAAATTCATTCCCATTTCTTGCATGGGACCTAAGCATGCCCCAAAGGACACATATTTGATTTTTCAACCAGTTTATATGCACTGGAGCTTGTGCCTGTAGTTCAAATTTGAATTAGGCACATGAAATTCCTAGAAAACCCACTTAATGTATAAAAATGTCCAAACGAACCACAAAAATTCCAAAAGTAAACACAACACTCCTGTTGTTCTATGTGGACATTCAATTTTTTTGAAAGCAATAAGAGGCAATGGATATCGTTTCGTCCCCAAAGGTGGCACGTTCCCTACCGAAACCATCACGCTTGTTGTGAGAAGCTACGGTTTGTGAGAAGCTTATACCCAAACCTGCCCCAAATGGGACAAAATTTGTACCACGACATGTTGATGCTACTCCATGATAGCATGCCAAGTTTCATGAATTTCAGACGAGTTTTGGATTTACTAGAATTTAAAAGCCAGGTATCTCAATGTTTGCAGTCGTTGTCGGTGGCAGGGTGTTTGAAATTCATTCCCATTTCTTGCATGGGACCTAAGCATGCAACCAAGGACACATATTTGATTTTTCAACCAGTTTATATGCACTGGAGAATGTGCATGTAGTTCAAATTTGAATTATGCGCATAAAATGCTTGGGAAACCCAATTAATGTATAAAAATGTCCAAACGAACCCCGAAAAATTCCAAAATTGAACACAATACTCCTGTTGTTCTATGTTGACACTCGAAAGATTTTGAAAGCAATAAGAGGCAACATATATCGTTTCGTCCCCAAAGGTGGCACGTTCCCTACTGAAACCATCACACTTGTTGTGAGAAGCTAAGGTTTGTGAGAAGCTTATTCCCAAACCTGCCCCAAATGGGACAATTTTTTTACCACGGCATGTTGATGCCGCTCCATGATAGCAAGACAAGTTTCATGAATTTCAGACGAGTTTTGGATTTACTAGAATTTAAAAACCAGGTATCTCAATGTTTGCGGCCGAGTGACGGTGGCAGGGTGTTTGAAATTCATTCCCATTTCTTGCATGGGACCTAAGCATGCAACCAAGGACACATATTTGATTTTTCAACCAGTTTATATGCACTGGAGAATGTGCATGTAGTTCAAATTTGAATTATGCAGCCGCAATGCTTACAAAACCAAGTTAATGTATAAAAACGTCCAAACGAACCCTGAATAATTCCAAGTTTTTAACGACACACCTATAGTTGCATGTTCACTGCAGATAAAAGTTCTAACAATTCAAACATCATCCTTTGTAGGTGTGACCACATTATGTAATTCAAATCAAGACGATAAATCAAGTAGATCGCACATAGTTTATTATCACCAACCGTGTGAGATGCAGCACAAAATATCTTGGAGCACCGTCGATGTATAGTACGCCTATGGCTTATGTGAGAAGGTGTTTCGGCTACAGTCCACAGTCGGTGTGTCAAGCACACTAGCTCACTCCCCAAATATCATTTCACTGTTCATTCATCGCCGGTGAAAGATGGGGACGTGGACCCACATCGTGAGGGCAACTTCGGCGGCCCACTCCGGCGAGAGCGCGGCCGCAGCCGCCAGGGGCGTGCTAACAAGGTTCGTGAGGGCGACCACAGTCTGCGTCTGGGCGACCAATGCATCACAAACGACCGCTGTTGCTTCTCAGGCGGCGGCATCAGCATCTGCCTTCAGGATAGCCACTAGAGAGAGTGGCACAACAGCCGTCCGTTCCGCAGCGGCGGCCTTAGACCTGATGGAGGACGCCCACTACCATGTCAAGGCCGTCGACGCCTAGCTCATGGCGGTCACCGCACAAATCGAACGAAGCTTCTCCGACAATGGTCAACAACCCATGGCCGAAGAGCTGGAAATCGCCGAGATAGTTCGAGCAGCCGTCCGTTCCTGCGCGGCATAGCTTGCCACGATGGAGCCCGCTAGAGCCCAGATCACGACCGCCCACGCCCAGCTCGTGGCGGCCTATGCCAAAGATATGGCGGACGCAGATGGCGAGATGCTTGCCGAGTATGGTGCAATTGATGCCATGGAGCCCCTTCCCCAGGAGAACGTCGGGCACGAACTAGACATGGAGGCAGCGACGGAGATCGACGAGCACCAGCCGTAGTAGTACTCTTTGTTTTGTTTAATTAAGAGCATCGATCTTTAATTTGTTAGAGTAATGTTTAGGTCAGCTAGCTCTGTTTAATTGCTGAACTTGCTCGATTAAGAAGTTAGTCTCATTTGTGTACCCAAATTATGAAATGACATGGATGACCACTGCAACCAGGGAAATTCGAACCAAATTTTTTGATGTTCAAACTCAACACACACATGTTAAGCCATCTGAATCGTTTGTCATGTTCACATATCGTACACAATTCTAAATAAGGGACCCTGTCTGATGACACTTTGCGCACAAGTTTTTTCGCTGAAGCGATTCCAAATTTTTGGCTTCCGCAGAAATATCTACCTCCCCGCCCCCTCCCCCTTACCAAAAGACACATTTCCCCTCTTTTTGCCTTCCTTTCCAAGTTGAAACCTTCACTCCTTGCTTGCAGCACCGCCTCCTCGCCGGCGACCCTCCTTCACACTGCTCGGCCTCGCCTATCTAGATAGGTAATCCACACCCGACCCCCACCCTCCTCCTCCTTCCACATCCCACATGCCCCGACCACCGGCGCAAGCGCGACACCTTCCACCCAAATCACCGACCCCTCCACCAATAAGCGCCGCCCTAAGAAATGGTGCACGCAGTATAGCCAGGATCTCAAGGAGCATCTGGCAGCAGAGAAGCAAATCGCGACCGCACACGCGGATGAGTTCACGATGGCTGCCATTCATGCCAACCCCCAGATCTTGGAGGAGCACCTCGCCGTCGAGGGCACCATTGACACCTCATGCGCCGCCGTCGCGATGAGGTTGGCTGCTTTCAACGATAGTTCGTGGCATTTTCTCGAGGCCATCGTTTGCTAGTTACTGCCTTTCCTGAACAAATTCTAGTGAATTGTGCTATCTACTTTTAGCTTGCAATCTTCTGCTATAGTATATGTTCTATATGTCGTGCAATGTGGTGTTCAGTTAACTGCTTGGTTCAATTCTACAAATGTGATGTTCAATTCTTCAGGGTGCAATATTTCCAAGTTGTTAAGCTTGCTTGGTTTGGTTAACTGTCTGATCTCCTATTACGAGTATGTTATATTGTGCAATGTGGTGCTCAATTAATGTTTGGTTCATTTGTTGTGGTGTTTAGTTAACTGCTTGGTTCAATTCTGCATGCGATGTTTAATTGTTGTGGCTGCATTCTGTTATTGTATACCATGTGAGAAATAAATCGAATTTGGTTGTACTAAATACATGAGAGAAAAAATACAATTGCTATATTTCCAAGTTGTTAAGCATGCTTGGTTTGGTTAACTGTCTGATCTTCTATTAGGAGTATGTTATATTGAGCAATGTGGTGCTCAGTTAATGTTTGGTTCATTTGTTATGGTGTTTAGCTATCTACTTGGTTCAATTCTACACTGTGATGTCCAATTGTCGTGGGTAGAATTTTGTATTGTTGTGCATGTGAGGAATAAATCGAATTTGGCTGCACTTAATACATGAGAAACATATACAATTGCTATATTTCCTAGTTCTTAATCATGCTTGGTTTGGATAAATGGGTTTTCCATGTGGCTTGAACTAATCTGATGAATATGCAATGTGCTTATTTTTCATCAACATATTTTACTGATAGCATGTGAACCCTTACTTAACCTGATGACTAACTACCTTATATGTGTTGCAGGGAAACAATGGGAAGCACTGAGGTTTACCATCGAGGTTAGCACGTGCATGGTCCGTTGTCTAATAGCACATTATTGTGCAATTGCATGAACCATTCTAATATTTTGGTTTTTAACAATTTGGTCTTGCACATGTAGGTCATGATGTCACAGGTTTTGACCCACTGTTCGACCCTTTTTGCATATGGGGAAATGAGTTGTCCATGAATATCAGTCAAGTCAAGAAACTCAAAAAGATTGTTAGGATAAAGAAATTAGCGACAAAAAACAACAAGATCTTTGTCTGCACAATGAAGAAGACAACATTTCACTACAGGATGGTACTAACTATTATACCTTGCCCTTTTTATTCCGTTGCCCCATTTCCAGTATAGAGAAGATATTTATGCACATCCTTGTTTTCAGGCCTTTCCAAAGCAGTTCACTGATGATTATCTCTCAAACCACCTGTATGGTCAGGAGGCGAGGAAGGTATTCATACAACACCCATGGTTCAATATTGAAGTGCTCCTGAAGAGGACGAAGGATGGATGGTCAATCATCCACAGGCACTGGCCTAAAGTTACAAAGACCTTCAACATCAATGAAGGCTCAATATTCACCTTCTGCTTCAGCAGTTTTCCAGATGAGATACATACGTCTATGTACCGTCTATGATGCTAATTTCCAAAGGTTATAGATGTTGCATGTGAAGCTTGGTCCTGGTGTAGTTGTGGAATGGGGTAGCTGAGTGCTGAAGCTATATGATGTTGTACTCTGATGTATTTCAATTATGAAAATGAAATATATTGTGTTCTTAATATGAAATGTTAATTAGATTACCAAATGGATTATGAATAATCGGATAATTAGCCTGCTAATTGGGTTGTTATATTGCAAACAGTTATTGAGAAAACACCGTGTGCGATGCATTCAATAACGCACACAGTTTCTAGGAATAAACTGTGTTAGACTAATGAAAAATCACACACGACATCCTCTTGAAAACTATTTGCATTAGGCCACCTGGCGCAAACGTTTACCACATAAAAACTGTGTGTGATGGACAACCTTTGCCACACAGTTTCTTTTACGCACTGTGTGTGATGCATTCAATAACGCAAACGATAAAATTATTAATATCATGTGCAATGGCAACGCTATCACAAACGACTTAACGAGACAAATTGTGTGTGATGTACCTGTGAACGGAAACGTTTTCCTTGGAGCGACTGTGTGGGATGTACATACGAATGGAAACATTTAGCGGGGACAGGCTGTGTGGGATGTACTTGCGACCATAAACAATTTTGCCGTATAATTGTATTTTTGTAGCTCTATTGTACGTATTTCTGTATTTGAGCGCTCGCCGGTCACACACGACCTCATTTTTCCGAGTATGTGTGCCAGGAGGGCATATCCCCAATGGTTTCTGGGTCATGTGGGAAGGGCCCCCCTATCGCCCACACTCACTGGCGACGGTTCCGAAGGCCGTTGCGAAAAGGGGTTAAAAACCGTTTGTTTAACAGCTCATTGTACTAGTGATGTCTCAAAACTATTACAAGGAATCACGTTTATTTTGTCCAATGATCTTCATGAAAGTTTTTATTATATCCTTCTTAGATATCTATCACTTTGGGTCTAATTTTCATGTGTTGGTTTTGATAAGCTCAAACAAGTATAAGTGAAGATCATGAGCATAATTTTTCTTCATTCTCTCAAAATAATATAAGTGAAGCAAGAGAGAATTTATTTAAATTTTTACTAACTCCCAAATAAATCTAAGTGAAGCAAGAGAGTATTTCTTCAAAAATACTAAGCACACCGTGCTCAAAAAGATATAAGTAAAGCACTAGAGCAAGTCCTAGCTCACAAAAATTTAAGTGAGGCATAGAGAGCTATTCTAGCAAGTCATGGCATAATTTTGGCTCTATCAAATAGGTGTGTACAGCAAGGATTGATGACTTAAAAATAAAAAGAAAACAAGGAAATGCTCATATCATACAAGACGCTCCAAGCAAAACACATATCATGTGATGAATAAAAATACATTCTCAAGTGAAATACCGATAGTTGTTGGAAGAAAGTGGGGATGCCACTCGGGGGCATCCCCAAGCTTAGTTAGGTTCTCATTTTTTGATAATAGCTTGGGATGCCGGGGCATCCCAAGCTTAGTCTCTTCCATCCTTCCTTCATCCATCGTAAGATAACCCAAAACTTGAAAACTTCTATCACACAAAACTTGAACAAAACCTTCGTGAGATCCGTTAGTATAAGAAAGCAAACCACTATTATAAGTGTTGTATCAAACCAATTCATATTTTGTTTTTGTATTATATCTATTATATTCCAACTTTTCTATGGCGAAAACTCATCAAAGAAAACCATAGAGCCATCAAAAAAAGCACACAACACAAAGAAAACAGAATCTACCAAAAACAGAACAGTCTGTAGTAATCTGGAAGTTTTGGAGTACTTCTAGAACTCTAAAAATCTTGAAAAAATAGGGCCACCTGGATTTTTTATATATTAATCTTCTGCAAAAAGAATCAAATAAAAAGCACTTATCTGTTAAAAATGCGAATTTTTCTCGTGAGGAAAAAAGTTTCTGTCTTTGTCAGCAAGATCAAACAACAATCACCCAAGAAGATCCTATTGGTTCTACTTGGCACGAACACTAATTAAAACACAAAAAACACAATCATACCAGTAGCATAATTGTGCTAACACTCAAGAACAGAAAGCAAAAAGAAAAAATAAATTTTATTCATTGGGTTGCCTCCCAACAAGCGCCATCATTTTACGCCCTTAGCTAGGCATAATTCCAAGATCTCAAGTTTTGTCATCTTTGTCCTTAAGTTCCTTAGGGGTATCCTTATCATGGGGTTTTGTAAAGACAATTTAGAACATATTATCCATAGACGCCTTAGCATTTCTAAGTTGATTTTCATCATAACCCCTTTGATTTCCAGCAACAATCCAAGATTAATGTTGGTTACCATTATTGAAAACTTGTTAGAATATATCTAAAACGGAGACTTCTTTCTTAAGATTCTCATCAAAGATTCTATTATCCCCAAGCAAATGTCTTAAAGCATAATCACTATTGTAAAGAATTTGATCTATCATGGGATTTTCACAATTCATACCATAAAAATCAAAGATTTCTCTAGCTTCCCATATTATGTAATCAAATTCATTCATAACGGCAAGAGTAGCTAACTTTTTGGCTCTTGAATTCTTTATTTCGGGGAGCTCAAAAACAATCTTTGCAAAGTAGGATGAGTGCGGATAAATTTACTTTCAAGTTTCGGAACTAGTGCTGAAATAGCATCCGTATAAGATCTAGTAGTTTTAAGTATAGGAGCATCATCAAGGCTCAGATTTCCAACACAACTGAAACATTCTTGGATGCGTTCTTTTCCCATAATGTTCCCTTGCCCCATGATAAAAGTTTTAGCATCTCTATTGCCTGTACGACCAATTTTAGGATTAAGGCCATCATCTATTGGTGCCATACCTAAATCACTCATGATTGCAAGCAAAGAATAGATCTGACGAGAGAACGGCGGATGAAAAAAGAAAAGCGAATAAAACGGCAATTTTTTGTGAAGTGGGGGAGAGGAAAATGGGAGGCAAATGGAAAATAATGTAAATTGCAAGGATATGATATTTCTGATTAGGAACCTGGTATATGTTGAAGATCCTCCCCGGCAACGGCGCCAGAAATTCCTTTTGATGTCGCTTAAAGCTACGTCGGTTTTCCCCCAAAGAGAAAGGGATGATGCAGCACAACGGCGGTAGGTATTTCCCTCAGATGTGAAACCAAGGTTATCGAACTAGTAGGGGAACCAAGCAACACAACGTAAACAACACCTGCACACAAATAACAACTTCTCGCAACCCAACGTGTTAAAGGGGTTGTCAATCCCTTTCGGGGTACGGCGCCTCAAGATAGGCAAAATGGACGTGAGGAATTTGTAGTAGATTGATAGATCGAACACCAAATAAAATAAATAAGAATAAATTGCAGAAAGGTATTTTTGTATTTTTGGTTCAGTAGATCTGAAAATAAATGCAAGGAAAAAGTAGATCGGAAAGGAAAATATATGAGAAAGAAGACCCGGGGGCCGTAGGTTTCACTAGTGGCTTCTCTCGAGAAAAATAGCAAACGGTGGGTAAACAAATTACTGTTGGGCAATTGATAGAATCTCAAATAATTATGACGATATCCAGGCAATGATCATTACATAGGCATCACGTCCAAGATTAGTAGACCGACTCATGCCTGCATCTACTACTATTACTCGACACATCGACCGCTATCCAGCATGCATCTAGTGTATTAAGTTCATGGAAAAACGGAGTAATGCATTAAGAACGATGACATGATGTAGACAAGATCCGTTTATCTATGGCTTTAGATATGGATCTCGATGTTTTATCCTTAGCAGCAACGATACATACGTGTTGGTTCCCTTTCTGTCACTGGGATCAAGCACCGTAAGATCGAACCCACTACCGAGCACCTCTTCCCATTGCAAGATAAATAGATCAAGTTGGCCAAACAAAACCCAAATATCGGAGAATAAATACGAGGCTATAAGAGATCATGCATATAAGAGATCAAAGAAACTCAAATAACTTTCATGGATATAAAAAGATAGATCTGGTCATAAACTCAAAGTTCATCGGATCCCAACAAACATACCGCAAAAAGAGTTACATCATATGGATCTCCAAGATACCATTGTATTGAGAATCAAAAGAGAGTAGAAGCCATCTAGATACTAACTACGGACCATTAGGTCTACAAGGAACTACTCACGCATGATCGGAGAGGTACCAATTGAAGTGGTGAACCCCTCCGTGATGGTGTCTAGATTGGATCTGGTGGTTCTGGACTCTGCGATGGCTGGATGAATATTTCGTCGACTCCCCTAGGGTTTTTGGAATATTGTGGTATTTATATAGCAAAGAGGCGGTGCGGGAGGCCACAGAGGTGGGCACAACCAACCTGGGTGCGCCTGGGGGACCTGGCGCGCCCTGGTGGGTTGTGCCCCCCTCAGGGCACCCCAAGGGGCTGCCTTGGCCCATATGGTGTCTTTTGGCCGATAAAAATTCTCCAAAAAGTTTCACGATGTTTGGCTCCGTTTGATATTGATTTCCTGCGATGTAAAAAAACATGCAGAAAACAACAACTGGCACTTGGCACTATGGCAGTAGGTTAGTACCAAAAAATGATATAAAATGACTATAAAATGATTGTAAAACATCCAAGACTGATAATATAACAACATGGAACAATAAAATGTTGTAGATACGTTGGAGACGTATGAGGATCTACTGTCTAATTTTTTTCTCCTCGAAAGAGATTATATGGAGTGGGAGTTGACGTCGGTGGAGGTCCGGGGGGCCACAAGGTAGGGGGCGCCCCCTAGGGGGCACCCCCACCCTTGTGGCCAGGGTGTGGGCCCCCTTCGGTATTTCTTTCCATCAATATTTTTTACATATTCTTAAAATATTCTCCGTGAAGTTTCAGGTCATTCTGAGAACTTTTATTTCTGCACAAAAATAACACCAAGGCAATTCTGCTGAAAACATCATCTGTCCGGGCTAGTTCCATTCAAATCATGCAAATCAGAGTCCAAAACAAGGGCAAAAGAGTTTGGAAAAGTAGATACAATGGAGACGTATCATGTACCGGAGGAATACACATTTTGTGACTAACTTTTGCCAAATATTCGGTGTGCATTGCATAATCAACCACTTTCTAAATCCAAGGTGCAAAGACTTTGATGGTTTTAGGATGCTGAGCAGAGTCCATCAATTTGCGCAGAAACATGTCTTCGACATCAAAGATGAATCCTTGGGAGATAGCATGAATGGTGTTTTGAAGAACATTAGATATAGCATTGTCAGCGTTCATCCCGGCCATAGGACAAATAGTATAGGTAAGCATGTGGTATAGAGTCTGATTGTCAAAGGTGAAATGCTCGGGCAGGGGAGGACCATTGTAGCCACGGATTTTGTGACACCCCGAGACTGATACGCCAGGTGTCAGCCAGTTATTCGTCGTTGTTGCCATGTCATCTACTTGCGTGTTGCTTTTTGCCATGTCATCATGTGCATTTTCATCGGCATGTTTTCAAAACTTGCATTCGCCCGAGTCCGCCCGTCCTTTCCGTAGTCCGTTTTGAGCCCAGACATACTTGCACGCGCCCGCGGCGTCTCCGAATATTTGTTTTATGAGTGGCTGGAAAATGTTCTCGGGATGGGTTGAAACTTTGCGTGTGGTCTTATTATAGTGTAGACAGACTGCCTGCCAAATTTCATCGCATTCGGAGTTCGTTTGATAGCCCAACGGTTAACCGTGTTAACCGCCGGAAGCCCCTTCTCTTTTGGCCCAGCACCCCTCCACAACAGCCCACTAGCCCATCCCAACCACCTCCATGCTCTCAATCATTGGATCGTGATCGCGTGGCCGAAAACCGCTCCTCATTTGGACACTCCTAGCTCCCTCTACCTATATATTTGCCTCCCCCTGCTCAAATCACGGGCAAACCCTAGCTGTCTTCCACCTCGCGCAGCCGAACACGTCCGTCCCGCGCTGGACCTGTCCAACCGCCACGTCCCCGCAGCCAATCATGGCCTGCCACATCACCCCCAGCGCCGCCCGGACCAATCGTCGCCCGCCACCTGTCCTCTCTGCCCCGCGCCCACATCCATGCGCAGCGCGTGACCCAGAGCCCACGGCCCAGATCCGAGAGCCCCGCCCCTCTAGCCTCCTCTGCTTCAACTGGGCCAGGCCCATGGTGAGAACCCGCCTAACTCTCGCCCGGTGGCGTTCCATAGTATCAAACGCCCACTCTGTTTTTTTCTTCGAAAAATGACAAGTCCCCAGAAAACCTTAAAATGTTGCCACGTTGTGGTGCTTGTAACTTTTTACATTTGTGTCCAAATGGAGCATATAATATGTCAAAATGTTCGTCTCGTGATGCTCTTCATATTGTTGTACTGTGGCGTTCTTTTTTGAGTTCATCTTGATGCCCTAATCATCGTTGCGAAAGTGCTATATGGTATAAACTGCTGATAACTATTTTTATGTTAGCATGTTTGAGAGGTCACATCTTTGTGCATGTTGGTCCAAATGGAGTGTATGATATGTAAAAATGTTCATTGTGGAGTGCTCTACATGATGGTGGCTGTTGCATTCATGTTAGGTGTCATATTGCCATGTTTATCTCTGTTGCAAAAGTGCATTTGGCTGTTAAGTGCTGGAACTTGTTATGAGATGCTGATTTATCATATTCATATCTTTATGTGTGATTTTTGTTTGAGCTACATGCCAATATTTTTTAGAAGAAAAATCATGTCATCTTTGCTGTGGTGCAATCCACTTTTCATGACATGCCTTGTGGTGTTTGCAACAATCTTGTAAAGTGGCCTACTCGCTGTTGTTGTTTTCTTGGACTTGTTAAAAACTGCTAAGTCTGAAACTGTTATAACCTGATGCCATGTTTGCTTGATGCCCCACTCAAATCCATGAATGTTTTGGTATGGCCAATGATCATGTACTTTTGTCCTTGTCGGCGTACTGGGAACCAGGGTACCCAGACTTGCCTGTCTACGGGCCGCGACGCGCTCCTACTACGGCCTGGTACGGCCCAGCTGATCAACCAGCTACCCAAGACCCTCACGAGGGAGCCAAGCCTCGCGAGGAGAACGACGTCAAGACCTCCTCAGGAGCAACCTCAGCAAGGTGCTCCCGAGGGGCGGAGAATCCAAGGCCAAGCCTGCCTCAGGAGGAGGCAGTGATATCAGCAGTGACACATCGCACTAGCGGGTGCCAGGGCGCGCCACCGGCGCAGTTACCATTTCAGTGCAAGGGGGACAGCGCAGCCGCAAGTTCCCGAGGAGCTGGGCAAAGGTTTCCTCATTGGTGCAACGAGACCGAAGACCGCAAGGACGACAAGGAGGATGCCATCGTCGAGCCCACCATCGCGTCATCGCCTGATCCTTTTGCAGGCGAAGACTGGTATTGTCAGGGTAGGAACGCCCTTGTGTTCCCGCTCAAAAATGGCCATTGTAGGACCCCTTCCCGCCTAAACATTTCAGGGGAAGAGGACCGTGGCCGTCTATATAAGTAGCTAGAACTCCCACTGCAAAGGGGATCGACTAATACACTCTGCCACCACACAAGGAGCAAGAACACTAGCCTCCTGACCCTCCCGAGCTCACCTCCCGAGCCCAGGAACCATTGTACTAGCTTGTATCCCAGCTCGCCCGAGGCTAATCCACCAAAGCAGGAAGTAGGGTCTTACACCACGTGGTGGCCCAAACCTGGATAAACTCTTGTGTGTTTTGTCCGTTGTTTGCTTGAATCCTTCCACCGAGGCGAGAGCGAGGCGCTAGGTAGACGTGAGTGGGAGAGATCTTCGTTCATGCCCCTGAGTTCGAACTTAACATGTTTTGCGGAGCCCTGAATCCGACATTTGGGCGCCAGGTAGGGGGCGTGTCGAAATCTCGCCTCTCCGACGACCTCGCCCCGCTCTCGTCCATCAGCCCCGCGTCGCCCAGCTCCAACAAACCGCGACCACGTTGGCGGAGGCGCACCAGACGCGTCGGAAGCCCGTGGCGCCCGCACCGCTCAGACATCGGCCTTCGGCCGCGGGACTCGCCGCCACCCATCCTTGATCAGGGCCGACGGCACGATGAGCATCACCAACCCGCCGCCAGAGGACCGGCAGCAACCACCACCCACTCGACGCCAAGGCCGTGCAGCAGCACGGGCCGCCGAGCACGCAACGGCAAGCACACAGGACCGGCGCGAAATGGCGAACATGAGGGCCGCGGTACTGGTGGCGAGGGAACTGCTAAGGTGCCGGTTTCTCGATAGGTGGCCGCCTATATAAGTAGCTACATGAGGACGCGCTACTCCTCAGGGTGGCCGAGCTCCTCGACGCCGCCAGCACCGGATCCGAGCCATTCTGCTTCCACATGACGACGTCGGGGACCGGATGCCGCCCCAGCCACACCCGGTCGCCCGTATGGTCAAGACCCGCGGCGACCTGCGAGGGCGACATGGGGTATGATCCGCTGAACCCTGCATATGATGCTGCTCCTCTGCCTCGAAGACCTTTGTATTCAGGAACCGCCCCCGTCGAGGAGCCACCAGGAGGCGACCCCAGGACTACGCCGAACACCGGGTGCAACCAGGCGCCGGCACAAGGGGGCTCAGGAGCGGAAGGTCAGGAGGCAGATCCCCGCTCTTAGCCCTCAATCCTTCATCATCATCGCCCATGGCCATTGAGCGTGAATGAGACGCGCGTTGGTGCCTACGGGGGCCGACACTCGCATCACCAGCCGTAGGCCTCGGGCCAACAGTGTCTCCAGCCCCGGGCCTCGGCAGGCCAGGGGGCTACTCTGGTTTCCACGTCAAGACCGAAAGGGAAGAGAAGGCCCGGGTCAGGCCCTCGTCCCCCCGCGCGTGACCCGTCGTGCATGAGCCCTCCCTGGATTTCACTAGGGGCTCCCTGGCGGCGGGTATGATGCGCGCGGGTAGGGGCCTTCTCCTCCCTCCATTCAACCTCCAGACGGCGCGCCTCCCGACATACCATCCCCCGGGTTGCGGAGGGTGCGTCTGGAGGCGGTACGGCAGCCCGTCCTACGCGCACTAGGAGGGCCCAAGAACACGACTCCATCCCCTGCTCACGAAATCCCGTACCCGCTGGGCCCGACCCTGATCAGGAAGGGCTCAGGGGCCATTAGGAGCGTGGGTACGGCGGGGTCCCCCTCGCACTTCAGGACGCCGCGTCTCTGAATGACGTTAGCCCTCAGGGGAGAAGCACGCTCGAAGATCGCGTGAGCGGTGCGCCTGGTGCTCGGAGGGGGGCCTATGGCCAAGGTCCCATCCCCCCATCATGCGCAGTGTCCCACTTCATGAATGCCGCCTTCGGGTGAGTTCATGAGGGAGCGGACTAGTGCGGGGCGGGGCCCTCAAAGCGAAGGGGCGGGCACGTCAGAAGATCTCCACTTGTGATACTCTCACGTAATAATGAGTGGGGCTGTACACGCCTCAGAGTCTCCGAAGCGTCGCCCTAGGACCTCGGGGGCTCCCTCCCACGCCGAGTGGATGCACCATGCTCCGCGCTGGCCGTCGACACTGCCCCAATGGCTATGCCCACATCCGTCGGTGGTAGCCCTATGCTCCGTGCTGGGGAGAAGACTGAAGACCTGCTCAGGGGCTGGACGCGGCCCCTCCTTTTTGCCATTCACATTTTCTCCTTCTGTATCCACTTTTTAAAGCCGATCTCGCCCCGCGCGACTCGTTTCTTGAATAAAAGGGAGAACTTTTGTCTGTGTTTTGCGATTTCCGCCGTGTTTCCTTCGCCAGTCCATTGTTTTGTCTTGCTCAGCCGAGCTGGGCTACGTCCGCAACCCCGCCCTGTCACTCCTCACGAGCAGGGGCCGAGGCGTGGGCGCACGTTCTGTCTGATCCGTGGCCGAACCGCCAACCAGTCTTGCGCTCACAGCAGGTACTCGTGAGGCGCGCCCGAACAAGGTCGGCGGACGCTCCGTCCTGACACGCGACAAGGGCTTAAGGCCGCAACCTTAGGAACAAGCAAGGGAGTGCCTAAAAACCTATCCTTACGGTGCTCAATTACATCATCAAAAGTTTAAGCCTTGTGACACCCATCTCACCCTGCTCTGGAGCCACAACCAAAAACAAATTTACAGCAGGAATTGGACTAAGCGTCCATGCCTTCGCTGGAACTGTCAGTGTCGCCCCCTCAAGCATCGACGCATCATCGATAGCTAGAACGAGCTCCGTCACCAACGCGTCCACATGGTCGCTCACCCAATCCTCCGAGGGGCAGGCGACTGCCTCAGGCGCAGGCTCCAGCAGGGCTTCGAAGTCCGTATGAGGGTCAAGACGGTGCAAGTTTCCGAAGATGCGGGAGACCGCGCTCCTCAGGATGCCGCGGCTTTGCTCCTCGACGAGCTGCCGAGCCTTCCTGACGCCGCCTTCATGACGCTCCACCACCCTGGTAAAGAACCCGAGATACCCGGCGTCATCATTAACCAGGGGGCCGGCGACTCCCGAGCCAAGAAGTTCTCCTAGGGCCTGGACGGCCCGGTGCCACACGGCCTCAGACATCTCCGAGCGGGTGTGCTGCATCCCACGGACTCGTGCAACCTCCTCAGAAGTTCGAGCCACGAAGTCGGAAATGTCCTCCACTTGCTTATGAAAGCAGGATAATTCCACCCTGGCGGTGGCACGAGCCTTCTCCAATGCCCGCTCGCTGCGTTCCGCCTCGGTACAGGCCTTCTTCGACGCCCGTTTGCGATGCTCAGACGCCACGCGAGCCTTCTCCGACACCTGCAGGCGACGCTCGGCATCCACCAGTTTGCTCTTAAGTGCTGTGATCTCCTTCTGAAGCTCCTTGCGCTTGTCAGCGAAGCGAGTCTCGTGAAGCCCCAGCTTCTCGCGGCAACCCTTCCGGAGACGCTCCACCTCCTTGGCAACCTTCTTCGCAATGACCTTGCGATCATCAAGGTTGCCCTCGACCTCGGCTAGCTGGCGCTCCATCGTCTCCAGGCGTTTGCGCTCCATGCTCAGCTCCATTGCCTCAAGTGCCAGCGCCTCCTCCCGTGCCGAGAGGCCCGCTGGGCTATCATCATCAACCACAGGTGCAGCAAGGGCAACCCTTCAAGCATGAACCTGGCGCTCGAGCGTGGCGTTTGAGGCTTCAAGCTCGTGCTCACGCTCCTCGGCGGCCGCGCAGTGGCGCTCGGCATCTCGGGCCTCCTCCAGGGTACGGTCGCACGCCTCCTGAGCCGCGGCGGCCGACGTTTCCGCCTTCCTTAGGGCGGATTCATGCTGCAGCTGGCTTAGGTTGACAGCGGTCCTCAGTTGGCGCCAACCCTGCGCCAGGAGCAGACCTTCGGCCTCGACACGCCCATCTACCTCAGCAACCTCAACTTCGAGACGCTTCAGGGCGTCCGACGCCTCCCGCACAAGGTCATGACGTACCACGCTCCTGTGCACTTCAAGTTCCAGAAGACGACCGGGCTCGTCCCTGGCATCCGCACCGCCCAAAGGGGGCTCCCCCTCTCCCTCGTGTTCAGCATGTGCCTTGGGGCTAGCCCCGGGGGCGCGCGGTACTTACGGCGCAAGGAGCAGGCGTGGTCCTGATGGACGGACAGCTGCTCGAGCTGCCTGAAGAGCTTGCTGACCCATAGTGAAGGCAAGACCCAGGACACGGAGCGGGCTCCCGATGTACCAAGAGCTTCCTTGCCCCAGAAGCGCTCGGGGGCTGGGAGCACGACCTGCGCAGTAAGATCCGAGCGCGGCTTCAAGAGCTCGCGCGATGCCTCCCGAAGGCCCTGCATGGTCCTGAGGAGGGATGCAGGCGGAGGCTTTCGCGGGCCTTATCGAGCGACGCGGAGGACAAGGAAGTCCCTCACCACCATCGCAAGGGTCAACCCGCTCCTCCTGAGGTTGGCCAGTCGGCGCATCACATGCTCCGCCCATGGATCTGAAAGGGTCTCATGCCCCCAACCCGAGTTCGGCACCGTCGGTGCATCAGGAAGATGGAATTGGGGGCTGTACGCGGCGGCGTCAACGAACACCCATTGTCGGCGAAACCCTTCTGTGGTTGGGTGAAGCGAGAAGTCAATTCTGGAGGCAGCAGTCGCTTCCACCGCGCGCAACGACACGCACCCCGAGCGCTGCCCCCTATCAACCAAGGAGAGAGCGAAGAAGTGGCGAAGCAAGGCCATGGAAGGGGAAACGCCAACGAAAGCTTCACGAAGGAACGTGAAGCCGGAAAATAGGATGATGGACCCAGGGTCCAGGTGTAACGCCCGAATCTGGTAATGCGTGAGTACTGCGTAGAAGAAGGCGGAGAAAGGGGGAAGGAGACCCCCGAAGATAGCGTGGAGATGAAGCTGGATGTCGTTAGCACCAAGCTCCTCCATCGGCCGGGAAGCAAGCCAGACCCGGGTCGGCCCCTACTCGTTAGATGCATCGGCCAAGGCGCGACGCACCTTGTCCAGACGCTCCTGGTTCACTATGGCGGAGCGGCCCAGCGCCGGCTCGAGCACTGGCGGCGACGCGGCAGGCTCGCCGTCCCCCCTCTTCTTTGCCTTGCACAGCATGATGGCAAGAGGGAAGGGGCGGAGAAGGCAAGCAAAGAAAGGGAGCGATTGGGAGGCAGAAAGCAAAGGCGGCAGCAAGAAGCCCTGCCGGTCGTGTGATTGGCAAGGCGCACGACTACCATTGCTGCGTGGGAAGCGGGGCCGCCCACGTCCCATCCAACCATCGCACGCTAGCCTGGCCCACAGCCTTTGGGGCCCGCGGCACTTCGTCCTCAACTAAGGCTTCGCCCCGAAGCCAACTCCACGCGCGCCTTGGGCCCGGGGGCTACTGTCGGCGTACTGGGAACCAGGGTACCAAGACTTGCCTGTCTGCGGGCCGCGACGCGCTCCTACTACGGCCTGGTATGGCCCAGCTGATCAACCAGCTGCCCAAGACCCTCGCGAGGGAGCCAAGCCTCGCGAGGAGAACGACGTCAAGACCTCCTCATGAGCAGCCTCATCAAGGTGCTCCCGAGGGGCTGAGAATCCAAGGCCAAGCCTGCCTCAGGAGGAGGCAGTGATATCAGCAGTGACACATCACGCCAGCAGATGCCAGCGCGCGCCAGCGGCACAGTTACCATTTTGGTGCAAGGGGGACAGCGCAGCTGCAAGTTCACGAGGATCGGGGCAAAGGTTTCCTCATTGGTGCAACGAGACCGAAGACCGCAAGGACAACAAGGAGGATGTCATCGTCGAGCCCACCACCGCGTCATCGCCTGATCCTTTTGCAGGCGAAGACTGCTTTTGTCAGGGTAGGAACATCCTTGTGTTCCCGCTCAAAAATGGCCACTGTGGGATCCCTTCCCTCCTAAACATTTCGGGGGAAGAGGACCGTTGCCGTCTATATAAGTAGCTAGAACTCCCACTGCAAAGGGGATCGACTAATACACTCTGCCACCACACAAGGAGCAAGAAAACTAGCCTCCTGACCCTCCCGAGCTCACCTCCCGAGCCCAGGAACCATTGTACTAGCTTGTATCCCAGCTCGCCCGAGGCTAATCCACCAAAGCAGGAAGTAGGGTCTTACACCACGCGGTGGCCCAAACCTGGATAAACTCTTGTGTGTTTTGTCCGTTGTTTACTTGAATCCTTCCACCGAGGCGAGAGCGAGGCGCTAGGTAGACGTGAGTGGGAGAGATCTTCGTTCACGCCCCTGAGTTCGAATTTAACGGGTTTTGCGGAGCCCTGAATCCAACAGTCCATGTTATGCTCTATCCATCCATCTCCTTGTTCGTCATTGTAGCCTGCTGTAGCTTATTTATTTCTTGCTCTCAAGTTGCTATAAAATGTTTTTGTCAGTCTGTTATCAGCAAGTTCTGTTTTTCCATGTGAATAGCTAGTGTTCTATGCATCCTATGACCATGTTCTTGCCATGAGTAGTTTCATAAACATGTCTTCTTGCTGTTGGTCACATTCACTTGCCATGATATGCTTTGAGATGAGTTGCACAAGCTTGCAAACATGCCTAATTGTCGTTGTTGCTGCCATGTCTAGTTTATTTTCACTAAGTCTGTGAAACTGTTATCTTTTGCAATCTTGCCATGATGTTTTGAGCATGTTCTGGTGGTGTTTTGTAGTAGATCTTCGGTCATGCTTCTAGTGCTGGACATGTCTATGCTTGCCATGCCCTTTGTTGCCATGAAGTGTTATTGTATCATGTTGTTATGATGTCAACTAAGTGCCATGTTGCTGTTTTTGGACAGCTTGTTGTTATATCTTGTTTCATGTGTATGTGATGAACCATTGCTCCGTTTTGAGCGTAATCTATATTAAACTTGTGTGTTTTTGCATGAAGATACATAATATCATGTTGTTTACATGCTTGGAGTGTGTTTACTTGTTCGGATGCATCTTGCATATTTGCCATGCTTGTCTTGTTTTGCTCATATCTTCTAGGTCATAGCTCCGAATTAAATAAACTTCATATGTAACTTGACCAGTATTTCGAGTAGATCATCATGGTGCGTGTTAACCTGCTGTCTAACAACTTTAACTTAAGGTTTGTTCAGATCTGGACCAATTTCGAAATGTGCATATGAGGACTTACCGGAGTTGTTATATGTTGTTTCTGGCCTCATTTAAACTTGCTTTGTGTGATGTTCTTGTTTGCTTCATCCCTTGCCATGTTTTTGCATCATATAGACTTGTCTTGCATCATACTAGGTTGAGCATTATGTCATGTTCTTGTGTGGTGTGCTTACCATGTTGTGTGCTTCTTCTCGCTAATTCATATTCCGTTGCAATCGAGAGGATTCGTTCGACTACACTTGGTTCGACTTCGTGGCTTCTTCTTCGTCTTCTTCATGGACCCGTTCTTCTTCCTTGCGAGATCTCAGGCAAGATGACCATCCCCTTGGATACCTTTACTATCATTTCTATGATAGTTGTCTCGATGCTATCGCTATATGTCGCGCTACCTATCTATTTGTTGTCAGCCTCTCCATATTGCCACGAAACCTCTAACCTTGGCACCTTCCCAGCAAACCGTTGTTTGGCTATGTTACCCGCTTGCTCAGCCCCTCTTATGGCGTTGTTAGTTGCAGGTGAAGATGAAGATTGCTCCATGTTGGAACTTGTTGCTGGAATATCACAATATATCTTATATATATTAACACACCTATATACTTGGCATTGGGTGGAAGGCTTGGCCTTTTGCTCAGCGTTTTGTTCCACTCATGCCGCCTTAAGAACCGATAAACCGGCATTATGTTCCTTGATTTTGCGTTCCTAACATGGTTGGTGTTAATGGGCCCCCCTTTGATAATTCACACTACTTAAAGCTTTTCCAGCAAGGCCCAACATTGGTTTTTAATTTTTTCATAATAAAACTTAATTAATTAATTAAATTGCATAGGGGGTCGCGTCCCCAGGTTCTTAATTCTCCATAACAGGGGGGCAGTGCTGATGGTGTTGGTCCCAAACGGGTAGCCTGCGGGGCCACCACGGGGAAACTCGAGGTCTGGCTCCCGTAGCATTTCCCATCTGGTCGTGGCCTGAGACGAGATACGCGTGGCTACTATCAGGGTGTCGGCACGTCGGGACGTCTTGTTGGATTAGTTTTACCTTTGTCGAAATATCTTGAGCACGGGATTCCGAGAATACCCGGGTCTTCCCAACATGGAGTTGCGACTCCGCAGATCGTGAGCTTGTGATGGGCAAAGTTGGGACACCCCTGCAGGGTTATGAACTTTCGAAAGCCGTGCCCGCGATTATGTGGCAGATGGGAATTTGTTAATGTCCGGTTGTAGAAATATTGTTAGAGGATCCGGGATAAAACACACAACCGCGTGAGTAACCATGACCGTCTCTTTTCACTTTGAGAAGAGAACACGGTGGGGTTATGTTTGATTCGTAGGTAGTTCATGATCTTTAGAGATCATTACTAGTTTGCGACCGCTTGCGTAGATGTTCATCTTGAAGGAAATATGCCCTAGAGGCAATAATAAAGATGTTATTTGTATTTCCTTATATCATGATAAATGTCTTTTATTCATGCTAGAATTGTATTAACCGGAAACTTGATACATGTGTGAATACATAGACAAAACAGTATGTCCCTAGTATGTCTCTACTAGACTAGCTCATTGGTCAAAGATGGTTATGTTTCCTAGCCATAGACATGAGTTGTCATTTGATAAACGGGATCACATCATTAGGAGAATGATGTGATGGACTAGACCCATCCGTTAGCTTAGCACTACGATCGTTTAGTTTTACTGCTATTGCTTTCTTCATGACTTATACATGTTCCTATGACTATGAGATTATGCAACTTCCGAATACCGTGGGAACACCTTGTGTTCTATCAAACGTCACAACGTAACTGGGTGATCATAAAGATATTCTACAGGTGTCTCCGAAAGTATTCGTGGTGTTGGCATTGATCAAGACTAGGATTTGTCGCTCCGAGTGTCGGAGAGGTATCTCTGGGCCCTCTCGGTAATGCACATCATAATAAGCCTTGCAAGCAAATGACTAATGAGTTAGTCACGAGATGATGTATTACAGAACGAGTAAAGAGACTTGCCGGTAACGAGATTGAACTAGGTATAGAGATACCGACGATAGAATCTCGGGCAAGTAACATACCGATGACAAAAGGAACAACATATGTTGTTATGCGGTTTAACCGATAAAGATCTTCGTAGAATATGTAGGAACCAATATGAGCATCCAGGTTCTGCTATTGGTTATTGACCGGAGATGAGTCTCGGTCATGTCTACATAGTTCTCGAACCCGTAGGGTCCGCACGCTTAACATTTGATGATGATCGGTATTATGAGTTTATGGGTTTTGATGTACCGAAGGTAGTTCGGAGTCCCGGATGAGATCACGGACATGACGAGGAGTCTCGGAATGTCCGAGACATAAAGATTGATATATTGGACGACTATATTCGGACACCGGAAGTGTTCTGGAAAAGTTTCGGATTTAACCGGATTGCCGGAGGGGGTTACCGGAACCCCCCACGAGGGGGGATGGTCCATAGTGGGCCTTGAGGAAAGAAGAGAGGCAGCCCATAGAGGCTGGCCGGCGCCCCACCAGGGAATCCTAGTTGGACTAGGATTGGGGGGCGCCACCTCTCCCTCTCCTTCCTTTCCCTCTCTTCCTTCTTGGTGGACTCCTACTAGGAATAGGATTGCAATCCTATTCCTAGTAGGATTGCCTCCCTCGCGCGCCATGGAAGGGCTGGCTGGCCCCTCCCCTTGCTCCTTTATATACGGGGGTAGGGGGCACCCTAGAACACACAAGTTGATCAGTTAATCTCTCCCAACCGTGTGCGGTGCCCCCCTCCACAAAAACACACCTCGATTATACCGTTGCAGTGCTTCGGCGAAGCCCTGCGCCGGTAGACACATCATATCCATCACCACGCCGTCGTGCCGACGAAACTCTCCCGTGAAGCTCAACTGGATCAAGAGCTCGTGGGACGTCATCAAGATGAACGTGTGCTGAACGCAGAGGTGCCGTATGTTCGGTTCTTGATCGGTTGGATCGCGAAGAAGTTCGACTACATCAACCGCGTCACTTGACGCTTCCACTCCTGGTCTTCGAGGGTACGTAGACACACTCTTCCCCTCGTTCCTATGCATCTAGTAGATAGATCTTGCATGATCGTAGGAAAATATTGAAAATAGTACATTCCCCAACAGTGGCATCATGAGCCAGGTCTATGCGTAGATGATATGCACGAGTAGAACACAATGAGTTGTGGGCGATACTAGTCATATTGCTTACCAGCATGTCATACTTTGCTTCGGCGGTATTGTGAGATGAAGCGGCCCAGACCGACATTACGCGTACGCTTACGCGAGACTGGTTTCACCGTTATGAGCACTCGTTGCTTAAAGGTGACTGGCGGGTGTTTGTCTCTCTCACTTTAGCTAAATCAAGTGTGGCTATGCCCGGTCCCTGTGAAGGTTAAAACATCACATACTTGACGAAACATCGTTGTGGTTTTGTATGCGTAGGTAAGAACGATTCTTGCTAAGCCCGTAGCAGCCACGTAAAAGTTGCAACAACAAAGTAGAGGCCGTCTAACTTGTTTTTGCAGGGAATGTTGTGATGTGATATGGTCAAGACATGACGAGATATACGGTTTTGTATGAGATGATCATGTTTTGTAAAATTATCGGCAACTGGCAGGAGCCATATGGTTGTCGCTTTATTGTATGAAATGCAATCGCCATGTAATTGCTTTACTTTATCACTAAGCGGTAGCGATAGTCGTAGAAGCAGTAGTTGGCGAGACGACAACGATGCTACAATGGAGATCAAGGTGTCGCGCCGGTGACGAAGGTGATCATGATGGTGCTTTGGAGATGGAGATCAAAAGCACAAGATGATGGTGGCCATATCATGTCACATATTTTGATTGCATGTGATGTTTATCTTATTGTGCTTCTTATTTTGCTTAGAATGACGGTAGCATTATAAGATGACCCCTTACTAAATTTCAAGGTATAAGTGTTCTCCCTGAGTATGCACCGTTGGGAAAGTTCGTCGTGCCGAGACACCACGTGATGATCGGGTGTGATAAGCTCTACGTTCAAATACAATGGGTGTAAGCCAGTTTTGCACACGCAGAATACTCGGGTTAAACTTGACGAGCCTAGCATATGCAGATATGGCCTCGGAACACTGGAGACCGAAAGGTCGAGCGTGAATCATATAGTAGATATGATCAACATAAGATGTTCACCATTGAAACTACTCCATCTCACGTGATGATCGGACATGGTTTAGTTGATTTGGATTACATGACCATTTAGATGACCGGAGGGATGTCTATCTAAGTGGGAGTTCTTTAAGTAATATGATTAAATCGAACTTTAATTTATCATGAACTTAGTCCTGATAGTTTTTGCATATCTATGTTGTTGTAGATCAATGGCCCGTGCTACCATTCCTTTGAATTTTAATGCATTCCTAGAGAAAGGTAAGTTGAAAGATGATGGTAGCAATTACACGGACTGGGTCCTTAACTTGAGGATTATCCTCATTGCTGCACAGAAGAATTATGTCCTTGAAGCATCGCTAGGTGACAAGCCCCCTCCTGCTAATGTAGACGCTTTGAACGTCTGGCAGACGCGGTCTGATGACTACATGATAGTTCAGTGTGCCATGCTTTACGGCTTAGAACCAGGACTTCAACGACGTTTTGAACGTCATGGACTATATGAGATGTTCCAGGAGTTGAAGTTAATATTTCAAGCAAATGCCCGGATTGAGAAATATGAGATTTCCAATAAGTTCTACAGCTGCAAGATGGAGTAGTATAGTTCTATCAGTGAACACTTGCTCAGAATGTCTGGGTACTACAATCATATGACTCAACTTGGTTGCAAAGTTGACGAGGATAGTGTTATTGATAGAGTTCTTCAATCACTGCCACCAAACTATAAAGGCTTCGTGATGAACTATAATATGCAAGGGATGCAGAAGATGATTCCCGAGCTCTTCGCTATGCTCAAAGCTGCGGAGGTAGAAATCAAAAAGGAGCATCAAGTGTTGATGGTTAACAAGACCACTAGTTTCAATAAAAAGGGCAAGGGAAAGAAGGGGAACTTCAAGAAGAATAGCAAGATAGTTGCTACTCCCGCGAAGAAACCCAAGTCTGGAGCCAAGCCTGAAACAGAGTGCTTCTACTGCAAAGGGACTGGACACTGGAAGCGGAACTGCCCCAAGTATTTGGCGGATAAGAAGGATGGCAAGGTGAACAAAGGTATATGTGATATACATGTTATTGATGTGTACCTTACTAATGCTCGTAGTAGTACCTGAGTATTTGATACCGGTTCGGTTGCTAATATTTGTAACTCGAAACATGGACTACGGATTGAACGAAGATTAGCTAAGGGCGAGGTGACGATGAGCGTGGGAAATGGTTGCAAAGTCGATGTGATCGCCGTCGGCACGCTACCTCTACATCTACCTTCGGGATTAGTTTTAGACCTAAATAATTGTTATTTGGTGCCAGCGTTGAGCATGAACATTATATCCGGATCTTGTTTGTTGCGAGACGGTTATTCATTTAAATCAGAGAATAATGGTTGTTCTATTTTTATGAATAATATCTTTTATGGTCATGCACCCTTGAAGAGTGGTCTATTCTTATTGAATCTCGATTGTAGTGATACACATATTCATAATATTGAAGCCAAAAGATGCAAGGTTAATAATGATAGTGCAACTTATTTATGGCACTGCCGTTTAGGTCATATTGGTGTAAAGCGCTTGAAGAAACTCCATAGTGATGGACTTTTGGAATCACTTGATTATGAATCACTTGGTGCTTGCGAACCATGCCTCGTGGGCAAGATGACTAAAACTCCGTTCTCCGGAACTATGGAGCGAGCAACAGATTTGTTGGAAATCATACATACTGATGTATGTGGGCCAATGAGTGTTGAAGCTCGCGGCGGGTATCGTTATTTTCTGACCTTCACTGATGATTTGAGCAGATATGGGTATATCTACTTAATGAAGCAGTAGTCTGAAATATTTGAAAAGTTCAAAGAATTTCAGAGTGAAGTAGAGAATCATCGTAACAAGAAAATAAAGTTTCTACGATCCGATCGTGGAGGAGAATATTTGAGTTACGAGTTTGGTCTTCATTAGAAACAATGTGGAATAGTTTCACAACTCACGCCACCCGGAACACCACAGCGTAATGGTGTGTCCGAACGTCATAACCGTACTTTATTGGATATGGTGCGGTCTATGATGTCTCTTACCGATTTACCACTATCGTTTTGGGGTTATGCTTTAGAGATAGCTGCATTCACATTAAATAGGGCACCATCTAAATCCGTTGATACGACATCTTATGAACTATGGTTTGGCAAGAAACCAAAGTTGTCGTTTCTTAAATTTTGGGGCTGCGATGCTTATGTGAAAAAGCTTCAACCTGATAAGCTCGAACCCAAGTCGGAGAAATGTGTCTTCATAGGATACCCAAAAGAGACTGTTGGGTACACCTTCTATCACAGATCCGAAGGCAAGATATTCGTTGCTAAGAATGGATCCTTTCTAGAGAAGGAGTTTCTCTCGAAAGAAGTGAGTGGGAGGAAAGTAGAACTTGATGAGGTAATTGTACCTTCTCCTGAATTGGAAAGTAGTACATCACAGAAAATTGTTCCAGTGATTCCTACACCAATTAGTGAGGAAGCTAATGATGATGATCATGAAACTTTAGATCCAGTTTCTGCTGAACGTCGTAAATCAACCAGAGTACGTTCCGCACCAGAGTGGTACGGCAACCCGGTTCTGGAAGTCATGTTACTAGACCATGATGAACCTACGAACTATGAGGAAGCGATGATGAGCCCAGATTCCACAAAATGGCTTGAGGCCATGAAATCTGAGATGGGATCCATGTATGAGAACAAAGTGTGGACTTTGGTTGACTTGCCCGATGATCGGCAAGCCATCGAAAATAAATGGATCTTCAAGAGGAAGACCGACGCAGACGGTAATGTTACTATTTACAAAGCTCGACTTGTTGCGAAAGGGTTTCGACAAGTTCAAGGAGTTGACTACGATGAGACTTTCTCACCTGTAGCGATGCTTAAGTCTGTCCGAATCATGTTAGCAATTGCCGCATTCTATGATTATGAAATCTGGCAAATGGATGTAAAAACTGCATTCCTGAATGGATATCTCAAAGAAGAGTTGTATATGATGCAACCAGAAGGTTTTGTTGATCCTAAAGGTGCTAACAAAGTATGCAAGCTCCAGCGATCCATCTATGGACTGGTGCAAGCATCTCGGAGTTGGAATATACGCTTTGATGAGGTAATCAAAGCATATGGTTTTATACAGACTTTTGGAGAAGCCTGTATTTACAAGAAAGTGAGTGGGAGCTCTGTAGCATTTCTAATATTATATGTGGATGACATATTGTTGATTGGAAATGATATAGAATTTCTGGATAGCATAAAAGGATACTTGAATAAGAGTTTTTCAATGAAAGACCTCGGTGAAGCTGCTTATATATTAGGCATCAAGATCTATAGAGATAGATCAAGACGCTTAATTGGACTTTCACAAAGCACATACCTTGATAAAGTTTTGAAGAAGTTCAAAATGGATCAGTCGAAGAAAGGGTTCTTGCCTGTGTTACAAGGTATGAAGTTGAGTAAGACTCAATGCCCGAGCACTGCAGAAGATAGAGAGAAAACGAAAGTCATTCCCTATGCCTCAGCCATAGGATCTATCATGTATGCAATGATGTATACCAGACCTGATGTGTGCCTTGCTATAAGTCTAGCAGGAAGGTACCAAAGTAATCCAGGAGTGGATCACTGGACAACGGTCAAGAACATCCTGAAGTACCTGAAAAGGACAAAGGATATGTTTCTCGTATATGGAGGTGACAAAGAGCTCGTCGTAAACGGTTACGTCGATTCCAGCTTTGACACTGATCCGGATGACTCTAAGTCACAAACCGGATATGTATTTTTATTGAACAGTGGAGCTGTTAGTTGGTGCAGTTCCAAGCAAAGCGTCGTGGCCGGATCTATGTGTGAAGCGGAATACATAGCTGCTTTGGAAGCAGCAAATGAAGGAGTCTGGATGAAGGAGTTCATATCCGATCTAGGTGTAATACCTAGTGCATCGGGTCCAATGAAAATCTTTTGTGACAACACTGGAGCAATATCCTTGGCGAAGGAATCCAGGTTTCACAAGAGAACAAAGCACATCAAAAGACGCTTCAATTCCATCCGCGATCTAGTCAAGGAGGGAGACATAGAGATTTGCAAGATACATACGGATCTGAATGTTGCAGACCCGTTAACTAAGCCTCTTCCACGAGCAAAACATGATCAACACCGGGACTCCATGGGTGTGAGGATCATTACTTTGTAATCTAGATTGTTGACTCTAGTTCAAGTGGGAGACTGAAGGAAATATGCCCTAGAGGCAATAATAAATATGTTATTTGTATTTCCTTATATCATGATAAATGTCTTTTATTCATGCTAGAATTGTATTAACCGGAAACTTGATACATGTGTGAATACATAGACAAAACAGTATGTCCCTAGTATGCCTCTACTAGACTAGCTCATTGGTCAAAGATGGTTATGTTTCCTAGCCATAGACATGAGTTGTCATTTGATCAATGGGATCACATCATTAGGAGAATGATGTGATGGACTAGACCCATCCGTTAGCTTAGCACTATGATCGTTTAGTTTTACTGCTATTGCTTTCTTCATGACTTATACATGTTCCTATGACTATGAGATTATGCAACTCCCGAATACCGTAGGAACACCTTGTGTGCTATCAAACGTCACAACGTAACTGGGTGATCATAAAGATGCTCTACAGGTGTCTCCGAAAGTATTCGTGGTGTTGGCATAGATCAAGACTAGGATTTGTCACTCCGAGTGTCGGAGAGGTATCTCTAGGCCCTCTCGGTAATGCACATCATAATAAGCCTTGCAAGCAAATGACTAATGAGTTAGTCACAAGATGATGTATTACGGAACGAGTAAAGAGACTTGCCGGTAACGAGATTGAACTAGGTATAGAGATACCGACGATCGAATCTCGGGCAAGTAACATACCGATGACAAAAGGAACAACATATGTTGTTATGCGGTTTTACCGATAAAGATCTTCGTAGAATATGTAGGAACCAATATGAGCATCCAGGTTCCGCTATTGGTTATTGACCGGAGATGAGTCTCGGTCATGTCTACATAGTTCTCGAACCCGTAGGGTCCGCACGCTTAACGTTTGATGACGATCGGTATTACGAGTTTATGGGTTTTGATGTACCGAAGGTAGTTCAGAGTACCGGATGAGATCACGGACATGACGAGTAGTCTCGTAATGTCCGAGACATAAAGATTGATATATTGGACGACTATATTCGGACACCAGAAGTGTTCCGGAAAAGTTTCGGATTTAACCGGATTGCCGGAGGGGGTTACCGAAACCCCCCACGAGGGGGGATGGTCCATAGTGGGCCTTGAGGAAAGAAGAGAGGCAGCCCATAGAGGCTGGCCGGCGCCCCACCAGGGAATCCTAGTTGGACTAGGATTGGGGGGCGCCACCTCTCCCTCTCCTTCCTTTCCCTCTCTTCCTTCTTGGTGGACTCCTACTAGGAATAGGATTGCAATCCTATTCCTAGTAGGATTGCCTCCCTGGCGCGCCATAGAAGGGCTGACCGGCCCCTCCCCTTGCTCCTTTATATACGGGGGCAGGGGGCACCCTAGAACACACAAGTTGTTCAGTTGATCTCTCCCAACCGGGTGCGGTGCCCCCCTCCACAGAAACACACCTCGATTATACCGTTGCATTGCTTAGGTGAAGCCCTGCGCCGGTAGACACATCATATCCGTCACCACGCCGTCGTGCTGACGAAACTCTCCCGTGAAGCTCAACTGGATCAAGAGCTCGTGGGACGTCATCAAGCTGAACCTGTGCTGAACGCGGAGGTGTCGTACGTTCGGTACTTGATCGGTTGGATCGCGAAGAAGTTCGACTACATCAACCGCGTCACTTGACGCTTCCGCTCCCGGTCTACGAGGGTACGTAGACACACTCTTCCCCTCGTTGCTATGCATCTAGTAGATAGATCTTGCGTGATCGTAGGAAAATATTGAAAATACTACGTTCCCCAACACATCTTATTCTTGTACTCATAAGTTAGCCACCATATTTTGCTTAGCCGCTGCTGCAACCTCACCACTTAACCTCTCCATACCCTTTAAGCTTTGCTAGTCTTGATACCTATGGTTATGGGATTGCTGAGTCGTCGTGGCTCACAGATACTACAACACCAGTTGCAGGTACAGGTTTACGATGACCTGACGTGAGAGCGATGCTTATTTGTGTTGGAGTTCTTTCTTCTTCTTCCTCGTTAGTTTTGGGTTAGGTTCCTGGTCGGCAGCCTGGGATAGCAGATGGGTGTCGTTGTGCTTTTCATGTTTGCATCCGTAGTCGGATGCCTTGTATTGATGTTGTTGTATTCATGTGACTTGTATGAATGGTTGTATCCCCCATGTATGTATGTAATGATACGATGTAATGATATCCATCTTGCTAAGTGCCCGAAATGCGGTTCTGCCCCAATCACGAGTTTGTCATGTGATCGGGATAGAATCACATCTTGGGCCTGACAGATTTTCTCTTGGTCCATGGTGCAACGATAATCATCATTGGAGATGGCATCAATATTGTGTACTCGAATTTCAATCTTGCCATGCTCGAACAGAGGGAAATGCAAATGATAAAAAAGTCCATTGCAGAGCATTTTATGCGTTTCCCTTCAGTCATCCATTCCATGATCCATTTGGTAGTATTAGTTGCATCACCAGACATGCACAGTGTGGCATAGAATTTAAGTATAATTTCTCTATTCCACGGATGTTGAAATGCAAAGACATTCGTGAGGCCAAAGTCTTCGATATCTTGCAATAATTGATTAAAGCAGCGAATGCTCTTAATATCAGCAATATCCAGGACCTCATGAGGAAATATCTTGCGGCTGTCATATAGGGTCCGAGAATAATATATAGCATGTTCTTTAGTCCAGAACCGAGGTGATTCAGAAGTGCGAGGCTTGTTGTATGGACTCTCTTGATAGAAAAAAATATGATTGTTCTGATTGAAAAGTGGCCTTTTCATGCCAACGCCTTTAGTGAATAAAGGAAATCACTCACCAGGATAGGTATATTTGTGATGGTCTGGCTTATTAGGGGTGATATACTACTCATATCAATAAGGAATTCCTTCTTTTCTGGGAGCCCATTCGGACAGAACTCCAAAGTTAAGCGTGCTCAGCTTGGAGTAGTTTCAGGATGGGTGACCGACCGGGAAGTTGCTCCCGGGTGCGCATGAGTGAGGACAAAGTGGGCAGAAAAGACTAGTATTTATATGTGGGGCCAGTCTAGATCCCGCTAGGAGTAACGACCACCGGCGGGTGTGTCCGGGGCGTTACAAGTTGGTATCAGAGCCGACCCTCGTGGTTACACGGATGTTTGTGGACAGGTGCGTGGTCATGTTGTTCATGACATATGTGACCCGTTGTGGCACACGACATGGCACATGTACCGGACTGGATGCACAGACGTTTGTGCCAAGAGGGAACGTTTCTGTGGCCCGACGAGGACGTTGGTTCCTTTGAGTGGTGGTGTATGTGATGGCCTAGCTTGTTAGGGATGATAGACTACTCATATCAATAAGGAGTTCCTTCTTTTTCGGGAGCCCATTCGGACAGAACTCCAAAGTTAAGCATGCTCAGCTTGGAGTAGTTTCAGGATGGGTGACCGACCGGGAAGTTGCTCCTGGGTGCGCATGAGTGAGGACAAAGTGCGCAGAAAAGACTAGTATTGATATGTGGGGCCTGTCTAGATCCCGCCAGTAGTAAGCTTGGAGTAGTTTCGGGATGGGTGACCGACCGGGAAGTTGCTCCTGGGTGCGCATGAGTGAGGACAAAGTGCGCAGAAAAGACTAGTATTCATATGTGGGGCCTGTCTAGATCCCGCCAGGAGTAACGACCACCGACGGGTGTGTCCGGGGCGTTACAATATTTGAGCTCATCTTCAATGGAAATCACTTCATCGCCATAAATTAAAAACTCTGAATAATGTGCAGAAACTGACTTTACTGCTTCGAGTCATAGGAGCATCATCATCAGAGAACTTAGGTGCATTACCTTCAACATGCTTGATGCTCCCAATAGCCATTTGCCGAATAGCATACGATATCAGTGGGTTATCTATCAGATTTGGTAGGTGCTCCTTTTGGGAGCCGTTAGATTCATCAAACATCACAGTTACCATTTCCATAACTTTCATGTGGTGAGAGTTATAGACACGTACGATACATATGCGAGTTTGAGCCATAACCGAGAAGAAAACCTTCATGTGCCTTAGGTGCAAACTTGGAAGAATTATTCATATCAGGAATGTAACAAGGTGCGCCGAAAACACGTAGATAATGAACATTCAGCTTCTTGCCAGTGATAAGATCATATGAAGTTTTATTAAGGAACTTGTGAATATAAACACGATTGATAACATGACAAGCAGTGATAATGGCATCAACCCAAAAGCGAATGGGAGTTTTGTACTCACTTAGCATAGTTCTCGCCATTTCAATGAGAGTTCTGTTCTTTCGTTCAACAACTCCATTTTGTTAGGGAGTGTATGTGGCAGAGAACTCATGAGTAATACCATGCTCATCGAGAAATTTATCAATATGAGTTTTATTTAACTCAGTTCCATTGTCGCTTCCGACATGCTTAATTCACACATCATATTCATTCTGGGCCTTCTTAGCGAAACTTTTGAAGATATCTTGGGTCTAGGTTTTGTCTTCGAGAAATAATACCCAAGTGTATCGAGAGAAATCATCAACAATGACCAAACCATAATGACTGCCACGGAAGCTTGCACAATTTTTAGGACTGAATAAATCCATATGAAGAATTATAGAGGTCTTGTTGTGGTCATAACTGTCTTGGACGAGTGATGCTTCTTGGCTAATTTGCCAGCCTCACATGCAGCACAAAAACGATTCTTGTCGAACTTCTCATTAGGAATGCCATGGAGATGATTTTTCTTCACCAGGGTCTGCAAATTCCTCATACCTGCATGACCAAGTCTTCGGTGGCACAACCAACCTTCAGTTGCTTTTGCAAGCAAACAAGTTTGGACTAGGGGACCCTTAGAGAAATCCATAATAAACAGATCACCTTTTCTAGTTCCCTCAAATATGAAGGAATTGTCAGAGGTCATGAAGACAATGCATTTGGATATTGAAAATGAAACTAGCATGCCTAGATCACATAGCTTGCCAACTGACATGAGATTGAATCCAAGAAGCTGAAGAAGTAAAACATCATCAATGGACTTATCCTTGGATATGGCAATTTTACCTAGCCCAATTACCTTTCCTTTGTTGTTGTCGCCAACAGTGATATACTTGAGAGGAGAAGCAGTTAAGTTAGGGTTGACAAAAAATGACTTGTCTCCGGTCATATGACTAGTGCATCCACTATCCATTATCCATTTTGTACACCCTGAGACTTTCTTAACCGCCCACATTTTTGCAGGTGGTTTAGAAACAGTAGAGTGAGCAGGATATGATTCCTTTCGATAAGCATAATTGTTGCAAGATGAGGTATGAGGATAATTGAAAGAATAAGCATTGAAATTCCTTCCAGAAGCATGAGCATAATGATTGTATGAGGTATGCATGTACTCATTGTGTTGAACTTTTTCTGCCTGCATGGTTAGTCGAGCAGTAATAAGCAAGGCATGAAAAGTTTTCTTAGGCACCCAAATAGCTTTCTTTAGGGGGCCATTTATGCTGTTTGGCCCAACATAGCGAGGAACAATCTCATCATGTTGATTTTTAAACAACTTATAGTTGTCCATAGAATCATCATCATGATATTCAGGGAAGGGAGAGTCATATGCCGAGAGTAATGCTGGATCGAGCATTTTGCTCTTTACAGGAACCCACACAGTTTGAGGATATTGATGAGATTCCTAGTACGTGCCATTTTCATTTAGTTTCCTTTCAAAACCGACACCTTCAATCCTAGGAATTTTGTGAAGAATAGATTTCTTCAGGACGTCACAAAGGGTTTGCTGTCCTTTGGGAGATCTGAACATTCTTGTCTGAAGAAGATCCTTCAACCTAGCATTTTCATCAGAAACATAACCATTTTCCCTGACCGAGGGGTTAGCATTCATGGATGATTCAACATTTGATTCTGCGTTTGATCGTTCAAGGCATTTAAACATGGTGGCACAAACACTTCAGGTTTCTCTTTAAGTTGTTTGGTGATAAGAGAATTTTCTTTGATCAAATCCTCATGAGCCTCTCTCAGCGTGTCGATTTCCTGTTTCCTTTTCAGGTAATCATAGGTCAATATTTCGTGGTCGGTCAAGAGAAAATCATGATGATTTGATAGTTCTTCAATTCGTGACTTAAGAGTAGAATACGCTTCAGTCAACGAATATTTTTTCTCCATCTCCTCAACCAACAACCCTTCAGACTTCCCAAGGGTTTTCTCAAAAATTTCAAGAGAGTTTTGTTGTATATTTACAATTTTGATCAATTTAGCATGGTCATCCTCATCAAAATAATATTGATCGCCAGAGTGAACCTTATGATGTTTGGAGGATACCTTTTCCTTAGAAGCTTTGGCCATGATGCAGTAGGTAGGAGATTCATCGTCGCTTGCGTGCTTGTCAAATAATTTCGATCCGGGAGTGGAAGCATAGGCTATTCTATCCATGCCAGAGTCAGAATCCTCATCGGATTCATCATTTTCTTTTGAGGCAGACGATTCTTCTTCATCGGAATCCATCTCCTTGCCGATGTATGCCTTGGCCTTGCGAGGGTTATTCTTGCGGTTGGAGGAGGACTTGGAAGGATTCCTTGAGGAAGATCTTGATGCAGATTTTGATGTGGAGTTGTCCTACTTCTTGAAGAATTTCTTCATTTTCTTCTCGTCATCGGAGTCGTAGTTTTTGCTCTTGCTTTTTCCTCGATAGTTGCCAGAATCATATCTGCCACTTGCACAGATTTAAGCTTCCCGGAGAGGGCAATCCAAAATGAAGTGTCTAGGTTTCTTGCACTTGAAACATGTGTATTCTCCAGTGGGTTTTGGTGAAGATTTTGACCTGCCAGAATTGCTTGACCCTTTCTTCTGGAACTGATTCTTCCTGTGAAATCGCTGGAATATTTTTGTGATTAACGCAAGATCTTTGCTAAGCCTTTCTGGATCATCTAAATCTTCTTTGACATTTCCATCCGAGGAAGAATCAGCTGTAGACTTGAGGGCATGAGTTTTGCGCTGACATGAGCCATATATATTTCTCTTTTCTTCTTCTTGTTCCTCGTGGGTGTTCAGTCATTCCATGATATCAGCAGAGTCGAGGGTTTTGGAATTAGCACGTTAACGAATCATCTAGACAAGAGTGTCGAATGAACTATCAAGAGATCGAAGTAGTTTCTTCACAACTTCATGGTAAGTGATATCTTTGGCGCCGAGACCTTGAAGCTCATTTGCTATGTTACTGAGATGGTCAAAGGTTTGCTGACATCTTTCATTTCCAATGTGCTTGAAGTGATTGAATTTTGCCTGAAGAGTATCCATTTGAGCCTCTTTCCGAGTTGATACTCCTTCATTGATCTTATCGAGGAGGTCCCACAACTCCTTCGCAGTTTCACATTGACGACACCGAAGAAATTTCGCTCAAGAGAGATGGCCACCAATTTCATCTTTGGCTTGAGCGTTCATCTGAATGAGTTTCTTCTCTTCGTCAGTGGGGGCTTGAGGTATAGCAATAGTGAATCCCACTTGTACCACATTCCACATGTCATCATCTATCACTCGGAGACAAATCTTCATATTCTCCTTCCAGAAGGAATAGTCTGTCCCATCGAAGATGGAGACCTTGGGATGCGACTTGTACCTCCCTTAAGACATACTTAAACTCCAAAGTCGTTAGACTAAAATGAGCAGAGTCAAGGAGTACCTCACTCTGATACCAATTGTAGGAACAAAGTATGTCTACCAGAGGGGGGTGAATCGGAGTTCTAATTTTTCTTCTGAAAACACAAAACTCTCAGCACCCAGCAGCGGAACGAATGAAAAACAAACTACAGCAAACTAAAACTGAGTACCGAAAGGAAACTAAGTTATGCATTGATACAAGTCACACGAATGAAAATACATCGAAGGTAAACATGGGTGACAGAAATAACCGATGATGCTCGACGGTGACAAGGAAATTGTTCGAGCAGTTTGTCCTTCTGACAAGGACTACGTCGGGTTCGAGGGGATGTGAATTAACACGGAAGATAAAGTCTCTTCACCCTATTCTCCTCGAACATTGATTCGTCAACCGATGTCGATTACTCGTGGTAGATACTTGAAGATGATCTCCGAACCTTTACAGACTTCCTCTTCGAGAACCACAATCATTCTTGGTCTCTCAAGAAATTGACACTTAACCGTCTAGAGAGTTTGTAGCTCTTAAGAGTAATAGGCGGAGCGTACTAGACTTACATTCCAGTGATGTTGAAACACTATCTAATTATTTGGCTCTAGGGGTTTTTCTCTCGGTGGATTTTAAATTCACATTGCTCAGAGAGGGGGTGGCGCAACAATCTTCTCAGAATGAAACGGAGCAGCCATCAGACAAAGCCGGAGCAGGGTGGTGATACGTCTCCAACGTATCTATAATTTTTGATTGTTCCATGCTATTATATTATCTATCATGGATGTCTTATATGCATTTATATGCTATTTTATATGATTTTTGGGACTAACCTTTTAACCCAGAGCAAAGTGCCAGTTTCTGTTTTTCCTTGTTTTTGAGTTTCGTAGAAAAGGAATATCAAACAGAGACCAAACGGAACGAAACTTTTTAGTGATTTTTTATGGACCAAAAGAAGCCCACGGAGCACCGGAGGTGGACCAGAAGAGCCAAGAGGCCACCACAAGGGTGGGGGGGGGTGGCGGGGGGCGCCGCCCCCTACCTCGTGGCCGCCTCGTGGGTCCCCCTGACTTGCCCCCGATGCCAAAAAATCCTATAAATAGTGAAACCTCCAAAAACAAACCTAGATCAGGAGTTCCGCCACCGCAAGCCTCTGTAGCCATGAAAAACCAATCGGGAGCCTGTTCTGTCACCCTGCCAGAGGGGGAAACCATCACCGGTGGCCATCTTCATCATCCCGGTGGTCTCCATGACGAGGCAGGAGTAGTTCACCCTCAGCGCTGAGGGTATGTACGAGTAGCAATGTGTTTGATCTCTCTCTCTCTCTCTCTCTCTCTCTCTCTCTCTCTCTCTATCGTGTTCTTGATTTGGCACGATCTTGATGTACCACGAGCTTTGCTATTATAGTTAGATCTTATGATGTTTCTCCCCCTCTACTTCTTGTAATGGATTGAGTTTTCTCTTTGAAGTTATCTTATCAGATTGAGTCTTTAAGAATTTGAGAACACTTTATGTATGTCTTGCATGTGCTTATCTGTAGTGATAATGGGATATTCACGTGATCCATTTGATGTATGTTTTGGTGATCAACTTGCGGGTTCACTGACCTTGTGAACTTATGCATAGGGGTTGGCACACGTTTTTGTCTTGACTCTCCGGTAGAAACTTTGGGGCACTCTTTGAAGTTCTTTGTGTTGGTTTGAATAGATGAATCTGAGATTGTGTGATGCATATCGTATAATCAAACCCGCGGATACTTGTGGTGACAATGGAGTATCTAGGTGACATTAGGGTTTTGGTTGATGTGTGTCTTAAGGTGTTATTTTAGTAAGAACTCTAGGGCTAATTGTGACACTTATAGGAATAGCCCAATAGATTGATCAGAAAGAATAACTTTGAGGTGGTTTCGTATCCTACAATAGTCTCTTAGTTTGTTCTCAGTTATTAGTGACTTTGGAGTGACTCTTTGTTGCATGTTGAGGGATTGTTATATGATCTAATTATGTTAATATTGTTGAGAGAACTTTCACTAGTGAAAGTATGAACCCTAGGCCTTGTTTCTAAGCATTGCAATACCGTTTATGCTCACTTTTACCATTAGTTACCTTGCTGTTTTTATATTTTCAGTTTACAAAAACCTGTATCTACCATCCATATTACACTTGTATCACCATCTCTTCGCCGAACTAGTGCGCCTATACAATTTACCATTGTATTGGGTGTGTTGGGGACACAAGAGACTCTTTGTTATTTGGTTGTAGGGTTGTTTGAGAGATACCATCTTCATACTACGCCTCCCACGGATTGATAAACGTTAGGCCATCCACTTGAGGGAAAATTGGTACTGTCCTACAAAACTCTTCGTTTGGAGGCCCAACACGAGTCTACAAGAAGAAGGTTGTGTAGTAGACATCAAGCTCTTTTCTGGCGCCGTTGCCGGGGAGGCTAGGTAAGCGGCACTCACATACCGTCAACGAAGCTCTTTTCTGGCGCCATTGCCGGGGAGGTGAGTGCTTGAAGGTATATCTTTAGATCTTGCAATTTAATCTTTTAGTTTCTTGTTTTATCACTAGTTTGTTTTATAAAAAGAAAATTGCAAAAAATAGAATTTAGGTTGCCTCATATGCTTCATCTTTATAATGTCTTTCATGAAAATGATGGTAAGGAAAATTGCTCTCAAGTGTTAGAAGAAGAAGGTCATAAAATGTTTGGCATAAAATATTTGAATGATGAGCATGATTGCAATGTTGTTAGTATGAATTCTTTCAGTATCCATGATGCTAATGATATGCAAAGCCACAAGCTTGGGGATGCTATGTTTGATGAAGATGGTACTTTTAGTCCCCCATGTTTTGATGAGAAAATTTATTATGGTGAAAGTATGCGTCCTATTTATGATGATTATTATGATGACACATATGTTATAAAGAATACTAATAACCATGAAACTTGTCATCATGATTTTAATCAAGTGTCTCATGATAGTTATTTTGTTGAATTTGCTCCTCCCACTAGTATGAATGGGAACAAATTTGCTTATGTGGAGAGTAATAGAATTTCTATGCTTATGGATCATGAAAAGAATGCTTTATGTGATGGTTATATTGTTGAATTCATTCATGATGCTACTGAAAATTATTATGAGAGAGGAACATATGCTTCTACCTATTGCAATAATATCATGTTTCCTCTCTATGCGTTGAAAATCTTGAAGTGATGCATGTTTTGCCTTCCTTTGCTAGTTGATTCTTGTTCCCATAAATTGTTTTCTCACAAAATCGCTATGCATAGGAAGTGGGTTAGACTTAAATTTTCTTTCTATATGATTCTTGATGCTCTTTTTGCGTTTCAATTTTTACTTCTACGTGAGCATCATTGAAATCATCATGCCTAGCTAAAAAGGCGTTAAAGAAAAGCGCTTGTTGGGAGACAACCCAATACTTTTACCTACTGTTTTTGTGTGTTCACATGATTAAGATACTGTAGTAATCATGTTTTATAGCTTTTATTTCAGTAAAGTACCAAGTAAAGGCTTTGGGATAGTGTTGATGATAATTGATTTGATTCTGTGCAAAAAAAGAAAGTTTTGCGTCCAGTGCAGAAAATTCAATAAATCACTGGAACATGATAATTAGCTGAAATTTTTACACATGATTGATATACAAATTCCCCACGTCGTCCAATGTTTTCAGGATTTTTAGAGTTAAAAAGTATATGAGGTTTTCAGATTACAATAGACTGTTCTGTGTTTAATAAATTCTATTTTTCATGTGTTGTTTGCTTATTTTGATGAATCCATGAGTAGTATCGGAGGGTATGAACCATGGAGAAGTTGGAATAAAGTATATATAATACCAATATGAATTCAGAATGAGTTCACAGTAGTACCTAAGTGGTGATTTGCTTTCTTATACTAATGGAGCTCATAAGATTTTTTGTCGAGTTTTGTGTTGTGAAGTCTTCAAGTTTTGGGTAAAGATTTGATGGACTATGGAATAAGGACTTGCAATAGCCTAAGCTTGGGGATTCCCAAGGCACCCCAAGGTAATATCCAAGGACAAACAAGAGCCTAAGCTTGGGGATGCCAAGGAAGGCATCCCCTCTTTCGTCTTCGTCTATCAGTAACTTTACTTGATGCTACATTTTTATTCACCACATGATATGTGTTTTGCTTGGAGAGTCATTTTATTTTGTTTAGATTTGCTTGCTGTTATTTAAAATAAGTAATAGTATCTTTTTTTCAATAAAAAAGACAAGTATAACCTTTACCATGCTTATTTTGCAAGTATACACGTTGTTGTTTGAAAACAAAAAGTTTTCTATCATTGTATGAATTCTTCTGGATAGTCAGAACGTGATAAAATCTTGAAATTTTTACAAAGTTTGCACGAATAAGTTCTGTGTAACGTGGTAATTTTTCAGAATTTTTAGAGGTAGGAAGTATGAGAACAATTCCACTCTTTACAGACTGTCCTGTTTAGACAGATTGCTGTTATGTTTGCATTGTTTGCATATGTTTGCATGTTTAATGATTTTATTTGACGATAAGAGTATTAAACATGCAGAGGCATTTAGTATTCAATGTTGAATTATAATTTTAGTGATTTTCTAAAGTATGTAATGTTAAGGTTTTGAGTTGATTTATGCTAACTTATCTCACGAGTTCTTGTTGAGTTTTGTGTGGATGGAGTTATTGAGATTTAGGGAAACCGTGACATAAGAAGAATTAAGGAGACACAAAAGCTCAATCTTGGGGATGCCCAAGGCATCCCTAATTAATGTTTCAAGAAGTTTCAAGCATCTAAGATTGGGGATGCCCCGGTTGGCATCCCACCTTTCTTGTGCAACAATTATCGGTCAGAATCGGTTTAGCTTAAGTTTTTGCTTCTTCACATCATATGTGCTATCCTTGCAATGTCATTTTATTTTGTTTTGCTTGCTATTTGAATAAAGTACTTAAGATCTAAAATTCTTAAATGAGAGATTCTCATAGCTAGTTAATTATTTGACTACTCATTGATCTTCACTTATATCTTTTTGGAGTAGTTTGTCAGTTGCTCTAGTGCTTCACTTATACTGTTTTAGAGCATGACGGTGTTTTTATTTTGTAGAAATTGTTAAACTCTCTTGCTTCACTTATATTATTTTGAGAGTCTCTAAACATCATGATAATTTGCCTGGGTTATGAATTTAGTCCTAATATGATGGTCATCTAAGGGAGATATAATAAAAACTTTCATACAGAGCATTGAATCTAGGAAATGTTTGACTCCTTATAATTGTTTTGAGATGCTAAGATGGTAATATTGGAGTCATGATAGAGGTATTTTGTGAGGTTAAAGAAATAATTGTGTTAAGGTTTGTTATTCCCGTAGCATGCACGTATGGTCTCCTAACCATGTAATCAAATTGGAGCGCATTGTATCTTGATTGTTTATCTTTGCGTGAAGGTCGGGGGCGCGCGATGGTTAACTCCTACCAACCTCCCCCCCTAGGAGCATGCACCGTAGTACTTTGCTTCAAGGGCTAATAGAATTTTTGCAATAAGTATGTGAATTCTTTATGACTAATGTGAGTCCATGGATTATACACACTCTCACCCTTCCACCTTGCTAGCCACTCTAGTACCGCGCAACTTTCGCCGGTGCATAAAACCCTCCTTATACCTTCCTTAAAACAACCGCCATACCTATCCATTATGGCATTTCCGTAGCCATTCTGAGATATATTGCCATGTAACTCCACCGTTCTGTTTATTATGACACGCTTCATCATTGTCATCTTGCTTTGCATGATCATGTAGTTGACATAGTATTCGTGGCAAAGCCACCGTTCATATTTCATACATGTCACTCTTGGTCAATGCACATCCCGGTACACTGCCGGATGCATTCATATAGAGTCATATCTTTGTTCTAGCATCGAGTTGTAATATCGACTTGTAAGTAAATAAAAGTGTGATGATCATCATTATTAGAGCATTATCCCGTGTGAGGTTATAAAAAAAAGAAAAAGAGGCCAAAAGTGTCTCCAAAGAAAAGAAAAAAAGAGAGAAAAAGAGATTCCAAAAAAAGAGAGAGGAGTTTTCAAAAAAAAAAGAGAAAAAGAAAGAAGGGACAATGTTACTATCCTTTTTCACACTTGTGCTTCAAAGTAGCACCATGTTCTTCATGATAGAGAGTCTCCTATGTTGTGACTTTCATATATCACTACTGGTAAGTTTTCATTATAGAACTTGGCTTGTATATTCCAACGATGGGCTTCCTCAAATGCCCTAGGTCTTCATGAGCAAGCAAGTTGATGCACACTCACTAGTTATCTTTTTGGGCTTTCATACACTTATAACTCTAGTGCATCCGTTACATGGCAATCCCTACTCACTCACATTGATATCGATTAATAGACATCTCCATAGTCCATTGATTTGCATAGTTGATGTGAGACTTTCTCCCACCTTTTGTCTATTACCACCTCCATTCCACCCATAGTGCGTCCATGGCTCGCGCTCATATATTGCGTGAAGAGTTGAAAAAGGCTTCAAAAAGTAGAGTATGAAACCAATTGCTTGGCTGACTCTAGGATGGGCATGAGGGGTGCTTTGGTTAAGAAAAGGGAGCATAAGAACTATATGATTTGTAGGGATAACGTTCTTTAGCCATGCTATTTTTGAAGCTATATATATTGCTTTCGGTACGATTAAAGTATTATTGTTTTGATATTGAGAAACTTTTATTTTGAGTCTTATGGATCTGAACATTCATGCCAAAATAGATAATATTACATGGATAAATATGTTGTATAGCATTCCACATCAAAAATTCTGTTTTTATCATTTACCTACTCGAGGACGAGCAGTAATTAAGCTTGGGGATGCTTGATACGTCTCCAACGTATACATAATTTTTTATTGTTCCATGCTATTATATTATCTACCTTGGATGTTTATATGCATTTATATGCTATTTTATATGATTTTTGGGACTAACCTATTAACCCAGAGCCCAGTGCTAGTTTCTGTTTTTCCTTGTTTTTGAGTTTCGCAGAAAAGGAATATCAAACGGAGTCCAAACAGAACGAAACTTTTTAGTGATTTTTTATGGACCAAAAGAAGCCCACGGAGCACCGGAGGTGGACCAGAAGAGCCACGAGGCCACTACAAGGGTGGGGGCGCCCCTACCTTGTGGCTACATCGTGGGTCCCCCTGACTTGCCCATGACGCCAAAAAATCCTATAAATAGTGAAACCTCCGAAAACAAACCAAGATCGGGAGTTCTGTCGCCGCAAGCCTCTGTAGACACCAAAAACCAATCGGGAGCCCGTTCCGACACCCTACCGGAGGGGGAAACCATCACCGATGGCCATCTTCATCATCTTGGCGGTCTCCATGACGAGAAGGGAGTAGTTTACCCTCGGTGCTGAGGGTATGTAACAGTAGCTATGTGTTTGATCTCTCTCTCTCTCTCTCTCTCTCTCTCTCTCTCTCTCTCTCGTGTTCTTGATTTGGCACGATCTTGATGTATTGCAAGCTTTGCTCTTATAGTTGGATCTTATGATGTTTCTCCCCCTCTACTTCTTGTAATGGATTGAGTTTTCCCTTTGAAGTTATCTTATCGGATTGAGTCTTTAAGAATTTGAGAACACTTGATGTATGTCTTGCATGTGCTTATCTGTGGTGACAATGGGATATTCGCGTGATCCACTTGATGTATGTTTTGGTGATCAACTTGCGGGTTAAGTGACCTTGTGAACTTATGCATAGGGATTGACACATATTTTCGTTCTCTGGTAGAAACTTTGGGGCACTCTTTGAAGTTCTTTGTGTTGGTTTGAATAGATGAATCTGAGATTTTGTGATGCATATCGTATAATCAAACCCGCGGATACTTCTGGTGACAATGGAGTATATCTAGGTGACATTAGGGTTTTGGTTGATGTGTGTCTTATGGTGTTATTTTAGTACGAACTCTAGGGCTGTTTGTGACACTTATAGGAATAGCCCAATAGATTGATTAGAAAGAATAACTTTGAGGTGGTTTCGTACCCTACATTAATCCCTTCGTTTGTTCTCCGCTATTAGTGACTTTGGAGTGACTCTTTGTTGCATGTTGAGGGATTGTTATATGATCTAATTATGTTATCATTGTTGAGAGAACTTGCACTAGTGAAAGTATGAACCCTAGGCCTTGTTTCTAAGCATTGCAATACCGTTTATGCTCACTTTTATCATTAGTTACCTTGCTGTTTTTATATTTCCAGATTACAAAAGCCTATATCTACCATCCATATTACACTTGTATCACCATCTCTTTGCCGAACTAGTGCGCCTATACAATTTACCATTGTATTGGGTGTGTTGGGGACACAAGAGACTCTTTGTTATTTGGTTGCAGGGTTGTTTGAGAGATACCATCTTCATCCTGCACCTCGCACAGATTGATAAACCTTAGGTCATCCACTTGAGGGAAAATTTCTACTGTCCTACAAAACTCTGCGCTTAGAGGCCCAACATGAGTCTACACGAAGAAGATTGTGTAGTAGACATCAGGTGGCTATTTATAGCCGTAGCCTTCCCAGAAGGGAAATGGCCATTTTGGACGCGCGGTCCAGCCAATGGCCATTCGACACGTTCACAATGGTCGTATTTGGAGCAATGGTGACATTACTTGAGGAACAAGTAATGCTAACTCCTCGGTCTAAGACAAATCTTTTGCAGCAAAGAAGATCACAGTCTCTTGCTGCCAAGTATTTGCTCGGAACACAAAGATAGTTCTCTCACAACTTTCATAGGATTTGGGTTTAGCATCAGAGAATAAAAGCTTCAAAACAGTATACCCCTCTTAATAGTACGATGGTCCTATGACTGGAAGAAGAAGAAGAACGAAACAAATGCTACGTCTTCACTTCGTCTTCATTTTCCTCAGACGCAGTCATATTTCTTTGGACACAGGAACCAACTACTTCACTTAAACAATTTTTAGGGGTCACTCTTGTTTAATACCATCTTCGGTGTTAACCTTTGTTGAAACGCATGGGGATTATCTTCGTCGTTTGCATCAAACTCCTCGATACATCAGGGACATGTTACTCTGTGTGCACTAGCAAACACATAAGTCCCATACTATTTATGTCAACAAACTCCAAAACTTAAGGGGCCTATCATTGCACCAACACAGTTCCCAGACGAAAAACGTCCAAGTAATTGGAATCATCCTCAATTCTTGAGCCGACACATGAGCTTGTCTTGCATATTTTTGACAACCATCACACTTATGAACAATATCCTCAGCATCAGCATGAATCGTTAACTAGTAAAAACCATGACGAAAAGCTTTTGCCACTAGAGATCTTGACCCGACATGATGACCACAATCACCAGCATGGATTTCTTGTAAAATTTCATGACCTTCTTCAGGGGAAACACAACATTGAAATACGCTAGTCACACTGCATATGTGTAACTCGCCATTGACTACAGTCATGGACATAGATCGACGGATGATCTGACGAGAAAAAAGTTCCTCCTCACCTCGTGTTAAATAAGATATATATGGTACAGTCCAATCTGGAATAGCATGTAGAGCCGCAACCAAGTGGCCCTCCGGGTCAGGGACAACTAGGTCTTCTTCCGAAGGCAACTTGACAGAAGGGTTGTGCAAAACATCAAGGAACACATTGGGAGGGACCGGCTTACGCTGAGAGCCTAGCCATGAAAAAGCATCAGCCGTCTCATTAACCCGCCGGTCAATGTGATCCACTTGACAACCTTTGAAGTGTCTAGCAATATTAGTCGCCGCCTGACGATAAGCCACCATGAGTGGGTCCTTAGAATCCCACGTTCTTGAAACTTACTGAGCCACCAGGTCTGAGTCGCTCAGGAACCTAACCCTACTCAGATTCATCTCCTTAGCCATACGAAGCCCATGGAGTAAAGCTTCATACTCAGCTGCATTGTTAGTACAAAGAAACATAAGCCTAAAAACATAAAAAAAACTTATCACCTAGAGGGAAAGATAGAATAACTCCAGCCCCGAGCCCTCCAATTGCCTGGAACCATCAAAGCGAATTGTCCAGTATGTATTATCTGGCCTTTATTCAGGTGTTTGTAACTCGGTCCAGTCATTGATCAAATCCACCAAACCTTAAGATTTAGTGGCAGTCCTTGGCACATATTTGATATGATGTGGCCCTAGATCAATTGCCCACTTAGCAACTCGGCATGTGGCCTCTCTGTTTTGGATGATATCCTCGAGAGGTGTTGAACTGACCACCATAACGGGATGCTTAAGGAAATAGTACTTCAGCTTGCGACTAGCCATAAACACCCCAAACACTAATTTCTGCCAATGTAGATATCTCTGCTTGGACTCTGTTAATACCTCACTGACATAATAAACTGTTCGCTGAACTAGATACTCCTTCCCAACCTCTTTGCGCTCCACAACCATTGCTATGCTAATGGCTTTGTTATTAGCCGCTACGTACACGAGCATAGGCTCTTTCTCAGCTGGAGCAGCTAAGACGGGCGACTCAGCCAACTATTTCTTGAGTGCGTCAAAAGCCTCATTAGCAGCATCACTCCAGACAAAACTGTCTGTTTTCTTCATCATCTGATATAAAGGGATTTCTTTTTCACCCATGCGACATATGAACCGGCTCAAGGCCGCAATTTGACCTACCAATCTTTGAACATCATTGATACATGTTGGTTTAGACAGAGAAGTGATAGCCTTAATATTCTCCGGGTTAGCTTCGATACCTCTTTCAGAGACTAGAAAACCCAATAGCTTCCCTGTTGGGACCCCGAAGACAGACTTGGCTGGGTTAAGCATCATTCTGTAAACTCGGAGGTTGCCAATGGTTTCCTTCAAGTCATCAATCAAAGTTTCCTTCTTCCTGGACTTAACCACAATGTCATCAAGATAAGCATGAACATTGTGCCCAATCTGACTGTGGAAGCAATTCTGAACGCAACACTCATAAGTCGTCTAGGCACTCTTAAGCCCAAAAGGCATAGATACACAACAGAAACACCAAGGGGTGTGATAAAGGCTGTCTTTTCCTAGTCTTCAACTACCATCTTGATCTGATGATAACCAGAATAAGCATCTAAAAAATAGAGGCTCCCACAACCCGTCGTTGCATAAATGATTTTGTCAATACGGGGGAGGGAAAAAGGATCAGTCGGACAAGCTTTGTTAAGATCCGTGTAATCTACACACATGCACCAAGTGTCGTTTTTCTTAAGTACTAGGAGTGGGTTAGCCAACCATTGAGGATGAAATACCTCAACTATGAACCCAACGGCCAAGAATCGGGCCACCTCTTCTCCAATAGCCTTTCGTCTCTCCTTGTTAAAACGATGGAGGAACTATCGAACGGGTTTCATCTTAGGATCTATATTAAGATGGTGCTCAACGAATTCTCTCGGTACACCTGGCATGTCAGAAGGCTTCCATGCAAAGATGTCCTGGTTCTCACGGATGAACTCGATGAGCGTGCTTTCCTATTTAGGATCCATCCCTGTCCCAATGGTGAACTACTGTGATGAGTCGCAAGGGACAAAATCAACCTGCTTTGTGTCTTTGGCTGACTTAAACTTGAGGGCCGGGTCACTCTCAGTGGTAGGCTTCTTCGGAGGAGTCATGTCAGCCGGGTCAACATTATCTTTATAAAACTTAAGTTCTTCCGCAGCACAACCCATTTCTGCATAAGTTGCATCCCTTCCTCACATTCCAAGGCTTTCTGATGATCACCATGGACTCTAATCGTGCCCTTGGGTCTAGGCATCTTAAGCTGCAGATAGACATAACAAGGGCGAGCCATAAACCTAGCATAAGCCGGCTATACAAACAATGCATGCTATGGACTTCTGATTTTGACCACCTCAAACCATAAAGTCTAGACCCTGTAGTTAGAATCATCACCAATGGCCACTTCAAGTGCAATCTTACCAACATGACAAGCTAACTTGCCAGGGACAACTCCATGAAAGATAATGGATGGCGGCTTAAGATCCTTCTCTGTCAGACCCATACGTCGGAACGTGTCAAGATATAATATGTTGATGCTACTGCCACCATCCATGAGCACTTTAGTGAATTTATATCCACCCACTTGGGGAGCCACAACCAAAGCCAGATGACCCGAGTTATCAACCCGTGGCGGGTGATCCACCCGACTCCAGGTGATTGCCTACTCAGACCAATTTAGATATTGAGGTACAACCAGCTCTACCATGTTGACTAATCTCTTATGGACCTTTATGTCCCTCTTCTAAGTACTTGTTGCAAAACGTGATATTGTCCACTATTCAACTGCTTGGGATCACTCTGATATCATGTCTGGTTGTTCTGCTGCTGATTATTGTGACCAGATTGTTGATTCTGACTACTATGGTTACCCTGACCCTGATATCCAGTACTTGAACCGCCACCGCCAAAGCCGGAACCATGTGAGCCGGATCCTGACCCGCCAGGGGGGCCATTACCATTTGCCAGGATGCTACTAAAAATTATGTGTCTTAACCTCTCTCATTATATAACAATCCTTCCAAGCATGAGTGGATGACCTGTTAGGAAAACTGTGTTTTGAGCAAGGGTCATAAAACATTGCCTCAAGGTTTATGGGCCATCCTGTAATGCCCAGGATGGGATTATACCTCCTACGTGTCGAGGCACGACTTAAAGGTATAAGCCCATTCTGGAATGATCTCAAGTTTGGTATCTTTGCACGACTCATGTAAAAATAGGGATGAAATTGCAAAAGGAGATAGTTGGCTTACACTCGCCACGTCACACAATACATTACATAAGCAAAACATCATTCAAAACATCACAACCCGACTACGGGCGAAGATCCAAAAGAAAAGATACCAAAACAAAAAGCCACAGGTCTGAATCACCCCTAGTAGAAACCACTACTGATCGTCGAAAACGTCACAAGCATACGGCCACTCTATTCATCGGGCTCCCTGTGAAGTACTTGAACCAGCTCCTGCATCATTCTCGGCTGAACCTACATCTGGTGTTGTAGTATCTGTGAGCCACGAGGACTCAACAATCCCATAAACATGGGTATCAAGACTAGCAAAGCTTTATGGGTAGGAGGAGGTAAAGTGGTGAGGTTGCAGCAGCGGCTAAGCATAATATGGTGGCTAGCTTACGAGTACAAGAATAAGATGAGCATCTACGTAAACGGTCGCAACTAGTAGTGATCGCTAAAGATCCTAAACTACCTACGAGTCAAACATAACCCCATCGTGTTCTCTTCTCAAAGTGAAAAGAGACAGTCACGGTTACTCGCACAGTTGTGTGTTTTACTTCGGATCCTCTGTCAAGTTTTCTACAACCGGACATTAACAAATTCCAATCTGACACATAACCGCGGGCACGGCTTTCGAAAGATTATAACCCTGCAGGGGTGTCCCAACTTAGCCCATCACAAGCTCTCACGATTAGCTGAAGTGATAAATATAATATCATCACCCCTTATCTTAGGGAAATCCGATCAGGCTCGGCATCCCGATGCACAAGACATTTCGACAATGGTAAAACAAGTCCAGCAAGACCTCCCGGCGTGCCGACACCCTGATAGTAGCCGCGCGTATCTCGTCTCAGGCCACAACCGGATGGGCGATGCTACAGGTAAAACCAATCCTCGAGTTTCCCCGTGGTGGCCCCGCAGGACCCCTGTTTGGGACCAACACCATCAGCACTGGCCCCCCCTGCTATGTAGAATTAAGAACCCGGGGACATGACCCCCTATGCAATTAATTAATTAATTACGTTGTTATATGAGCAAATTAAAACCAATGTTGGGCCTTGCTGGAGGAGTTTTATTCAAAGACGAACTGTCAAGGGGTCCCCATCCACCCATCGTGTAAGGAACGCAAAATCAAGGAACATAATGCCGGTTTATCGGCGCCTAAGGTGGCATGAGTGGAACAAAACACCGAGCAAAAGGCCAAGCCTTCCACCCATGCCCAGTATATAGGTGTGTTAATATATATAATAATAGATATTGTGATATTCCAACAACAAGTTCCCTCCTGGAACGATCTTCATCTTCACCTGCAACTAACAACGCTATAAGAGGGGCTGAGCAAGCGGGTAACATAGCCAAACAAAGGTTTTGCTAGGAAGTGTCAAAAGGTTAGAGGTTTCATGGCAACAAGGAGAGGCTGACATAAAAGATGGGTAGTGCGACATGTAATGAAAGCATCGAGACAACTAAGCATGGCAATGGTAGTAAGGGTATCCAAGGGTATGAACATCTTGCCTGGAATTCCGCAAGGAAGGAGAACAGATCCATGAAGTAGTCGAACAGAAACTCACAACTCCGGAACGAACCCGAAGCTAACGAGGGAAGCCAAACCGGAAAGAAACAAGCAATACGGTAAACACACAAGCATAAACATGGCATACGATGCACATCCAAGTATGATGCATGTCCGGTTTAAATATGCATGTCATGGCAAAGTGCACAAACAAGTACTACAAGTTAAGTGGAGCTCAATATGCAACGAGTTTCATATTGACGAAACACCACATTTTAATTATTTAATTGACTCTCGTTTATTTACAAGACAAGATTAAATGTTTTTAACATAGCAAGAGGTGAATCAAAAGTAAACTACCTATCTAGGAAATTTAAATGAGACCGGAAAATAACAACAACAACTCTGGAAAATCCCCATGAGCATGTTTAGCAATTCTTAAAGCAAACAACATTTTAAACATATTAATGTTGTCAACAAGATGCGGATGACATGATCAAGTTTTATGCAATTTTTAGTAAACGTTAACACGAAGAGATATGAAGTATTGTCACCATGGTGGAAGGAAAGGGTGCCACGGCCACGATCCGAAAATGATGCAACGGCAACATCTCAATTCCGGTAACTCGTTGAGAGACCGGTGCAAAAGATGACGGAGAGCGTGTCAAGCAAGAAGAAAGGTGGGGTGATCCCGTCACCGGGTTTCCACGAGTCGGCGTCGAGGCAACCGAGGAGCACGACAAAAGACGATACGGGCACGGAGCACACAAGTGGAGCATCTCATACAACCACATGCAAACGTTCTCGGGTCATCGTCTCGGGGTTATACCTTCGAAGCGTTCGTTCTCGGAGGGGTTTGAGTCGGTCGAGGGACGTAGTGGAAGTAGACGTTCTCGCGAGTCGGTCGTAGAGGGAAGTAGTCGTACACGCTCGGAGAGCTACACGCGGTCTTCGGCGACGGTAGTTGTACTCGTTGGCGTCTTCGTTCACGGTCGTCGTACACATTCTGTAGGGGTACTTGTCACGGCATCGGACGTAGTGGTACTTGACGCGTCGTCTTGTGTAATCGTTCCCGTTCACGTTTCCGAAGAGTTACTTGAGGGTCTTCGGACTTGCCGGACTCGGGACTTGGCGACGGTAGTAGTACACTCGACCGTAGTCGAACTTGACGGAGAGGAACTTGGCGCATCCATGTACTCGGCATCCCTGGAACTTGGGGTCTTGACCTCTCCTATGAAGCGGTGCTCGCGTGCACGAAGCAGCAAGAGAAAGCGCAGCGGCTCCGGCCAAAGTAGGAACGCAGCAAGGCTTGGCGATGGAGGGGCGCTGCGGGTGGCCCGTGGTGGCGCGTGACGGCAGAGGAACAGCGCACGGAGGGACCTGGGGGAGGCGAGCCAGGCGCGGGCGTCGAGCAGATGGACGTCATGGGCGCCGGAGGGAGTGGGCGACGAGGCCAGCTTGGCCGGTGATGCGGTAGCTGTCGGCGTGCAGCCATGGAGGCGAGGCGGAGGGAGGTGGAGGAGAGGCGCAGAGGCGATGTGGAGGAGCCGCGCGGAGGCGTCGGAGCCGAGGCCCGCGGCTGGAGAGGCCTTGGCGGCGCGGAGAGCTTCAGCGGCGGAGGTTGGCCGCGGCTTGAGGACGGGGAGGACGGGGGACCAGCGGCCCTCGGGACACAGCGGGATGGCGGAGCCTCCCCTGGCCGCGGAACAAGGCACGACCGCCCGTGGGGACGGGGTGCGCCGGGGCTACGGCCCTGGCGACGGAGGGCGCGGGCGCAGAGGAGAGGGAGGCAGGGGAGCGATGCAGTAGGGAGGAGGAACGAGGGGAGAGGAGATCGGGTCGGGCGCTGGGATAAGTGGCTGGCGCCGCGAGGGAAACGGGAGAAGAGGAGACTGCGACTGGGAGAGTGAGGCCTAGGGTTGCGAGGAGTTGGGCGAGGAGGGGGAATTGGGCCGGACTGGTGGCTGGGGCCAGGGGCCTTAGGGAGGTCATGGTGGCCTGGGCCAGCTACGGCTGGTTGCTGGGAGGCCGGCCCAGCTGGTCTATCTCTCTCCCTTCTAAAAAAACAAAGAAGAGAAAGAAAAGAAAATAGAGGTTAGGGATGGAATTAGGGCACGAGGTTATTTTTCCTGGACTCGCAAAAATGTCCATGGTCCACGAAAAATAGGAGAGGCAATAATGAAAGTTTAAATTCAAATTCATTTGAATTTAATTCAAATGATTTGACCAAAGATTGAGGCTTTGGAGAGTCCAAAAATAATGAGAATTTTGGTGGAGCTCGGGAAAATGATTAAAGAATTGTTGGAAAGTTTCGAGGCAAGGAATTGAGATAGAAAATGCATGGAACTTAAATTGTAAGTGTGTTATGGTGAATGCCAAAAGAATGGAATAATTTATAATATAGCTCCCTAAATATTGGGAGGATATGTTATAAAGAGAAGTCATCCTTCCCTCGATTTAAATGGACCGAAGGTCCACACAATTTATTTAAGTGAGATGCAAAGATTAAAGACATGATGGCCTGATGACATGATGCAATGCAAAAATAAATAAAGCAAGCACAACTGAAACACACGGGAGAACCCGGAACATCTGGAATCTCTGGAATCTTCTGGGACGTCGGTCTTCGGGCGTCACAACTCTCCCACACTAACAGGGGATCTCGACCCGAGATCCTAGAGATGGCACCGGATAGAAACGAAAAAGAAGAGGTAAAACAAAGTTGCTTCTTTGACAAACGAGTGAAACCACAAGCCTAGAGTTTGAACGAATTGAAGGAAAGAATACAACATAGATGAACAAAGATGAAAACACTCCGTTAGAAAAGAGGAACAAGAAACATTAAGAGAATCTTGTAGGTTGAAAGGCATGAAACAAGAGCTTACAAACCAAAAGAATATGAAACCGCAACGGTATAGCCAATGAATAAGAATGACATAATTTGGACAGCACTCCGTCTGAAAATGGAAGGAATTGAACAAGAACTTGCCAAGTTGAGATGATACTAGCTGAAATTTACAACATATTGCCTCCGAAACAATTGAAAGGATGGCACAAGGGGTAAGAAAGAATTCAGACAGCACTCCTGTTGAAAAGAGAGGCAAAACTTGATAAGATGAGAGAACTAGAATGGAGGACACACCACTCCGGTTAAATAGACAAGCAAGGGAAGAATATGATCTTGAAGAGAAAACAAGATGATGGTCGAAGAGAGCAATATCACAATGCCTCCGGAATGAAAGAATAGAATATAGATCCATGAAAGAATTGAATGGAGAAGAAAAAAAACAACTTCTCCGACAAATGAATATGAAAAAAATCATCCTTACGAAGAAGGGTTGAATGGGGTTGATGGAAAAATCAACAACGAAACGAATAAGCTCTTGTTGTGGGCTTATGGAAAACATCTCAAAATTATGAGGTGACAACAGGCGACTAACGAAAACGATTGATTGCATTGGGATCAACAAGAAGACGATAAACTTATTTCACCAAAATGATAAATGAAGAACTTGGGTCATTTGTAAGCACCATAATTAGCAACAATCCTTAGGGAAAGCTTTTAGGTGAATTATAACCCAAAATAACTCCAACGAATAATTGAAGGGTTGAAAAGATCTCCTGAACAAGGAAACTGATGGTTTTAAATATCTCATTCTTGATAACTCGTGAATCATAATTCATGAAGGACTTGTCAAGAATGACATAACACCATCTGAAAGATAAACTAGAAAGGATTGCAATTGGAAGCATGATGAAGAATGCTTGAGCTCCAACAAGAATCTTGATGAAGACTACGAGGATGAATTAAAACATGATGAACCACCATGAGAACTCCGGTAATGAAAAGCAAGAGAAGCGAAAGATGAAAAGAATAAGATTCAAGGCCTGCGATGAATTAGATGGAGGTTTCGAATGATAATTGAAATAACTTGGAGCTCCGGAAAACAAGATGAACAACTTAGAACCAAGGATATGATATGATGAACAAGCTCCGAAGGGAGGGATTAACCTCTTGGAAGAAAACTAGAATAAGATTTATTTTATGCATATCCTTCACCAATTTAAATTGACGACAAGCAAAGGATTTGGCATACTACTTATTCTCGTTGGAAAGAATTAAAGAGAGATCTAGCACAACCTTGGATAATTATTCAACGAAGCACCGGTAGGATTATGAAAAGAACAAATGAATTAAAACGATAACAACGGAAGGTAATCTTGAAATAACCACCGTAAAAAAATATGGAGACGAATGAAGAGACATCAATGAAGAATATTTGGAGGACGAAGTTGAAAACTGAGAACGAAGAATCTTCTGAAATGATGGCCTTCGGAGGAACACAAAGAAAAGAATTCATTGGAATGCTTCGGATGGTATAAAAGAATTCCTCACAATCTGAACAATAATGAGGATGGCATGAAGCTAGAACCACGAATCTTCAAGAGAACGGGCCAAGATTTAAGAGAAACTCTTCTCCGGTCTCCAAATGCTGAAAATGACAACGAGAACCACCTTGAAGAATTGCGAGATGCTCCGGAAGAATAAAAGATGGAAGGTTTAACCAACCATGAAAAGAATTTGAAAACGATCTTGGAGAAGGCCTGTGACTGATGGAAATCATTCTTACGTCACACTTTGAAAAGAATTCTCCGGAAAAAAGAAGAGTCAGGTAAGATCCTGGGAAAAGACCTGTGGGTTAGGGCCCACTCAAAAGAAATCACCGTTGAAAAGATTGCTTAAGAGATATTACACCGGTTGAATTAAATGGCTTGAATAAGATAACAATCCTCAAAAAAATAGCTTGAACGGATTAAGAATGGAATTATGAATCTTCAGCACTCCGGATATGAATAGCAAGAGGAGAATGATTAATTGGTGCACCGGAATAAGAAAGCATTGTTAAATGAGGAAAAGGATAAGATCAACACCGAAATGTTGATTTTACATCCACCGGCAGAATTTGAGAACAAAAGAATGATGAACTTGAAGCTCTTGAGCATCTTCCTGAGAATCACCGGATAAGAACATTGAAGGAAATGAATGAAGAAATATCACATGAATAAAATGGATACTTGATCAAGGACTCTGGCTCCGAGAAGAAGAAGGGTGGGAGGGTGGGGAAAACAAAGACAACTTGGGATGAACGAAACAGACAAATCGTCAGATTTCTCAACGGTGTCCGTATGGAATAACTTGAAGAGAAGACACACCGGTTGAAAAAGGATTAACATGAAAATCTCGATGGTCAAGAAGAATTAGCACTCCCATAGAAATATGAGAACATCGATGAGGAAAGGTATGGAATCAACATTTGACATCGAAGCAACTCGAATACCAGAATCTAATCAAAACAAAGGATAGATATGTTGCAACAGAATCTTCACAATATCATCCGAGCAAAGAATGAACGAATGAATTCCGCAGGTACATCAACTTGTCGAGAAGCCACTTGGGAGAACAAAAGGTAAATAAAACAAGAAGGAGCAGAAGAACAAATACAAGATAGAAGCTTCGTTCGACATCTTTGTGCTGAAAGCTTATGGAACGTGTTACAAAAGAGTTTTGCAATCCCCGGATCAGCATAGCCAAGGACCCTTTAAGATGCAACTCCCGATCGGAACAAGCCCATAAAACTACTTCACTCAATGTAGAACCCCGAACTTCATATCATGCATTCGTTGGACGAATGCCTACGAGCTACTGGATGAACCCACCTATTAATTTCTGAAAGTTTCCAGTTATGCAATCAGGTGTTGGGGATACAGGGGAAGCATCGCGCACTCAACTCTAATCCTACATCCAGTTGTATCCATCCTTCAACACATAACCAGTTGTTTCCGGAAACCGTTTACCTCGGACCTTCAAAACGCACTACTATACAAGCTATGGCAATACTCCCGAACTACCTCCCCAGTACTGGGTGATGTCGGGGTTATCTTGCCACTAACCGCATAGGAGAGTTTTCGATGTCGGCCGTCTTAAGTATTCCAGAACTGCTGCGATATATTTGTGACGACAACACCTCGGAGCTCAACTCCCTGGGACACTGCCACAACCCCTAATGACAGGAGGCATCGAGAACAATGTTCTCGTCACAAAGACATCGGAACAATCCAAACAATACTCGTGTGATCCTAAAAAAAATTTGGTGCATTTTTGAGAGTAGAAGAGATAAGAGTAATCATCAGGAGTCCTCACCATAGTGAAAAGAGATGAGGAGCAAAAGAAATCCTACTCTCCGATATATATATATATAATTCTCAAAACATTTTCAAGTGTGTGCCTAGACTCAACCGTCAACGATTCGATCAATCAGTGGGGGCTCCTAGGTCGGAGAAGGCTCTGATACCAACTTGTAATGCCCAGGATGGGACTATACCTCCTATGTGTCGAGGCACGACTTAAAGGTATAAGCCCATTCTAGAATGATCTCAAGTTTGGTATCTTTGCACGACTCATGTAAAAATAGGGATGAAATTGCAAAAGGAGATAGTTGGCTTACACTCGCCACGTCACACAATACATTACATAAGCAAAACATCATTCAAAACATCACAACCCGTCTACGGGCGCAGATCCAAAAGAAAATATACCAAAACAAAAAGCCACAGGTTTGAATCGCCCCTAGTAGAAACCACTACTGATCATCGAAAACGTCACAAGCATACGACCACTCTCTTCATCGGGCTCCCTGTGAAGTAATTGAACCAGCTCCTGCATCATTCTCGGCTGAACCTGCATCTGGTGTTGTAGTATCTGTGAGCCACGAGGACTCAGCAATCCCATAACCATGGGTATCAAGACTAGCAAAGCTTTATGGGTAGGAGGAGATAAAGTGGTGAGGTTGCAGCAGCGGCTAAGCATAATATGGTGGCTAGCTTACGAGTACAAGAATAAGATGAGCATCTACGTAAACCGTCGCAACTAGTAGTGATCACTAAAGATCCTGAACTACCTACGAGTCAAACATAACCCCACCATGTTCTCTTCTCAAAGTGAAAAGAGAAAGTCACGGTTACTCACACAGTTGTGTGTTTTACTTCGGATCCTCTGTCAAGTTTTCAACAACCGGACATTAAAAAATTCCAATCTGCCACATAACCGCGGGCACGGCTTTCGAAAGATTATAAACCTGCAGGGGTGTCCCAACTTAGCCCATCACAAGCTCTCACGATTAGCTGAAGTGATAAATATAATATCATCACCCCTTATCTTAGAGAAATCCGATCAGGCTCGGCATCCCGGTGCACAAGACATTTCGACAATGGTAAAACAAGTCCAGCAAGACCTCCCGGCGTGCCGACACCCTGATAGTAGCCGCGCGTATCTCGTCTCAGGCCACAACCGGATGGGCGATGCTATAGGTAAAACCAATCCTCGAGTTTCCCTGTGGTGGCCCCGCAGGACTCCCGTTTGGGACCAACACCATCAGCACTGGCCCCCCTGCTATGTAGAATTAAGAACCCGGGGACATGACCCCCTATGCAATTAATTAATTATTTAAGTTGTTATATGAGCAAATTAAAACCAATGTTGGGCCTTGCTGGAGGAGTTTTATTCAAAGACGAACTGTCAAGGGGTCCCCATCCACCCATCGTGTAAGGAACGCAAAATCAAGGAACATAATGCCGGTTTATCGACGCCTAAGGTGGCATGAGTGGAACAAAACACCGAGCAAAAGGCAAAGCCTTCCACCCATTCCCAGTATATAGGTGTGTTAATATATATAATAATAGATATTGTGATATTCCAACAACAAGTTCCCTCCTGGAACGATCTTCATCTTCACCTGCAACTAACAACGCTATAAGAGGGGCTGAGCAAGCGGGTAACATAGCCAAACAACAGTTTTGCTAGGAAGGTGTCAAAAGGTTAGAGGTTTCATGGCAACAAGGAGAGGCTGACATAAAAGATGGGTAGCGCGACATGTAACGAAAGCATCGAGACAACTAAGCATGGCAATGGCAGTAAGGGTATCCAAGGGTATGATCATCTTGCCTGGAATTCCGCAAGGAAGGAGAATGGATCCATGATGTAGTCGAACAGAAACTCACAACTCCGGAACGAACACGAAGCTAACGAGGGAAGCCAAACCGGAAAGAAACAAGCAATACGGTAAACACACAAGCATAAACATGGCATACGATGCACATCCAAGTATGATGCATGTCCGGTTTAACTATGCATGTCATGGCAAAGTGCACAAACAAGTACTACAAGTTAAGTGGAGCTCAATATGCAACGAGTTGCATATTGACGAAACACCACATTTTAATTATTTAATTGACTCTCGTTTATTTACAAGACAAGATTAAATGTTTTTAACATAGCAAGAGGTGAATCAAAAGTAAACTACCTATCTAGGCAATTTAAATGAGACCGGAAAATAACAACAACAACTCTGGAAAATCCCCATGAGCATGTTTAGCAATTCTTAAAGCAAACAACATTTTAAACATATTAATGTTGTTAACAAGATGCGGATGACATGATCAAGTTTTATGCAATTTTTAATAAAAGTTAACATGAAGAGATATGAAGTATTGTCACCGTGGTGGAAGGAAAGGGTGCCACGGCCACGATCCGAAAATGATGCAACGACAACATCTCGATTCCGGTAACTCGTTGAGAGACCGGTGCAAAAGATGACGGAGAGCGTGTCAAGCAAGAAGAAAGGTGGGGTGATCCCGTCACCGGGTTTCCACGAGTCGACGACGAGGCAACCGAGGAGCACGACAAAAGATGATACGGGCACGGAGCACACAAGTGGAGCATATCATACAACCACATGCAAACGTTCTCGGGTCATCGTCTCAGGGTTATACCTTCGAAGCGTTCATTCTCGGAGGGGTTTGAGTCATCGAGGGACGTAGTGGAAGTAGACGTTCTCGCGAGTCGGTCGTAGAGGGAAGTAGTCGTACACGTTCGGAGAGGTACACGTGGTCTTCGGCGACGGTAGTTGTACTCGTTGGCGTCTTCGTTCACGGTCGTCGTACACGTTCCGTAGGGGTACTTGTCGCGGCATCGGACGTAGTGGTACTTGACGCGTCGTCTTGTGTAGTCGTTCCCGTTCACGTTTCCGAAGAGGTACTTGAGGGTCTTCGGACTTGCCGGACTCGGAACTTGGCGACGGTAGTGGTACACTCGACCGTAGTCGAACTTGACGGAGAGGAACTTGGCGCATCCATGTACTCGGCATCCCTGGAACCTGGGGTCTTGACCTATCCTATGAAGCGGTGCTCGCGTGCACGAAGCAGCAAGAGAAAGCGCAGCAGCTCCGGCCAAAGTAGGAACGCAGCAAGGCTTGGCGATGGAGGGGCGCTGCGGGTGGCCCGTGGTGGCGCGTGACGGCAGAGGAACGGCGCACGGAGGGACCTGGGGGAGACAAGCCAGGCGCGGGCGTTGAGCAGATGGACGTCATGGGCGCCGGAGGGAGTCGGTGACGAGGCCAGCTCGGCCGGCGACGTGGTAGCTGTCGGCGTGCAGCCATGGAGGCGAGGCAGAGGGAGATGGAGGAGAGGCGCGGAGGCGATGTGGAGGAGCCGCGCGGAGGCGTCGGAGCCGAGGCCCGTGGCTGGAGAGGCCTTGGCGGCGCGGAGAGCTTCAGCGGCGGAGGCTGGCCGCGGCTTGAGGACGGGGAGGACGAGGGACCAGCGGCCTTGGGGACGCGGCGGGACAGCGGAGCCTCCCCTGGCCGCGGAACAAGGCACGGCCGCCCGCGGGGACGGGGCGCGCCGGGGCTGCGGCCCTGGCAACGGAGGGCGCGGGCGCAGAGGAGAGGGAGGTAGGGGAGCGATGCAGTAGGGAGGAGGAACGAGGGGAGAGGAGATCGGGTCGGGCGCTGGGATGAGTGGCTGGCGGCGCGAGGGAAACGGGAGAAGAGGAGACTGCGACTGGGAGAGCGAGGCCTAGGGTTGCGAGGAGTTGGGCCAGGAGGAGGAATTGGGCCGGACTGGTGGCTGGGGCCAAGGGCCTTAGGGAGGTCATGGTGGCCTGGGCCAGCTGCGGCTGGTTGCTGGGAGGCCGGCCCAGCTGGTCTATCTCTCTCCCTTCTAAAAAAACAAAGAAGAGAAAGAAAAGAAAATAGAGGTTAGGGATGGAATTAGGGCATGAGGTTATTTTTCCCGGACTCGCAAAAATGTCCATGGTCCACGAAAAATAGGAGAGGCAATAATGAAAGTTTAAATTCAAATTCATTTGAATTTAATTCAAATGATTTGAACAAGATTGAGGCTTTGGAGAGTCCAAAAATAATGAGAATTTTTGTGGAGCTCGGGAAAATGATTAAAGAATTGTTGGCAAAGTTCGAGGCAAGGAATTGAGATAGAAAATGCATGGAACTTAAATTGTAAGTGTGTTATGGTGAATGCCAAAAGAATGGAATAATTTATAATATAGCTCCCTAAATATTGGGAGGATATGTTATAAAGAGAAGTCATCCTTCCCTCGATTTAAATGGACCGAAGGTCCACACAATTTATTTAAGTGAGATGCAAAGATTAAAGACATGATGGCCTAATGACATGATGCAATGCAAAAATAAATAAAGCAAGCACAACTGAAACACACGGGAGAACCCTGAACATCTGGAATCTCTGGAATCTTCTGGGACGTCGGTCTTCGGGCGTCACACATCCTCCATTGATGGGTGGCTTGCCATTACCTTTACTACGCTGGTTGTTAAACCCAACGTTGGTGTTGGCCACAAAATCTGACCCGCCATCAGGGAACTTACGCTTCCCCCCGTTGCCTTGGCCATTGTGATTTCCACCCTGGCTTGAGATATTCTTTTGTTGGCCCTTGCCACCAATATTTTTCTTGCCCTCACTCAACTTGTCATCATCAGAGCGAGGGTCCTTTGTGCTATCAGAGTCAACATATCTTGTAAGTACGTCCATAAGCTTGCCCATATCCGAGCATTTACGCTTGAGCCGCCCAAGCATCTGTTTGAGCAGTTCAAAGTGATAGTTCTTTTCCAACATTAACACAGCTTGACCCACCCCAATGCTATCATAAGAATGTATGGTGATCACAACTCGGCGAGCCCAGTGGTGGGACGACTCATCCTCCCTCTGCACACAATGCTCTAAATCAACAATTGTCATTAGCTTCTTACAAGTGCCCTAGAAATTCTTGATAAAACTCTCCTTCAACTCTCCCCAAGTATTGATGCAGTTGGGTGGCATGTTTTTCAACCAAGTGCGAACCGGCCCTTCCAATATCATCGTGAAATATTTAGCACAAACCGCATCACTCACCTCTAACATATCCATGGCTAACTCATAGCTCTCAATCCACGCCGCCGGCTCAAGATCCACCATATAATTTTGTACTTTCCGAGGTCCCATAAATCCTTCGGAATACGCTCGATACGCAAAGCCGACACTAGACATGGCACTCCAATGCTCCTGGTATTTGACTCGGCTCCCACAGAGGTTAAAGGGGTCACTGGGGGTGATTGATGAGACCCCTGAGCTGCTGCCTCCGCTTCACATCGGGCCCTAGCCTCATCAACAATAGCTTGAGCATTAGCATGCATAGTGTGGGGCAGGTTATCCTAGGGCGGGTTACGACGCTGTTCGCTCTTGACACGGCTGGCGACTCAACATGATGGCTATAACTGTGACTCGACAATGGAGTTGAATGCTCGTGATGTCGGCTGTAAGAATAATTGGCCTACTGAGGCATCACCGTCAGATAAAGCCCAACGGTGTTCCAGGTCTCAACCGCGGCTGGCGTGTCACCAACAACAGGAATTGCAGCAAGCCGGATTGCTGCTACTACCATGTTATCCACCGGGTTGGAAAAGTGTCCTGATGGAGTAAAAAACTGTTGGGGTTGGACCATGTTAGGGATTGGGACCCTGTCCTCCCTTCCGACGGGCTCTGGCTGGCGAGCCTCAATGCCGCCCCGCTTCCAAGCACATTATTAGTTAATTGGGGTATAACTATTGCTCCCAGGTTAGTCGTGCCAGTTCCGAGCATGTTAAACAAACGTGTGGGCTAATAATACAAATATAAACAACTCTGATGACGCCTTAGATGAACCGCCTCCAAAGCATTCTGATCAAGGTTTAACCGCCAAGCCTCAGCTTACAAGTGTTTCCTTTCTGCTTGCACTTGAGCCTGTAACTCGGCCATTCGGGTGTTTTCTAAGTTTATTTCTTCGTGGGCCTTAGTCATCTCCTCACGAAGCTTCGCAATCTCCACGTTACGCTCCACTTGATTTTCCGCAGTAACTTCAGTCGCCAGCAAGGTTGTAAGAGAATTCATCAACTCAGCCAAGGTTTGAGTCAGTGGCCTCGTCGGGCCAGATCCTTCAGGAGCCACCGCTCCTGCCGGGTCAGTAGAAGCCGCCAATCTCATCGGTGTTGAGCTGGTAATGAGCGTCGTACCAGCCATCTAGATGGAGGCTCGGCATGGCGACTCATATGGGTGTGAAATACCGTCGCCATCGTGAAGCCGGTAGGTCGACTCCATCTCTCCAGTCAAGGACTCATTGTCCGTATAGATGAGAGTCTCTCCTCTAGACTCAGAATTCTCTGGATGATCCACGCCCTACATGAAATCATGAAGACATGCTTCCAGCCGGCTTGAGATTGGGCCGGTTGCTTGCACCGAGTCAGCTCGATGATGTTGGTGCAGATGTCCGGCTCGGGTTCAGATTCGTTGATTTTGCCGATGAAGACATGGGTTCCGCTGAAGGGGAACCGGTAACCATACTCGATTGAGTCGGCCTTGGGACCCCAGCTAGCGTCGTCAATGAAGAGCTTGCCGCGGTGACTCTTGGTCATCCTACCAATGACGTATCCCTCGAGCCCTGGGAAAGTGCCCTTTAAGAACTCGAAACCATCGTGCTGGGGCCCCACAGTAGGCACCAACTATCGTGGTTTTAACACGGGAGATATCCCAGGGTTAGGACTTATGCATGAGGCTATCACAAGGTGATTAGCTTGTCGGGGTTGAACGGGACGAGAGACACGGTTAACCCAAGTTTGGCCCCTTAGGGCGATGGTAAAAGCCTACTCCTGCTCTTGTTGCTTATTGCTTGAGTGTCGATTACAAGGGAGCAGATTCGCTTGACCTAGCTATCGATCAATTGTCTCATGTCCTCCTCCGCCTCAGGGGCTTGCCTTTATATACACAGACCGAGACCCTGGGCTTACAAGAGTCTGAGTCGCCCTCAGACTCGTGACTTACTATACTTCTAACCCGCCCAAGTAAGGAAACTTTAGGCGGTTCACAACTCGGGCCGAGAGTCACCGTCTTCAGTATTGGGCTTCAAACCGGCCCATTGGCCATAGATCCATCTAGTCTTCAGCTTGACTCTCTACAACCCTCATTTAGTCTTTAGCGTTTAACTCGCCATCTTGGTAACCCAGACCAATCTAGGCATGTTAATTTTAGGGTCATGTCCCCAATAGTACCTGCACCGGGTTGTGGGATGTTTAAATTTTGTATCAATAAAAAGGGTGTTGAATTTCTAATCAAAAAGTTGACATTGCAAGAGTTGTTCTAATGAAGGCTTTTATTTGCGCAAATTATATTATGTATTATATTGAGGTTGGAATGCCTAGAGATATGCCTATGTATTATGTTGGAACTAACCCCACGGGGAAACAAAGAAAAATAGAAGTTTCAAAAGAAACAAATCAAAAGACAGCGTATCATATGATCACCATGGTTGTTTGGGTGGTCGAATCACTCCTTGGCGGTTCCAACACAAAACAACCAAAGGCAACAGAGCAGGTGATGACATTTTATATGGGCGCAGCTTGTCGATGGGCGGTCATTTGAAAAATTCAAAGAAACAGAGAAGGACTCCAGAGCATTTGACGATGTTTCATAAGAGCACCCGCACTCATATAAGCGACTGTATGACATCCTCGACAAGAAGAAAAGATAGATCAGAACTTTCGACGATGTTCCAAATGGGCGTTGGTTGTCAATTCAGCGACTGCATGAGGTAAGCACATATGCAGGTAAGGCTTCAGGGTGAATGATGGCCTTTCAAATGGCGCTCCTGCTTGCATAGCCAGTTGTATGGAACCCTGCCCGCCACAAAGATCCTGGGGAAGGTGGTAATTAACCCCCATCTCTCTTGTTTCTTCTTTTTTTCCTCCAATCCTCGCCAAACCCAAGCAAAACTTTGCCCGACCTTCCTACTCCTTCGATTTCAATTCAAATCCTTCCATGTGTGCGATCTACAGTACATTTCACCTCTGATCCCCAACTTATTTTTCTCGGATCCATGTTCTATGCGCATAGCATTGCCATGTCTAGGAAATGCATATTTTTAATCCAAATTTGAGTTTGGCTTGGATTCGTTGATGTTTTTAGAGGAGTATGATGTTGTGACTACCGTAGGATCAATATATCTTGATTGTATTGGCTAAAATAGTATTTTGTAGATGTTTACGAGGAGGTCCACTCGCGTTCGCAGTACTTCGAGTTCTTCCACCGTACAAGAGCAACAACAAGTTTTCACTCATGGGGTCGTCTTCACTGACCTTAAATCAATGAAGAAATTCCGGAAGCTCAGTGTAAGGACGATCAAAGCAACAAAGTGGGCTTGCGAGTCAACACTCGCCAAGCTAGGTATTACTAATGATTTCAATTTACTTTGTGATAATGTGGGGTTCCAACATTTTGTTTATCAGGGATGTGGGACATATGAACACATGACGCTTGAGTTTCTTAGTACTCTCTCGCATAATGTTGGGCTCATGCCAAATGCATATGAGGAGGATCGGATCACTTCCATCTATTGGATGTGGACTACAACAATACCCTTGATGATTTTCTTAGTACTCTCTTGCATAATGTTGGGCTCAAGGCAAGGAGCCAGTTGTATTGAAAGTCCTCTTATACGTTAGTTCTATAGTGTTATTACTAACTCTATGCAAGCATGATGAGAAGATTCTAAGGTGAATGACGAGAACATGCTAATTCTCAGGAAAGCACCAAACCTTGACGTTGGTTATTTGTCCAACCTATAGGGAAAATACTTTTGATACACCTCGTGCATCCAGAAAATCATGTACAAGGAGATACCGTGTGTGGATAAGTGATCACCATGTTGGCCAACTCTCATGACATCAACTACAATCACCTTCGCCCCATTGTAGGTAACAACCTTGTTAATATTCGTGTTCTTACTAGCGCCGGAATGCTAGTAGTCAACTGTGGTCGTCATTGCATCAAAATTCCTGGAGTGGCATACTTCTTGCTAGATACATCTCCAACATATGTATAATTTACGAAGTATTCATGCCATGTTTAAAACAATTATATATGGTTTTGGTGTGATTTGAATGGAACTAACCCGGAATGATGCTGTTTTCAGTAGAACTATCGTTGTGGTATTTTTTGTGCAGAAATAAAAGTTCTCGGAATTGAGTGAAACTTTTTGACGATTTTTTTGGAACAAAAGAGAGCCCTGAAGCTTTGTGCTAGGACCAGAAGAGCCATGAGGGCCCCACAAGCCACTAGGGCGCGTCTAGGGGGTGGCCGCAACCCGGTAACCCCTGGGCCCCTTGTGGCACCTTTTCGTGTGATTTCAACTCTGGAAATTCCTATAAATACCAAAAACCTTGAAAATTAACCTAGAACTTCGACTCCGCCGCTGCAAGCCTTTGTACCGAAGAGTCTTGATAACCCACAAGTGTAGGGGATTAGTTATAGCCTATTTCGGTAAGTAAGAGTGTCAAACCCAATGAGGAGCTAAAGGTAGAACAAATATTCCCTCAAGTTCTATTGGCCACCGATACAACTCTACGCATGCTTGACGTTTACTTTACCTAGAACAAGCATGAAACTAGAAGTACTTTGTAGTTTTTGTGGGATAGGTTTGCAAGAAGATAAAGAACACATAAATAAAACTAGGGGCTGTTAAGATAAAGAAGCAACTAAATTAGTTTTAGCGAGTGTGGAAAAGTGGTGGTAGGAGTTGCGAAATTGCCCCTAAGCAATTGACTACGTTACTAGACCGATAGCAAGTTTTATGTGGGAGAGGTCACTACTAACATGTCATCCCTTACTTGGAATTCTATGCACTTATGATTGGAACTATTAGCAAGCATCCGCAACTACTAACGTTCATTAAGGTAAAACCCAACCATAGCATTATGATATATTGGCCCCCCTTCAATCCCGTATGCATCAATTTCTATGCTAGGTTGAAGCTTCTGTCACTCTTGCCCTCCAATACATAGTCCTATCAACATACAACTAACCCTATGGTGTGATCCACGCGCGCACTCATATGATGGGCACCAAAGGACAGCAACATAACCACAAGCAATTTAAATCAATCATAGCAATTCACCAATCACAGATAGGACAACGATAATCTACTCAGACATCATAGGATGGCAACACATCATTGGATACTAATATGAAGCATAAAGCACCATGTTCAAGTAGAGGGTACAGCGGGTTGCGGGAGAGTGGACCGCTGTAGATAGATGGGGGAAGGTGATGGAGATTTTGGTGAAGATGACGGAGGTGTTGGTGTAGATCGCCGTCACACGATGATGGCCCCGGTGGCACTCCGGCGCCACCGGAAGCGAGGGGTAGAGAGACCCCCTCCTTCTTCTTCTTCCTTGACCTTCTCCCTAGATGGGAGAAGGGTTTCCCCTCTGGTCCATCGCCTCCATGGCGGCAGAGGGGCGAGAGCCCCTCCGACATTGGATCTGTCTCTTTGTCTGTCTCTGTTTCTGCCTTTCCAGATTCTGGCCCTTCACTGTTTCTTAAATTCCCGGAGATCCGTAACTCCGATTGGGATGATTTTTTTGACACAATTTTTATCCGGATATTATCTTTATTGTGGCGAAAGGAGGGCATCAACCGCCTTACGGTGTGGACACGAGGGCCCAGGGCGCGCCTGCCCCTGGTGGGCGCGCCCCCTGCCTCGTGGCCCACTCGGGCACCGTCTCACGTTGGTTCCGCTTCCCAAAATTCACATGTATTCGAAAAAAAATCTCCATCCATTTTTATTCTGTTTGGAGTCTGTTTGATATGGATATTCTGCGAAACAAAAAACATGCAACAAACAGGAACTGGCACTAGGCACTGGGTCAATATGTTAGTCCCAAAAAATAGTATAAAAAGTTGCCAAAAGTATTTGAAAGTTGTAGAATATTGGCATGGAACAATCAAAAATTATAGATACGACGGAGACGTATCATCATCCCCAAGCTTAATTCCTCCTCGTCCTCGAGTAGGTAAATGATAAAAAAGATAATTTTTGATATGGAATCCTAACTAGCATAATCTTTATCATGTAATCTAATCATGGCATGAATATTAAGATACAAGTGATTCAAAGCAATAGTCTATCATTTGACATTAGGACAATAATACTTCAAGCATACTAATAAAGCAATCATGTCTCTTCAAAATTACATGGCCAAAGAAAGTTATCCCTACAAAATCATATGGTCTGGCTCTGCTCCATCTTCACCACACAAAGTATTTAAATCATGCACAACCCCGGTTTTACCCAAGCAATTATTTCATACTTTAGTATTCTCAAAACTTTTCAACTTTCACGCAATACATGAGCGTGAGCCATGGACATAGCACTATGGGTGGAATAGAAAGTGGTGATAAACAAAAGGAGGGAGAAAGTCTCACATCAACTAGGCAAATCAATGGACTATGGAGATGGCCATCAATCGATATCAATGTGAGTGAGTAGGGATTACCATGTAACAGATGCACTAGAGCTATAAGTGTATGAAAGCTCAAAAAGAAAACTAGTGGTTGTGCATCAACTTGCTTGCTCATGAAGACCTAGGGCATTTGAGGAAGCCCGTCATTGGAATATACAAGCCCAGTTCTATAATGAAAATTCCCACTAGTATATGGAAGTGACAAAACAAGAGACTCTCTATTATGAAGATCATGGTGCTACTTTGAAGCACAAGTGTGGAAAAGGATAGTAGCATTGTCCCTTCTCTCTTTTCTCTCATTTTTTTGTTTTTTTTTGTTTTTTTGGAGGGGCTTTCTCTTTTTTAGCCCCTCTCTATATTTTTTATGTCATATTTTTTTCCTCACATGGGACAATGCTCTAATAATGAAGATCATCACACTTTTATTTACTTACAACTCAAAGATTACAACTCGAAGCTAGAACAAAATATGACTCTATGTAATTGCCTCCGGCGATGTACCGGGATATGCAATAATCTAGTGTAGCAAATCAAAAAATGGACAAGCCATGGAAACATCATGCTAGCTATCTTACGATCATGCAAGGAAATATGACAATGATGGTGCGTGTCATAATAAACGGAACGGTGGAGTTACATGGCAATATATCTCAGAATGGCTATGGAAATGCCATAATAGGTAGGTATGGTGGCTGTTTTGAGGAAGGTATATGGTGGGTGCATGGTACCGACGAAAGTTGCACGGTACAAGAGATGCTAGCAATGGTGGAAGGGTGAGAGTGCGTATAATCCATGGACTCAACATTAGTCATAAAGAACTCACATACTTATTGCAAAAATTTATTAGCCATTGAAACCAATTACTACACGCATGCTCCTAGGGGGAGGTTGGTAGGAGTTAACCATCGCGCGCCCCCGACCTCCACACAAAGGATGACACTCAATAAATAAATCATGCTCCAACTTCGCAACATAACGGTTCACCATATGTGCATGCTACGGGAATCACAAACCTCAACACAAGTATTTCTACAATCCACAACTACCCACTAGCATGACTCTAATATCACCATCTTTATATCACAAAAGTATTGCAAGGAATCAAACATATCATATTCAGCGTTCTACAAGTTTATGTAGGATTTTATGACTAACCATGTGAATGACCAATTCCTGTCAACTCTCTAAATAGATATAAGTGAAGCAAGAGAGTTTTAATTCTTTCTACAAACGGTATGCCCACGCTCTAACAATTATAAGTGAAGCAAAAGAGCATTCTACAAATGGCGGTTTTCTATGTAAAGAGAAACAGGCAATCCAAACTTCAAATGATATAAGTGAAGCACATGAAGCATTCTATAAAGCCATACTCAAAAGATATAAGTGAAGTGAAAAGAGCATTCTATAAATCAACCAAGGACTATCTCATACTAGAATGGTGCATTTATTAAAAGAAAAAGAAAAAAAACACACGACGCTCCAAGAATTTATGCATATCATATGAACGAAACGAATCCGAAAACATACCGATACTTGTTGAAGAAAGATGTGATGCCTTCCCGGGCATCCCCAATCTTAGACGCTTGAGTATCCTTGAATATTTACTTGGGGTGCCTTGGGAATCCCCAAGCTTTAGCTCTTGCCTCTCCTCCTTCTTCTCACATCGAGACATCCTCGGTCTTCGAACGATTCATCCACACAAAACTTAACCAAACTTTTAGTGGCGGGGTTAGTGCATATGATCAATAAAATCCCATCATGTACTGCTCTAACATTATTGTATTATTATAACCAAACATTACCCTCTGTATGCTATCATAATTTAATGGCCCCAAGTCAAGGAGGCATCAACTAGAATTCAAACATATGCAAATAACGAAGCTATAACAGCAATCTGTGAAAACATGACAGTCTGTAGTAATCTGAACATTAACCATACTTCTGTAACTCTAAAAATTATGGCAAAATGAGGAAAAATCAAAAATTTGTATAGAAAGACTTTGCAAAAAGTTTTAGATCCTTTCGACATTCCAGCAAAAAATGTAAAATCGCGCACTACAGCCAAAGTTTATGTTCTTGCACCGCACAAACCAACAAGCAGTTTAATCATCCTAAAGGAAACTCTTGGCACATTATTTTTATAATACAATGGAATTGTACAAGGGGATAATTATTTTTGTTGAAAAGTTTCTGTAATAAATGTTCACAAAGTTTCCATGGGCATGAACAAAGTTCAAGGCTAGCTCTCACTTTAACAATGCTCGTCTTTCTCACTTTCGCTTTTCTTTTTGAAAAAGTTTTAGGTTCCCCTCTTTATTTTTTTTTGTTTTTAAACTTTATAAAAGCACACAACAAAAATAAATGACTCTCTAAAACTTCCGGGTTGTCTCCCTGGCAGCGCTTTCTTTAAAGCCATTAAGCTAGGCATATAGTGCTCAAGTAATGGATCCACCCGGATCCCAAGGTATATCAAAGCCAATTTTAATTAACAATGATTTGGCATTTAGTAGTGAGAACCGAGTGATACGTGTCATGGAAGAACATAGTCTAACTCTCTTCCTATGCATAGGCATGTCATACAAGAACAATTCATGCACATCAAGTAAAGGCCAATGCATAGTATAAGCAGTTTCTTGCAATTTTATCATGTCAGAAAAATAGAGAGGCGGAGATGTAGTTCCTCTCTCATAATAATTGCAAGTAGGAGCAGCAAGCACATGCATATTATACTCATCAAAATCATCATGTGTAATGAAAAAAGGAAACCCATCAATATAATCCTTAATAAGTGCAAACTTCTCTGATATAGTGTAGTTTGGAGAAGTCAAAAAGATAATAGGACTATCATGCGTGGGTGCAATAGCAACTATCTCATGTTTAACATAAGGAACTATAGAAAGTTCATCTCCATAAGCATACTTCATTTCGGCATCTTGGCCACAAGCATAGCAAGCATCATCAAAAAGGGATATTTGAAAAGAATCCAAGGGATCATAGCAATCATCATAACATTCATCCTTCAGTAAGCACGAAGGGAAATTATACAATGTATGAGTTGAAGAGTTACTCTCATTAGAAGGTGGGCACGAGTAGCTAATATGCTCTTCCTCCTTTTGTTCTTCGCTCTCCTCGTCATGTTTTTCATCCAATGAACTCACAATGTCATTAATTTCTTCTTCCATAGACTCCTGCAAAATATTAGTCTCTTCTTGGACAACGGAGACCTTCTTAATAAACGCATCAATATTGGAGTTATATTCATAATTCAAATAGCAAGATTTTCAGGCCTAGAAACATCATCATCAAAAGTATCATTCTTTTTAAATAGAAATTCAATTTCATAAGCACCCTTTAAAGCAACAAATTCTTCTATTTGTTCCACATCATAGTAATCGTATATACCATTAGCATAAGAAGCTAAGGTTTCATTATCATTAAATTTGCATGAAAAGGGAAGGTGTGGAGCCTTCATCCTATAGTAACACGTATAATCATATGTCAAGCATAGTTGCCGAGCATACCAATGCAACAAAAGAATTTGATCCCATAATAGTTTCCCTTTTTGTGTCAAGTGATAGTCCCTAAAGTATTCATGTTGATCCAACGTTACTCCCATTACATAGTTGAATGGTGTTTTCTCAGGATTATCAAAGTAGTACATAATATCTTTCACATAATGAGCATCGAGGGTTTTAGGAGGTTCCCCATCTCCATGAGTAGCAAGTACACCTAAGTTTTTTGGTATTTCGCGTTCCATATCCATAACTAAAGATAGAGAACAACTTAGAACAGCAAATAAAATCTACTTAGTGATAAAGCAAACAAGCACACACGAGAATATTCACCCCACGCTATTGCTGCCCGGCAACGGTGCCAAAAAAAAGGTCTTGATAGCCCACAAGTGTAAGGGATCAGTTGTAGCCTCTTTCGATAAGTAAGAGTGTCGAACCAAATGATGAGCTAAAGGTAGAACAAATATTCCCTCAAGTTCTATCGACCACCGATACAACTCTACGCACGCTTGACGTTTACTTTACCTAGAACAAGTATGAAACTACAAGTACTTTGTAGTTTTTGTGGGATAGGTTTGCAAGAATATAAAAAACACGTAAATAAAACTAGGGGCAGTTAAGATAAAGAAGCAACTAAATTAGTTTTACCGAGTGTGGAAAAGTGGGGGTAGGAGTTGCGAAATTGTCCCTAAGCAATTGGCTACGTTACTAGACCAATAGCAAGTTTTATGTGGGAGAGGCCACTGCTAGCATGTCATCCCTTACATGGAATTATATGCACTTATGATTGGAGCTATTAGCAAGCATCCGCAACTACTAACGTTCATTAAGGTAAAACCCAACCATAGCATTATGATATACTGGTCCCCCTTCAATCCCGTATGCATCAATTTCTATGCTAGGTTGAAGCTTCTGTCACTCTTGCCCTCCAATACGTAGTCTTATCAACATACAACTAACCCTATGGTGTGATCCACGCGCACGCTCATTTGATGGGCACCAAAGGGCAGCAACATAACCACAAGCAATTTAAATCAATCATAGCAATTCACCAATCACCGATAGGACAACGATAATCTACTCAGACATCATAGGATGGCAACACATCATTGGATAATAATATGAAGCATAAAGCACCATGTTCAAGTAGAGGGTACAATAGGTTGCGGGAGAGTGGACCTCTGTAGATAGATGGGGGAAGGTGATGGAGATGTTGGTGAAGATGACAAAGGTGTTGGTGTAGATCGCCGTCACACGATGATGGCCCCGGTGGCACTCCGACGCCACCGGAAGCGAGGGGAGAGAGCCCCCTCCTTCTTCTTCTTCATTAACCTTCTCCCTAGATGGGAGAAGGGTTTCCCCTCTGGTCCATAGCCTCCATGGCGGCGGAGGGGCGAGAGCCCCTCCGAGATTGGATGTGTCTCTCTAACTGTCTCTTTTTCCGTGTTTCCAGATTCTGGCCCTTCACCGTTTCTTAAATTCCTGGAGATCCGTAACTCCGATTGGGCTGATTTTTTTGACACGATTTTTATCCAAATATTATCTTTCTTGCGGCAAAAGAAGGGCATCAATCGCCTTACGATGTGGCCACGCGGGCCCAGGGCGCGCCTGCCCCTGGTGGGCGCGCCCCTGCCTCATGGCCCACTCGGGCACCGTCTCACGTTGGTTCCGCTTCCCAAAATTCACATATATTCCAAAAAAAATCTTCGCCCATTTGGACTCCGTTTGATATGGATATTCTGCGAAACAAAAAAATTGCAACAAACAGGAACTGGCACTGGGCACTGGATCAATATGTTAGTCCCAAAAAATAGTATAAAAAGTTTCCAAAAGTATATGAAAGTTGTAGAATATTGGCTTGGAACAATCAAAAATTATAGATACGACGGAGATGTATCAAAGAGAACCCATCTGGAGACCTGTTCTGGCACCCTTTCGGAGGGGGAAATCATCACGGGAGACCATCTTCATCATCCCGGCGGTCTCCATGACTAGGAGGGAGTAGTTCACCCTCGGGGCTGAGGGTATGTACCGGTAGATATGTGTTTGATCTCTCTCTCTCTCTCTCTCTCTCTCTCTCTCTCTCTCTCTCTCTCTCTCTTGTTCTTGATTTAGCATGATCTTGATGTACCGCAAGCTTTGTTAATATAGTTGGATCATATGGTGTTTCTCTCTCTCTATCTTGTTGTAATGAATTGTACCTTTGATGTTTCACTATTATCGGATTTAATACTTGTTGGAATTGAGAACACTTGACGTATGTCTTCCATGTAGATACCCGTGATGATAATGGGGTATTCTGTTGATTCACTTGATGTATGTTTTGGCACTCAACTTGCGGATTCCCGAGGTGACATTGGGGTAATCTATGCATAGGGGTCAATGCACGTCTTCGTCCTACTTTCTTCGATTGAAATCTCGGGGCACTCTTGGAAAAAAAATTGTGTTGGATTTAATATTATGAATCTGAAGTTGTTTAATGTGTATCATATAATTGACTCACGAATACTTGTGGTGACATTGGAGTATCTAGGTGACATTAGAGTTGGTTGATGCGTATCGTATGGTGTTATTTTAGTACGAACTCTAGGGCAGTTCATGACACTTATAGGAATAGTTCAATAGATTGATCGGAAATGGTAACTTTGAGGTGGTTTCATACCATACAACCAATTTCATCTTATGTTCTCCACTTGATAAGAACTTTGGAGTGATTCTTTGTTGCATGTTGAGGGATTGTTATATGATTCAATTATGTTAGCACTATTGAGAGATTGCACTAGTGAAAGTATGAACCCTAGGCCTTCTTTTCAAACATTGCAATACCGTTTGTGATCACTTTTGTCACTTTATACCTTGTTTTCATATTTTCATATTAGAAAAAACCTATATCTACTATCTATACTACATTTGTATCAACATCTCTTCGCCAAACTAGTGCACCTATATAATTTACCATTGTATTGGGCGTGTTGGGGACATAAAAGATTTCTTGTATATGATTGCAAGGTTGTTTGAGAGAGACCATCTTCATCCTACGTCTCCCATAGATTGATAAACCTTAGGTCAGTCGAGGGAAAATTTCTACTGTCTTACAAAACTCTGTGCTTGGAGGCCCAATACGAATCTACAAGATTAGGTTGTGTAGTAGACATCAAGCTCTTTTCTGGTGTCTTTGCCGGGAAGGTGAGTGCTAGAAGGTATATCTTTAGATATTGCAATTGAATATTTTAGTTTCTTGTTTTATCACTAGCTTAGTTTATAATAGAAAACTACAAAAAAATGGAATTGAGGTTGACTCATATTATTCATCTCTATAATGTCTTCCTTGAAAATAATAGATCGGGAAATTGTGCTCAATTGATAGAAGAAGAATTCAATAAAATGTTTGGCATAAAATACATGAATGACAAGCATGATTGCAATGTTGCTAGTATGAATTATTTGAATATCCAATTGATTAAATAAATGGTTAAGGCTAAGTTTGGTGACGTATCCCATGAATTTAATTTCTCTAAGTTTAATAGACAATCTCATGATACAAAATTGCCAAGTAAAGATGATATTATTGGTCACGATTATATTGTTGTGCCTCCTGCTGATCCATTAGAACAATTTCTGCTATACAATTAAAATGATATGCATATGAATGAAAGAAATGAAATAGATGAAATATTCTTTAGGCAAGCACATATCCTTCAACATAATTTTGCTGTTGAAACTTTGGGAGATCCTCTTCCACCTAAGAGTGATCCGGTGTTTCAATTATAGCAACTTACTGATACATTTAAATATGCTTATGTTGATGAAAATAAAAAAATACCCTCTTATTATCGATGCTAACCTTCCAGTGCACGAAGAAAAGAGATTATTGAAAACTCTGAAGAAGCATCATGCTACAATCGGATATACTCTTGATGATCTTAAGCGCATTAGCCCTACTCTATGTCAACATAAAATTAATATGAAGCCCGATGCTAAACCAGTCATTGATCATCAATGTCATTTGAATCCTATGATGAAGGACATGGTAAGAACAACAATATTAAAGCTTTTGGAGGCAAGTATACTTTATCCTATCGCTGATAGGAGATGGGTAAGTCATGTTCATTGTGTCCGTAAGAAAGGTGGTGTCATTGTTGTTCCTAATGATAAAAATGAACTTATCCCACAAAGAACGATAAACATATAGAGGATGGTAATTGACTCTAGGAAATTAAATAAAGCTACTAGAAAAGATCATTACCCCTTGCCTATCATTGATCGGATGTTAGAAAGGTTGTACAAGCATATAAACTTTTGTTTGCTAGATGGACATTTTGGTTTATCTCAAATACATGTGTCACAAGAAGATCAAGAGAAAACTACTTTTACTTGTCCTTATGGAACTTATGCTTATAGAAGTATACCTTTTGGTTTATGTAATGCACTTGCTACTTTTAAAATATGTATGACTGCTATATTCTCTTATTTCTGTGAGGAAATTGTTGAGGTATTCATGGATGATTTCTTCGTCCATGGAACATCTTTTGATGACTGCTTGAGCAATCTTGATAAAGTTTTGTAGAGATGTGAAGAGACTAATCTTGTCTTGAATCGGGATAAGTGCCATTTTATGGTGAATAAAGGTATAATCCTTGGTTATAGAATTTATGTAAGAGGCACTGAGGTAGATAAAGCTAAAGTTGATGCAATTGAGAAAATGTCGTGTCCTAAAGATATCAAAGCTATAAGAAGCTTTCCATATCGTGCTAGTTATTATAGAAGGTTTATTAAGGACTTCTCTAAAACTTTTAGGCCTCTTACTAATCTCCTACAAAAAGATGTTCCATCTGTTTTTGATGATAATTGTGTAGATGCCTTTGAAATAATTAGGAAAGCCCTAATAACTGCACCTATTGTTCGACCACCTCATTGGAATTTACCCTTTGAAATTATGTGTGATGCTAGTGATTATGCTATTAGTGCTATTCTAGGTCAAAGAGTTGATAAGAAATTAAATGGTATTCATTATGCTAGTAATACCTTGGATAGTGCTCAAATAAATTATGCTACTACCGAGAAAGAATTTTTAGCGCTTGAGTTTGCATGTGATAAGTTTTGACCTTATACCAGTGACTCTGAAGTTACTATTCATACTAATCACGATGCTATTAAATATCTTATGGAAAAGAAAGATCCTAAACCTAAGTTGATTAGGCATGCTCTTGTGTTGCAATAGTTTGATTTGCTTATTGTCGATATAAAGGGAGCTAAAAATCCCGTCACAGATAATTTGTCTTGGATGGAAAATATTCTTGATGACCCAATACCTGCAAATAATAGTTTTCCTAATGAGTAGCTAGCTGTTATAAATGCTTCTACATTTGTGATAATCCTTCGTATGTAGATTACGCCAATTTCATTGTTGCTAAATATATATACCACCAAATTACACATATCAAGAAAAGAAAAAAAATCTTCTTTGAGTTAAGACATTACTTTTAGGATGACCCACGTCTGTATAAAGGAGTGTATGGTGTTATTATACGTTGTGTAAGTGAGCATGAGCAGCAACAAATAATAAGGAAGTGCCACTCTAAAGCATACAGAGGACACCATGCTGGAGATAGAACTGCCCATAAGGTATTGCAATCTGGTTTTTATTGGCCTACTCTCTTCAAGGATGCACATAAGTTCTTCCTTTCTAGTGATGGATGCCAAAGAGTTGGTAATATTGGTAGACATCAAGAAATGTGTATGAATTATTAACTTGTTATTGAACCATTTGATGTTTGGGGTTTTGATTACATGGGACCTTTTCCTTCCTCTAATGGTTATACTCTTATTCTAGTTGATTTTGATTATTCTACTAAGTGGGTAAAAGCCATTCCAACTAGTAGTGCTGATCACAACACATCTATTAAAATGCTTAAATAATTATGTTCCCAAGGTTTGCAGTCCCTAGGTATTTAATGTCTCATGGTTGTTCACATTTCATTCATGGTTCATTCCGTAAAATCTTAGCTAAATATGATGTAAACCATATAATTGCATCACCTTATCATTCTCGGTCCAGTGGGAAACTTGAATGGAGCAATAGAGAAATTGTCTAAGAAACTGGATGATGCAATGTGGGCATATAGAATTGCTTATAAAAATCCTATGGTATGTCCCCGTATAAAATGGTCTATGGAAAAGCATGCCATTTACCTCTTGAATTGAAACATAAAGTTTGTTGGGCTATTAAAGAACTTAATTATGATTTTAAGCTTGCCGGTGAAAAGAGGTTATTTCATATTAGTTCTCTAGATGAATGGAGAACACAAGCATACGGAAATGCCTTGTAAGTGATGACCCTCAACCGTAAGGGATCTGTTGCAGCGTTTTCGATAAGTAAGAGTGTCGAACCCAACGAGGAGCAGAAGGTATTGATAAGCGATTCTGAGCAAGAAATTACTGCAAGCACTGAAAGATAACTTTTAGGGGTTTTCTCGGTATAAGCAACAGGAATGTAAAGGTAAGTAATGTAAAAGGTACTGAGAGTAACAAGTGGCCCAATCCTTTCTTAGCAAAGGAGAGGCCTAGCAACTGAACTTATAAAGACTAAAGCGTTCTTGAGGACACACGGGAGAGGTAGTCATGTGCTTTCGCCATACTCCGTATCGATACTATGATATGTGTTGATAAGTGTTGAGTGGGTGGATCTATGCTAGTGCACTCTCTAGACTAAGATGAATGCACTCTTATGATTAAGCACCTTGCAAGCATCCGCAAATACAAGATAGAATTTAAGGCAAAAGCCTAACCATAGCAATACGATCGAGGATCCATTATTCCCTTATGCAAAAGCGTGCGAACTGGGGTTCAGGTTTCTGTCACTCCGGCAACCCACCATAAGCATTCTTTATACACAATGTATTCTCCTAGGTCCTTAATAAGGCGAAGTGTTGGGTGTTCGACTCACACAACACCACTAGTAGAATGACAACGCAACTTAAGTAGCAAACAACACATATTACTTCAACAGCATATGACTACTAACAACAAGACTCCCCCCATGTCCTCAAGAACTAAGGTAACTACTCACAAGACATAAAAGAGATCATGATCAGTGGGGGTAAATATGTGATAAACAATCTGGACAGAATAATATTTCTCCAACAAAACTCAATAGCATTCACCACAAAGTAGTAATCAACACCAACGGAGTAAAGGGGATAGGTAGTACGAGTTACAACACGAGTTGCGATGGTAAGATGACATTTGGATGAAGATGGAGATGGTGCTGGTGTTGGGGATGATGTTGATGATGATCTCGATGATGCCCGTGACGATGGTGATGACGATGGCGACAATCTCCCCTTCCGGGAGGTGATCTCCCCGGCGGAATCTGCCCACCGGAGATGCCCTTTTCTTCTCTGCAGGTTTCCGCCTCGAAGCGGCGGCGGAACTCCGTAAAACGTCCCATGCCTATGGTTTTCGGGGGACGGAGAACATATATGCAAAAGGGGGCGACCAGAGGTGGGCCATGGGCTCCAGGCGCCCCCCGGCGCGGCCAGGGGGGCGCCCCCAGGCCGCCTGGGCTCCCTGTGACCCCCCCTCTGACTCCCCTTTTGTGTGTCTTCGTTATTCGTCTGAAAAATACCTCCCGTCAATTTTCAGGTAATTTGGAGGTGTTCTTCTTCAGCAACTCAGCATCCACTTTTTCCTGCTGAATCCTGCGTCTGCTGTTTCAGTATCGGAAAGTTGCAAACTGTGTAAAATAGACCAAAACAACATAAGAACATCATCATAACGTGAAATATATCAATGAATAAGGATAAATTATAATACAAAATAGTGATGCATTTTGGACGTAACAACACCCCCAAGCTTAGACCTCGCTTGTCCCCAAGCGAATATGAACTCGGTAAACCTGTCCACAAGTTTAGAGAGTGAAGTTTCGATAAATAGAATACGGACAAGAAGCATCATAGTCTCTTCACCAACTCAAATATCCACAGCAGCAATCTTCAACTCATAAGGCTCTTATGAAAGAGTGTCAACACTTATATTCGAAAGTAGGACCAATGGAAACTCATTATATCATGGCAAACATGTCCTTTGGTCAAAGAACAATAAATAATTTTAACTTTTGCTCTTATATTTTGATGGGATTAATTGAAGCTTTTTGAAATAACAAGTTAATAAGCAAGAAGTGAAAGTACTAACACGAAGGAAGATATTTGCCTTAGCTGGGCATGACAAACAACTTACTTATGAAATGATAATGTCAACAAGGATATGATATGACAAATCTTAATGCAGCTTTATATGAATGGGTCCTTATCAACATCAAACGTCTGCTCTCTTTGAGAAATAGAGGGAAGTAGAAATAACTGACTCAACTTAAAATTAAAAGATAGGCCCTGCTCTAGGGTAGTAGGGAAAACTCATGTGCTATCCTCAAATCAAACAGAATGAAAACAAGTTTTTGAGAGGTGCATGATTCGTCAACGAATGCTAATAGATAACTCAATTACTTCTTGAACTGGACAAGTTTCGAGGAACGGCTCCCGTATGAGGACGATAACATCCTCTCATTCTCCTTTGTTTATCACTGCCAAAGTTTTCTGATTTCTCATGAACAAAGCGTGAAGGAGGGTTTGTTTGTTATATTATTTTTAAGCCGGGCGCACTCAATGCCAGTTCCTTTTCGTATTATGGGTTTGCACATTATACATGCAATCCCGGGGTGAAGCTTGTCCAACTCAAAAAGGTCATGAATTAGCTACTACTTCCTCATGAGCTAAAGCAGAGGCACAAAATAAAAGATTTTGAACATTTAAGGATAACACATAAATTATATACTTTAGGAGGTGGTAGTGGAGTACCACGAGTAGGTAGGTATGGTGGACTCATATGGAAGGTATTGTCTTAAGGGTATGGACGCACAAGCAGAATTCCGCTTAGTACAGAGTTAGGCTAGCAAAGGTTTTGAGAGAGCAGACAATTGATGATGACTAAGATGCAAAGTAATATAAAGCATGAACATTGAAATAAGCATAACACATCAAGTTGTCTTCCTTGTCAACATAACACTTCAAGCATAATAACATAAAGGTTTTGGCTATGTTGATACTTTAAGAACATCATGCTTGTTGTTATGACCAAAGCTATGTTTGCCAAGATTAAATAAAGTTTCATAGCCATACCTGACATAAGGTCAATACTCCCCATAAGAATCATCATATAAGGTCGATTGCGTGAAGAGAATACCGAGTGCAGCAAAAAGGAACCGATAAACTTCTCATTAATATTCCATCATAAACGACTCCACACACACGGATACAATTCTTCACCAAAGGGGTGATAGACCTCAATGCACACACCTATCTCATATAATAACTTCCCTAGACATGATATGACTCTACTTGACTTCTGAAAGACAAAAGGTAAAAGATAAAGATACCGGGCACTCCCCCAAGCTTGGAACAAGCCAAGGGAATGCCATTACCCTCGGAGATTTCACTCATCATCCTTGTTGGCGTTGATCATGTAGTTCTTGGCGAAACTCTTCCATGGAAGGGGTTCTCCAGTCTCATATGAGAAGCTCGTCTCCTGGATCCTGCATTCAGCACCCAAACCCATGCGTAGAAACCTTAGTTCATACTCACAGTTCTGGTTATGTAGATCATTAATTTGCCCTTGGAGTTCTATAATTCTGTCTTCAGACGCGGCGATTCTTTCCCACATCTCCTTCATCTCCTTCAGAAAGTAGTTCTTCAGCTCGTTGGTGATGTCAAAGTTAGCTTCGACACCACGCTCGGTCATCTTCTTGTACTTGAAGACTTCTTGCTCCACTTCTTCCAGCCTGGCCTGGACGCTCCCCTCCTTGATAGGTCCCTTCAGATCTTCTTGATGAAGGACACCTTCCTTCATCTGAACAACCTGAGGGTGCTTCTTCACCTCAGCGAGGTAAGGGTTGATGACGTTGACGACGAACGTGTCCTTGGGGGAACTTGGAGAAGCCATGGCACCTAAATTCAGCTGAAAGATTCCCTGGCAGAAACAGATCGAAGAGAAAACACGCGAAATCGCAAGATACATTGCCGGAACAGTCCGGGAAAATATATAGGAAAAATTTATGCACAGAAAGGAAGGTAACGGACCAAAGCGGGGTCGGAGACGGGCTCCAGGGTGTCCAGGCGGCCTGCCGGCGCGGCCCAGGGGGGGCGCCAGGGGGGCGCCTGGACTCCCTGGTGGTCGTCTCCGGCTCCACTTCGACTCGGAATTTTACTAATTTTACAAAAACTCGTAATACGGAACTTTTATGATGGTTTGCGGTGTTTTCTTACCGTACTACATACCTTTTCTTTATTCTGCTTCTGCTGGCGTCTGAAACAGGGCTGCAACATGTTCTTCGTGGGTTGTTGTGTATATTATATTCACATCAACATCGACAGGGTCTCCTGCTATGTAATGTTTAAGTCTTTGCCCATTCACAACTTGAGGTTTGGTGCCTTCAAAATTATTAATCTTAATTGCACCAGACCGATAAACTTCTTCAATATGAAATGGTCCTTCCCACCTGGAAAGTAGTTTACCTGGAGAAAACCTGAAACGGGATCTAAACAACAAAACTTTATCACCAACATTAAATTCACGTTTCAGAATCTTCCTATCATGCCACCTTTCTACCTTTTCTTTGAACATTTTAGCGCTCTCGTAAGCTTCACTCCTCCATTCATCTAGAGAAGTCAAGTTCATGAGACGCTTCTCACCAGCTAGTTTTGGGTCAGCGTTAAGCTCTCTAACAGCCCAGAAAGCTTTGTGCTCTAGCTCTAATGGCAAATGGCAAGCCTTGCCATATACCATCTTATAGGGGGACATGCCCATGGGGTTTTTGTAAGCGGTTCTATATGCCCACAAAGCATCTCCTAATTTATTTAACCAATCCTTACTATTTATGTTTACTGTTTTCTGCAAGATCAACTTAATCTCTCTATTGGTAAGCTCAACTTGCCCACTAGTTTGAGGATGATACGGTGAAGCAATTATATGATTAACATCGTATTTAGCCAGAGCTTTTCTAAAAGCTCCGTGCGTGAAGTGTGATCCTCCATCGGTCATGAGATACCTTGGTACACCAAACCTAGGAAAAATTACATCTTTAAGCATTTTCAAAGATGTTTTGTGATCAGCACTTTCAGTGGGGATTGCTTCAACCCACTTGGTCACATAATCAACAGCTACTAAAATGTGAGTGTACTTGTGCGAAGAAGGAAAAGGACCCATAAAATCAAAACCCCAACAATCGAAAGGTTCAATAACTAGTGAGTAATTCATAGGCATCTCATTCCTTCTACTAATGTTACCAACTCTCTGACATTTATCACAAGCTAAAACATAATTTCTAGCACCTTTAAAGAGAGTAGGCCAATAAAAACCTGATTGAAGAACCTTATGTGCAGTCCTCTCACCGGCATGATGTCCTCCATAGGGACTACCATGACACCGTCGGAGAAAGTCCTTCTGCTCATGTTCTGGAATGCATCTTCTCACGATCCCGTCGGGACCTTCTTTGAAAAGATGTGGGTCATCCCAAAAGTAGTGCCTCAAATCATGAAAGAACTTCTTCCTTTGCTGAAATGTTAGACCTGGAGGCAAATACTTCGCAACAATAAAATTAGCATAATCTGCATACCAAGGGTCGGAAAGAGGTTGTATTTTTACAACGGCAAGTTGCTCGTCTGGAAAACTATCGTTAACTGGGATGGGGTCATGCGGTATATCTTCCATTCTTGAAAGATTGTCCGCTACCGGATTGTCTTCCCCTTTCCTATCAACAATCTGCAAATCGAATTCTTGGAGAAGGAGTACCCATCTGATAAGCCTTGGCTTGGCATCCTTCTTTGTCATAAGATATTTAATGGCAGCATGATCAGTATGAATAATAACTTTGGAATCAACAATATACTGCCTAAACTTATCACAAGCAAAAACTACAGCTAAGAATTCCTTCTCAGTAGTAGCATAATTTCTTTGAGCACTATCAAGGGTTTTACTAGCATAATGTATAACATTCAATTTCTTATCAACTCTTTGTCCTAAAACAACTCCAACAACAAAATCACTTGCATCACACATAATCTCAAAAGGTAAATTCCAGTCAGGTGGTTGTACCATAGGAGCAGTTATTAAAGCTTTCTTAAGGACTTCAAAAGCTTCCTTACAATTTTCATAAAACGCAAAAGGAACATCCTTCTGGAGAAGATTAGTGAGGGGTCTCGAGGTTTTAGAAAAGTCTTTAATAAATCTTCTATAAGAACCTGCATGACCGAGAAAACTGCGAATACCTCTGATGTCCCTTGGATAGGGCATCCTCTCAATAGCTTCGATCTTGGCTTTGTCCACTTCAATTCCCCTTTCGGAAATCTTGTGAACAAGAACAATTCCTTCATTAACCATAAAGTGGCACTTCTCCCAGTTGAGTACCAAATTTGTCTCCTCGCATCTCTGCAAAACTTTATTAAGGTTGTGAAGACAATGGTCAAATGAAGTTCCATAGACGGAGAAATCGTCCATGAAGACTTCCATACTATCCCCACAGAAACCATGAAAGATAGCAGACATACACCTTTGAAAAGTAGCAGGGGCATTACATAAACCAAAAGGCATACGTCTGTAAGCATAAGTACCAAAAGGACAAGTAAAAGTGGTCTTCTCTTGATCGGCAGTGTTAACATGAATTTGAGAGAAGCCAGAATAACCATCGAGATAACAAAAGTGGGTATTTTTGGATATCCTTTCAAGCATTTGGTCGATGAACGACAACGGGTAGTGATCCTTCCTGGTTGCCTTGTTCAACTTCCTGTAATCAATACACATTCTATATCCAATAATAATTCTCTGAGGTATTAGTTCATTTTTATCATTAGGAACCACAGTTGTACCTCCTTTCTTAGGAACACAATGTACCGGACTTACCCATTTACTGTCATCTATAGGGTAGATAATACCTGCGGCTAGAAGCTTGAGGATCTCAGTTCTCACGACATCCATCATCTTCGGGTTCAACCGTCGTTGATGATCAACAACTGGTTTAGCATCAGGCTCAAGGTTGATAGTATGCTGACAGATAGATGGACTAATCCCCTTAAGTTCATCAAGGGTATAGCCAATTGCGCCTCGGTGTTTACGAAGTACTTCCAATAACCGCTCTTCTTCATATCCTAAAAGGTTAGAATTGATAATAACAGGATATACTTTCTTTTCATCTAAATAAGCATACTTGAGCGTATCGGGAAGAGGTTTAAGATCGAACACCGGGTCTTCTTTTGGTTTTGATAAAATTCCCAAAGGTTCAACCGGAAGGTTGTGCTTCAGGATAGCAGGCTGCCTCAAGAATATTTCATCTAGTTCATTTCTTTCCTGCATATGCAAATCATTCTCGTGGTCCTCCATGTATTGTTGCAAAGGATCATCAGGGGGAATAGCAATAGAGGCAATACTTTCAATAATTTTATCATCACTAGGTGAATCAGTACCACGAGGCTTCTTAGAGAACTTAGAAAAATTAAATTCATATGGCTCACCATCGAATTCAACAGAAACTTTACCTTTCTTGCAATCTATTATAGCTCCACAAGTTCTAAGAAAAGGTCTACCAAAAATGATGGGACAAAAATTGTCCCTGGCTGAACCAAGTACCAGAAAGTCGGTAGGGTATTTTACCTTTCCACATAGGACTTGAACGTCCCTCACAATTCCGATAGGAGAGATAGTTGATCTATTTGCAAGATGAATAGTAACATCAACTTCTTCAAGTTCACAAGGGGAAATCTCACCGATGATCTCTTCATAGAGTGAATAAGGAATAGCACTTGCACTTGATCCCAAATCGCATAGCCCATAATAATTGTGATCTCCTATTTTAACAGATACCACCGGAGTACCTGAAATTGGGCCTTTGTTCTTGGTTGTGACAAGGTTAGTGGAAACAGCACAAAAAGTTATATTGGAATCCAAAACATCATCAGTAGCAAGGTCTTTAATCAATGCAACTTGAGGATCGACCCTGATCTGGTCCTCAGGTTTATCAACTCTTCTCTCACTTTTATTTATTATGCCTGTCACAAGAGAGTGTTCCTTTATCCTCGTGGGAAAAGGAGGCTTTTCATATATGACTGCAGGCAGAATAGGTTCAGCAACATAAATATCAATAGGTGGTTCTTTAAAAGGTGCATGGTGCTGGTCTCTATTCTTTTTAAAAGAATCAACATGAGAGGCAAAATTCTTACATAAATCAATCACTAGATGGGAATCAAGACCAATCTTAGAGCAAAAAGTATTGAAGTAATCAGTTTCCACATAGCTCTCAATATAATCATGTTCATAATTTATAGCGGGTTCAATACCTTTATCAATTTCCCAATCTTCAGTATTCCTCTGGATTCTTTCAAGGAGATCCCACCTTTCTTCAACACTCTTCTTCTGAAATACCCCACTAGAGGAGGCATCCAGCATCTCCTTATCCTGACGAGAAAGCCTGGCATAAAAATTTGTAAGTATAATTTCCTTGGGAAGCTTATGAATTGGGCATTTGAGCATTAGAGACTTCAGTCTCCCCCAAGCTTGAGCAATGCTTTCTCTGTCACGAGACCTAAAGTTATATATATAATTCCTGTCTCGATGAATTTCATGAAGAGGATAAAACTTAGTATAAAAGAGAGACATCAGCTCCTGCCAGTCCAGCAAGTGTGAGTTATCGAGAAGCCCATACCAATCTGAAGCTTTATCTATAAGTGATACAACAAATAATTTCCTCATGACAAACTCCCTCGATACACCTGTAAGCTTAAATAATGAACATAGTCGTGACAAATATAGCAAGTGCTCACCGGGATGTCTGTCTCCTGCATAACGATTAGCCAAAACATAATTGATAATGCCAGCTGGTATTTTATAAGGCACAATTTCAGTAGGGGGAGGATGAACCACCACAGGTGTGGGGCGTCTTCCCGCAAGCAACGCTCCAATAATAGGGTTATCCATAAGGACAAAGAGCAGCAATAGCAAAAAATAAAAACAGAATTATAAAAAAACTTCCTTACCAGTTTCACTTTACCAATAGCGCTACGCTCCCCGGCAACGGTGCCAGAAAACGTGACTTGATGACCCTCAACCGTAAGGGATCTGTTGCAGCATTTTCGATAAGTAAGAGTGTCGAACCCAACGAGGAGCAGAAGGTATTGATAAGCGATTCTGAGCAAGAAATTACTGCAAGCACTAAAAGATAACTTTTAGGGGTTTTCTCGGTATAAGCAACAGGAATGTAAAGGTAAGTAATGTAAAAGGTACTGAGAGTAACAAGTGGCCCAATCCTTTCTTAGCAAAGGAGAGGCCTAGCAACTGAACTTATAAAGACTAAAGCGTTCTTGAGGACACACGGGAGAGGTAGTCATGTGCTTTCGCCATACTCCGTATCGATACTATGATATGTGTTGATAAGTGTTGAGTGGGTGGATCTGTGCTAGTGCACTCTCTAGACTAAGATGAATGCACTTTTATGATTAAACACCTTGCAAGCATCCGCAAATACAAGATAGAATTTAAGGAAAAAGCCTAACCATAGCAATACGATCGAGGATCCATTATTCCCTTATGCAAAAGCGTGCGAACTGGGGTTCAGGTTTCTGTCACTCCGGCGACCCACCATAAGCATTCTTTATACACAATGTATTCTCCTAGGTCCTTAATAAGGCGAAGTGTTGGGTGTTCGACTCACACAACACCACTAGTAGAATGACAACGCAACTTAAGTACCAAACAACACATATTACTTCAACAACATATGACTACTAACAACAAGACTTCCCCCATGTCCTCAAGAACTAAGGTAACTACTCACAAGACATAAAAGAGATCATGATCAGTGGGGGTAAATATGTGATAAACAATCTGGACATAATAATATTTCTCCAACAAAACTCAATAGCATTCACCACAAAGTAGTAATCAACACCAACGGAGTAAAGGGGATAGGTAGTACGAGTTACAACACGAGTTGCGATGGTAAGATGAGATTTGGATGAAAATGGAGATGGTGCAGGTGTTGGGGATGATGTTGATGATGATCTCGATGATGCCCGTGACGATGGTGATGACGATGGCGACGATCTCCCCTTCCGGGAGGTGATCTCCGCGGCGGAATCTGCCCACCGGAGATGCCCTTTTCTTCTCTGCAGGTTTCCGCCTCGAAGCGGCGGCAGAACTCCGTAAAAAGTCCCGTGCCTAGGGTTTTCGGGGGACGGAGGACATATATGCAAAAGGGGGCGACCAGAGGTGGGCCAGGGGCTCCAGGCGCGGCCAGGGGGGCGCCCCCAGGCCGCCTAGGCACCCTGTGGCCCCCCTCTGACTCCCCTTTTGCGTGTCTTCGTTATTCGTCTGAAAAATACCTCCCGTCAATTTTCAGGTAATTTGGAGGTGTTCTTCTTCAGCAACTCAGCATCCACTTTTTCCTGCTGAATCCTGCGTCTGCTGTTTCGGTATCGGAAAGTTGCAAACTGTGTAAAATAGACCAAAACAACATAAGAACATCATCATAACGTGAAATATATCAATGAATAAGGATACATTATAATACAAAATAGTGATGCATTTTGGACGTATCAGTCAGAAAAGGTTAAAATATGGCATGATAAAATAATTCAGAAATGAGAATTTAATGTAGGTGACAAAGTTCTATTGTACAATTATTGTTATAGTTATTTTGCACGTAAACTTCTCTCCAAATGGGAAAGCCCATACATCATCGAAGATGTCTACCGTTCCGGAGCCATCAAGACCAATAACACCAAGGGAACAACCTGAAGGCGGTTAATGAGAAAAGAATTAAACATTATATTGTAGGTACCCCCATTAACGTTGAAACCAACATTATTCTAGTAATTACTCTGGTAGAATACCAAAAAGAGACCCCCGGAGCACTCTTGAACCCTGAAAAGGGGGTATGTACCCAATACGGTAAGTTAACCGACATAAAAAAATCCCTAAAAATACTTTCTATCTATTTTGAAATATTTAAATAGTTAGGAAAATAATAAACAACCAGGAAACCGTGTGAGGGGGCCACAAGATCAAGTGGCTTGCCTGATACGTCCAAAACGTATCTATAATCCTTAAACGTATCTATAATTCATACACTTCCATACACTTTTGATCATATTTGGACTAACTTACTAATCCAGTGCACCCCAGTGCCAGTTTCTGTTTTCGGCTGTTTTTGTATTTCAGGTTTTCATGTTTCGAGAACTGCCCAGAAAAATACAGAATATATATATAAAAAATCAGCGTTCCGGGAAAGAAACTGCTTCCGAAGGGGAGCCTGGGGGGGGGGGGGCACAGTGGCCCCAGGCGCCCTGTGGGCGCGCGCCCCCCTGGGCCGCGCCGGGGGTGGGGGCACCTCGGCCCCCCGAGAGCCCCCCGATGCCCTACTTTGGCAGATATTTAAAGGGTCCCCCGTAACCCTTGAAACAAGACTTCTTTTCGCGATCCCATCTCTGTTCCGCCGCCGCCGCCGCCTCCAAGATCGGGAGCACCAGGAGAACTCTTCCCGGCACCCTGCCGGAGTGGAGGATCACCACCGGGAGCTTCTCCACCACCATGGACGCCTCCCGGATGACTCGTGAGTAGTCTCCCTTGGACCATGAGTCCATGACCAGTAGCTATGTGATGTTCTCCTCCCGTTCTTGTGCTTCACTAATTAGTCCTCGTGAGCTGCCCTACATGATCGAGGCACCTATGTAATCCTTATGCTGTTGCTATGTTGAGTTTGCTGGGATCTGATGGATTATGAGATTATGTTCAGATTGATCTTGAGTAATATATTTGATTCACCTCTTTTATATTTTAGTTCATAAGTAATTCTTGCATGTTCTCTGTTGTTATTTATTGCTTTGGCCAAGTAGTAGGTAGTGACTCCAAGAGGGAACGTTATGCTCGATTGTGGGTTCATGCCCCTCGATGACTAGCTTGAGTGACAGAAACATGAGTCTAGGGGATGTGCTGTTGCCACAAGGGGGAAAACAATGGTGCTTGCGCCCGCGGGTGCAAGGATTGTTTACTTTACGCAAAGTTCTTTTAATGCAGTTGTCTGTTGAATTGAGTTTACACTATGGGTGGGACTCGCAACTTAATACCAGCGAGATGTTCTGGATAGATATCTCAAGGTGGATGATTAGTAGTAGATGCAGATGGATTTCGGTCTACTTACTTTGGCGTACCGCTCATGCTTTGAACCTCAACCTTTCTTGCAATGTAATCAGCATTGGTTTGCGTTCGTGGTCCTGTCAATTGCCCAGCTGTAATTTGTTACCTCACATAGCCGTTTTATCGTCTTTTGGGAGAGAGACATCACTAGTGAACATCATGTGACTCCGGTCCTTATTACCATCATTGATCACATACACCATTTACTTTTCGCTATTTTACTTACTATTGCAAAACACTATCTATCACTACTATCATATTGCTTTTAACCCTTTGTGAACTGCAAGGCCGGAGAGATTGACAACCTCTCTGTACTCGTTGGGAGCAAAGTTATTTGTATCTGTGTGCAGGTCCACGTTGATTGCTAATTGCGCCGTTAGCAGTTGACACCTACCTGTTGAACCTAGGAGTCTCTGGGGATTCGATCCTTGGCATCTTTGCTAGGGGAAAACACTTCTACTTACTGCATCTTACACCTTCCACTTGGGGTAATCCAACGAGGGGTTCAAGGCCCATCAAGGAGTATTTTCTGGCGCCGTTGCCGGGGACTCCACTCTTCAGGATAGGGGAGTTGCATGCTATCTTTTACCTTTGCTTTTTAGTCTTGTTAGTTTACCTTTCATTATTTGCTTTAGTTTCTTTTATCGAAAATCACAAAAATAGTTATCTTGCTTGCTTGCTACTATGGGTTCCACCGAAAACACCAAGTTGTGTGACTTCACTAGTCACAACAACGATGACTTTATCAGCACACCTATCACTACACCTGCCACTTCAGCACCTTCATATGAAATTAAACCTGCTTTACTTAACTTAGTCATGAGAGAACAATTCTCCGGTGCTGGAGATGATGCTGCTTTACACTTGAACAACTTTGTAGAACTTTGTGATATGCAAAAGTACCAAGAAATAGATGGTAATATTGTTAAGCTTAAGCTTTTTCCTTTCTCTTTGAGAGGAGGAGCTAAAATTTGGTTTCAGTCTTTGCCTAGAAATAGCATAGATTCATGGGACAAGTGCAAAGATGCTTTTATTGGAAAATACTATCCACCTGCTAAAATTATCCAACTTAGAAGTAACATCATGAATTTTAGACAATTGGATAATGAACATGTTGCCCAAGCTTGGGAACGTATGAAATCTCTGATCAAGAACTGCCCTACTCACGGTTTGACTACTTGGATGGTTATCCAAACTTTTTATGCAGGCTTGAACTTTACCTCGCGGAACTTGTTAGATTCGGCCGCGGGAGGAACTTTTATGTCAACTACACTTGGTGCTGCCACAAAGCTTCTCGATGAGATGATGACCAACTATTCCCAATGGCACACCGAACGCGCTCCAACAGGTAGGAAGGTAAACTCTGTGGAGGAGATTTCCTCCCTCAATGAAAAAGTTGACTTGATCATGTCTCTACTTTCGAAGCAATCTACTGTTGATCCTCGTGATGTTCCTTTGAATTCTTTGATTGCTCAAGAACAAGTAGATGTTAACTTTATCTCTAGAAACAATTTCAACAACAATGCTTATAGGAGTAACTTTGGTAACAATTCTAGACCGTTCCCCTCTAACTCTTATGGGAACAACAATGCTTATCCTAGTACCAAGAACTCCAACACTGAACTAGAGAACATGCTTAGAGATTTCATCACTACCCAAAAAGCCTTTAATAAGAATGTAGAAGAGAGACTACATAAACTAGATGATCTTTCTTTTAAGGTAGACCACTTAGCCAATGAGTTAAAATTGCTAAAAATTGAAACTTCTTCTCTTAAGGAGAAGGAAGTCATCCCTATTAATGCTACTCAAGTGCAAATCAATGAAAATATTAGGATGATGGCTAAGCTTAAAGAGATATGGGCTAGAGAAAGGGAGGAAGAGGAAAGAATTAAGAGCCTTCCTACCCACCACACTGTTGCTACTATCCAAGTTATTGAGAATGTTCACACTCTTAGCACCCAATGTACTCCTGGTCCCAATGGACCTATTAATGGTGATGCTATGTCAACTACCAAACAGGTGAGCCTTAAGGACACCACTACTACCTTACTTGATGCTCGTGACCTTGATTTTGATAATTGCACTCTTACCGAAGTTATTGATTTCCTTCACAAAATGTCTAGAGATCCCCGCACTAGCACGCTTAACCTTGCCTTCACGGAGCATATCACTAATGCTCTCATCAAAGCTAGGGAGGAGAAACTTAGAGTAGAAGCCTCCATACCTAGAAAGCTAGAGGATGGTTGGGATCCTATGATAAAAATTTATTTGAATGACTTCTCTTGTTATGCATTATGTGATGTTGGTGCTAGTACCTCTGTTATGCCCAAAAGGATATATGATATGCTTAAATTGAAACCTTATGATTCTTGTTCTTTTGGTGTTCGTCTCATTGATTCTTCCATAAATAAACCTTTGGGGAGGATCGACGATGTTCTTATTGTTGTCAATGATAATTATGTGCCCGTTGATTTCACTATTATGGATATTGAATGTGATCCTTCATGTCCAATTATTTTGGGACGTCCCTTTTTGCGCACCGTTGGTGCTGTCATTGACATGAAAGAGGGTAATATTAAATTTCAGTTTCCTCTCAAGAAAGGGATGGAACACTTCCCTTGTAAGAAGGTCAAGTTACCTTTTGAGTCCGTTGTACGGGCTAGCTATTCTTTTACTCTTGATAAAACTTGATCTATGCATTATGCCTAGCTTAAAGGCATAAAAGAAAGCGCTTTTGGGAGGCAGCCAACATGAATAAAATTTTTGCTTTTGTTGTGTCTTGATGTTGTTTACTGCTGTAGCATCATCATTGTATCTTTGCTTTTCATATTTGTGCCAAGTATAGCCTCTGATTGCTAGAAAGTTCAAAAGTTGTGAGGTGCTGTCCAGGAAACATATTTTGTCCTTGGATAGAAAAATTCGTATAAAATCACCAGATCATCTTTTTGGTCTGAATTGTTTCGACAGCGTTCTCTATATAATTGTCTTTCGTGCGTCAGTTCTGAGTTTTTTGATTTGAGTTGCAGAAGTATCCCGAACAGGTCAATTACTGCCTGCTGTTCTGTTTTTCATAGATTCTGTCCTGTTTTGCCTTACCTTCACTTTGCAAATTAAGAAACTTGTTTTTTTTTCTTTGCGAAAACCTTTTGGCAATCTTGAGAAACAGTAGAACTTCAAGAATATCCTTATTTCCAGCAAGGTATAATTATTTTATTAAGGGTACTAACCTCGCTAATCAGATTATGAATGAGTTATGTATGAAGGGAGTTTTCAAGTGTGCGAGGGAAGATGATAAAAAGATTCAGGAGTGTCAAGCACTCAAGCTTGGGGATGCCCCCGTGCACCCCCAAGAAATATTCAAGGAGACTCAAGCGTCTAAGCTTGGGGATGCCCCCCGTGCATCCCCTTCTCCATCAACATTATCAGTTCGTCTTTCGTTCCGCTATATTTTAATCACTTCATGTGTTATGTGCTATGCTTGGAGCGTCTTGCTTTTAGTTTTCTTTTTAGTTTTTCATAACGAGTCGGAACCCAGCATTCCTTTATGTGGGAGAGAAACACGCTCCACCTCCACCTAGAACATTACATAGAATTTTCATGTCTATCTATGCTGTGTGTGTTCTTTGTCTTTTTAATAGCTACTATCATGCTTTGCTCTTAGTATTCATGCTTATCTTTTCAAAGAGCTTTTATTTAGTTGGTTGCTTGAACTCTCTTTAATTACCATGCTCACCTTATTAAGAGAGTTTGCTTCCGTTGCATGGGTTAATGTGTCTATGATAAAGATGCTACTTTCATGATGGTGCTTAGTAGTTCAGGTTTTCTTATGGTTAATCTCAGATAGCTGGGGGGGTTCCCAATGTGTCATTGGAGTACCAACTTTTTGTTTGCCTATGATGTGGTATGGTTTGGTAATATCTTCCTTTGAGAATTTATTTTGATTGACTTGGTGTATGCTCACGCATATTCAAGACTGTAAAGAAAGTCTGTCAAGCCTTGATGAACTTTTGTTTCTAAGTAGCGATATAACTACCATGCCTGATTCAATATTTCTTTGTCGCTCTGCATGATTATGACCGTCATTGCTCTCTTAGTTGGTCGCTCCCAGTCTTTTGCTAACCTCCAAGCCTTGATGAACTTTTGTTTCTAAGTAGCGATATAACTACCATGCCTGATTCAATATTTCTTTGTCGCTCTGCATGATTATGACCGTCATTGCTCTCTTAGTTGGTCGCTCCCAGTCTTTTGCTAACCTCCACCTGCACTAAGCAAATTAATCATGCAATACATAGCTCATGGGAAAATAGCCTAAAAACTATTGTGGTAAAGAATATGTTGCTTATGTATCTTATTTCTTATGAGTTGCTTGCTGAGCGGTAACCATGTTTCTGGGGACGCCATCAACTGTCACACTTTTGTTGAATATCATGTGAGTTTCTATGCATGTTCGTCTTGTCTGAAGTAAGGGTGATTTACCGTGGGTTGAATTAATATGCATATTGTTAGAGAAGAACATTGGGCCACCAACCAAAGCCATGCCTCATGGTGGAAGGTTTAGCTTGGACCTTAATCCTCAATCTCTCATGAGAATATGCTTATGCATTAAAGAGGAGTCCATCATCTATTTTCTATGTTGTCCCGGTATGGATGTCCTCAAGTTGAGATTTATCAAAAACGAGAAATCAAATGCAATCTATCTCCTTGGACCTTTGTACAGGTGGCATAGAGGTACCCCTTTGTGACACTTGGTAAAAACATATGCAATGCAATGATAACCCATGGGGATCCGAGCTAACTAGGACAAGGAGCGAGCACTATTGGTATTCGACGCATGAGGCTTGCAACTTATAAGATGTTTTATACATGACACATATGAAGTACTACTACCGTTGACACAATTGCTTCCATGTTTCATAATAAAAAGCTCTAGCACTTTAAGCACCAACTACTGAGAGCATGATTGTCATTCTGAGTGTAATGTGCATTGTCCCAAAGTAGCATTGTCTTTTGCATGATTGTGATATCGTTTATTCTGAAATGATTGTATCTAGTCATCACTTAAACCTTGAAGGTGCCCTTGCATTTATGTTTTGCATCACTAAAAGGGGCAAGCTAGATATCACTTGATCATATTTGCACATCATGTTCATTGCAAATCTTTTTGTTGTTTCAGTTTCATATTGTAAAACTTTCAGTCATTTGTGATTTTCTCTTGAGACAACTTAATTACTTTAGAATCATTGTCTCAGTAAGCTTTTGTCATATGACTATGAGAAAGTCCAGTATGGTTAATAGCATGTCACCACAGAAATTATTCTTGTTATCATTTACCTACTCGAGGACGAGCAGGAATTAAGCTTGGGGATGTTGATACGTCCAAAACGTATCTATAATTTCTGCTTGCTCCATGCCACTTTTGGGTGATATTGCTTTGATATTCATACACTTCCATACACTTTTGATCATATTTGGATTAACTTACTAATCCAGTGCACCCCAGTGCCAGTTTCTGTTTTCGGCTGTTTTTGTATTTCAGGTTTTCACGTTTCGAGAACTGCCCAGAAAAATACAGAAAAAATATATAAAAAATCAGCGTTCCGGGAACGACACTTCTTCCGAAGGAGAGCCTGGGGGGGCCACAGGGGCCCCAGGCGCCCTGTGGGCGCCCACCCTGGGCCGCGCCGGGGGGGCGCCTCGGCCCCCCGAGAGCCCCTCGATGCCCTACTTTGGCAGATATTTAAAGGATCCCCCGTAACCCTTGAAACAAGACTTCTTTTCGCGATCCCATCTCAGTTCCGCCGCCGCCGCCGCTTCCAAGATCGGGAGCACCAGGAGAACTCTTCCCGGCACCCTGCCGGAGGGGAGGATCACCACCGGGAGCTTCTCCACCACCATGGACGCCTCCCGGATGACTCGTGAGTAGTCTCCCTTGGACCATGAGTCCATGACCAGTAGCTATGTGATGTTCTCCTCCCGTTCTTGTGCTTCACTAATTAGTCCTCGTGAGCTGCCCTACATGATCGAGGCACCTATGTAATCCTTATGATGTTGCTATGTTGAGTTTGCTGGGATCCGATGGATTATGAGATTATGTTCAGATTGATCTTGAGTAATATATTTGATTCACCTCTTTTATATTTTAGTTCATAAGTAATTCTTGCATGTTCTCCGTTGTTATTTATTGCTTTGGCCAAGTAGTAGGTAGTGACTCCAAGAGGGAACGTTATGCTCGATTGTGGGTTCATGCCCCTCGATGACTAGCTTGAGTGACAGAAACATGAGTCTAGGGGATGTGCTGTTGCCACAAGGGGGAAAACAACGGTGCTTGCGCCCGCGGGTGCAAGGATTGTTTACTTTACGCAAAGTTCTTTTAATGCAGTTGTCTGTTGCATTGAGTTTACACTATGGGTGGGACTCGCAACTTAATACTAGCGAGATGTTCTGGATAGATATCTCAAGGTGGATGATTAGTAGTAGATGCAGATGGATTTCAGTCTACTTACTTTGGCGTACCGCTCATGCTTTGAACCTCAACCTTTCTTGCAATGTAATCAGCATTGGTTTGCGTTCGTGGTCCTGTTAATTGCCCAGCTGTAATTTGTTACCTCACATAGCCGTTTTATCGTCTTTTGGGAGAGAGACATCACTAGTGAACATCAAGTGACTCCGGTCCTTATTACCATCATTGATCACATACACTATTTACTTTTCGCTATTTTACTTACTATTGCAAAACACTATCTATCACTACTATCATATTGCTTTTAACCCTTTGTGAACTTCAAGGCCGGAGAGATTGACAACCTCTCTGTACTCGTTGGGAGCAAAGTTATTTGTATCTGTGTGCAGGTCCACGTTGATTGCTAATTGCGCCGTTAGCAGTTGACACCTACCTGTTGAACCTAGGAGTCTCTGGGGATTCGATCCTTGGCATCTTTGCTAGGGGAAAACACTTCTACTTACTGCATCTTACACCTTCCACTTGGGGTAATCCAACGAGGGGTTCGAGGCCCATCAATGCCCTACCCCCTGGAGCATGCCACATAGGCTTGTGGTTCCCTCGTGAACCTTCTTGACTCCGTATTAGTCTCGAAGACTTGTCCTATGAGAGAAAATTTCATTATCTCTCTCTCTCTCTCTCTCTGTGTGTGTGTGTGTGTGTGTGTGTGTGTGTGTGTGTGTGTGTGTGTGCGCGTTTCGCTCCTTCAGCCTCTGTATCACAAGTTTCTCCTCTGTTCTTATTTCGAGGTACTTCTGTCAGGATCTCGAAACCAAGATCACCATGTTGCTGCAAGACTCAGATGGGGAGAGCTATGTCTCACACATCACCGTGAACCCTAGGGTCCATGGACATATTGCTCCATGTGGGTGGTCAACTCATGAGGAAGATGACGTTGATTTAAAAAGGATGGACTCCTCTAGCGGGGAAGAAGACATTTCTTTACCTCAACTAGGAGACATGCATGTGGTGTTCATAAATCTAGTCCGCCAGATAAGTTGAAGGTTCCTAAGGTTCAATTTACTCCTTTTCGTCGTGTGCTGGAAGACCTGAGTGAGTTGCGTCGCAAAATCAGGGATCTTGAATGGGAAATCGATAGAATGGAATAGAAATTTGCATTCTCAAGTGGAAGGGCAAGCCCACCTCTTCATCACCACCATCACCGAAGAAGCAAACTTGAGTAGACGGGTATGGTAACCACCTTTGGCTTGTTCCAAGCTTGGGGGAGGTGACGTGTATCATATCACCATCAGTTTTTATCATCGTCTATCTTAGTTTGATCCTTGGTTATTTCATGGTTTAGAATTGAAGTATTAGTATGAAGTAGTTTGAGTGTTTGTTTCGTTCGAGTGCTATCCATGTAATCGTTCTCGAAAGTTATAATCAAGAGTACTATGAGTTGGAGTGCTTGTTTACTTGTTTTGCTTAGATCACAACAATGATAATACTAAGTTCATATGCTAATCCCATGGGGAGTAATGACTTCACATAAAAGGAGTATAAGTGATTAAAAAACTATCGAAGGTTGATAAACATAGCATCGATCACTGTAGCGACCCGATCCCAATGGATCGATGTCTCTGTTCTTAAGTGTCATCCCTGGATGATAATGCAGTCTCATGTCGTAATCCTTTAGGAGCTCCAGCCATCTCCTTTGCCTGAGGTTCAACTCCTTCTGTGTGAAGATGTACTTCAAACTCTTATGATCCGTGTAAACATCGCAACGGGTTTCAATAAGAAAGTGCCTCCAGGTCTTGAGCGCATGCACTATGGCTGCTAACTCCGAATCATGCGTGGCATAATTTAACTCATGTGGTCGAAGCTGGCGTGAGGCATATGAAACAATTCTTCCTTCTTGCATGAGAACGCCTCCAAGTCCCTGTCGAGAAGCGTCGCAATATACTTGGAAATCCTTGTGTATATTCGGAAGAATCAGCACTAGGGCTGTAACCAAACGTTTCTTCTACTCCTGAAAACTGGCCTCACATTCCTCGGTCCAATTAAAGTTGGTTTCCTTCTTCAATAACTCCGTCATGGGCTTCACGACCTTGGAGAATTTCTCAGTAAACCTTCGATAATATCCTCTGATTCAAGAAAACTGCGAATCTCTCCGACTGAGGTGGGTGCTTTCCACTCGGTGACGGCTCAACCTTGGAGGGGTCTACTGCTATTCCTTCTCCTGATATGACATGTCCGAGAAATCCGACTTCCTTCAACCAAAACTTGCATTCGCTAAACTTGGCATACAACTAATGTTCCCCGAGCTTCTCGAGAACCAAGCGCAAATGTTCCTTGTGTTCTTCTTCATTCTTAGAGTAAATTTATATATCATCAATGAATACCACCACAAACTTATCCAAGAACTCCATGAACACCTTATTTATCATACTCATAAAGTAGGTAGGGGTGTTAGTCAAACTAAAAGACATGACCGTATACTCATAAAGCCCGTACCTCATGGTAAAAGTTGTCTTAGGTATGTCCTGTTCTCGGATCTTTAACTAGTGATATCCGGATCGAAGATCGATCTTAGAGAAAACTTTGGCTCCTTACCGCTGGTCAAACAAATCATTGATCATCGGCAGAGTGTACTTGTTCTTGATCGTCACCTCATTCAGCGCATGATAATCTACAACCATCCTCAAAGATCCATCCTTCTTATCGACTAGAAGCACTAGGGCTCCCCAAGGTGAAGAACTTGGTCGAATGTAAACTTTCTCCAATAACTCCTTAATCTTATTCTTAATCTCCGCCAGATCATTAGCGCGCATCCGGTACGGTCTCTTGGATATTGGTCCGGTGCCTAGTAACAACTCAATCAAAAAGTCAATGTCTCGATCTGGTGGCATGCCTGGTAATTCTTCTGGGAACAAATCGAGGTAATCCTTAACAATTGGTACTTCCTCCTGAACAACTCCCGAGAGAGCATTCACCCGTGTCCTCCTTGGCGTGTGCCTCGACACATAATTGATCCTTTTCCCTTCTGGGGTGGTGAGGAGAATAGATTTACTGGTGCAATCAATGTTTCCCTCATACTTGGATAGCCAATCCATGCCTATGATTACGCCCAAACCCTAGGATTCCAAGATAATGAGGTCTGTGGGAAAAACATGTCTCCCTATAGTCAATGGCACCTGAAAACATCCTCGGCTAGCCATGTACTCTGCTCCTAGGGAACTCCCTAGCATAGGTGACTTAAGGGCTATGGTTGGCAATGTATACATTTCCACGAACCCCCTTGATATGTATGAATGCAATGCACCAGTGTAAAAAACAACAAGGGTTGTAAATGCATTAACCAAAAACTTACCAACCACTGTGTCGGGATGCTCGTCGATTTCCTCCACATTGACGTGATTCACCTGACCTCTCGTGAAGGGATTGGGCTTCTTTCCTGAGCTTCCATTGCCATTTCCATTCTTTGCCTCAGGACACTTGGTGGCGTAGTGTCCGGTCTTCCCGCACTTGAAACAAGTACTGTGACTCAGATCTTTTTGGCGGGGGTTGCTGGGTTGGAACAACTCTGACTGTTGTTTCCTCCATTCCCATTGCCATTCTTAGGGCCACTATGGTTGTGTGTATTTCCTCCATGGTGAGAATGGCCTCAATGGTTATGTCCTCCATGGGTGTGATGGGTGTGTCCTACCGAGTGCGGGGAATAGCGGGGCTTCTGCTGAGCTCCAGAGTTGTACCTCCCCTGTCCATACTTTCGCTTGCGGCTCTCTATCAGCTGCTGTTTGCCTTCAATCATGATGGCCGTGTCTACCAGCTCCCGGTAGTTGTTGAAGGTTGCCACAATCAGCTGCATACTCAGGTTCATCATTGAGTCCCTCAAGAAATTTCTCCTGCTTTGCGGCATCTGTGGCCACGTCATCTAGGGCATAGCGAGCTAGCTGCCTGAAATCATCTACGTACTGCCCCACAGTACAATTTCCCTGGCGTAAGCTGCGGAACTCACACTTCTTCAGACTCATGGCTCCAGCTGAGACATATGCGGTGTGGAAGGCCTGCTGAAACTGATCCCAAGTAACTGTGGCAAGGGGATATGTGGCGGTGTAATTCTCCCACCAAGCGGCTGCGAGTCCTTCAAGATGATGTGTGGCAAAGAGCACTCTCTCCGCATCCGTGCTTCGAGAAGTTGCTAGCTCCCTTCCGATCTTGCGCAGCCAGTCATCAGCAACAATCGGCTCGGTGCTACTAGAGAACACCGGCAGATTCAACCTTAGAAAGCGGGTCAGGTTGTCAACTGGGGGCGGGTTGTTGTTGTTTTTTTGTTGCCTTGGTTGTGGACAAGTAGCTACATCAAAGTATTTTGCTGCTGGATCAACTGGGTGAGCTCCGGCGGAAAAGTGAAGCCGGGGTCACGTCTCGGAGGCATCTAATGGGTTTAGAGAGGTGGGAAAATAGAATAGAATAAGGTCTAATGAGAAATTTCACTACCCATATGCATATGAGGCAAATAAATTCAAATCACACCACTCAATTTCAAATAAGGTTCACACAATCGATCTAAGCTACTATTACAAAATCTCACAAACGATTCCTAACTACTTCGAATAACTCTAATATTAATATGGTGGTCGACTAGAAGTTTTGATCAGTGGAAGACTCCATTGGCTCATAATCATTGTCGCCATCATCATCATCATCATCATCATCATATTCTTCTTCTTCATCATCATCATCATCAACATCATCATCTAGGATTATGTAGTCGTCCTCCTAGATGTTCACTCCATGATCCGGTTTCTCCTCGGTTACTCCTAGCTTCTTCTTCAGGTCTTCATTCTGCTCTAGTAGCACATCAATTTCTTCTTCATATCCATCGCGGGTTGCCTTGATTTTATCCTCCAGCTTGATATTTCGAGTCATCAGCTTCTTGGTCTTCTTCATGACAGCGCACATGTGTTTCTCATTTCGGCGAATGTGCTAATCCATCTCATGTATGTATGCTTCGATAGATCCATCCTTCCTGGTGAGAACCATTTCCCATTGTTCATCCCGGCGTCCACATATCTGGTAGATGGTGTCTTCAAGATCCTTTTTGTACACCTCACAAATGCATGCAAAGGTGATGTGTGTGGTCATACTCATTCCTAAGCTCCTAGTTGGTGCATTCAAGGTGAACTCCATGGGCTCGGTAGTTGGTGCAAAAGTCCTTCCAGGGACGCAAACTTTGATCCTCCAGCGCTCCTCTTCTGGTAAAGTTGTAGTGAAAGTTCCGGTGAAGCTTCGCATTCCGATGTTCAAATACTTCACAACTTCCACCAAGTGTCGTCCGAAAGGGGTGTTGTCATCAGGCTGGGTAAACTTGTTCCTGGGGTCCGACATCTATATTGTGGAAATAGATAAGGATTAGAAATGGACAGAGAAGAGTATCATGTGGCTTTTCCTAGTGGTCGCGTCCTACAGTCAGCATGGGCTCTAATACCTTCTTGTTGCGACCCGATCCCAATGGATCGAAGTCTCTGTGCTTAAGTATCATCCCTGGATCGGTATGCTAACACACACAGTACTCGAGGATTTATAACAGAGTTTCAATCACACAATTATTATATGGAGGTCCTCATAAAGAGTATTTATTACAAAAATATGGCTGAAGGCCAACTAGATAAGATACTATGGAAGCTTCAAAGATAAATGAGTCCATCCAACTCCACGTCAAAACTGAGTGTAGAACAACGACCTATCGCACCTTAATCCTCTAGAAAACTCTGCAACATGAGACATTGCAGCCGTTTAGGTCAGCACATGGAATATGCTGGCAAAGTCACACTACAACAATAATAATGAACAAATACCTATCACTACATGCATATTTGGCTGGTGGAGGCTCTAAGTTTAATTTTGCATAAAGCTATTTTTTTCCTACAACAAAAGAATAAATTTTATTTAATACTAGCTTTAATTACCAATATTGAGAAGGTTCCTCCAACTCAATCCCAAAAATCTCCAAGCCATTAATAACCCAACAATATCATTAAATAGAGTAATGAGATCAACAAATAATTCAGTTCTAGATACTCAAGATGTCCATAACCAGCGACACGACTAATCATGATTAGTTTGTACACTTTTCCCCACAAGACTCGACCGCATCCATGATCGAAAGATCGAGACATAGCCTTTCGGAATTATTTAATCTTTACTCTGGGTAGATCGATACACCTAGTTTCCTCTACATCAGCTAGTCTACCACTGAAAGAGGTCACACAACTTACTGAACTATGCCAGAGCCCATAATGGCTTGTGGCTGCACACAGACGTTTCTAGGCATGAATAATCATATGATCCCTTTGAGCCTGGGTGGCATTCCATAGCATGATCACATGGGTCCTTCGGGATCTCCTAGGACAACACTGGATTCTCCAAGTGCCCGCATCCGATCCACCCAGATGTGTATTAACGTTGCCACCTTAAACTTTCCATTAGTAATTATTGCTCTCATAACTTTGATGAATCTCACATACCAATCCCCATCTACAAGCATGGGTAGAAAATTTGTAACATAACGAATATTCCCGGGGTGATCAAAGTCGTAGGTTCCCACCACATGAACTACATAGCATAACCACATGTACCCAAATCCTACTCATGCATATCTTTGAGGGGTCAAACTAATGCAAGTAAAACTGGCTATAGGAAAAGTATGATCAAATTGTAACTTGCATTGCTGATAATCATTAAACCATAGAGATTCGTAGTATCAACCTTCGCACTCCGGAAAATTTATCGTAGACAAACAATAGCATACATAAGCACATAGGAAAAAGACTCAAAATCGAAGAAAAGTCTCAGGAAAACTCAAAAACAACCAAATAACTCTTGTAAATAGAAACCAATATTTTAACAGTAGTAAATTTATGTGGATTAGATCTTAACAGAAAGTATATGTAAAGAGCTTCGATTTGCGAATAGAATCAAGTAAAACAGAGTTACGGAACTCAAGTTATGATAAAAAGAAGTTCAAATTCAAATATGTTTGAATTCAAATTTTAAAATTTTAAAAATATTTTTAAGTTGGTTTTCTGGATAGATGAGATTATGCTGAAGATTTTGGCGTTGGTTTCGTTGAATTTGGACAAATAAGTAAAAAAGTTGTGCTAGTTTGAAAAGCAAGGACTAATTTGTAAATAGAAATAATTACTAAAAGTTCCTTGGCTACGTGACAGAAAAACTATCGGACGAACGCCCACTACAGAAACCTATTAGATGAAAGGGTTCACTACAGAGGCTTAACTAGTGAACGCTCGGTAAATAAAACAAAACGATTCGAATAAAAAAACACATAAGCTATCTGGGCCTTCGGATCAAGATCGGACGGGCGAGGAGGAGGTGGCGGTTACCGCGGCGGCGGGGATAAACGGCGGCGGCGGCGGATCCGATCGGGGGTGGTGTTCCGGCGGTCGTAGAGGACAGCGGAGACATCAGGGAGGGGCGGCGCGGAGCAGCTGGTGCGGTGGTGGCGTCGGCGGTGGTCGACGGTGACGCGGGCGGCTGCTGCGGCGGCTCGACGACGACGGCGGCGGTGTGCGGCGGCTTGGGAGGAGGAAAGAGAGGGGCCGGGGCGGCGCCTTTTATAGGAGGAGGAGGCACAACTTGGGGAAGGGGTCAGGCAAGGCGGCGAGGAGACTGACTCGGCCATGGTGGCGGGACGGCGTACGGGCGGCGATCTCCAGCTCGGGGTCGGGGACGGTGCGGAGGCTGGGCTAGGCCGCGGCCTGGCTGGCGAGCTGGGCCAACCCAGTTTGGCGTTATTATATAAAATCTTTCCTTTTTCCAGAAATAAGAATAACTCGAAAACAAAAATAAAAATAAGTCCAAAAAAATGAGGAAAATTCACATATACTTAGGGTCTTATTATTGACCTTATGAACATTTTTCTGGACCTAAATGCCTATTTTAAAAATAAACTTTTTAGTACTCATAAAATTTGCATAAAATAAATATTTATGCAAATAAAATCAAACAAATATATTTTGATTCAAAATTCAATTTCCAACATTTCATTTTTTCGAAGAAGTTCTTTTATTTTCTCTCTTTATTTTATTTATTTTGAAATATTGGAATTGAAAACTGATAATAATCAAATTTGATCCAACCCCACTTGGGAAAAATAAAACATGGGTCTTTTGGGAAACTTCCAACTCTCTCATTTGGTCCTTGAGTTGCTTAAAGCCCCTTGGATCAACTTCAAACAAAAATAAAAAAAATCCAAAATGCATAAAATTTGAATGCATATGAATGATCTAAATAACATCCAAATTAAAAATTGGGATGTTACAGTCATTGATGCAATTCATGAAAGAATAATAAAGGAAGAGAGGTTTCATATATAAATATAGTATCTTGGACATCTTTTATGATTGTGATCCCTCATTACTTCTTTCCAATCAAGTAGTTGATGTTGGACAAGGAAGATAATGTAGTGGTTTATGTTTGCTTATATTCACATAGACGTTATATTGTCATGGATCCTCTAACAGTTGGTGCTTGCTTATAATCTTTTCCTAGCCAAAAAATTGTACTGAGTAGAGATACTACTTGTGCATCCAAATATGCTTAAACCTAGTTTCTTTTTAGGAGGGTCCACCATATCTACTTAAAGATTGAATAAGATCCTTCAAGTAAGTTGTCATCGGTGCAAAACCAATAAAAAATTGCTCCTAAATATGTATGATCTTTCATTACAAGGGAAAATGAGCTTTGTACGAACTTGTTATGGTAAGAAAATAAAAGCGACGGACTACATAATAAAGGTTGCCATCATAAGTGCTACTTGTGAGTTGCGCTGGGATTTTCCCTGAAGAGGAAGGCTGAAGCAATATAGTAGCAGATAGTATTTTCCTTGGTAGAGAACCAAGGTTATCGAACGAATAGGTGACTCACGCAAACAACCGTCAAAAATACCTACAGACACAAGAGCAAATACTTGCACCCAACGTGGGCAATATGGTTGTCAATTCCCTTTTTCTTGTTAATTGCAAGTATCAAATCTGGTAGTAGTAGTGAGATAAATTGCAAAGTAAAATAAAAGAAAATAAATTGCGGCAATGCATTTTTGGTTTTTGTAATATGAATAAAATAGACCCGGGGGCCATAGTTTTCACTAGAGGCTTCTCTCTCATAAAAACAGCATATAGTGGGTAGACAAATTATTGTTGAGTAATTGATAAAAAGCGCATAGTTATGACGTTATTCATGTCATGATCATGTATATGTGCAATACATCCATGACAAGGAGACTAACTCCTACCTGCACTACTATTACTCCACCTCTCTACTGGTATCCATCATGCATCCATAACAAACAGAGTAATGCTTAGAGCATGATGACATAATGGAGATAGAATAAAACCATGCAATATGATTGAACCATATCACTTTCCCCTCAGTAGAAACAATACAAATAAGTGCCTCGCTACCCCTTCTGTCATGAGGTGAGGATACCGCGGGATCGAACCTACTATTATGCACCACTCCCACTGAAGATAAATAAATCTAGTTGGCCAAACCAAACGGATATATCAGAGAGAATTACATAGCTATAAGAATCACATATAATAAAGTTCATAAAAGACTCAATTACTTTCAATGAATAATCTGATCATAAAATCACAATTCAATGGATCCCAACAAACACTCCGCGGAAGAAGATTACATCGAATACAACCCCGAGGAGAACATTGTATTGAATATCAAAGAGAGATAAGAAGCCATCTAGCCAATCACTGTGGACATGTAGGTCTATGATAAATTACACACACATCATCAGAGGTGCAACAAGGTTGATGTAGAAGCCCTCCATGACCGATTCCCCTCCGATAGAGTACCGATGGAGGCCTCCAGATGGGATCATAGGAAAACAGAGGCTTGCGGCGAGAAAAAATATTTTGAGTCTTGATCTTGTGGTTTTGGGATTTATGGGAATTTATAGAATTGGAATTCGGGCAAATGGAGTCACGAGCGGCCCACAAGCTTAGGTGGCTCCCTTGGGGGCTCGCCATGTGATCTTGTGGCCCACTCGTAAGTCTTATGGCCTCCCCCTGAAGCTTCGAGGGTCCCTTCTGGTCTAGAAAAAATCACTGGAAAGTTTCATCGCGTTTGGACTTTGTTTGGTACTGTTTTTCTGTGAAATAGTAAAATACGCAAATATAGGAAGTGGCAATGGGCACTAGGTCAATATGTTAGTTCCCCAAAATGATATAAAATTGCATATAAATCACACACGATTGATAATATAATAGCATGAAATAATCAAACATTATAGATACGTTGAAGACGTATCAGCATCCCCAAGCTTAATTCCTGCTCGTCCTCGAGTAGGTAAATGATAAAAACATATTTTTTATGTTTAATGCTACCTAGCATGTCTTATCATGTAATCTTTTTAAGGTATGACCAATCAAGAATTTCATATCAACATAATAATATCCATGAATACTAGAACATAATCATTGCTCTTCAAACTATACGATGCTTACGAATGGTATCCCTACTCATTGAATTGTGAAAGCATGGCATGACTCAGTGTTCATAACATAAGTACAAATCATGAGCACCTCGGTGTCAAACCAAGGAGTTGTACCATACGTGTTCTCGCCTCAGCATTTTCAACTTGACTCAATATGTGAGCGTGAGTCATGGACTTAGCACTACGAGTGGAATAGAATATGTTGGTACAGGGTATAAGGGAAGAAAGAAGTGGAGAAGGTCTCGCAACAACTTGGCAGAATGTTATGAGATGAAGAGGCCTTTCAATCGATATCGATGCGAGGAGTGGGTATTTCAATGTAACAGATGCACTAGAGCTATAAGTGTATGAAAGCTCACTACTGAAACTAAGTGGGTGTGCATCCAACTTGCTTGCTCATGAAGACCTTGATTATTTGAGGAAGCCCATCATCAGAATGTACAAGCCAAGTTCTATAATGTAAAGTTCCACTAGTATATGAAAAAAAATCATGGGTACTTGCTACCTCTTGAGCTTGCGTTGTATTCCCTCGAAGAGGAAAGGGAGATGCATCACAGTAGCGTAAGTATTTCCCTCAGTTTTTGAGAACCAAGGTATCAATCCAGTAGGAGACCACGCGCCAGTCCCTCGCACCTGCACAAACAAATAAGAACTTTGCAGCCAACGCGATAACGGGTTGTCGATCCCTTTACGGTCACTTACGCAAGTGAGATCTGATAGAGATGATAATTATATTTTTGGTATTTTTGGTATAGAAAACAGAAAGTAAAGAAAGCAACAGCGACCGAAATTGGCTAGTTGACGAGAAAGTAATATGATAAAGATAGACCCGGGGGCCATAGTTTTTTCTAGTGGCTTCTCTCATGATAGCGATATTCTACGACGGGTAAACAAATTACTGTCGAGCAATTGATAGAAAAGCAAATAATTATGAGACTATCTAGGCATGATCATTGTATATAGGCATCACGTCCGAGACAAGTAGACCGACTCCTGCCTGCATCTACTACTATTACTCCACAAATCGACCGCTATCCAGCATGCATCTAGTGTATTGAGTTCATACGAACAGAGTAATGCCTTAAGCAAGATGACATGATGTAGAGGGATAAACTGAAGCAATATGATGAAAACCCCATCTTTTTATCCTCGATGGCAACAATACAATACGTGCCTTGCTTCCCCTACTGTCACTGGGAAAGGACACCGCAAGATTGAACCCAAAGCCAAGCACTTCTCCCATTGCAAGAACTATAGATCTAGTAGGCCAAACCAAACCAATAATTCGAAGAGACTTGCAAGGATATTATGAGCACACATAAAATGTTCAGAGAAGAACCAAATATCTTTCATATATAACCTTGATCATAAACTCACAATTCATCGGATCTCGACAAACACACCACAAAAAGAGATTACATCGAATAGATCTCCTCGAAGACCGAGGAGAACTTTGTATTGAGATCCGGAGAGAGGGAGAAGAAGCCATCTAGATACTAGCTATGGACCTGAAGGTCTGTGGTAAACTACTCACAACTCATGGTGAGGGCGATGATGATGATGATGAAGGCCTCCGTGATGGACCCCCCTCCCGGAACAGGCTCCAAGATGGGATCTCCATGGGAACAGCAGCTACGGCGGTGGAATTAGGGTTTTCTCTCTGCGTATGGAGTTTCTGGGGTACGTAGGCATATATAGGAGGAAGAGGGGCACCAGGGGCCACCAGGCCTGCCCTCGAGGCAGGGGGCGCGCCCTGGGAAGGGGGGCGCGCCCCCCAACCTCGAGGGTGGGCCCCCTGTCCTCTGGCTTGGCCCCGAAGTTTATCTCGCGTGATTTCCTCCAAAAATATCTCCTACGAAGGTTTTATTCCGTTTGGACTCCGTTTGATATTCCTTTTCTGCAAAACCCTGAAATAGGCAAAAAACAGCAATCTGGACTGGGCCTTTGGGTTAGTAGGTTAGTCCCAAAAATGATATAAAAGTGAATGATAAAGCCCATTAAACATCTAAGACTTCATAAATAATAGCATGGAACAATCAAAAATTATAGATACGTTGGAGACGTATCAAGCATCCCCAAGCTTAATTCCTGCTCGTCCTCGAGTAGGTAAATGATAAAGAAAGAATTTTTGATGTGGAATGCTAACCAATATTGTTTTTCAATGTAATTCTCTTAATTGTGGCATGAATGTTCAGATATGAAAGATTCAAGATAAAAGTCTGTATTGACATAAGAAATAACAATACTTCAAGCAATACTAACAAAGCAATCACGTCTTCTCAAAATACTATGGCTAAAGAAAGTTATCCCTACAAAATCATATAGTGTTGGCTATGCTCCCTTGCTATCACACAAAATATTCATATCATGCACAACCCCGATTTCAGCCAAGCATTTGTTTTCATGCTCTATCTTTTCAAAACTTTCAACTTTCACGCAATAAATGAGCGTGAGCCATGGACATAGCACTATGGGTGGAATAGAGGTGGTTGTGGAGAAGAGAAAAAAGAGGGAGATAGTCTCACATCGACTAGGCATATCAACGGGCTATGGAGATGCCCATCAATAGATATCAATGTGAGTGAGTAGGGATTGCCATGCAACAGATGCACTCGAGCTAAATATGAATGAAAGCTCAACAAAATAAACTAGTGGGTGTGCATCCAACTTGCTTGCTCACGAAGACCTAGGGCATTTGAGGAAGCCCATCGTTGGAATATACAAGCCAAGTTCTATAACGAAAATTCCCACTAGTATATGAAAGTGACTAAGCATGAGACTCTCTACAATGAAGAACATGGTGCTACTTTGAAGCACAAGTGTGGAAAAAGATAGTAGCAATTGTCCCTTTTTTCATTTCATTTTTTTGGGCCTTTCTTTTTTTTCTTTGGCCTTTTTTTTTCTTTTTTCTCTTTTTTTTTTATTTTTTTTTGCGGAGGCGCTTTATAGATTCAGCCTTTCCTCCCATGGGACAATGCTCTATAAATGATGATCATCACACTTTCATTACAACACAACATTACAACTCAATACTACAACAACAAAGTATGACTCTATATGAATGCCTCCGGCGGTGTACCGGTATGTGAAAAGAAACAAGAGTGACATGTATAAAAATTATGCATGGTGGCTTTGCCACAAATACGATGTCAACTACATGATCATGCAATGGCAATATGACAATATGATGCGTGTCATATGAACGGAACGGTGGAAATTTGCATGGCAATATATCTCGGAATGGCTATGGAAATGCCATGATAGGTAGGTATGGTGGCTGTTTTGAGGAACAATATGGTGGCTGTTTTGAGGAAGGATATATACTGGGTTTATGGCACCGGCGAAAGTTGCGCGGTACAAGAGAGGCTAGCAATGGTGGAAGGGTGAGAGTGCGTATAATCCATTGACTCAACATTAGTCATAAGAACTCATATACTTATTGCAAAAATCTACGAGTCATCAAAACAAAGCAATCAACGCATGCCCCTAGGGGGGAGGTTGGTAGGAGTTAACCATCGCGCGCCCCCGACCTCCACACAAAGGTTGACACTCTACAAATACCTTATGCTTTAACTTAGTCACACAACGGTTCACCATACGTGCATGCTACGGGGATCACCAACCTTAACACAAATATTTCTCAATTTCATAATTAATCCACTAGCATGACTCTAATATCACTATCCTCATGTCTCAAAACAATTATCAAGCATCCAACATCTCTTTCTACTCAATGCACTTGATGTGAATTTTTTTACTACATTGACATTGGATGTTTATCATGTGAAGACTAGTTTCTTGAGCCTAAACACTTTCCCATGCTGTTTTAATAGACTCTCAAATAGATATAAGTGAAGCATGAGAGTTCAACAATTTCTACAAAATATTACCACCGTCGTGCTCTAAAAGATATAAGTGAAGCACTAGAGCGAAAACTATTCAACTCAAAAGATATAAGTGAAGCATATAGAGTGTTCTAACAATTTCTAGGGAATATTTAACTCTCTCAAATAGGTGTGTCCAGCAAGGACGATTGTGGGAAACTAACAAGCAAAGACTTAAAATATACAAGACGCTCCGAGCAAAACACATAACATGTTGCGAATAAAAATATAGCTCCAAGTATAGTTACCGATGGATGAAGACGAAAGAGGGGATGCCTTCCCGGGGCATCCCCAAGCTTAGGCTTTTGATTATCTTGAATTTACTTGGGGTGCCATGGGAATCCCCAAGCTTAGGCCTTTGCTACTCCTTGTTCCATAGTCCATCAGAGCAATACTCAAAACTTGCTTCACAACACAAAACTTAGACAAAAATTCTTGTGAGCTCCGTTAGTAAGAGAAAGCAAACCACCACTCAAAGGTACAACAAGGAATTCATTAATTGTTTATATTGGTGTTAAACCTACTGTACTCCAAGTTCTATATGGTTCATTTCCTCCAATATTACTCATAGATGCATCGGAATAAGCAAACAACATACGAAAAATAGAATCTGTCAAAAACAGAACAGTCTACAGTAATCTGCTAGGTTCGCCTACTTCTGGAACACCAAAAAAATTCAAACTAAATTGGTAAATTTTCTTAATTTGTCTACCAATCAGCATCAAAGAGAATCAACTAAAAAGCACGATCCAGTAAAATCCTAAGACTACTTTAGCGAGCGCTAACGATTCTGTTTTTTCACAGCAAGATCATATAAACTTCACACAAGTCTTACCAAAGGTTCTACTTGGCACAAACACTAAACAAAACATGAAAACACATCTAATCAGAGGCTAGATGCAATATTTATTTCCTAACAGAAACGAAAACAAAAAACATAAAATTGGGTTGCCTCCCAACAAGCGCTATCGTTTTACGCCCCTAGCTAGGCACGATACAAGATAGGTCTAGGTATTGCCATCTTTGGAAGACAATCCATAAGTGGCTATCATGATAGATTCACATGGTAACTTGCTTTTCCTTCTAGGAAAGTGTTTCATGCCTTTCCTTAACGGAAATTGGAATCTAATATTTCCTTCCTTCATATCAATAATTGCACCAATCGTTCTAAGGAAAGGTCTACCAAGAATAATAGGACATGAAGGTTTGCAATCTATATCAAGAACAATGAAATCTACGGGCACATAATTCCTATTGGCAACAATAAGAACATCATTAATTCTTCCCATAGGTTTCTTAATAGTGGAATCCGCAAGATGCAAATTTAAAGAACAATCATCAAGCTCATGGAACCCTAGCAAATCACACAAAGTTTTTGGAATAGTGGAAACACTAGCACCCAAATCACACAAAGCATAGCATTCATGATCTTTTATTTTTATTTTGATAGTAGGTTCACATTCATCATAAAGCTTTCTAGGTATAGAAACTTCCAACTCAAGTTTTTCTTCATAAGATTGCATCAAAGCATCGACTATATGTTTAGTGAAAGCTTTATTTTGACTATAAGCATGCGGAGAATTTAGCACGGATTGCATCAAGGAAATACAATCAATCAAAGAGCAATTATCATAATTGAATCCCTTGAAATCAAAAGTAGTGGGTTCATCACTATGCAAAGTTTTAATCTCTTCGATCCCACTTTTAGCAATTCTAGCATCAAGATCTCAAAACTCTGAATTATTGGGACACCTTAAAGCAGAATCATCTCCAATCCTATTCTCATCAAGATTAATACTAGAAAACAAGGATCTAATAGGAGACACATCAATAACTTTGAGATCTTCATCTTTATTTTCACGATAACTAGAAGAACACGATTTAATATAATCTTCTCTTTTAGCACGCAACCTAGCGGTTCTTTCCTTGCATTCATCAATGGAAATTCTCATGGATTTGAGAGACTCATTGATATCATGCTTGGGTGGAATAGATCTAAGTTTCAAAGCATCAACATCAAGAGTAATTCTATCCACACTTCTAGCCAATTCATCAACTTTAAGCAATTTCTCTTCAAGTATAGCATTGAAATTCTTTTGCGAGATCATAAACTCCTTAACACTAGTTTCAAATTCAGAAGGCATCTTTCCATAAGAGTTGTTGTAGGAATTCCCAAAATTATTAGAGGAATTACTAGGAAAAGGCCTAGTATTAAAATTATCTCTATAAGCATTGTTACCAAAATTATTCCTACCAACAAAATTCACATCCAAAGATTCATTGTTATTCTCAATCAAAGTGGACAAAGGCATATCATTACGATCAGAAGAAGCACTCTTAGCAGCAAACAATTTCATAAGTTCATCCATGTTCCCACTCAAAACACTAATTTCTTCGATAGCATGCACTTTTTTACTAGTAGATCTTTTGGTGTGCCATTGAGAATAATTAATCATAATATTATCTAGGAGGTTGGTAGATTATCCTAAGGTAGTTTCAATGAAAGTGCCTCTGGCGGCCGAATCTAAAAGATTTCTAGAAGCAAAATTCAAGCCAGCATAAAAGTTCTGAGTAATCATCCATAGATTCAAACCATGTGTAGGGCAATTACGTATCATTAATTTCGTTCTTTCCCAAGCTTGTGCAACATGCTCATGATCTAGTTGCTTAAAATTCATAATATCGTTTCTACGAGAGATGATCTTAGTAGGAGGGAAATACTTAGAGATAAAAGCATCTTTGCACTTATTCCACAAATCAATACTATTTCTAGGCAAAGAGGAGAACCAAGTTTTAGCACGATCTCTAAGTGAAAATGGAAATAACTTCAATTTAACAATATCGTTATCCGTATCCCTTTTCTTTTGCATATCACACAAATCAACAAAGTTGTTTAGATGGGTAGCAGCATCTTCACTAGGAAGGCTGGAGAATTGATCTTTCATGACAAGATTCAACAAAGCAGAATTGATATCACAAGATTCAGCATCAGTAATAGGAGCAATCGGAGTGCTAATAAAATCATTGTTGTTGGTATTGGAGAAGTCACAATTTGGTATTGTTCTGAGCCATAGTGATAAGCAAGCAATCCAACACACACAAGCAAACAATAAGCAAGCGAAGAAGAAACACACGGCGGAAGAAGGGCGAATAAAACGGCAAAGGTGAAGTGGGGGAGAGGAAAACGAGAGGCAAATAAATGTAATGCGAAGGATAAGGGTTTGTGATAGGTACTTGGTATATGACTTTTGCGTAAGCCTCCCCGGCAACGGCGCCAGAAATTCTTCTTGCTACCTCTTGAGCTTGCGTTGTATTCCCTCGAAGAGGAAAGGGAGATGCAGCACGGTAGCGTAAGTATTTCCCTCAGTTTTTGAGCACCAAGGTATCAATCCAGTAGGAGACCACGCACCTGTCCCTCGCACTTGCACAAACAAATAAGAACTTCGTAGCCAACGTGATAAGGGGTTGTCAATCCCTTTACAGTCACTTACGATAGTGAGATCTGATAGAGATGATAATTATATTTTTGGTATTTTTGGTATAGAAACAGAAAGTAAAGAAAGCAACGGCGACAGAAATTGGCTAGTTGACAAGAAAGTAATATGATAAAGATAGAGCCGGGGGCCATAGTTTTCTCTAGTGGCTTCTCTCATGATAGCGATATTCTACGGGGGGTAAACAAATTACTGTCGAGCAATTGATAGAAAAGCGAATAATTATGAGACTATCTAGGCATGATCATTGTATATAGGCATCATGTTCGAGACAAGTAGACCGACTCCTGCCTGCATCTACTACTATTACTCCACAAATCGACCGCTATCCAGCATGCATCTAGTGTATTGAGTTCATACGAACAGAGTAATGCCTTAAGCAAGATGACATGATGTAGAGGAATAAACTGAAGAAATACGATGAAAACCCCATCTTTTTATCCTCGATGGCAACAATACAATACGAGCCTTGTTGCCCCTACTGTCACTGGGAAAGGACACCGCAAGATTGAACCCAAAGCCAAGCACTTCTCCCATTGCAAGAACTATAGATCTAGTAGGCCAAACCAAACCAATAATTCGAAGAGACTTGCAAGGATATTATGAGCACACATAAAATGTTCAGAGAAGAACCAAATATCTTTCATAGATAACCTTGATCATAAACTCAAAATTCATCGGATCTCGACAAACACACCGCAAAAAGAGATTACATCGAATAGATCTCCTCGAAGACCGAGGAGAACTTTGTATTGAGATCTGGAGAGAGAGAAGAAGCCATCTAGATACTAGCTATGGACCTGAAGGTCTATGGTAAACTACTCACAACTCATGGTCAGGGCGATGATGATGATGATGAAGGCCTCCATGATGGACCCCCCTCCCGGAACAGGCTCCAAGATGGGATCTCTATGGGAACAGCAGCTATGGCGGTGGAATTATGGTTTTCACTCTGCGTATGGAGTTTCTGGGGTACGTAGGCATATATAGGAGGAAGAGAGGCACGAGGGGCCACCGAGCCTGCCCTCGAGGAAGGGGCGCGCCCTGGGAAGGGGGGCGCGCCCCCCACCCTCGAAGGTGGGCCCCCTGTCCTCTGGCTTGGCCCCGAAGTTTATCTCGCGTGATTTCCTCCAAAAATATCTCCTGCGAAGGTTTCATTCCGTTTGGACTCCGTTTGATATTCCTTTTCTGCAAAACCGTAAAATGGGCAAAAAAACAGCAATCTGGACTGGGCCTTTGGGTTAGTAGGTTAGTCCCAAAAATGATATAAAATTGAATGATAAAGCCCATTAAACATCTAAGACTTCATAAATAATAGCATGGAACAATAAAAAATTATGGATACGTTGGAGACGTATCAGTACTCCCTTTATGAAGAACATGGTGCTACATTCTGGCACAAGTGTGGTAATAGGATAGTAACAGTGTCCCTTCTCTTTTTTCTCCCATTTTTTCTTTTCTCGTTTTTTAGAACCATCCCCACTTATTGGAGGACTCATCGGCCTCCATCATTATTTACCTCACCGGGGCAGTGTTCTAATAATGATGATCATCACACTTCTATTTACTTACAACTTGATAAACTGAAATAATACGACTCTATATAAATGCCTCGGGAAGTGTACCGGGATGAGCAATGATCTAGTGTAACTTGTATTACAATGATGAACGGTGGGTTTTCCACAAACATCATGTCAGCTCTATTTGATCAAGCAAAGCAATATGATGATGAACACACATGTCATGTGGATTGTAACTGTGGAAGTTGCATGGAAATATATCTCGAAATAGCTATGGAAATACCATGATAGGTAGGTATGTGATACGTATCTGACACATCTATAATTTTGATTGTTTCATGCTATTATATTACCAATATTGGATATTTTATATGCCTCATAATGCAATTTTATGTCATTTTTGGGAACTATCCTATTATCCCAGTGCCTAGTGCGAGTTGTTATTTTCGGCTTGTTTTTGGATTCTCGGAAATCTGTATCAAACGGAGTCCAAATGGCAAGAAACTTTTTGATGATTTTTTTCCTGGACAAAAGAGACCCTAGAAGCTTCGAGAGGAATCCAAACGACGAACGAGGAGACGGCAAGGCAACAGGGCGCGCCCTGCTGGGGTAAGCATGTCATGTTACCTTGTGGGCCTCACGTGACTCCGTATGGCCTAATTCCACTTCTATAAATTCTCAAATATTGAGCAACCCCTAGAGAGCCAGAAGAAACAATTTTTTCGCCACCGCAAGTCTCCCTTCTGCCAAGATCCCATCTGGAGGCCTTTTCCGGCAGTCTGCTGAAGGGAGGATTGATCAACCTTGATGCCCTACCGATGATGTTTGAGTACTTCACCACAAACCTATGGGTCCATAGCTAGTAGCTAGGTGGTTTCTTCTCTCTCTCTCTCTTCAATTCAATACAATGTTGTCCTCGATCTTCTTGGAGTTCCATCTAATGTAATCTTCTTTTATCGTGTGTTTGTTGGGATGTGATGAATTGTGGGTTTTGATCAGATTATTCATTAAAACTAATTAATACTTTTCTGAACTTTATTATGCATGATTATTATAGGTTTATATTTCTCTCTGATCTATCAATTTAGTTCGGCCAACTAGATTGATTTATCTTTAGCAAGAGAGATGCTTTGTAATGGGTTACCCATTTAGCGGTGTCCTCACCAAGTGACAAAAAGGGAAGTGAGGTACGTATTTGTATTGTTGCCATTATGGGTAAAACAACTGGGTTTAATCATATTTCTTAAGTTTACTTTGTCTACATCATGTCATCTTGCTTAAAACATTACTTTCTTTGCCATTAACTTAATACCATAGATGCATGCTGGATAGCGGTCAATTGGTGGTGTAATAGTAGTACATGCAAGAAGGAGTCGGTCTACTTGTCACGGACGTGATGGCTACAAATATGATCATTGCCACAAATAACATCACTACTATGCGCTTTTCTATCAATTGCCCAACATAAATTTGTCTACCCACCATATGCTATTGTTTCGAGAGAGAAGCCTCTAGTGAAAACTATGGCCCCGTGGTCTATCTTAATCATATTACTCAAACAAAAAATACCTTACTGCAATTTATTTACTTTTCTTTTTATCGATCTACCTCTACCAGATTTAATCCTTGCAAGTAACGAGTTCAAGGGGATTAACAACCCTTTTGCCCATGTTGGGTGCAAGTATTCGCTCTTGTCTATGCAGCAGTTGTTCACTAGTATTTGCATGGTTTTCCTATTGGCTAGATAACCTTGGTTCTCACTGAGGGAAATACTTATCATCTACTATATTTCTTCACCCTTCCTCTTCGGAAAAAATCCCAATGCAGCTCACAAGTAGCAGTATGGTGGTTGTTTTCAGGAAGGATATAATCAGGCTTATCTGTGATAGAGCATATCATATCACAGGATTTGGATGCATCGACAAAGTTCACACAAATTCTCAAGGAGAAAATGGACACACTACCGAAGAGGCTTGCATTATGTGGTTAGGTGGGAGTGCTGTATTAGTCCATATACTCACATAAGTCATAAATGACTTATATACTTATTGTGAAAGTTATATTAGCCATCGAAGCAAAGTACTACTCGCATGCCCCTAGGGAGGAGGTTGGTAGGAGTTAACCATCATGCCCCCTAGACTCGAACAAAACAAAGGATTTCAAGGTATGAATATGCTCCAACATCCCTGCCATGCTAAGACAGACACTTAAATGAGTAATACATAACAAGCTTTAATCTTGATATCTTTACTAACAAATGACCATGAACCGATACACTTTCATAGTACTACATTAATATAATTAATCACATGTTTCACATTCAGTGATCTACATGGAAGTTTTTATTGTACCACTCTTGTATACCTATCATTCTTGGACTAGTCTCATAGCCTGTGCACATTACCATTTCCTATTAATAGACTTGCAAAATGATATAATCAAAGCATGAGAGTGCAAATTATTTCTATAAAAGTATAACTACCATCGTGCTCTATAGATATAAGTGAAGCATATGAGCAACTGCCTAACTCAAAAAATAGAAGTGAAGCACATAGAGTATTCTAACAAATCATGATGAATGTGTGTCTCTCTCAAAAGGTGTGTCCAACAAGCAATGATTTTGGCAAACTAACAAACAAAATAACACTACAACTTAAGATTATTCTCCAAGTAAAACTCATATTATGTGATGAATAGAAATATAGATTCGAGTGACATACTGATGAATTGTGGACGAAAGAGGGGATACCATTCGGGCATCCCCAAGCTTAGACGCTTGTGGTGTCCTTGAATATTACCTTTTGCATTGGGAATCCCCAAGCTTAGGGTCTTGCCACTCCTTATTCCATCATCCATCATGGTCTCACCCAAAACTTGAAAACTTCATCACACAAAACTCAACAGAACCTCGTGAGATCCATTTGTATAATCGATAAACCATGAAGTCGGGTACTCCCATAAACCAATTCATATTTGTTCTTGCATAATACCTACTATAATATAACTTCTCCATGACTTATACCCCCTCATATAATCCATAACATCATCAAAATAAGCACACTTTGTAATAAAAATATAATATGTCTAAAACAGAACAATGTGTAATGATCTGAACAAAAACCATAGTTCTGTAACTCTAAATTACATTTTTGAAAAATTACAACAATGTAGAAAACTTGTATACCAATGATGTGTAATAATTTCAACCCAAGATCATGTTCAAGTAAGAAAATCTAAATTCTAGCACTGGGCGCGAAAGTTTATTTTTGCAAAGAATCAGTTCAACTATCACCCAAATCACCCCAAAGGCTTTACTTGGCCCAAACACCAATTAAAATAGAAAACACAATCATTAAAGTAGCAATAATCATTTCATCGCACCTAAACATAAAATAAAAGGCAAAAATAAAGACAACTATTGGGTTGCCTCCCAACAAGCTCTATTGTTTAATGCCCCTAGCTAGGCATAATTCATAGTTTCAGATTTTATAATCCTTCAAGGTAATTCCATTGGTGGCTCTCATAACGGATTCATATGGTGGTTTAATTCTCTTCCTTGGGAGTGTTCCATCCCCTTCTTTAATAGAAATTGGAACCTTGTATTTACTTCTTTCATATCAATAATCACACCTATGGTTCGTAAGAAAGGCCTACCAAGTATTTATCGGACAAGATAGATTGCATTCAATATCAAGCACAATGAAACCCATGGGTACATAATTTATATTAGCAATTATGAGAACATCATCAATTCTACCCACCAGTTTCTTAATAGTTGAATATGATAAGTGCAATTCAGGAACATTCATTCATATCGGTGAGACCTAGAATATCACATAAAGATTTAGGTATATGGGTTATATGATGTGTTTAGTAAAAGCTTTATATTATTCGTAAGAATGGGTGAATTTATCATGGATTACAACAAGTAAATACGTTCAATTAAAGAAAAAATATCATAGTTAAAGTCCTTGTAATCCAAAGTAGTGGGTGCATTGCTACCTATAGTTTTGACCTCTTCAAACCCACTTTTGTTGTTTTTATCATTAAGATCATCACCCTCCAAACAATTGGGACGCCTTCTAATTATAGTTAACTAATCTCCATTCCTTTTTAATAAAATTTTATATTACTAAACAAATATTCAGTAGGTGTCACACCAATGATTTTAATGTCTTCATCATTACCATCATGAAAACCGGATGCGGACGCGTTTTGTAGAAATTCACGTCTAGCTCTCATCCTTTCAATTATTATTTTTACTTTCATCCATGGTAACTTGAATAAAGTTTAAATGTTCAGATATTTCATCATTTTTATGTGGAAACATTTTAATTTTGAGAGTTTCCACATCATGAGCCATTATATCCATGTTTCTGGACATGTCATAAAATTTACATAGTTTTTCTTCTACCATGGTGTTGATAATCTCTTGAGAACCAATAAATATTTAATGTTGTTCTCAAATTTAGTAGGTATCCTATTATTATATGAGTTACCATAATTATTTGAGGATAACTGTGATACGGCCTAGGATTGAAATCCCCCCTATGAGTATTTGATAACCCACAAGTAGAGGGGATCACGACAGTCTTCAAGGGTAGTATTTCACCCAAAATTGTTGATTCAACACATGGGGAGCCAAGCAATATTTATGAGCCTTAGCAGTTGTCAATTCAACCACACATGGAGAACTAAATATCTGCAACAAATTGTTTAGTAGCACAATATTATGATAGCTTTGGTGGTAGCAATAACAATAGCAGTAGTAACAGGAATAGTAAGAGAAGCCTTTTTTAGTGATTGTAACAACACAAACAATAGTAAATTGACAATGATCAATATGAGAAAATCATAGGCATTGCATCAACGATAGATATTTGTGTTGGATGACAATCATCATATAACAGTTACAATCTAAATCGACACACAATAGCTCCAATTCATCAATTTAATGTAGGCTTGTAATCCGTATATAATCATACATGCTTATAATAAGAACTTCCATGACATCCTTTGTCCTACCCTCCCATGGCAGTGGGGTCCATATGGAAATATAAGGGATAATAAGGTGTCCTTTTAATAGAGAACCGGAACAAAGCATTACCACATAGTGAATACATGAACTCCTCATACTACGATCGTCACCGGAGTGAATCCCAATTATTTTCACTTTGGCATTTGCGGATCATAACACGTAATAGGTGCATACAACTTGCAACATAGGATCAAGAACTCAAATATATTCATAAAAACATAGAGGGTTCAAATCTGATATGATGGCACTCGGGCCCTAGTTACAAGCATCAAGCATAGAAAAGTCATAGCAACATCAATCTTAGAACACAGTGGATACTAGGGATCAAGCTCTAACAAATTGACTCGATTACGTGATAAATCTCATCCAACTCCATCACTGTCCAGCAAGCCCACGAAGTAATTACTCACTCCCGGTGGTGAGCACATTGGAATTGTTAATGAAGAAGGGTTTATGATGACGACGGCGACAAACCCCCCTCTCTGGAGCCCCGAACAGATTCCACATCAGCCCTGCCGATGAAGAACATGAGGTGGCAGCAGCTCCGTATAGTAAAACATGATGAAACTTTGTCTCTGGGTTTTTCTCCACGAGACCATACTTCAGAAGTTGGGGTTAAGGGAACCAGAGGCTCATGGGACCGGTGAGCTCACAAGGTGTGCCCTAGGGGGGCATCCGTGAGCTCGTGGCTCCCTGGTGGCCTTGTTCCAGTTTGTCTTTTTGCCAATAATTTCTATACATTCTGCCAATATTCTCCATAAATATTTAGCCCAATCTGAGAACTTTTATTTCTACACAAAAATAACACCATGGTAGTTTTGCTGAAAAAATGCTAGTCTGGGTTAGTTCTTTCAAATCATGCAAATTAGAGCCCAAAACAACAAAACAGGTGTTTAGAAAAGTTGATATGTTTGGTACGTATCAACTCCCCCAAGCTTACCTTATTGCTTGTCCTCAAGCAATTCAGTTGACAAACTGAAAGTGGTAAAGAAAAACTTTTACACAATCTTTTGTTCTCGCTGATGTATTTATGCTTAATTAGTGCTCAAGTTTTTAGCAAGGATTATGAACTAACCATGTGAATGATAACACTTAGGTCTAAATTTACTCATGACAATAACATAACTAATTAGCGATCAACGGTAGGATATCTTGGATACGAACAATTTGTCAAAACAATCATGATATAATATGATAACATGGTATCTTGCTAGCCCTTTCTGAGACCACAAATCATACATGCAGAGCACCTCTGAGGTTCAAGCAGCGACTAAACATTGTAATTCAGGGTAGAAGAGATCCAGTCATACTGACATCCAACATTAACTAGGCTCAATGCATGTCAAACTAGGGATGAAAATAGCGCTCTCAAAGTTGGTGTGTGAATGACAAGGTGATGACTCAATAATAAAAGTAAAAACATAAAAGTAAATAGAAAGGCCCTTCACAAAGGGAAGCAGAGATTTGTAGAGGTGCCAGAGCTCGAAGCTTCAAACAAAGATGAGTACAGTTTGAGAGGTTTGCTTTTGTTGTCAATGTCACGAGAAAGGATTTCCACATCTTCCATGCTAAACACATTATCGGCGGTTCCCATGCAGAAATGAAAAGTTTACCACCCGTCAACCATACAATCACAAAACTTGGCTAGTCGAATTCACAAGTGCCCTCCAAATAATCAACTTTCAAGGGGGGGGGGGTTGTTTTATTTTTTTGATTATAGGATGGGCATCCCAATTAACAGCCTCTCTCATGCAATGACAAGTGAATAAACACCCATCATGAGAATAACCCGCTTAGCAGGGAAGATACTGACCACCCCGTTGCTCCATGAGCGGTACGGGCACACAAAATAGATGTTTATTTGAATGATTAGAGATGGCACATACAAATTTACTTGGAACGACAGAGTAATACCGCATGTCGGTAGATATGGTGGACTCATGTGAAACAACTTCGAGTTTAAAGATTTTGGATGCACAAGCGACATTTTCGCTTAGTACAGGTGAAGGCTAGCAAATAGATTGAAAATCAGCCAATTAGAGAGCGACAACGGTTATAATCAGGCATTGCGAATATTTAACATTGGATATGAGCATGGGTAGTATATAAACACCCTGAACATAAATATCATGAAGGCTGCATTGGTTTTGAATCAACTACATGTGCGAACATGCGCCAAGAGAAGCCACTTGAATTATTCAGAGGAGGATACCGTACTAACATACTACATGGTAACCATTTTTTTGCATGTTGACACACAAGATAAATCATTATCCACTCCTAGATATTAAAGCGTGGCATGAGCAACTATAATCTCTAATTGTCATCACAAACATGTTCACCCATATTATGTTGAACTGAGATCGACTAAGTTAAACATATTTACAAAAACGGAAAACCAGAAGAGTTCATACCAGCTTTCCTTTCACTTGCATGACCGAATGCTGTGAAAATAATAATGGTGCAAGTGTGCCATGGACTAAGCTGGAATCTGCAAGCATTTATTAAAAGGAGAAGACATGGAAATATTGGCTCTTCCTTAGATCAACAATAAAGTATATGAGAGCCCCTCGACAATTCTAACATAGTCTTCTCCATACGGCAAATTGAAGAAAAGAAAAGAAATTCAAAAAACACTGAAATATTTTTGGAGTTTTCAGTTTTTCTGAAGAAGGCAAACTAACGAAGGAAGAACGAAAAACAAGAAAAACTATTTATACATAAGAAATACCAACAAACAAAAGAAGAAACAAGAAATCTTTTCGGGTTTTCTTTTACTACCATGAACAACTAAGCAAGAAAGAAAAAAAATGAAAAGAAGCGAGAAACATTATTGGATTTGTAAAAAAAATTCAAACATTCAAGAAGAAAAAAAATAAATCTAAGTATGGATATACAATAAAAGAGGATGAACACCGACAATTAGAACGAATGTGTGGTACATGAATGTAATATAGGTGAGAAATACGTACCCCCCAAGCTTAGGGATTTGGCCTAACTTCGTTTATGGCCATGGCTAGTAATAATCAGATCCACGGAAATACTAGGGCTCCCGAGGCTCCCACTGATAGGTAGGCACCGGGGCTGATGTTGGCTCAGGTGTTTTGGGTGATGTCAAGCCCCAATAAGCATAAATGTCCTCAGGCATAATAGTGTACATACCCCTGAAAATATCAAACAAAGCAGGTGCAAGCAAGGTAATAATCTAATGGGAATCATGACTGACTACCAAATTATATTGAAATCATCTCCTGCGGGAGTCAACAAAATTATGATCAACCATGCTATCATAATCAAGATATTTGTTAGGTAAAAGCTCATCCTCCTCGTGTCTAATAGGGATCCTAAAAAGTTTACCGATGCGAGAGGCATCAATACCACCATAGGTGACATCCTTAGAGCGATTAGTGTGTAATCGCTGCGCAACAATAGCTCCCAAACTAAAAGTCATATCACCATAAAGTGCACTACCCAAGATAGCAAGATCAGGAGAGCTGAGCATTCCACTCTCGCACCTACAAGTTATGCACCTTTCGGCAAAACATATATGAAAAGTAACACAAAACAGGAAAAATGCAGACTAGCAACCCTGGCACCAGACACCCCTCTCATATCCCCCACAGTCACTTCAGATATAAAAACCTGGATATTAGGACGAGGCTCTAGAGAGCTGCCCTCATTAGGAATTTTGCAAACTTGAAAAAACCTAGCATGTGTCATTTCTTGAGCGATATCATAGAGGTGGAATGATATGGTGGGTGTCTCTCTCCTAGCATAAAAGTGCAAATTTTGAACAAAAGTATTGGTGAGGAGAATGTACTAATAACACTTATCTTCGAGGAATGAAGTGAGTCTGACATACTTTGCCAAATAATAGAAATCTTCATGAATGCATGCATCCGTCAAGAATGTGTTGCATGGCCATTCGCACGACCGCACCTCGGCCGCACGAGGAAGGTTGTACTTGGGCTTCTCCTCCGGAGTTTCCTTGGAACTCCGGCTCGAAGAACCTCTCAACATCATCCTAAACATTTTCTTTTCCTATGAAAAATTTCTGAAACATTTTTAGTCCCCAAAATAAAAGTGAACAAATATTCACAAAATTGATAGCAACTACTCCCACAAGTGTCTAGAGGCTATATCATGCATAAAAACTAGTCTGAACCATACAAATTCAACATGCAAGTTCATATGCATGGTCACCAAAAGTAGCAAAGCTTGCAAAACATAAAGCACTATAACAAACTAATTGGAAAATTGGAGGAGTCATGTACCAAGCAGTGATTCCTCAACACAATTTCAAAAACGGAGCTCCAAACAAGGAGATAGAAATTTGCAAGAAAATGAGCAAGAACACGTGTTGAAGAGAAAGTTTATTTCTGGTGGCGAAAGAAGACAACGGGAAGGTGCAATAAGTGAGGGGGGGCTATGGGACCCACAAGCTCACAGTGGCACCCCCGGGTGAGTTCAGTGCCAAAAATTATTAAATATTAAAGGAGAAATCATAATCAATTTTTTAGGTCATTCTGACGACTTTTATTTTCGAGATATATTTATTGCATGGATATTAAGAAAACAGGTTAATCATGGCATTCTACTTTATTAAACTAACAATAAGAAAGAGCAAATAGTCGGTACTATAGGTTGTGCTTACTAAATTCATATACCACATGCCATAAAAAATAATCCATTAATAAGGTTGATCAAATCTTATTAACAAATTATTTTCGAGCAACATGAACCGAAGAATTTTCATATAACACTAAGTTCCCTCAACAGGGATATGCATTTCCCCGACAATAAGAGTTTCATATTTCTTTTTGATGGTTGGAAGACGAAATTCAAAACCTCCAATAGTGATTGTTAATTTTTTTTGAATGGAGTTGATACTATTTGTCGGTGTACTAAGATAGGGGTACCTTAGTACCCCAACTTGTGCACGGGCAGTAGCAGCTTCCCGCGGCAGGGCTCACCACGTGCTCGCCGGAGACCTTTCTGGTCCTTATAAAACCATTCAAAAACAAAGTATACAAGACAGAAGATCAAGGCCCCGGCAAGTGGAGCTTGCCGGGAAGGCCATCCCAGGCTCAAGACTATCACATTTAGCACAAGACCCTGGCAAGAGGAGCTTGCCAGGAAAACCAGAAGACATGCCTTGGCGCAGCATGCGCCCCGGCAAGGGTCCGGGGAGCGACAAGCTTCCCGGCCCGGCAAGATCAAGGCCCCGGCAAGGTGCTTGCCGGGGGAACCTGCGTTGTGTGCCCGCGCTCCAGCTCATCGGCCCACGCGTCGCCCTGGGGCCCTTCCAGGGACGCGTGGCGGATGGCTGTGCAGCCTGGGGGGGACGGTGGCACTCCACGGTGACGAGGCTATCGCCGTGGCGAACGGAGACGCATGGACGGGTGCTTTTGGGGTCGACGGTGATGGGCATTTAATGCCCTTGTCCCCCACAGTCAAGTTAGGTGAAGACCACTGTTCATGCACTGTTCATGCACTGTTCCCGCACTGTTACAACTACCACCAAAGTTACATTTTTGCCCTTCTTCTACGTTGGCACCTGTCGGTGACCCGTTGAGCTATAAAAGGAGGCCCATGCACAACGTAGAAAGGGTTCGGAACCTAGACAGCTCTCTTGCTCGGTGTAGCTAGTTCTTCAAGCTCCCGAGCTCACAAACGCAATACCAATCAAGCAGGAGTAGGGTTTTACGCGTCCGCGCGGCCCGAACCTGGGTAAACTGCCCGCGTGCGCTCCTCGATCCGCTCTTTGTGCTCCCTCCGCTCCCTCACCGCAACGACAAGGGGCTCCGGTCCCATAGGTGCTCGTGGTGGACAGTTTCCCCCGACATCTTTGGCGCGCCAGGTAGGGGGCGTCGAGGTTGTGCGAACCTGATCCGGCGCTCACGCGGGCGCATTCTTCATCAACCTCTCCAACTTCATCAACTTCATCAGCAACAGCCACATGGCCCCGAAGAAGAAGGCTTCGGAGGTCGCAGGCCCGTCTGCGTTGATTCCTCCGCCACCAGAACCAACGGTGGGTGGAGGAGACGCCGGCGGAAGGGTGGTCGCCGGTGAGGAAACTCACAGCACCGCCAAATCCAAGGACAAGGCTGACGGCCGGACCAACTCCAAGGCCTCGGTGTCCGTAGACGCGCCACGTCCATCTCAGCAGACGACAGGCCAGCAGCGCCATGGTACAGGAGGTGCCTTCCGCTTGCTGGGCCAAGGACAAACCGGAGGCTCGCGGGATGCTCTAGGCCATTGCCCTGGCACGAGCAAGGCGCGGTCGCCGGGGCGGGAAACTGCTCCTTCTAACCCTGTTAGGAGTCCGAGCATATCCCGCTCCTCGCACCGCTCGCCACCGCTCCCCTCCTATCCAGCAGAAGCACTCGAAAGAGCGCAGCTGCTCCTCGACTTCCCTCCAGCGGCAGACAAGGCCGAAGACTGGAGGGCAACAATCCAAAGCCTGATCGCCTTCGCCAACAACGACACGCCGCAGCAGCCGGTGACCTCGCGGCCACGGCAAGTCGACCAAGCGAAGGCCGACGGTAACAAGACCGCCGGGGGTGCAACCACCGTGCACTCCCCGCCGCGGAAGCAGAAGACGCCTCCCCGCCGGATTAACGTCGACGACGACTCCACGGCGTCGTCGGATCCGCGGACTCGTCGGGACCAGCGCCAAGTCCTTGACGATCGGCGGCAAGAAGATGCTCGAACGACGATCGAGCGCCGGCGAGAAGCCCGGCAACAATCAGACCAACGTGCTGGGACCGCTGTCGACACGCACGCGCCCGGTGAACCAGGCGACTTGCCGTACGCGGCAGGTTGCCCTGCGTTTACCCGTGAGCTGCGGCTCGTCCAGTGGCCCAGCATGAAAAACTTCAAGCCCGACGTACCCGAGAAGTACGACGGCAAGACGCACCCCTCGGAGTTCCTCAGTATCTACACCATCGCGGTGCAGGCTGCCGGGGGGCGCGACGAGAACATACTGGCGAACTACTTCCCGCTGGTGCTTAAGCCGAACATACGTTCTTGGCTTATGCACTTGCCGGAAGGCTCCATTTCTTCATGGGCAGATCTGTGCCACCAGTTTGTTGGCGCCTTCACGGGCGGCCACAAACCCCACGGCCAGGAGAGTGATCTCCACATTCTGGCCCAGAAGGAAGGAGAACCCCTGCGCAAGTATATTCAACGGTTCAGCCGCGTCCAGCACAACATTCCCGGCGTCCACCCCACCGCGGTTATCAGCGCGTTCCACCAGAACGTGCGTAACCGTCGCATGCGGGAAGAGATGGCCATGACCAAGATACGGGATGTCAGCGAGCTGTACGCTCTGGCTGACAAGTGCGCGCGCACCGAAGAGGGGAGGAGACTCCCCGGAGAGGATGCTGGCGCAGGAGGAAGCGACAGCGAGGATGCCGCCCCGGCAAAGAAGAGCCGACGGCGGAACAACAGGAAGAAGAAGAGCAAGGAAGTGCTGGTCGTCGAGAAGTCCGGCAAGGAGGCTCCCGCCAAGACAACACAGGCTGGCGGCTCCGGCAAGGAGCCTGCCCCTGTAGCGGCAGCCGACAAGCAGGACGGCTCCGACAAGCAATATTGCAAGATCCACCGCACCAAGGGCCACGACCTTTCCAACTGCAAGCGCGTCGAGTACCTCGTAGAGCAGCAGAAAGCTGAATACGAGCGTCGCGACAAGGAGAAGGCTCAAGGTGGCGGAGGAGAGCCAAGCAAGAAGCGGCCATTCAATGGCCGGGGAGGACGCCGCGGCAAGGCCAAGCAGCGGCAAGGTGATCGACCTCCCCGGGGCCGCGATAAGGATGAGGAAGAAGACGACGACGACGACATGGATGAAGGTGATAACAGCGAGCAGGAGTTCCAGAAGGCCACAGAAGTGCTGTGTGTCGACGGGGGCGCCTCTCTGCACACTTCCCACCGCCAACTCAAGCAGTGGGTGCGGGAAGTAAACGCATCAGAGCCGCCCGTTGAGTCGCGCAGGCTGCTGAAGTGGTCCAGCACGCCCATCATTTTTGATCTTGAGGATCACCCTGACCGCACCACGGCGGTCGGGTGCTTGCCGATGTTGGTTTCACCAACCATCCGCAACCTCAAGTTCACCAAAATGTTGGTTGACGGCGGGGCCGGCCTGAACTTGATCTCCTCGGCTGTGATCAAGAAACTTCAAATCCCAGACGGCGAGCTCGAAGAAACCGGTTCGTTCCAAGGAATAAACCCGGGGAGGAGCAAGCCGAAGGGCAAGATTACTCTGCCAGTGACCTTTGGCGGGGAGCTCAACTTCAGGACGGAGAGGATAACCTTTGACGTGGCCGATATCCCATTGCCCTACAATGGGATACTTGGACGTCCTGCCCTCGCAAAGTTCATGGCAGCTTCCCACTATGCCTACATCGTACTCAAGATGCCGCGGCCGATAAGCGTCATCTCTGTCCCTGGCGACAAGAAGGACGCGCTTGTCTGCGCCGACAAGATATACCGGGATGCAGCAGCCGTGGTGGAGAGCAACACACTTGCCGCTGAAGCTCCCGGAGGGAAGAAGACCAAGACCAAGTCCGGCAAGTGCTCTGGGGCCGACTCCGGCAAACGCACCTCTTCGGAGTGCCGCGCTGCCGTCGAGGACGTTCCATTGAGCTCCACCGGCAAGAGCAAGAAAGGGATGGCCGCTCCACCGGCAACCAAGAAGGTGTCCGCCAAGGAGGACGGCACTGGTGGTACCTTCACCATCAGTGCTACACTTGATAGCAAATAGGAAAGCGCACTCGTTGCCTTCCTGCGGGCGAATGTCGATGTGTTTGCATGGCAACCATCTGACATCCCTTGCGTTCCCAGGAAGGTAACGAAGCACAAGCTTGCTATTTGTCCTCATGCGCGGCCCGTCAAGCAGAAGGTCAGGAAGCAAGCCGTGGAGCGCCAAGAATTCATTGCCGAAGAAATCAAGAAGCTAGAAGCAGCGGGCCTGGATAGAGGCGTGATCCATCCGACGTGGTTAGCAAATCCAGTTGTCGTGCGTAAGGCTAACGGGAAGTGGAGGTTGTGTATAGACTTCACTGATGTGAATAAAGCATGTCCCAAGGATCCATTTCCCTTGCCGCGCATTGACCAGATTGTTGACTCCACTGCTGGATGTGAGCTGCTCTCCTTCCTTGATGCATACTCAGGCTGCCACCAGATTTTTATGGCCAAGGAAGATGAAGAGAAGACTGCATTCATTACTCCATGTGGCACGTATTGCTTCATTCGCATGCCTTTTGGATTGAAGAATGCAGGCTCAACGTTTGCAAGGGTGGTGCACACTGCTTTTGAGCCACAGATCCACAGAAATGTAGAAGCTTACATGGATGACATAGTGGTCAAGAGCAAGAGCAAAGATACCCTGATCCAAGACTTAGAAGAGACGTTTGCAAATCTGCACAAGATCCAGCTCAAGTTGAACCCCGAGAAGTGCGTCTTCGGAGTCCCCTCCGGCAAGCTTCTCGGGTTCTTTGTGTCACAGAGGGGGATTGAAGCTAATCCCGACAAGATAAAAGCCATCGAGCAGATCGAAGCCCCGAAACGCGTCAGGGACGTAAGGAGACTTGCTGGTTGTGTGGCTGCCCTCAGCAGGTTCATTTCAAAATCTGCAGAACGCGCCCTGCCTTTCTTCAAAATCTTGAAGAAGGCAGGTCCTATGAAATGGACTCCGGAAGCGGAGGCAGCGCTGCAGGATTTGAAAGGATACCTGTCCTCCACTCCAATACTTGTCGCACCTAGGCCACAAGAGAAGTTGCTGCTGTACTTAGCGGCAACCAATCAAGTGGTTAGCGCTGCGTTGGTAGCGGAAAGGGAGGCAGAGGAAGAGCCCACACCTCCGGCGAGCGAGTCCAGCGACAAGCAGGAGGCTCCACCGGCAAGCTCTGGCCCCGACAAGGACAACTCTGCGCAGGAGCAAGGAGAAGTGCGAAGGAAGATGGTGCAGCGCCCGGTGTATTTTGTGAGTTCCCTTTTGCAAGGGGCTAGATCAAGATACTCCGGGGTGCAGAAGTTGCTTTTCGGCCTCCTCATGGCCTCGAGAAAGCTGCGCCATTACTTCCAAGCACATGAGATAACGGTGGTCACTCGCTTTCCGTTGAAGAGGATATTGCAAAATCCAGAAGCAACAGGCAGGATCGTCGAGTGGGCACTGGAACTGTCGAGCTTTGGCCTCAAGTTTGAAAGTACTTCAACTATACAGAGCAGAGCTTTGGCAGAATTAATAGCTGAATGGACCCCAACGCCGGATGAAGAAGTTCCAGAGACAAGCGTACCCGTACAAGAAGCGACAAGCGAATGGATGATGTATTTTGATGGTGCCTTCTCGCTGCAAGGCGCCGGTGCCGGCATGGTACTCATAGCGCCCACCGGAGAGCACCTCAAGTATGTTATCCAGATGCACTTTCCCAGAGAACAGGCGACAAACAACACTGCAGAGTATGAAGGTCTGCTTGCCGGCCTCAGAATTGCAGCTGAACTTGGGATCAAGAAGCTGATTGTGCGGGGAGATTCTCAGTTGGTGGTCCGACAAGTGAACAAAAGTTATCAGAGCCCTTTGATGGAAGCTTATGTAGATGAAGTGAGGAAGCTTGAAGAGCACTTTGAAGGTCTGCAAATGGAGCACGTCCCGAGAGCTCAGAATGATATAGCAGATGGCCTTTCAAAGTGTGCTGCAATGAAGTTACCTGTGGAACCAGGGACCTTCCTGCTCAAGCTGACTCAGCCATCCGTTACACCATCAATTGGGCAGCCCAAGAAGAGAAAGTTGGTCTCCGGCGACTACTTGCCGGCGGATCCCCCCGAGGCCGCCGCCAAGGTCCCCAAGATCAACGATCAGAACGCTGAGGAACAGTTTGCTCCTGCAGATCCAAGGGTCTGTACAATTGAAGCAAGCGTTCCCGACAGGCCTTGCCCCGGCAGGCTTGCCGGGGGACCATCAGCTCCGGCAGAACCAGAGGTTCTTGCCGTAGAAGCTGGGGTCCCCGCAGCGGCCCTCATGCCTTTAGTCCTTGCCGTTGAGCCTCGGGCTCCGGCATGGGCGCAGCAGATCGTCCGTTTTCTGCAAACTGGAGAACTTCCCGACGACCCAGCAGAGATAGAGAAAGTAACCAGGCAGTCAAGTATGTACCAGTTCGTGGACAATGAACTGTACAGAAGAAGGCTCAATGGTGTCAGGTTGAAGTGCATTTCCAGAGAAGATGGACAGAAGCTGTTGGCAGAAATACATGGAGGCATATGTGGCCACCACATTGGCGCAAGGGCACTTGCCGGAAAGGCATTCCGGCAAGGGTTCTTTTGGCAAGAAGCCCTCCAAGATGCAACGGCACAAGTAACCAAGTGTGAAGCGTGCCAGTTCCATGCCAAGCAAATTCATCAGCCAGCTCAAGCTCTCCAGACGATCCCTTTGTCCTGGCCCTTCTCGGTCTGGGGGCTCGATATCCTCGGCCCCTTCCCCCGAGCTGTCGGGGGCTTTGAGTACTTGTACGTAGCAATCGACAAGTTCAAAAAGTGGCCAGAAGTGGAACCAGTGAGAAAGGTGACAGCACAGTCAGCGGTCAGGTTCTTCAGGTCAATTGTTTGCCGTTTCGGAATCCCTAACAGGATCATCACCGACAACGGTACACAATTCACTAGTCGCACCTTCATGCAGTACGTCCAAGACCTTGGCGCCAAGGTCTGTTTCACTTCTGTTGCTCACCCGAGAAGCAACGGTCAAGCGGAGAGGGCCAATGCTGAAGTGCTGCGCGGACTCAAGACGAGAACCTTCGACAGGCTGCGCAAGTGCGGAAGAAACTGGATAGAGGAGTTGCTGGCGGCTCTTTGGTCAATCAGAACGACACCAAGTCGAGCCACCGGACAGACACCCTTTGCCCTTGTCTATGGGGCAGAGGCAGTTCTCCCCACGGAACTCGTATACGGATCTCCTCGAGTGCTCGCTTATGATGAGCTCGAGCAAGAGCAACTGCGACAAGATGATGCATTGCTCCTCGAGGAGGAACGTCTCCAGGCTGCTGTACGAGCTGCTCGATACCAGCAAGCCTTGCGCCGCTACCATAGCCGCAAGGTCAAGGCCAGGAGTCTCGAGGAAGGCGACCTTGTTCTTCGGCGTGTTCAGTCCGCCAAGAATTCCAACAAGTTGACGCCGAAGTGGGAAGGCCCTTATCGGGTGAGACAAGTCACAAGGCCCGGCGCTGTCCGCCTTGAGACCGAAGAAGGCTTACCGGTGAGCAGTTCCTGGAACATAGAGCATCTTCGCAAGTTTCACCCATAAGGCGCGGTTGCCGTGATCCGCTCCGGCAACCACCTTTTGTACGAGTCTTGCCGTTGTCGCATGTAAACCTTTGTACAAAGCCGGGCGCAGATCCCGTGCATCAGTAAAGCTTTTGTGTTTCGCGCTATTTGCCATTTTTCATGCTTCTCTTTGTTATTTGCATGCATTGTTTGGCATCGTGTGCAACACAAATATCCGGTAAGCATTACCATGCCGAGAAACCCTATACTTGTACCCTCTTCTACTTTTCTTTCCCACTTAAGCAGAAGGAACATTCCTCGCGCACAAGTTTGCCGGGGGGAAGGAGGTGGAGGACGAACCAAGTGCTGTTCAAGAAAGAAAAGCTTACCGGAGAACGAACAGACTATGAAAGCTAAGTTACCAGAATTTGAGCAGTTCAAATTTTTTAAATTTTAGTTATCTTCCTTGAACAACCACACTTTGTATGGAAAACCTGTGCGCGGAGGAACCTACCCGTGGCTAGCCGCACCCTTATCTTGTTTTCGAGTACGCTCAACGGCTTAAGTGAGCTGCGACAAGCGTCGCGCCCTTACTTCGTTTTCGAGTTCGCTCAGCAAGCTAAGTGCGTTGCGACTAGCTGCGGCAAGGTTGCTTGCCGATAAGGCCTTTGCCAGCAGGCTGCTCAGAGTCCAGCACTCAGCGCTCGCGGCAAGGGTCCCTTGTCGGCAAGTTCCCTAAAAGCGTAGGGTAAAAAGCATACAAAGTAAAGGACCAAAACAAGGGAGATAACACTGCATCAATTGCTCAGAAATAAGATAATATATTACAGAGATAACTTGTCGCAATGACTAATAGGTTCATGTTCATGGCACACTTTGCAGCAGCAAAGGAAATAAGAAGAAAGAGGCCTAGTCTACGCGATCGCCTTCACGCCTGGAGATCTTGTTCACCTTGGCGATGATGTGGGCGACCTGCGCCTTCAGCGCCTCCTGATCTGCGTCTGCCGGCAAGCTGCGGAGGACGTTGACAAGATTAATACCGGGGTTGCGGTAGACAATCTTGGTCAAGACGCGCTCCAAGGTACCCGCGCAGAGCTGGCGCGACTCCTCGGCCAGCTGCGCGGGGAGCTTCTCCTGTAGACGTGCGAGCGCCGGCGCGATCCCCCTGAAGAAAAGACTGAGCTTGGCGCTGTGGGGGAGGTTCGGCTCTGGAGAGTACACCAAGTGTTCAACCCTCAGCGCCATTAGCTCCTTGTCGATGTTGGCGGCGGAAGTGACCAGCTCCTCCGTCCATTGCTCCACCGCCTGTTTGAAGATGTTCGTGGAGGTGGCGGCGCTCTCCACCAGCTCCCGCTCCTTGCGGACCTCCTCCTTCAGCTTGGTCTCGCGATCCCGAGCGGCGTCAAGTGAATCCCTCAAAGTGGAAACCTTCAACTCCAGATCAGCAATCGAGTCCTTGGCGGCTTTGAGCTCGTCGCCCTGCTTGGAGAGGCATACCTGGAGGTCCGAGTTGGTATGGGCGTCTTTCTTGCACTCTATGTTGAGCGCGGTGACCCTTTCCGTGCTCGCCTTCAGGTACTCCTCCAGCTGCGCCACCTTGGCTTCAAGGTCCTTCTTGGCGGTTTCCGCGGCGGCAGCGGCTTCCTTTGCCTCCTTCACGGCCCCGCCAAGAGCCTGCTCCCGGGCGGTGAGCTCGTCGTCATGGGCGTCGAGCTCAACCTTCCGCTGGTTGAGCGCTCCTTCTCGCCGGGACAGCTCCACACCAACAAGTCGCTGCTGCTCCTCGGCCTCTGCCTTCTCCAGGAGGAACTCCTGCTGCTCTCCGGCAAGCCTCTCGCGCTCCTCCGCCAAGTCGCGGAGAGCTGCCTGGTTGGCGGCGCGGAGCTCTGCAGCACGTTTCTCCAAGTCTGGTCCGGCCTTGGCGGTGAGGGCTTCTCGCGACTCCAGCTTCGCCTGCCTGGCCCGGTAAAGGGCCAGGAGCTGGCGGAGAAGTTTCTCCTCTTCGAGCTCATCGCTCCCGCCAGGCGCTTCAACGATCTTCAACCCCGCGGAGGCGAGGACCTCTCCATCAAAGGTCTCTCCCTCCACGGGGGCTCACGACGAAGACCCCCACGACACTTGAATGAAGACGCCATTGGGGGCCTCAAGATAGATGCCCGACTGCTCCTTGCCGGCGGAGGGGTCGGCGGCCGGCGCAGCGCTTGACGCTCCTGCCGCCTCCGGGCCGGCAGTGTGGCCGCCGTCCCCCTCCCCGGCCGCGGCGTCTGCGGTCGGCGCAGTCTCCTCAGCGGCGGGCTCGTCGGCTCCGGCCATGTCTTTAACGACAGGGGCGTTGCCGCCGTCGCCTTGCGCGCCCTCCTCGCCGATGACCTCGGTCTCCATCCGGTCCGGCGCGGGAGGATCTAGAAGAAGAAAAGAAAAGAAAAAGTTCAAGCAAATATCCAAAAAAGACAAGTCCAAGAAGACGAAGTTACAAGACTTACCTTCGCGGACTTCGTCGACGACAGGCTCCCTCGCCGGGGAGCCCTCCCTTGGCGGGGTGGCCACCCTCGCCGGGCTGCTCGCCCTTGGCGGGGTACTCGCCCTTGGCGGAGTACCCGCCCTTGGCGGAGCGCTCTCCCTCGCCGGGGAGTTCGCCCTTGGCGGGGATGGCGGGACCTGCGGCTCCTCGGGAGTAGTCTCCGGGCGCTCCTGCAGCTGCGGCTCCACTTCTACACAAGACAAATGAAGCAGCAAGATATCAGTACAAGTTAAAACCTCAAGCGCGCCCGACGAGCAAAGAAATCTAAAACCCAGACTTACGCTGGGGGCTGCGCTGGGGGCTGCTCCTCGGAGCAGCGGTTGGGTCCGGCAAGTCCGTCGCCGGCGCATCCCCTGTCGCCGCGACGGGCGAGTCGTCCTCGACCTCGACCACGGGGATCTTGGCCCGCTTCGCCGCCCGCTGGGCCAGGGACCTGAAAACAAAAACAAGATTAGAGTCATCAACGAAAGAATCAAGATCGAATCGAAGAAGCTACAAAGTACAAGTGCTTACTCTTCTTCCTCGTCGTTGTCGTCGCTCAGGGCGGAGAAGTCGAACTCCACCTGAGTTGCTCCGTCGCGAGGAGCAGGAGGAGAAGGCTCCCTCGGGCGCTTGGCGGTCCCCGGGGCTGGGGGCTGCGATGACCCAGCCTCTGCCGACGCCGAGGCCCGAGGAGCAGGCGGAGCGGCCGCTCCGCTCTGAGAAGGTCCCCCTCCGCTTGGCGCTGGTGCGCGGGGCGCCTCCGCCGCAGCTGGTGCGCGGGGCGCCTCCGCCGCGGCTGGTGCGCGGGGCGCCTCCGTCGCGGTTTGGCTCGCTCTAGTGGCGCGCGTCGCCCGGCGAACAGGCTGTTGTCGGGGCGCCTGCGTCCTTGTCGTTGTAGGCGCCTTGCGGAGACGCTTCAGCGGTGTTCGCTGGGGACTTGCCCGAGGCGGGGATTTCTCCGAGGACGATGAGGCGTCGTCATCAAGCCCCAGAGACCCACCGGAGTCCTCATCAGCCTCGGTGTCCTCCTCCTCCTCTCCGGCAGGCTCGCTGGATCCGGCATCCTGTCCTGCGGCCCCACTCTCTCCGGTGGCTCCGCTCCCTCCGGTGGCCCCGCTCCCTCCGGCACCTCTATTCCCTCCGGCAACCTCGCTTGCCGCGGCCTCGCTCACGACCCCGGGAATCCCGGCGTGCCTCAGGGAAGGGACTCCGGCAAGCTCGTCGGGCGGAAGCTTGAGCAGCCTACGGATCTCTGCCTCCTCTGCTTGGCACGACGCGTCCTCGGCCTCTGCCTCGTCGACGGTGAACCCAAAGTCTCCTGCTGCTACAGCTGCGGCGGCCTCTTCCATCAGGGAAGCAATATAGGCTATGTCCCGCTCTGTGGTGGCCCGAGTGAGACCCTTGTTCTCCTCGGCGTTCCTCGGCCGCTCGACCAAATTATCAAAGAAACTCATAATGGCATCCGGCGTGGGCACTATCCAGGTGGGGTCGACGCCGTGAGAGTCACATGCGGGCATCATTGCACGCAAAGCATCCCGGGCAGTGCTATTGCAGAGCGGCACCACTCCCCGGGGAGTTCTAAACCACTCTGGATGGGCCGGGTCGTGCTTAAAAACCTCCCGGACCATCCCCTTCAGCTCCAGAGCCGTGAAGTTGAAGTTCAGACCCGGGCGCAGCCTCATAATGTCCGCCGCATTGCCGAACTCCCATGCTGGCCTTTTCCTCTCTTGTAAAGGGGCAATGCGGCGGCGGAGGAAGTCTGCCCCTACCTCTCCGATGGTCAACTTAGCTACCCGGAGACGAAGTATCCTGACAAGAGCAACGTTGAGCTTGACGTCATCCGGGGCAAACTCGCTCCAGTCCCTGCCGCGCACTATGGCTGTTGTGCGCGGCGCAGTGAAAGGCTCCGGCTGGTCCTCTACTATCCAACACCAGTCCGCGCGCCACTCTTCCCACTTGCCGCGGAGCTCTCCTTTCAGATATGACTCCTTCTTATTCAAGCGGAAGATCCAAGATATACCCCCAGAGAGGGGAGCGCCGGCCTCTACTCTAGGCATAAAAAAGTGGCGAAAAAGCGCTACATTTGGATAGATCCCTATATAGTTTTCGCACATATGTGCGAAAACCGCCATCGTAAGGATGGCGTTGGGGGTGAAGTCTAGAAGATGGAGGCCGTACGTGTTCATGATGCCGCAGAAAAACTCCGAGAACAGAGGGCACAAGCCGCAGTGAAAGAAGACAGCGAAGAAGAAGTACCCGCCGGGAAGCAGATCTTTGGCGACGGCGGGGTAGACTCTGGTCCGGGGATGATCCTTGGTCTCCTTGGCCCAGAAGAGGTAATATTTGTTCCAGAGTTCCCTCGCGCTGAGCCTCGGCGCAAATACTACATTCCTCTTCCGCAGGGCGGCGAGCTTCGCCGCCTGCTCGGATTTCTCCCTCTTGGCCTTCTCCGCTTTCGCCTTCTCGGCCTTCGGAGCCATGGCGGAGGCGGCGGGGGAAGGGGCGAGGAGTTCGACGGCGCCGCGGGTGCGGAAGAGGGCAGAGGAGGTGTGGAGGCAAAGCATGGAGGGGGGTTTCTGGAGGTTGAAGACGAAGTGAAGGCGGAAGAAGGAAACTGCCCCTGTTCCCTCTGCTTTTAAGGGGGAGTGGGGGACGTTTCGCTTTTTCCATTAAAGAACGTGGCCACGATCTCTCCCACGACGCCGCAATCGACGTGTGCCGTTAGGGAGGGGCGCGGCGGATGCGCAAGGGGATTCGGCATGCCGTGGGCCGCGTGTGCCCGTGCACTGTTTTGGGCCTGGCCCAACAGCGCTCGGCACCGTGTGTGGCCCAGGCCCGGGGGCTCCTGTCGGTGTACTAAGATAGGGGTACCTTAGTACCCCAACTTGTGCACGGGCAGTAGCAGCTTCCCGCGGCTGGGCTCACCACGTGCTCGCCGGAGACCTTTCTGGTCCTTATAAAACCATTCAAAAACAAAGTATACAAGACAGAAGATCAAGGCCCTGGCAAGTGGAGCTTGCCAGGAAGGCCGTCCCAGGCTCAAGACTATCACATTTAGCACAAGACCCTGGCAAGAGGAGCTTGCCAGGAAAACCAGAAGACATGCCTTGGCGCAGCATGCGCCCCGGCAAGGGTCCTGGGAGCGACAAGCTTCCCGGCCCGGCAAGATCAAGGCCCCGGCAAGGTGCTTGCCAGGGGAACCTGCGCTGTGTGCCCGCGCTCCAGCTCATCGGCCCACGCGTCGCCCTGGGGCCCTTCCAGGGACGCGTGGCGGATGGCTGTGCAGCCTGAGGGGGACGGTGGCACTCCACGGTGACGAGGCTATCGCCGTGGCGAACGGAGACGCATGGACGGGTGCTTTTGGGGTCGACGGTGACGGGCATTTAATGCCCTTGTCCCCCACTGTCAAGTTAGGTGAAGACCACTGTTCATGCACTGTTCATGCACTGTTCCCGCACTGTTACAACTACCACCAAAGTTACATTTTTGCCCTTCTTCTACGTTGGCACCTGTCGGTGACCCCTTGAGCTATAAAAGGAGGCCCATGCACAACGTAGAAAGGGTTCGGAACCTAGACAGCTCTCTTGCTCGGTGTAGCTAGTTCTTCAAGCTCCCGAGCTCACAAACGCAATACCAATCAAGCAGGAGTAGGGTTTTACGCGTCCGCGCGGCCCGAACCTGGGTAAACTGCCCGCGTGCGCTCCTCGATCCGCTCTTTGTGCTCCCTCCGCTCCCTCACCGCAACGACAAGGGGCTCCGGTCCCATAGGTGCTCATGGTGGACAGTTTCCCCCGACACTATTCATCGTACTTTGCTTCCTGGGAAAATATACCGTATATTCTTTACATTGGCATGAAAAGTGACCTTTATTTTGTTGAAATAAAAAACAGCCCCTGCAGTATTCAAAAAGGGTCTGCCCAGGATAATGGACATGTTGTCATCCTCGTGTGTATCAAGAATAACAAAGTATATTTATATAGTAACATTAGCAACAACAAGAGGCACATCCTCGCAAATTCTGATAGGTATAGCAGTTGATTTGTCGGCCATTAGCAAAGATATTTCAGTAGGTTTCGACTTACGCAAATCAAGTCTTCTATGTAAAGAGACGGGCATACCACTAACACCAACTCCTAAATCACATAAAGAAGTTTTTGACATAACTTCTTTTAATGATGATGGTATAGTTGGTGTCGGGGTGTAACGACCATCTATTGGGCCAATGAGCCCCTTTGCTCGTTCGGCAAGGGGAAGCACTCAACACAAAGTGCATAATCAACGGTGGACGCAAGGACATTTACCCAGGTTCAGGCCACATATGTAATGCCCAGGATGGAGTTATACCTCCTACGTGTCGAGGCACGACTTAAAGGCATAAATCCATCCTAGAATGATCTCAAGTTTGGTAATCTTTGCACATCTCATGTAAAAGAGGGGATTGTAAACATAAATAGTTGGCTTACACTCGCCACGTCACACAATTACATAACATGTCTCAATCATCATACATTAAGAATATCACAACCCTCTAAGGGCAAAATCCAAATGCCAAGATACCAAACTTAAATAAATAAACCACAGGCGGATCGAATCCTAGTAGAAGTCTCCACTACTGATAGTCCGGATATCGAACATAGTACCGACTACGCTCCTCGTCGTACTCCCAATCCAGCTCGGTGCCATCACCTGGATAGCTCACAACTGGACCTGCATCTGGTGTGGTGAAGTAACTGTGAGCCACAGAGGACTCAACAATCCCGTTCCCGGGTAACAAGACTATTCAAGCCTTGGGAGAGGATAAGGCTGAAGAAAAAGAATAAGTGTTTGCAGCAGCAACTAGCAACTAGCTTACGTGAGTGAGAGCGAGAAGAGAAAGCTTCGGCGAGAAGTGATCACCAAGTGATCCTAGCTACAAGCTCATCAAACATAACCCCTCCGTGTTCAACTCCCGAATCCCTATTCGGAAATTGACAGTCACGGAACACACGCTGGTAGTGCATTAGAAACATTGTGTCAAGTTATCTACAACCGGATATTAACGCTGGTAGTGCATCGAGTTTCCTTGAGGTGGCCCCGCAGGCTCCCCGTTTCGGACCAACACTCATGTGGAGGACTGGCCCGGGGTTGTTGATTAAGAAAAAGGGTTTATAACTCCCTATGCAAGTTTAGTTTTTTATTAGGCAAAGAGTACCAATGTTGGGACTTGCTGGAAAAGACTTAGCACTTAGCGGTTTATCGAGGGGGTCCCATACACCCCAACCGTGTTAGGAACGCATAATCAAGGAACATAACACCGGTTTATACGGTTCCTAACGGCATGAGTGGAACAAATCACCAAGCAAAAGGCTTAGCCTTCCACCCTTGCCAATATATAGATGATTTCATTTTAAGCATTTATATAGTGTGCTATAACCCAACCAAACTTCAACATGAAGCAAGCATCTTCGATCTTCACCTGCAACTAGCAATGCTATAAGAAGGGCTGAGCGAAGCGTACTTAGCCAAGCAACGGTTTGCATAGGTAGGATGGTTAAACATGGCAATGGTTTACAAGTAGGAGGCTGACAAGAAGATCATGGGCATCGAGGCAAAACTATAGAGCGGAACTACTAGCAATAGGCAAAGATAGTAATGTTATCGGGGTTCGGTCATCTTGCCTGAAGTGAAGTCGTTCGGATCGTAAGAAGGGTCCTCGTGCTCAACCTCGTTGGAAACCTCGTGCTCGTACTCGAACTCGGACTCTGCTTCCGGATCTAAACAAAACAATCACACCAAGCACCAATCAACAAGATGCAATGCGCACTCGAAAAAGATGAATGCATGATGGATGCACTAAGGATGCACACGGAGCACGGAAAATAGCACTCAAGCAAAACACCTCAAAACATGATAACAATATGATATTATGAATCTACACAGAAAATCAATCAAGTTTCATATAAGATTCGCTGAAATCGGAGTTACGGGCTAAAAGTTATGCCCGAAACAAGAAATGAGCGAAAGCTGAAAATTACAGCAACATAGCAACTTCGGAGCACAAAATAATTAAACTACAGCACTCAGATATCATGGAAAAGGACATGAACACAAACTAGACATATACTACAGCAACTAAGTCCAAAGGTGCACCCCCAAAGGAGCCACGGATCAATAGCAATGATCTTGGACATATTGAACTTGACAATAAAATTCTGGCAGCAGAATTTTATTGAAACTTTGGAGCAAAAGATAAACATGCTACAGCCACTCAAATAGAAATGTGAGGACATGAATGGAAAGCCAACAATATATTCTACAAGGAACAATCAAGATCCACTCCAAAACTAACATGGTTTGTCCTAGAACATCACACGAACATGGCATCGGAACGTTAGAGATTTCAGACATGGTGAAAAACCACTAAGTCCTAAAACCGCAATTTCATCATGGCATCTAAAAGAGCATGTTTAAGTCACCTCGAAACTAAACATGGCAAGTGGTAAGCACCTCATCAAAGTACACACGAAGGTGATTCCGAAACATACAAGCATGCATCATTGAGGTAAACACAACGATAGCAACGAGCTCAACAAGATGGCATTTCATAACAAGTGAAACAACATCACAGCCACATGGCACTTTGCAACGATGATAAACATGACAAGAATAAATCTATCATGCAACCTATGACATACAACATGAAGAGCATGGCAAGACGAACACGTGGACATGTCATCATTCGGCAAAACGAGCTAAAAGATATCACATGGCAAAGATGACATAAAAACATCACATAGCAGCAGTTTATATCACGATGCACTCTTGCAACAGCAAAACAAGCACCTAGATGATCTCTAACATGCATGACAACAAAAGATAAAACGTAGAGCACGATCCCACGAACGTCTGGACATGCTATATGCGTGAATCGGAGCAACACACAAAAAGATGTAGCAGTTTGAATATAGCATCAGAGATCAAAAATAACTGGGACTTAGTTATTTTTAGGGGGGGTCAACCTCTCTCAGATCTGAGGAATGGGCTGGATCTGACGAAGAAAGTGTCCCGGAGAAGAAGAGGCCCGCGGTCGGAGGAGGCCCAGCCGGGGCGCTCGGGCCGGCTGGAGGAGAAGGGCCCAGCCGGTCGGCTGGCCCGACGCGGAGCGGCGCGCTGGCTCGGGAGGAGCCCAGCTGGCCCGTGCGGCGCGGGAGGATGGCTCGGCCCGGCGTGCTGGCGAGCGGAGGGAGGCCCAGGCGCGGGAGGCTGCGGCCCAGACGCGGGATCCGGCGAAGTGGTCCTCCTTTGGGCGCCAGAGGGAGGGCGATGAGAGGAGCGACCTGGGCCTTCGGGCGTGGCGAGGCTCGGCGTCGAAGTGGTCCTGGCGGGTCCAGGCGCGGGAGGGAGGCCCTGCCTCGCAGCGGTGATGCGGTGCGGTGGAAGCGGTCGGGGAAGGGAGGCCTGGGCCGATCGGGAGCGTTGACTTGGCGCCTGGCGTTCGATCGGGGGAGCTGCGGGCTGCGGGATCGAGGGACTCTGGTCGGCGCGGGCGATCGATGGATCTGGCTGGTTCCCTCGGGAACTGGCCAGATGGAGAGGAAGGGGCTAGATCCAGAAATTTAGGGGAAGGAGGAGGAAGAAGCTAGATGCCCAAATAGACTAGGGTCTATTATATAGCAGAATTTAGGGTTAGGGGATCTGGGGGGTGTTAGGAGCCCTCCGATCGCGATCCGACGGATCCGATCACGGGGGTAGTTTAGATGGGCCTAGGAGAAGGAAGTAGACTGCAGTAGGGGTGTTTCCGGGACACAAAATGAAGGCACTTTGGACCCACACGAATAACTGCTGGGATAGCACACGGAGTCCAAACGAGACGAGATTTGAGAGGCGGGTTGCACACAACAATACAACAACACACACAACAACCTCGCGGCACACCGGTAACGTTACACGCCCAAACAACAAAGTAGGCCTACGGGACGTCACATACACGTGAGGGAGCTCCGGAACGCGAAACGGACAACGGGAAGAATAGCGACGAACCGGATGCAACCGACAACACAAATGCAATGCGATGCACATGTCTACATGATATGAATGAATGCCACACTCACACAACAAAACGACGAAACCCGAAAGACAAAGAACCCGGAATGGAAATAGATGAAGCCGGAGATATATTATATACCCAAAAGGGAAAGTATTACATCCGGGGCATTACAAACTCTCCTCTAGTACAAAAATATCTCGTCCCGAGATCTAGGACTGGAAAAAGGAAGGGTACTCGGAACGAAGATGATCTTCTCGTTCCCAGGTAGCTTCTCGGTCGGTGTGATGTGACCACTTGACTTTCAGAAATTTGACGGACTTGTTGCGGGTCTTGCGTTCGGTTTCTTCGAGAATAACGACTGGATGCTCTCGGTAGGACAGGTCTTGTTGAAGATCAATCTCTTCAAACGAAATCATGCGCTCAGGTGCCTTGAAGCATTTGCGGAGTTGAGACACATGGAATACATCATGAACATTTGCGAAGTCCGAAGGGAGCTCAAGTTGATAGGCTTGATCGCCTCTTTTGCCAAGAATCTTGAAAGGCCCGACGTATCTAGGAGCAAGCTTTCCTTTGATACCGAATCTTTGGGTGCCTTTCATCGGAGACACACGGAGATAGACATGATCATCAATGTTGAATGCCAAATCACGATGTTTGCCGTCATAGTAGCTCTTCTGACGCGACTGAGCGGCCTTGAGATTCTCACGTATGACTTTGCACATCTCTTCGGCTTCTGAGATCAAGTCATTGCCAAGAAGTTGACGTTCGCCTGTTTCAGACCAGTTGAGAGGGGTACGACACTTTCTGCCATAGAGGATTTCAAACGGTGCTTTGCCTGCACTTGCTTGAAAGCTGTTGTTGTAAGAGAACTCGGCAAATGGAAGGCAGTCTTCCCGTTTCATGCCGAAGGAGATGACACAGGCTCTGAGCATGTCTTCTAGAATCTGATTCACATGCTCGACTTGACCACTAGTCTGAGGATGAAATGTAGTGCTGAACCTGATCTTAGTGCCCATGGCGGACTGAAAGGAGTCCCAGAACCTTGATGTGAACAAGCTTCCACGGTCTGAGGATATAACTTGAGGAATGCCATGTAGGGACACGATTCTGGAAGTGTACAACTCTGCAAGTTGAGCTGCATTGATTAATTCCTTGACTGGCAGGAAGTGAGCGACTTTGGTAAGCTTGTCAATCACCACAAAGATAGCATCATTCCCTCGCTTGGATTTAGGAAAGCCAGTGACGAAGTCCATTTCAATGTGGTCGAACTTCCACTCAGGTTAGGAAGAGGTTGGAGAAGACCGGCTGGACGTTGATGTTCTGCTTTCACTCTTCTGCACACATCACATTCGTTCACGAATTGGGCAATTTCCCTTTTCATGCGTGTCCACCAATAAGATTGCTTGAGATCTTGATACATCTTGGAACTGCCAGGATGAATGGAAAGGAGAGAATCATGAGCTTCTTCCATTATGAGCTTCCTGAGATCACCTTTGGGAACAACGAGTCTGTCCTCGAAGAACAAGGTATCTCTCTCATCAACACGGAAGCACTTGTATTTTGGAGTGCCCTTTGCAATACCATGTTTCACCTTCTTCACCATGGTATCACTGAGTTGGGCCTCACGGACTTGATCTTCCAAAGTAGGAGCAATTTGAAGATTTGCAAGAAAACCCTGCGGAACAACTTGGAGGTTGAGTTTCCTGAATGCTTCACAAAGCTCAGCCTGGTACGGCTTGATAAGAAGGCTGTTGCAATATGCCTTTCTGCTCAAAGCATCTGCAATCACATTCGCCTTGCCAGGAGTGTATTCAATGCTGGGATTATACTCTTGGATCATTTCAACCCAACGAGTCTGACGGAGGTTCAGATGCGGCTGTGTGAAGATGTACTTCAAACTCTTGTGATCAGTGAAGATGTCGACCTTTCTGCCCAACAACAGATGTCTCCACGTGATCGAAGCATGTACCACAGCTGCTAGCTCGAGATCATGTGTGGGATAGTTCTTCTCACTTGGCTTGAGCTGACGAGAAGTGTATGCCACAATTCTCTTATCTTGCATAAGCACACCACCAAGACCTTGAAGAGAAGCATCACAGAATACTTCATAGGGCTTGGTTTCATCTGGAGGAGTCAGAACTGGAGCAGAGACAAGCTTTTCTTTGAGGGTTTTGAATGCCACTTCACACTCTGGAGACCAAAAGTATTTGACATTCTTCTGAAGCAATTTGGAAAGAGGCTTGGCAATCTTGGAGAAGTTCTCAACGAATCTTCTGCAATAGCTGGCAAGACCCAGAAAACTACGGAGCTGCTTGACGTTCTGAGGAGCTTCCTAGTTGACAATTGCTTCAACTTTCTCGGGATTAACCGCAATGCCGTCAGCTGAGATGATGTGGCCCAGGTACAAAACCTTATCGAGCCAAAACTCGCACTTGGAGAACTTGGCATAGAATTTATGCTCTCGGAGTCGATCAAGAACCAGACGTAAGTGCTTTCCGTGATCTTCTTCATTCTTGGAAAACACCAGAATATCATCCAGATACACAAGCACAAACTCGCCAGTATAGGGGTTGAAGATGTAATGCATCATCCTCGAAAAGGTAGGAGGAGCATTGGCGAGACCGAAGGACATGACGGTATACTCGTATGAACCGTAGCTCGTTCTGAAGGCCGTCTTGGGAATGTCTTCCTCGTGAATGCGAATTTGATGATAGCCCATTCGGAGGTCAAGCTTAGAGAACACTTTAGCTCCTTTGAGCTGCTCAAAGAGTTCGTTGATGTTGGGGAGCGGATACTTGTTCTTAATCGTCTTCTTGTTCAATGGCCGGTAATCAACACAGAGACGCTCCGTGCCATCTTTCTTCTTGACAAATAAGACACCACAGCCCCACGGAGAGGTACTAGGCCTGATGAGACCCATACTCTCCTGGTTATCAAGCTGCTTCTTCAATTCCTTCAATTCATCCGGAGAGAGCTTGTACGGATGCCGGCATGCTGGCTCAGTACCCGGCTCGAGTTCAATTACGAATTCCACCTGACGGTGTGGAGGCATGCCTGGAAGTTCTTGAGGAAAGACGTCTTGATATTCGTTCACCACCGGAATTTGAGATATGGCATTAATTTCGCCCTTATCATTGAGAGAGAAAAGCCTGATAGTATTATCCCTGGAGGCGAAGATAATCACATCTTCATCAGAATGAGTCATCTTGACTTCCTTTTGAGCACAATCGATGTGAGCATCGTGCTGAGAAAGCCAATCCATTCCGAGGATGAGGTCAATGTCAGAATTACCAAGAACCACCGGTTTATCCATAAAACGATAATCTCCCATGCGAATAGAAACATCCGGAGCATAGACAATAGAAGACATACGTCTCCCCGGAGAAATGACTTGCAACCTCTGAGGCAAATTTGAAGTGGCAATATTGTGCTTGGATGCAAATGGTTGAGACATGAAAGAGCATGAAGCACCCGAATCAAATAAAACTTTAGCAGGGATAGAGTTCACTGGAAGGTTACCCAAAATGACATCAGAAGAATTCTCCGCTTGTGCTGCATTCATCAGATTGACCCTTGCTGCCTTTGGATCATGCCTGACAATAGCTGAACTCACAGGTGGAGGAGGAGGAAGACGCTTCGGATTCGGACATCTGTTGGCATAGTGACCTTTCTGAGTGCATTTGTTGCAAGTCACTTCTGAGAGAGGACGGAAATGAGTACCACTTGACTTGGAGCCTTGAGACTGAAACTGCTTCTTCGACTGGTTGCTCGGGTTGGGTGGGTGGGAGAAACCACGTCCACTAGAGTTCTTGTAGTTGGAGTTGTTGGAGTTGTTGTATGGAGCTCGAATCACTGGAGGAGGAGGAAGCCAGAATTTCTGATGCTTCGAGACCATCTGAGACGATGAGGAAGAGTGAACGGCATCTCGAATTCTCTTCTTAGAAGCCTCCATCTTAAGCTGAGCTGCCTCTTGTTTCAAAGCCATGTTATAGAACTTGTCGAATTCATCGGGCTCGAACAAAGTGAGAGCAATCTGAAGCTCATCTTTGAGACCTCCACGGAACTGGTAGATTTTACTCTTGGCATCAGGAATGTCTTGCTTAGCATAACGAGCGAGGTTTTGGAACTTGACATTATACTGATAGACTGTCATGGAGCCCTGCTTCAGGTTGCGGAATTGCTCACGCATACCCTTGATGACACTTGTAGGAATGTGGTGCGAGCGAAAGTCCTTGCAGAAATTCTCCCAAGAGATCACTTGACCCGGCCTGGAGTCTTTGTACTGCTGCCACCAGTCAGCTACTTGATCTTTGAGTTGGAAGGCTGCAAACTTCACATAATCCTCTTCTCTTACGTTACTGCACTCAAAATGCTTCTTAATGTCGGTTAACCAATCTTCAGCATCAAGAGGGTCGACACAGTAACTGAAAGCTTTAGGATTGTTGGCCAAGAACTGGTTGAGAGTAGCATGGTGCTGCTGGTTGAAGAAGTTGCCTTGGTTCCCTGGAACACCCTGATTAGCTTGATTAGCTTGCATCTGCTGCATCATCTGCATCAACAACTGGGTGTTCTGAGCTGTAGTCTGCATAATTGCTCTCCAAGCCTCAGGCGGAGGAGGAGGGGAAGGAGGATGTTCTGGGACCTCTTCCACCTCTGGGTTAGCGTTGGGAACCTTTTTCGGAGCCATCCTGTAAGAGATGACCACGAATCAGCAATTGATTGACAAAAGGTATAAGCTGAATCAATGGAATGAATTGCAACAAGTCTTCACAATAATCATTCGAACCATAAGAACGAATGAAATCATTCGAACAAGAGGAACGAATGATATTCTCAATTAAATGATAACATCAATCTTCACGAGAAGCCACATAGGGGACAAAAGGATAAAATAAGAAAACAACAAGGTACAGACGGAACAAACACAAGAGAGGAGTTTCGTTCTAACATCTTTGTGCTGAAAGCATATGAACGCGTTACGAAAAGGTTTTGCAATCCCCGGATCAGCATAGCCAAGGACCCTTTAAGATGCAACTCCTGATAGTAACATCGGTCATAAACCACTTCACTCAATGTAGAACACCGAACTCGCTAACCTGCATCCGTTGGAAGAATGCCTACGATCTACTGGATAAACCCACCTATAGATTTCCGAAAGATTCCAGTTATGCAATCAGGTGTTGGGGATACACGGGAAGCACCGCGCAATCAACTCTAAACCTACATCCATGTGTATCCATCCTTCAACACATAACCAGTCTTTCTCGGAAACTGTGTACCTCGTACCTTCGAAAAGCATCCACTATAGCAAGCTATGGCAATACTCCCGAACTACCTCCCCAGTACTGGGTGATGTCGGGTTTATCTTGCCACTAGCCGTATAGGAGAGATTTTCGATGTCGGCCGTCTTAAGTATTTAGTACTGCCGCGATATGCTTGTGACGACAATACCCCGAAGCTCAACTCCCTGGGAACAGGAGGCATCGAGAACAATATCCTCGTCACAAGAACATCGAAACAATCCCAGAATACTCGCGGGATTCCTAAAAAAAAATTGGTGCAATTTTTGAAGATAGGAGAGACAAGAGTAGTCGTCAGGAGTCCTCACCAGAGAGAAAGGGGATGAGAGGCAAAGAAATCCTACTCTCTGATATAATATAGGACTCAAAAGTTTTTCTGTGTGTGCCTAGACTCGACCGTCAACGATTCGATCAAATAGTGGGGGCTCCTAGGTCGGAGAAGGCTCTGAATACCAAATTGTAATGCCCAGGATGGAGTTATATCTCCTACGTGTCGAGGCACGACTTAAAGGCATAAATCCATCCTAGAATGATCTCATGTTTGGTAATCTTTGCACATCTCATGTAAAAGAGGGGATTGTAAACATAAATAGTTGGCTTACACTCGCCACGTCACACAATTACATAACATGTCTCAATCATCATACATTAAGAATATCACAACCCTCTAAGGGCAAAATCCAAATGTCAAGATACCAAACTTAAATAAATAAACCACAGGCGGATCGAATCCTAGTAGAAGTCTCCACTACTGATCGTCCGGATATCGAACATAGTACCGACTACGCTCCTCGTCGTACTACCAATCCAGCTCGGTGCCATCACCTGGATAGCTCACAACTAGACCTGCATCTGGTGTGGTGAAGTAACTGTGAGCCACAGAGGACTCAGCAATCCCGTTCCCGGGTAACAAGACTATTCAATACTTGGGAGAGGATAAGGCTGAAGAAAAAGAATAAGTGTTTGCAGCAGCAACTAGCAACTAGCTTACGTGAGTGAGAGCGAGAAGAGAAAGCTTCGGCGAGAAGTGATCACGAAGTGATCCTAGCTACAAGCTCATCAAACATAACCCCTCCGTGTTCAACTCCCGAATCCCTATTCGGAAATTGACAGTCACGGAACACACGCTGGTAGTGCATTAGAAACATTGTGTCAAGTTATCTACAACCGGATATTAACAAGCTCCCATCTGCCACATAACCGCGGGCACGGCTTTCGAAAGTTCAAACCCTGCAGGGGTGTTCCAACTTGACCCATTACAAGCCCACGATCCGCGGAGTCGCAACTCCAAAGTGGGAAGACCCGAGTATTCTCGGAATCCCGTGCTCAAGATATACCGAACTAAGGTAAGGCTAATCCAGCAAATCCTCCCGGCGTGTCGACACCCTGATAGTAGCCGCGCGTATCTAAGTCTCAGGACACGACCGGATGGGCGAAGCTACAGGTTTTTACCAGACCTCGAGTTTCCTTGAGGTGGCCCCGCAGGCTCCCCGTTTCGGACCAACACTCATGTGGAGGACTGGCCCGGGGTTGTTGATTAAGAAAAAGGGTTTATAACTCCCTATGCAAGTTTAGTTTTTTATTAGGCAAAGAGTACCAATGTTGGGACTTGCTGGAAAAGACTTAGCACTTAGCGGTTTATCGAGGGGGTCCCATACACCCCAACCGTGTTAGGAACGCATAATCAAGGAACATAACACCGGTTTATACGGTTCCTAACGGCATGAGTGGAACAAATCACCAAGCAAAAGGCTTAGCCTTCCACCCTTGCCAATATATAGATGATTTCATTTTAAGCATTTATATAGTGTGCTATAACCCAACCAAACTTCAACATGAAGCAAGCATCTTCGATCTTCACCTGCAACTAGCAATGCTATAAGAAGGGCTGAGCGAAGCGTACTTAGCCAAGCAATGGTTTGCATAGGTAGGATGGTTAAACATGGCAATGGTTTACAAGTAGGAGGTTGACAAGAAGATCATGGGCATCGAGGCAAAACTATAGAGCGGAACTACTAGCAATAGGCAAAGATAGTAATGTTATCGGGGTTCGGTCATCTTGCCTGAAGTGAAGTCGTTCGGATCGTAAGAAGGGTCCTCGTGCTCAACCTCGTTGGAAACCTCGTGCTCGTACTCGAACTCGGACTCTGCTTCCGGATCTAAACAAAACAATCACACCAAGCACCAATCAACAAGATGCAATGCGCACTCGAAAAAGATGAATGCATGATGGATGCACTAAGGATGCACACGGAGCACGGAAAATAGCACTCAAGCAAAACACCTCAAAACATGATAACAATATGATATTATGAATCTAGACAGAAAATCAATCAAGTTTCATATAAGATTTGCTGAAATCGGAGTTACGGGCTAAAAGTTATGCCCGAAACAAGAAATGAGCGAAAGCTGAAAATTACAGCAACATAGCAACTTCGGAGCACAAAATAATTAAACTACAGCACTCAAATATCATGGCAAAGGACATGAACACAAACTAGACATATACTACAGCAACTAAGTCCAAAGGTGCACCCCCAAAGGAGCCACGGATCAATAGCAATGATCTTGGACATATTGAACTTGACAATAAAATTCTGGTAACAGAAATTTATTGAAATTTTGGAGCAAAAGATAAACATGCTACAGCCACTCAAATAGACATGTGAGGACATGAATGGAAAGCGATGAGAGGAGGGCGATGAGAGGAGCGACCTGGGCCTTCGGGCCTGGCGAGGCTCGGCGTCGAAGTGGTCCTGGTGGGTCCAGGCGCGGGAGGGAGGCCCTGCCTCGCAGCGGTGATGCGGTGCGGTGGAAGCGGTCGGGGAAGGGAGGCCTGGGCCGATCAGGAGCGTTGACTTGGCGCCTGGCGTTCGATCGGGGGAGCTGCGGGCTGCGGGGTCGAGGGACTCTGGTCGGCGCAGGCGATCGATGGATCTGGCTAGTTCCCTCGGGAACTGGCCAGATGGAGAGGAAGGGGCTAGATCCAGAAATTTAGGGGAAGGAGGAGGAAGAAGCTAGATGCCCAAATAGACTAGGGTCTATTATATAGCAGAATTTAGGGTTAGGGGATCTGGGGGGTGTTAGGAGCCCTCCGATCGCGATCCGACGGATCCGATCGCGGGGGTAGTTTAGATGGGCCTAGGAGAAGGAAGTAGAGCAGCAGGGGTGTTTCCGGGACACAGAGTGAAGGCACTTTGGACCCACACGAATAACTGCTGGGATAGCACACGGAGTCCAAACGAGACGAGATTTGAGAGGCGGGTTGCACACAACAATACAACAACACACACAACAACCTCGCGGCACACCGGTAACGTTACACGCCCAAACAACAAAGTAGGCCTACGGGACGTCACAGACACGTGAGGGAGCTCCGGAACGCGAAATGGACAACGGGAAGAATCGCGACGAACCGGATGCAACCGACAACACAAATGCAATGCGATGCACATGTCTACATGATATGAATGAATGCCACACACTCACACAACAAAACGACGAAACCCGAAAGACAAAGAACCCGAAATGGAAATAGATGAAGCCGGAGATATATTATATACCCAAAAGGGAAAGTATTACATCCGGGGCATTACAAACTCTCCTCTAGTACAAAAAGATCTCGTCCCGAGATCTAGGACTGGAAAAAGGAAGGGTACTCGGAACGAAGATGATCTTCTCGTTCCGAGGTAGCTTCTCGGTCGGTGTGATGTGACCACTTGACTTTCAGAAATTTGATGGACTTGTTGCGGGTCTTGCGTTCGGTTTCTTCGAGAATAGCGACTGGATGCTCTCGGTAGGACAGGTCTTGTTGAAGATCAATCTCTTCAAACGGAATCATGCGCTCAGGTGCCTTGAAGCATTTGCGGAGTTGAGACACATGGAAGACATCATGAACATTTGCGAAGTTGGAAGGGAGCTCAAGTTGATAGGCTTGATCGCCTCTTTTGCCAAGAATCTTGAAAGGCCCGACGTATCTAGGAGCAAGCTTTCCTTTGATACCGAATCTTTGGGTGCCTTTCATCGGAGACACACGGAGATAGACATGATCATCAATGTTGAATGCCAAATCACGATGTTTGCCGTCATAGTAGCTCTTCTGACGCGACTGAGCGGCCTTGAGATTCTCACGTATGACTTTGCACATTTCTTCGGCTTCTGAGATCAAGTCATTGCCAAGAAGTTGACGTTCGCCTGTTTCAGACCAGTTGAGAGGGGTACGACACTTTCTGCCATAGAGGATTTCAAACGGTGCTTTGCCTGCACTTGCTTGAAAGCTGTTGTTGTAAGAGAACTCGGCAAATGGAAGGCAGTCTTCCCATTTCATGCCGAAGGAGATGACACAGGCTCTGAGCATGTCTTCTAGAATCTGATTCACACGCTCGACTTGACCACTAGTCTAAGGGTGAAATGTAGTGCTGAACCTGATCTTAGTTCCCATGGCGGACTGAAAGGAGTCCCAGAACCTTGATGTGAACAAGCTTCCACGACCTGAGGATATAACTTGAGGAAAGCCATGTAGGGACACGATTCTGGAAGTGTATAGCTCTGCAAGTTGAGCTGCATTGATTGATTCCTTGACTGGCAGGAAGTGAGCGACTTTGGTAAGCTTGTCAATCACCACAAAGATAGCATCATTTCCTCGCTTGGATTTAGGAAAGCCAGTGACGAAGTCCATTTCAATGTGGTCGAACTTCCACTCGGGAATAGGAAGAGGTTGGAGAAGACCGGCTGGACGTTGATGTTCTGCTTTCACTCTTCTGCACACATCACATTCGTTCACGAATTGGGCAATTTCCCTTTTCATGCGTGTCCACCAGTAAGATTGCTTGAGATCTTGATACATCTTGGAACTGCCAGGATGAATGGAAAGGAGAGAATCATGAGCTTCTTCCATTATGAGATTCCTGAGATCACCTTTGGGAACAACGAGTCTGTCCTCGAAGAACAAGGTATCTCTCTCATCAACACGGAAGCACTTGTATTTTGGAGTGCCCTTTGCAATACCATGTTTCACCTTCTTCACCATGGTATCACTGAGTTGGGCCTCACGGACTTGATCTTCCAAAGTAGGAGCAATTTGAAGATTTGCAAGAAAACCCTGCGGAACAACTTGGAGGTTGAGTTTCCTGAATGCTTCACAAAGCTCAGCCTGGTACGGCTTGATAAGAAGGCTGTTGCAATATGCCTTTCTGCTCAAAGCATCTGCAATCACATTCTCCTTGCCAGGAGTGTATTCAATGCTGGGATTATACTCTTGGATCATTTCAACCCAACGAGTCTGACGGAGGTTCAGATGCGGCTGTGTGAAGATGTACTTCAAACTCTTGTGATCAGTGAAGATGTCGACCTTTCTGCCCAACAACAGATGTCTCCACGTGATCAAAGCATGTACCACAGCTGCTAGCTCGAGATCATGTGTGGGATAGTTCTTCTCACTTGGCTTTAGCTGACGAGAAGTGTATGCCACAATTCTCTTATCTTGCATAAGCACACCACCAAGACCTTGAAGAGAAGCATCACAGAAAACTTCATAGGGCTTGGTTTCATCTGGAGGAGTCTGAACTGGAGTAGAGACAAGCTTTTGTTTGAGGGTTTTGAATGCGACTTCACACTCTGGAGACCAAAAGTATTTGACATTCTTCTGAAGCAGGTTGGAAAGCGGCTTGGCAATCTTGGAGAAGTTCTCAACAAACCTTCTGCAATAGCTGGCAAGACCCAGAAAACTGCGGAGCTGCTTGACGTTCTGAGGAGCTTCCTAGTTGACAATTGCTTCAACTTTCTCGGGATTAACCGCAATACCGTCAGCTGAGATGATGTGGCCCAGGTACAAAACCTTATCGAGCCAAAACTCGCACTTGGAGAACTTGGCATAGAATTTATGCTCTCGGAGTCGATCAAGAACTAGACGTAAGTGCTTTTCGTGATGTTCTTCATTCTTGGAAAACACCAGAATATCATCCAGATACACAAGCACAAACTCGCCAGTATAGGGGTTGAAGATGTAATGCATCATCCTCGAAAAGGTAGGAGGAGCATTGGCGAGACCGAAGGACATGACGGTATACTCGTATGAACCGTAGCTCGTTCTGAAGGCCGTCTTGGGAATGTCTTCCTAGCGAATGCGAATTTGATGATAGCCCATTCGGAGGTCAAGCTTAGAGAACACTTTAGCTCCTTTGAGCTGCTCGAAGAGTTCGTTGATGTTGGGGAGCGGATATTTGTTCTTTATTGTCTTCTTGTTCAATGGCCGGTATCAACGCATAGACGCTCCGTGCCATCTTTCTTCTTGACAAATAAGACGCCACAACCCCACGGAGAGGTACTAGGCCTGATGAGACCCATACTCTCCTGTTTATCAAGCTGTTTCTTCAATTCCTTCAATTCATCCGGAGAGAGCTTGTACGGACGCCGGCATGCTGGCTCAGTACCCGGCTCGAGTTCAATGACAAATTCCACCTGACGGTGTGGAGGCATGCCTGGAAGTTCTTCAGGAAAGACGTCTTGATATTCGTTCACCACCGGAATTTGAGATATGGCATTAATTTTGCCCTTATCATTGAGAGACAAAAGCCTGATAGTGTTATCCCTGGAGGCGAAGATAATCACATCTTCATCAGAATGAGTCATCTTGACTTCCTTCTGTGCACAATCAATGTGAGCATCATGCTGAGAAAGCCAATCCATTCCGAGGGTGAGGTCGATGTCAGAATTACCAAGAACCACCGGATTAGCCAGAAATCGATAATCACCCATTCGAATAGAAACATTCGGAGCAAATATGTTGGAAGACATACGTCTCCCCGGAGAAATAACTTGCAACTTCTGAGGCAGACTTTGGATGTCAACATTATTCTTGGATGCAAATGGTTGAGACATGAAATGGTTGAGACATGAACATCCGAGGCATTATTCTAGGTGTAATACCCTACTCATGCCTTGGGTGTATTGAAAAAGTGTTGATATGTGGTCGCCCAAGAGAAAGGAGTGCTTCCCCCTGCAAGGAGAAGTGGGGAGTATCCGCACGTGCAAGTTGTACAGAAGGTCAATCATTGTAAAAGTTGCCCTGGCCCTCCTTTTATACCTTAAGGTGTTACCATAGTGGCAAACCAGTCTTTATCTAGTGATTAGATAGCAAACAATGCTATCATACCTAAGTCTGCTAGTTAGGACAAAAAACATTAAATGCACTGCTATGTGTCAAGAGGGGGAGAAGTCCCGGCAAGGCTATCGCACCGCTCTAGCTGGCTTACTCCTATTATCTTGACAGGCCACCTGGATGGGTGTCAATAAAGGTGAAACTCCTTCCAGCATGCCGACGAGTGTCCGATGAGCCTTGTTAAGCTGCCTGTGGGCTTGACACCTCATTGATTAATGACTAGCTGCTCGATGAGGTGAAGCACCGACAGTTTGCGAGGGCTCGTTGTCCACAGGGCTTGCTGGGCCACCCCCTTGCCGGGTCTGCATCGCTGACAAGGGCTGCTTCTAGTGCTTGGCCTGGTTCTTCTCTTGAGTTAAGTTGATCACCTTGGCTTTGGATCTTGGTCTTCTTGATGCTCTCCTTGATCTCACAAAGAGCACCTCTCTTGGCTTGTAGTACTTTCAGCTAGCAAGGAAGAATCCATTCGTTTGTGCATAAGTCAGGGTACAAAATACCAGTGTTTTATACACCGACAGGAGCCCCCAAGCCTAGGCCATATGCGCTACCGAGGTGTCATTAGGTTAGGCCCTAACAGTGCACAGATGCGTGATGGTGAGGCCTCTATCGTGGTAATGGTTTTTCATCCTCTGAACTTTTTCTTGCTTCTTCATTAACATGTGCTTGTGCTCGACTCTGGCTACCCCTTAGTAACTCTCAATGTAGTGTGGGCATTCACTGTTCGTGCGTGGACCAGACATAGCAGGTGCGTAAAACACCACCGAGCCTCGCCCGATCGGACATGCGGACGCACGTGGTGAAAATTAACTACCATTTCTGTCCTCACTCCTCCCTTTCTTGCATCACCCACGGTGTGTGTTACGCGCGAAACATGGGGTTGGTGGAGAGAAGTGGTTGTGGAGGTAGTGCATTGTGCCAAGGAGGTAGGCAGCCGGATTGTGGAGATTGGATGGTCGTTGGAGTAATGCGCCTGACCAGTGTCACAGGGCGCGGGATTGGCGGGGCAGGGCGGTTTCCCTAAAATGGGGCAGAGCCAGCCCCCGTGCTCCCCCTATATAAAGAGGGAGGCCAGGATGGTGATGCTCATGCTCTCTTCCTCACTCCAATCTTCCAATACCCCTAGCTCTCCTCTTCTTCCTCCCACTGCCCCTTGCATCGGTCACCGCCATGGTGAGAGGGTGAGCTCGAGGTCGTGCATCAGCTACCGCGGTAAGATCTTCCCCCGGTAAGATCTTCCCCCGGTAACACACTTCTTCTTCAGCTACGATCTCGGAAGCTGGTTTCAACACTCGCGGCAGGGCCGCAGGCCGGGATCATAGACGAAGTGGTGCTCGGGGCCGGGGCGGCCGGAGCGGCGTGCTCGTCATTTCGCTCCCTGCCACTTCCCTTCCAGCGGAAGGCCATACGGAAGATATGGCGCTCGAGTTTGTCTTTGAGCTGCGGGATCCACTGCGAAGCTGACTACGAGTCTCCCGTCCCTTTACCAGGGTGATTGTCAGGCCCAAGATGCGATTCTATCCCGATCACGTGACGCTTATGTGATTGGGGCACAACCGCATTTCGGGCGCTTAGCAAGATGGATATCATTACATCGTACCATTACATACATACATGGGGGATACAACAATACATACAAGTCACAAGATTACATCAACAAGGCATCCGACTACGAATGCGAAGAACAACGACATCCATCTGCTATCCCAGGTTCCTGACCCGGAACCTAACCCAAGACTGAAGAAGAAGAAGCAGAAGAAAGAACTCCAAACAACGATCATCGCTCTCACGTCAAGACATCGGGAAACCTACACCTGCAACTGTTGTTGTAGTATCTGTGAGCCACGAGGACTCAGCAATCCCATAACCATGGGTAATAAGACTATCAAAGCTTAATAGGTAGGAAGAGGTAAAGTGGTGAGGCTGCAGCAGCGGCTAGCAAAAAAATATGGTGGCTAACTTACGAGTACAAGAATAAGATGAGCATCTACGCAAACGGTCGCAACTAGTAGTGATCCCTAAAGATCCTGAACTACCTACGAGTCAAACAAAACCCCACCGTGTTCTCTTCTCGAAATGAAAAGAGACAGTCATGGTTACTCACACAGTTGTGTGTTTTACTTCAGATCCTCTGTCAAGTTTTCTAAAACCGGACATTAACAAATTCCAATCCGCCACATAACCGCGGGCACGGCTTTCGAAAGATCGTAACCCTGCAGGGGTGTCCCAACTTAGCCCATCACAAGCTCTCACGATCAGCTGAAGTGATAAATATAATATCATCACCCCTTATCTTAGGGAAATCCGATCAGGCTCGGCATCCCTGTGGACAAGACATTTCGACAATGGTAAAACAAGTCCAGCAAGACCTCCCGGCGTGCTGACACCCTGATAGTAGCCGCGCGTATCTCGTCTCAGGCCACAACCGGATAGGTGATCCTACGAGTAAAACCAGCCCTCGGGTTTTCCCAAGGTGGCCCCGCAGTCTCCCCGTTTGGGACCAACACCATCAGCACTGGCCCCCCTGCTATGTAGAAAAGAATCTCCAAGGAGCGTCCCCCTTATGCAATTTAATTAATTAATTAAGTTGTTATTATGAGGCAAATTAAAACCAATGTTGGGCCTTGCTGGAGGAGTTTTATTCAAAGACGAAGTGTCAAGGGGTCCCCATATACCCAACCATGTAAGGAATGCAAAATCAAGGAACATAATGCCGGTCTATCGGCTCCTAATGTGGCATGAGTGGAACAAAACACCGAGCAAAAGGCCAAGCCTTCCACCCATGCCCAGTATATAGGTGTGTTAATAATAATAATAGATATTGTGATATTCCAACAACAAGTTCCCACCTGGAATGATCTTCATCTTCACCTGCAACTAACAACGCTATAAGAGGGGTTGAGCAAGCGGGTAACATAGCCAAACAATGGTTTTGCTAGGAAGGTTTCAAAGGTTAGAGGTTTCATGGCAACAAGGAGAGGGGTTGACAATAAGATGGGTAGCGCGACATGTAACGAGAGCATCGAGACTACTAAGCATGGCAATGATAGTAAAGGTATCCAAGGGTATGGTCATCTTGCCTGAGATCCTGCAAGGAAGAAGAACGGATCCGTGAAAAAGACGAAAAAGAAGCCTTGAAGATGAACCGCGAGTAGACGAACGAATCCTCACGAACGCAACGGAACAAGCACTAACGAGAAGAAGCAAGCAATACGGTAAACAGACAACACATGAACATTACAATATGCTCAACCAAGTATGATGCAAGACAGTTTTATATAGGAAGCACTACAAGTCTATACAGGAAGCAAAACATGGAAAGGAAGGAAGCACAGAAAAACAACACAGTCTATATATGATGCAATACATGGCAAGGTATGATGCATGACAAGTCTATACATGAAGCAATACATGGCAAGGTAGGAAGCACAGGAAAACAACACAAGAACATGACTGCTCAACCAAGTAGGATGCAAGACAATTCTATATATGATGCAAAACATGGCAAGGTAGGAAGCACACAAAAACAACACAAGTCTATATATGATGCAATACATGGCAAGGTATGATGCAAGACAAGTCTATACAGGAAGTAAAACATGGCAAGGTAGGAAGCACAGAAAAGCAACACAAGTCTATATATGATGCAAGACAAGTCTATACAGGAAGCAATACATGGCAAGGTAGGAATCATAGAAAAACAACACAAGTCTATATATGATGCAATACATGGCAAGGTAGGAGGGGTTTCGGGCTGAGAGGAGAGAAGGGAAAGAGGCCCGCGGGGGTTTTCGGAGACCGGAAACGTCTGCAAAATAACCGGCGACTAGTGCCGCTATATATATCCGTTGGGCTATCAAACGAGCTCCGAATGCGATGAAATTTGGCAGGCGGCCTGTCTACACTATAATAAGACCACATGCCAAGTTTCAACCCATTCCGAGGGCGTTTTTCGGCCACTCATAAAATAAATATTCGGAGGCACCGCGGGCGCGTGCAAGTGTGTCTGGGCTCAGAACGGACAACCGAAAGGACGAGGGGACTCGGACGGATGCAAGTTTTGAAAACATGCTGATGCAACACACATGATGACATGGCAAGATGCAACACGCAAGCAGATGACATGGCAAAGACAACGAATAACTGACTGACACCTGGCGCACCGGTCTCGGGGTGTCACAGTGATGGAGGACGATCAGTCGATCGGGTTATGACTGTGCGTGGATGGCTGCTGCAATGGCTCCGTTTGGGTGAATGTTGAATTCTCTGCCAACGGTCATGTATGTCATGCATCGGTGGAAATTCTTCGCCCGCGTTCGTTCTCTTCGGCCAGGACACCTCCTCCAGTTCAAGCTAGTTGAATTTGACATGATTGTCGTGAAGTTCTTCGGGTCTCCAGGAGCACGCATGGAGTGCTGCATGGAGAGCACGAGCTACAACGACGAGGAGGGCGATGGTGAAGACGACGATGATGGGTCTCCGGCATCAAGACGGAAGACGATGGCCCCAACTCCCGCTGAGCGCCGACAACACCATCATCTCCAGCCGAGCGCCGGTAGCACCATCATTTGGCCTGCCGGGAACGCTTTGCCTAGGCGCCCCTTTTTCCCTATGTTGCACTCGATGTAAACCCTGGGGGAAAAGGGCTAAGAAAATGTAATTGAGTTATTTTTTAATGAAAACCCATCTGTCTTTATCAAGTTCAAAATGAATGAGTGCATTTCTTCTTTGCGTGTCTCTTGTTCTCGCATAATTTTTCCTTCGCGTATTTTGGGAACTTGCCGGGGCGCGTGTTTGTCGCGAGCGCTTCGAGGAACGGGTCCTTTGTACAAAGCCAAGCACTGATCTTGTGCATATGTGAATAAAGCTAAGTATTTTGCAACTCTTGTTAATTCTATGCCTCATGGGTAGAACTATGCCTCATGGGTAGAACTTGCGAAGCCTCATGTCGACAAAGCTTGTACAAAAGGTGTTGCTAGGGATGGGACCCGACAACTATGCCTCATGGGTAGAACTTGCGAAGGTGCTCAATATTACATGAGTTCTACACTTTAATGCCACCTTCGGTCTCCATACGGACTGCACCTGGTCTCGTGACTCACACTACCCGATAAGGGCCTTCCCACTTTGGTGTCAACTTGTTTGATCCATTAAACGCGCCGAAGAACAAGGTCGCCTTCCTCAAAGCTTTGGTCATGCCCTCTATGGCTATGATATCGGTGTAAAGCTTGTTGGTAGCATGCATCACACATAACAGCCCAAAGACGATCTTCCTCAAGGAGCATTGCATCATCTTGCCGCAACGGCTCTTGCTCTGCCTCATCGTACGCGAGTACCCGAGGTGACCTGTATGTGAGTTCTATGGGGAGCACTGCCTCTGCACCATAGACTAGGGAGAAGGGCGCCTAGCCGGTGGCTCGATTTGGTGTCATCCCGAGTGACCAAAGAATTGTCGGCAACTCATCAATCCAATGTCTTCCACACTTGTGCAGCCTGTCAAAGGATGTCGTCTTGACCCATGCAACACTTCAGCATTCATCCGTTCCACCTGTCCATTGATACTTGGGTGAGCGACGGAGGCAAGACAGATCTTATTTCCAAGGACTTAGATATACTGCATGAAGGTGTGGCTCGTGAACTGTTTGCTGTTGTCGGTAATAACTCTGTTAGGGACCCCAAAACGACAGACTAGTATTTTGAAGAACTTGATGACTGAGTTTGTTACCTTTCTCACTGGCTCTACTGTAGGCCACTTTGTGAACTTGTCGATGCCAACAGACAAGAAAACAAAGTCACCAGTCGCACGGGGGAAGGGTCTAAGATATCAAGCTCCTAGTCCGGAAAAGGCCAAGACATGGGGATTGTTTGGAGCGCTTGAGCTGGCTAATGGAAGCTCTTTGAATGGATCTGGCATGCTTCACATTTAGTTACTAGCTCAGTTGCGTCCTGGAGGGCAGCGGGTCAATAAATACCTTGCTGGAAAGCCTTGCCGGTTAGGGCTCTTGATCCTATGTGAGAACCACATATTCCTCCATGTATTTCTGCCAAAAACCTTAATCCATCTTCATGGCAAATACACTTCAATTTCACCCCATTTGGTCTCTTTTTGTGCAGAATGTTGTCCACAAACTGGTACATACTTGATTGTCAGGCTACTTTCTCAGCATCTTCTTGCTCACCGGGAAGTTCCCCTATTTGAAGGAAATGGACTATGGGTTGTGCCGATGTCAGAGCTTGTGGCTCAACGACAAGTACCAAGGGCATCTCTTTGGGCGTGGCAACGCTGGTCTCGATGGCAAGAACATGGGGTTCTGCGCGAGGCCGCTACTCACCAATAGCCATGTCGTCGTTCCCGGTAGCATTCCCGGTGGCAGCTTCTGGGAGCTCCACCGGAAAGTATTTGCTGGTACTTAACTTCCTCCTCTTACTGGCTCAAACTGATGGACCAACTAATGGTCAATTCAAATGGAGTACAAAAATTCATGGTTCCAAGGAAGCTTTTTTGCAGCACACTTTGACAAGTGATCAGCAATGTTGTTTTCCCCTCGGGGAATGTGCTCTATTTGCAACCCATCAAAGTGTTCCTCCAGTTTCTCACTTCTTCATCATACGCTTCCATCAATGGGCTCAGATAATCCTTATTGACTTGTTTCCCAACAAGCTGTGAAACTCCGCGGACGATGAAGTTATTGATTCCCATTTCCACCGCGATTCTAAGGCCGGCAAGGAGCCCCTCATACTCCGCAGTTTTGTTGGTGGCTACTTCCCTGGGAAAGTGCATATGAACCACACACTTGAGGTGCTCTCCGGTGGGTGCGACAAGCAGCACTCCAGCACCGGCGCCCTGCAGCGAAAAGGCACCGTCAAAGTACATGATCCACGCATTCTCTGTTTCTTTGACGATGAGAGTTGATTCCGGAACTTCTTCATCTGGTGTTGGTGTCCACTCCGCAATGAATTCTGCCAAGGCTCTACTCTGAATGGTCGAAGTTCTCTCAAATTTGAGTGCAAAAGTTTACAATTCCAACGCCCACTCCACTATTTTGCCGGTTGGTTCTGGATTACTCAGAATACGATGCAGCGGGAAGCGGGTGACGACAGTGATCTCATGCGCTTGGAAGTAGTGGCATAGCTTTCTCAAGGCCATGAGAAGGTCAAAAAGCAACATCTGCACCCCATAGTACATTTATCTAGCCCCTTGTAGAAGGGAGTTAACAAAGTACACTGGCCGCTGCACCATTTTCTTCTTTGGCGCTATTTGTTGTTCTGCATTGCTTTCTCGCACTATGTTTGTCTTGCTGGTACCAAATTTTACCGGGAGAGACTCTGACTCGTCATTGGGTGGGCTTTCCATCGTGGCTTCATCATCATTAACCTTCCTCTATGTCACCAGCGCAACATTGGCCGCTTGATTGGTTGCTGCTAATTACGGCAGCAACAACTCTTGTGGCTTAGGCGCGACTAGTGTTGGCGCAAAGGATAGTTATCTTTTCAAATATTGCAGTGCGGTCTCCGCTTCTGGGTCCATTTTACTGGACCTGCCTATTTCAATATCTTGAAAAAAAGGCAAGGCACGCTCGACAGATCTTGAGATGAAGCTACTTAAGGCAGCAACACAGCCGACAAGCCGCCGCATGTCCTTGATGCTCTTTGGTGCTTGTATCTATTCGATTGCCTTGATCTTATCGAGATTTGCTTCAATACCAAACTGAGACACAAAGAACCAAAGAAGCTTGTCAGATGGATATTCTCATGGTTGAGCTTTAAGCTGATCTTGCACAAATTTGTAAAAGTTTTTTCCAAGTCTCAGAGAGGGTTGATTTGTCCTTTGTTTTGACCACTATATCATCCATATAGGCTTCAACATCATCCATATAGGCCTCAACATTTATGTGTAGCTATGGCTCAAAACCACTCTAAACTGCTCTTGCAAATGTCGAACCAGCACTCTTCAATCCAAAAGGCATGCATACAAAGCAATACATGCTATATGGGGTGATGAATGTTGTCTTCTCCTCATCCTATTTAGGCATGAATATCTGGTGGTACCTAGAGTATGCATCAAGAAACAAGAGCAAATCACAGCCAGCTGTGCAGTCCATAATCTGGTCAATGTGTGGCAAGGGGAATGGATCCTTTGGACATGCTTTATTGAGATCAGTGTAGTAAATACAAATTCTCCACTTCCCATTGGCATTGCGCAGCACAACTGGATTTGCTAACCATGTTGGATGCAATACTCTTCTAACCAAACCAACTACTTCAAGCTTTCTGATCTGCTCAGCGATGAATTCTTGCCGCTCCAAAGCTTGCTTCCTAACCTTCTGCTTGACCGGCTGAGCATGAAGACAAACAACAAGGTGGTGCTCAATTACCTCCCCGGGAATGTTGGGATGTTAGAAGGTTGCCAGGCAAACACGTTGACATTCGCCACAGGAAGGCAATGAGCATGCTTTCCTATTTACTGTCGAGGGTGACACTGACGGTGAAAGTACCGTGATTGATGTCATCCCTTGCCAGCACCTTCTTGGTCGCATGTGAAGTAACCTTGGACCTCTTGCTGGTAGAGCTCTCTGGCACATCCTCAATACATGTGCAACACTCCGAAGAGGTGTGCTTCGTGGAATCTTTGTTGGAGGGTCTTGCCGGACTTCTTGCTTTTATTTCACTTGGTGGGAGCCGTCGCATTCATGGCCTCTGCTGCAACTGCATCTCTATAAAGTTTGTCGACACATATGACTGCATCCTTCTTATCGGAGTTGATGGAAATGACGCCCATTAGTCCCGGCATCTTCAAAGTGTTATTGGCATAATGAGATGCTGTTATAAACTTAGCCAGGGATGGGCGGCCAAGGATCCCATTGAATGGGAAAGGGATCTTGACAACATCAACACTATCTTTTCTGTCCTGTAATTTAATTCCCCGCCAAACATCACTGGTAAAGTGATCCGGACTCAGTGAAGCTCTGCCTCGCCAACTTCAAGCAGTACCCACAAGAGGAGAAAGCACAAGGTCACGAGACTAGGCCTTGTTCCCATCCATTCATCTCCTGACAGGGACCAGCGGATCGCCGCCACCTAGGTATGCGTGTGGGACGAGGTTCTTGGCTACCACTGCTATAGGGCCACTAGAGGTTCTGGATCATCTGGTGCAAAAAGCTTGTCAACATTCAGAAGTAATACAAGATCATCAGCAATGGGCGGGAGGACTCCGTGGTTGACCTTGCCATGCCAACATGAAAAAAGACGTTGATACCAAGAAGCTTAACACGTGGGAGGTACCTCTTAATCTAGCCTACATAACCTACGCCCTCATGTCCAATATCCGCCTGTACATGTCGTAGCTGCGTAGGTTATGTGGGCTAGTTGAACTGCACGAGACACTCATTCATGCTACACGTCCTATTAACTCGTCAACTTAAAATGATATTTTATTTCATAAATCAAAAGTTCTTACAAAATAATAATAATAATTGTTTATATATAACTTCGCAAGTTAACTCCTCGTGATGGCGTACATAAGCTTGCAAAGATTTTACTGACCAATGCAGTAATAGACGTTCAATCATGTGTTTATGTTTTTATAACATTTCTTCGTCCAGCCCAAGATGATATTTTCACCCAGACCAGAAAGTCCGCGGATTTTAAGAAAAATGCAAATGGGCTTTAAATTCTAACATTATATAGAAACGGGTTGCATAGATGCTATGCCATTATTTCACCCAGCCCACCAAATGGACTAAAAAAATGGACTAGCTGACATGTCGGCCAGTAGGTCGAAGCCTAAGCACTTCTGCAAAAAATAAAAATGCAAAGGTCGAAGGCTAAGTAAGGCGTTGGATTTACATCCAACAACCGACATTCATCTTCAATCTCTCATCTTCTTCCCCAAGCGCTGCTGGGACCGCCAGCTCCAGCCTCCGGCGTCCAGCGGTGTTGTTTTGCTTGCCTTGAAGTGAAATGCTACCCCACCAATGGCCAGGCCATCCCTCACTCCCCGCACCTCCTGTTGATCTATGTCGAGTGTAGGCCCACCCCGCACCCGAACCAGTCAAGTTTCCCACTCCTCTCCAACTGCGACTCCACTAGCATGTCTTCCCCATCTCCGCGTCGTTCCAATCCGGGGCCTCGTCGTCGTTCAACGGCCTTGGTGCGCTCTGCACGGTGTGGTCAACATGTTCAACAAATGAGAGTCATCAGAAGATGACTGTACATGGAGAGGCCGACAGTGGGGACGCACCACACCCATGGACGCATGCAGCAACTGCATCCATTTTACCCTAAATATAATGCTTTCTGCCCCTGACAGCTGGGACCTACCAGCTACATCTTCGCACGCAAGGAAGTGCGTCCTTATTAGGGAAAAAATGGTCCTTCCCCCTGACAGTTGGGACCCACCGGATGGGCCTCTGTATTTCGCGAAAAAAACATTCGCCCCGCTGACAGCTCAGACCCACCAGCTATATCTTCACACGCAAGGACGTGCTTCCTTATTACGCACACAAAAAGTATACTCCCCCTGCTAGCTGGGACCCACCATATTTGGAGGCTGACATGTGGGCCTACTAAGTTGGTGGCGACGCAGGATTTGTCAACTTAGTCAATATAAACGATTCTAGTTGCAACGACTGTACGATGTACATCCAACGTCCGTCATGCTTCTTCAACCATCGCCCGCCGCCCAAACCATCGCCGGCCGTGCCGCCTGCGCCTGCGTCCCGTGGCCATATGTGCTGCCGCGTAGGCCTCACCGCCCCACCCTACTACCATCTCTAGCCTGGCCATCCCAAAACTCACCCAGACCTCCTATTATTCTTCGACGACGGAAGCTTCACACTGCAGCTGAATCAGTAAACCCTCGTACTCCCCTTCGCGTGGGAAACAACTACAGAGTCTTCCTCGGATCCTGGTCATTCCCTTCCTAGGCCTCACCGTCGTCCCTGCCTTGGTGCTCTCGATGCAGCATGGTCAACGTGGTCAAGGAATGACTCTCATCGGAAGAGGACTGTACGTGGAGAGGATGACAGCTGGATCCACGGCTGCAGCAAGGAAGTGCCTCCTTATTACGTGCAAAATAATGATTCCTCCACCTGACAGCTAGGACCCACCGGAAGGGCCACCGTATTTTGCGAAAAAATGTTTCCCCCCTGACAGCTAGGACCCACCAGCTACATCTTCGCACGCAAGGAAGTGCGTCAATATTTCGGGCACAAAAAATGATTCTTCCCCCTGATAGCTGGGACCCACTAGCTATACCTTTGCAGGCAAGGAAGTGCGTCCTTATCCTCCCTGACAGCTGGGACCCACCCGGTCGAAGCGTACGTAGTGTTGTCTGTGTACATACCGGTCGATCGGTTTATCTGCCACGATGAACCGTGGTCGAGTAAGGAGTGGTAGCAGTTCAGGAAGTCTAGTCAAAACCGTGTCCATGCACGTACAACCAGATGCCAGAAAATAAGGCCACTTACATACATACAGGTGGGTTCTTGATCGCATACTCGCTCATATGTACGGCCAAGGATCGTGTACATGGAGAGGCAATGGACGGCAGCAACGACATCCTGTTCATCGGAAGCCAACCGGCTGGGTCGGAACGGAGAAATAGCGTCATGTTCATTGGGAGGCAATGGAATGTGTTGTGTTCATCGGGAGGCAATGGAATACGTTGGGTTCATCGGGAGGCAACATAATACAACGTGTTCATCGGGAGTCAACCGACATGGACAGAACAGCCGAAACGAGGTCTGGCGTACCACAGAATGGAGGAAGTGGGCCTTTTGTTCGACTGCGTACGGTCAAAATGGGGTACTGTTCATCGGGAAGGGTCTGGCGTACCACAAAACAAAGGGAACGAACTTCTATTCAAGTGCCTACGGTCAAAACGGGGTCCTGTTGATCGGGAGGAGTGTGGCCTACCACAAAACGGAAAAACAGACTTGTGTTGGAGCGCCTACAGTCGAAACGGGGTCCTGTTCATCCGCCGTCTACTGCGTCGCTCCAGCCTCCACGAGGTACTGTTCATCCACCGTCGACCTCCTCCAGTCTCCACGGGCTACTGTTCATCCACGGGCTACTGTTCATCCAGCCTCACACGGGAAACAACCAACCAACCGGCTCGACTCGTTCTATGTACCGCACGCACGGTAGCAACGGTCACTGTTCGTTGAGAGGCAACCAACTCCGGCTGGCTACATCTCGCATGGGGGCTCGATCGGATTCAGTGTAAGCAGCAATAGTGATCGATCGCTCGGGTTTAGTTAGCAACGGTAGCGAAGGAATCGCTTGGGTTTAGTTAACAGCCAAGGGATCGACCGCTTGGGTTCAGTAACGTAGCCAGCAGTGCGATCGCTCAGGTTCAGTTTGAGCCCACCGCCTCGCACACACGCGCATACACGAGAGAAATGCGCAAACCACAGTGCATCGCTAGGCCCCGACCACCCACCGTAACCGGGAACTCCGTGATATTTTCCTTGCCCTCGCTTCTACCACGATTTTTTCCATCACGGACGGCCCAAAGAATGTCATGTAGTTGCGTCTCTGGCCCGCCCAGGACGAAAAGCCCATTTTCTGTCATGATTTTTTGTCCTAGAAGTAGGAGCCCACCACATCTATGATGATACGTGTTTTTGTCACAATTATCTTCATAGAAGTAGGAGCCCGAAATGTCACGGATGCGTCTTTTTTTGTAGTGACCTCCAACATCGAAAACAGCATAGAAGATGCATGTGAACTCCGTTTTCGATGAACTCGAGCATGTCAAGAAGATGACCAAAAGCTCCAAATCTCACAAGGAGAAAACCATACAAGAACCAAGAAAGATGATGCAAGGATGCAATGAGCTCTCTACGAACGATACGATCAAGCTACTCACTTGAGAGCCTCCCTTGATAGTACGACAATCGATCCTATAACCCGGTCTCCCAACTACCACCATGAGACCGGTAAAATAGAAAACCTATCAAGGGCAAACCTTTGCCTTGCGCATAATCCACTTGAGCTAGATGATGATGATCTTGTCCTCCTCAAGATGGACCACCGTTCTTGATTGTGTTGGCTCCGCGAAGACTAGTTGATTTCTCCCCCATACTCCACTATGGGTGAGACACTCTTCAGAACATCTTCACCGAGTCCATTGTCATCAAAATGGATGACAAGCTTCAAGGACGTGATCTCTTCGTGATGATCCACTTGAACTTGCACACCTTAACCTAACCCCTCAAAGTACTGCACGTAGACCATTGGTTAGTGCACAAAGCGTAATGGACAATGCTTACCATACCATGGGATAACTTGATCCCTCTCGGTACATCTTCTACACTTTGTGTGTTGATCAACTTGATTCACTCTTTGACTTAGTCTTGATCAACCTAACACATGACCAATCGTTAGATAATTCCTCGAATAGTACCTTGGTCATCACATACTCTCCTTGAAACCAACAAATGGACTTGAAGAAAAGCCTATAGACAAATCCTTCAAATATAACTCAAGGCAACCATTAGTCCATAGAGATTTTCGTCAATTACCAAAACCAAAGATGGGAGCATCGCATGTTATTTTAGACGATATCCAAGGCAATGATCATTATATAGGCATCACATCCAGGATTAGTAGACCAAAACAATTATGCATCTACTACTATTACTCCACACATCGACTGCTATCCAGCATGCATCTAGTGTATTAAGTTCATGGAGAAATGGAGTATTGCAATAAGATTTGTGACATGATGTAGACAAGATATATTCATGTAGGAATAGACCCCAGATTGTTATCCTTAATAGCAATTACATATATGTGCCTCGCTACCCCTTCTGCCACTGGGTGAGGACACCGTAAGATCAAACCATCACAAAGCACCTCTTCCCATGGCAAGAAAAAACGTTCTAGTTAGCCTAACTAAACCAAAGATTCGAAGAAGAAATATGAGGCTATAAGTAATCATGCATATAAGTGATCAAAGAAGACTCAAATAATATTCATGGGTAGAAACTGATCATCAACTTGAAATTCATCTTATACCAACAAACTCACCATAAAAAGTCATTACATCAAATAGATCTCCTATAAACCATTGTATTGAGAATCAAAAAGAGAGAAGAAGCCATTTAGATACTGCCTATTGACCCGTAGGTCTATGGTGGACTACTCACGCATCATCGGAGAGGCACCAATGAGGATGATGAACCCCTCCCTGATGGTGTTAGATTGGATCTTGTGGTTCTGGAACTTGCGGCGGCTTGAATTGTGTTTCGTCTGCTCCTCTAGGATTTCTGAGGATTTATAGAGCGAAGAGGCGGTGGAGGACACCCCAATGGGCCTCCCCTATGGTCCTTCCTTGGCCCCCAAATTATCTTCTAGTCCAAAACAAATGTCCAAAAAGTTCCGTTGCATCTGGACTCCGTTTGATAGGGATTTTCTGTGAAGTAAAAAACAAGCAAAAAATAGCAACTGGCACTTGACAGGCACTTGGCACTATGTCAAAGTTGCTATAAAATGATTGTAAACATCCCGGAATGATAATATAACAGCAAGGAACAATAAAAAATTATAGATAAGTTGGAGACGTATCAGTATCCCAAAGCTTAATTCCTGCTCGTCCTCGAGTAGGAAAATGATAAAACAAAATTTTTATGTGGAATGCTGACTAACATTGTTCATCACTTTTTCTTTACTTTGTAGAATGGACATTTGGACCTTTAGATGATTCAAAGCAATAGTCTAGTTTTGACATGAAGACTTAAATAATCAAGCATATAAACAAGCAACAATGTCTTTCAAAATTTTAATGCTAAAGAAAGTTATCCCTAGCCCATTATGCTCAATCATTGATCCATTCATGCAACACATCCAAATATTAGCTGCATCCAATGCTCAACTATGATAATAGTGTTTCGTAGTTGGTGCCTTATAAGAGAAGATGAGACTTAAATAAAATATAAAATGCATAAATTAAATAGATAGGCCCTTCGCAGAGGGAAGTAGGGATTTGTAGAGGTGCTAGAGCTCAGATCTTAAATTGATAGATAAAATTATTTTGGGTGGCATGCATTTCTCGTCAATGAGAATGACTAAGATTTTCAAGTATCTTCTATTCTAACTAAATCATAGGCGGTTCCCAAACATAAAATAAAGTTTATTTCCTTTCCAAGGGTTCTTTCACAACCCATGGCTAGCCTAATTCACGGGTGTCTTCCATACCAACACATACCAAGGAATTTATTAAGTAGTATTTTTTGCATTTCGGGACTGTGCATCCCTATAACCGCCACACTCTCGTGCAATGACTAGTGAACAAACACTCATCTTGAGAATAACCTACTCAGCATGGAAAATATCGGCCACCCCTTGCCGCTTCATGAGCGGTACGGGCACACAAAAGAGAGGTTTATTTTGAAAATTACTGTTGGCACATATAAATTTGCTTAGGACGGCATGGAAATACCGCATATAGGTAGGTATGGTGGAATCATTTGGCACAACTTGGGTTTTAGGATTAGGATGCACAAGTAGTATTTCTACTTAGTACAAGTGAAGGCTAGCAAATAGATTGAGAACCGACCAACCAAGGAACGCAAACCATCATAAAAGAACATTAAGCATAACTAACACCGAATAGTGCAACACAAGTATGATGTAATTTCATTGCATACCTATAGACTTTCGTGCTTGCATAGGGAATCACAAACCTTCACACCAATATTCTTACTACAACAAAATTATTCACGAACATGACTCATATATTACTATCATCATATCTCAAAACTATTATACGGAATCAAGTTTATTTTGTCCAATGATCTTCATGAAATTTTTTATTATATCCATGAAAGTATTTATTATATCCCTCTTGAATATCTGTCACTTTGGGACTAATTTCATATGTTGCAATTGGTTTTGACAAGCTCAAACAAAGTTTAAGTGAAGAACATGATCATAAAAAATTTCATCTCTCAAAATAATATAAGCGAAGCAAGAGAGAATTTCTTCAAAAAATTGCTAACTCTCAAATAAATCTAAGTGAAGCATGAGAGTATTTCTTCAAAAATAATAAAGCACACCATGCTCAAAAAGATATAGGTGAAGCACTAGAGCAATTCCATAGCTCGAAAGATTTAAGTGAAGCATAAGAGCAATTCTAACAAATCATAGCATAATTTTGGCTCCCTCAAATAGGTGTGTCCAGCAAGGATACGTGTCACAAAATAAAAGGAAAAACAAGCAAAGACTCATATAATACAAGACGCTCCAAGAAAAACTCATGATATGTGACAAATAAAAATATAGCTGCAACTAAAATACTGATGGTCGTTAGAAGAAAGTGGGGATGCCTTCTGGGGCATCCCTAAGCTCAGTTGCTTGATACTTCTTGAATATTATCTTGGGGTGCCATGGGCATCCCCAAGCTTAGGCTATTTCACTCTTGATTCCTGCATCCATCGTGATCTCACCCAAAGCTTGTAAACTTCAATCACACAAAACTTAACAAAACCATGTGAGATCCGTTAGTATAATAAAGCAAATCACCACTCTAAGTACTGCTGCAAAACCATTCATATTTTATTATTGCATTATACCTACTGTATTCCATCTTTACCATGGCTTATACCCTCCAATACAAACCAAAGATTCATCAAAATAAGCACACAATGCAATATGTCAAAAACAGAACACTCTATAGCATTTTGGAAATTTACTATACTTATGCAACTCTAAAAGTTCTGAAAATTAGGAAAACATGGGAAATTTGTTTTGATGAGGTGAGGGAGGGACATGGTTGGTTGTAACATACTTAGGGGTTTTCTACAAATTGGAGTAGAGAAGTGGGATGTTGTTGCGAAAGGGCAACAACTTACCTCACAGTCGTTGGATGTAGATCTAATGGTCAGAAATGACGGATGGCAGACACACCATCATCACCAACTAAGTCTCTTATAGGAGTATAAGTATGGAAATACAAATGTATTATTGATACTTGTTTCCATAAACTTGGATCTACGTTCTATTCAACAGCTGAGCATGTGTGTCCTTAGCACGATGGCTTCCTGACATTGTAAAACAAAGGTTTTCCTGTCGCTGATAAGGAGGGGGTGACGGCAACGCGCTTTCGGGTCTCTTTGGTCCTCGTAGTCATAGTAGGTGGTCTACAGATGTGTAGATGTATTCTTTTTCACATCTCGTGTTCATTATACTGCCACGACTGTTGATGAATAAATCGTAAGTTATTCACGAGAAAACCTTGGTTGAGCGTGTGTGCGAGAGAGAGATAGCGCGTGTGTGCGATATGGAGAGACTGAGGCAATGATAAGAGATTCTTTGTGTGTCTGTGTGTGTGGAGGATAGAGAGAGACATGTGCTTGGGGCTATGTGTTGTGTAACATGGAGACACATAGACATAATGATAGAGTGAGTGTGTGAGATACACATGCGGACAAGGGGAGAGATGTGTGAGTTTGAGAGACAGATAATTTTGGTGAGCATGTGAGTTAGAGGGAGATGGGAATATATATATACCTAGAGCTGGAGAGAATATGCAAGGGTGTGTGTCCTAAAATAAGGATCCAGATAGATGGGTGTTGCGTGTGTATGTGTGTGTTTGTGCACCCGTGTGTGCGTGTGTGCGTGCACAAACACACACAGAGACACGCAACACCCATCTATCTAGAGGGAGTGTGTGTATGTGGAGAAGAGAGACCACTAATGATGTAAACCTAGTAGGGTAGGGGGAATGGTGTTACATGTGTGTCCAAGATAGAGAAAGGCATGTGTAGCATTAGGATAGCATGAGTGCGGGCGGGGAGCAGACTATTTGGAAGAGACATTGATACGTCCAAACCGTATCTATAATTTATGCTTGCTCCATGCCTCTTTTGGGTGATATTGCTATGATATTTATACACTTCCATACACTTTTGATCATATTTGGACTAACCTATTAACTCAGTGCACCCCAGTGCCAGTTTCTGTTTTCGGCTGTTTTTGTATTTCAGGTTTTCACATTACGAGAACTACCAGGAAAAATCCAGAAAAAATATATAAAAAATCAGCGTTCCAGGAGCTACCGTGCGGCCGAAGGACAGCCGGGGGGGGAGGGGGGGGCCACCAGGGCTCCAGGCGCCCTGGTGGCGCGCCCCCCTGGGTCGCGCCGAGGGGGCGCTTGGGCCCGCCGAGCCCCGTCTGGTGCCCCCCTTTGGCATATATTTAAGGTTCGTTGAGAAAACCCTGATTCCGGAACCCTTTTCTCCATACGCGATTCTGATCTCCGCCGCCATCTACATCAAGCTTCGGGGGACCATAATTCCTGCGCCGGCACCCTGCCGGGACGGGGAAGTGCCCTCGGATTCATCTCCATCGACGTTGCTTCCTCCCTCCATGATGCGGGAGTAGTTCCTCCTCGGGGTTGAGGTTCTTACCAGTAGCTATGTGGTCAATTCTCTCTCCCATGATGTGATCTTCGTTGTGATCATAGGCTATGTTAATCTAAGATATTTCCCCTTCCTCTATGTATTGGATTGATGTACTCACTTGTCTTTATCTAGTATAATCCCCGAGACCAAGGTGACAGCGGTCTATTGGACATGGATTAGAACAATATTTTCATCAGTGATTTCCTCTCTTGTGTGTTGATTGAAGATTGAGAGTCTCTTGGTGCTTATCTTTGACTATCCTTAAGATATGTTGTGGTGATTGTGGGACTCTCTTTGGATGGCCGCGGTGACATTGGGAAATCCTTAGATTGAGAACTACGAACTTTGAGGTGTGCTTTTGTAGCCCTACATAATTCTCGTCCTCTCTTGACCACGAAGGAATGACCTCCGAGTGTGTCCCCTTTGCATGTTTTATGGGAAATATCATGTGATTCGATTATGTTAATGTTGTTGGGAGTTGCCACTAGTGAAAGTATGAACCCTAGGCCTCGTTTCCACCATTGCAATACCGTTTGTGCTCACGTTTACTACTTGTTTGCTTGTTGCATTTTTTATTACATATTTATATTACCTTGTTTTGCCATCCATATCACTTGCCATTTAACCTCTCTTCGCCGAACTAGTGCACCTATACATCTAACAAGTGTATTAGGTGTGTTGGGGACACAAGAGACTTCTTGTATCTTAGTTGCAGGGTTGCTTGAGAGAGACCATCTTCAACCTCTACTTCCTTGAGTTCGATAAACCTTAGGTCATCCACTTGAGGGAAATTGCTGCTGTCCTACAAACCTCTGCGCTTGGAGGCGCAACATAGTCTACAAGAGTAGAAGCGTGTGTAGACATCAAGCTATTTCTGGCGCCGTTGCCGGGGAGGTGAGCGCTTGAAGGCATATCTTTAGATCTTGCAATTAAATCTTTTTGTTTCTTGTTTTTATTTCACTAGTTATGTTTATGGAAAACCTTGCTATTGGATCGTTGCTTGCGGGAGGACGCCCCACACCTGTGGTGGTTGCTCCTCCTCCTACTGAAATTGTGCCCTATAAAATACCGGCTGGTATTATCGATTATGTTTTGGCTAATCGTTATGCAGGAGACAAACATCCCGGTGAACACTTGCTATATCTGTCACAACTATGTTCATTATTTAAGCTTGCAGGTGTATCGAGGGAGTTTGTCATGAGGAAATTATTTGCCTTGTCACTGAAAGGAAAAGCATTGGAATGGTATAGGCTACTAAATGACTCTCACCTGCTGGAGTGGGAAGAGATCCATTCTCTCTTTTACTCCAAGTTTTATCCTCTTCATGAAGTCCATGAGAATAGGAATTATGTTTATAATTTTTATCCTCATGACGGAGAGAGAATAGCTCAAGCTTGGGGGAGACTGAAAACGTTAATGCTAAAATGTCCTAACCATGGGCTCCCCAAAGATATTATTATTACTAACTTCTATGCGACGCTCTCTCGACAGGATAAAGATTTGCTCGATACTTCCTCTATGGGTTCTTTCACAAACGAAAAGATTGATGCTAAATGGGAACTCCTTGAAAGAATTCAACGCAACACTGAAGATTGGGAGATCGACAAAGGTAAAGAGTCAGGTATAATTTATGAGTATGATTGCATTAAGTCCTTTGTTGAAACTACAAGTTTTAATAAGTTTAGTGCTAAGTTTGGGCTTGATTCTCAACTCCTTGTTGATTTCCTCAAATCTTTTGCTTCACATCTTAATATGCCTAAGGAGGATTGGATCAAGCATCATAAACCTTTTAAAGAGACTTGCAAAGAAAATGAAATTGCTCATGATTATTGCAACATGCATGATCCAATTCCTAAAAATGAAGTTTTATATAAGCATGTTAATTTTTGTGGAGTGGATAGACCTTGTGAAATGCCTATGATTGAAGAAGAGAAGTATTGTAAGCAACATAAGCATGAAAGAACAATCACTTGGGTCAGAGATTTAAATGAAATTGCTAGAGAATTGTGTGACCTTTATCCTGTTACTTGTGAACTTTGCCGTATAGAGGGTCACTTTAATTTTCAATGCATGAACTTTCAAAACAAAACTGTTAACCGGTTGTGTGATAACATGATCACCTCTGATCTTTATGATGAGCTTATGTTATTTTTGATGTGTGAAGAGTTATCAGAAAAGACTTCATGGCTAGATGTTAATGCCATAGGAATAAAAAACACTTTGCAAAATTGCCATCTCTATTGTGTTGTTAATTGCCATGAAAGATTACATAGGTAAGATTATAAAGGAGGGAACTTTACCAAAGTATAAAAATGTCTCTTATATTTCTGCTAATAAAAAGGAGAGTTTCTCCCAAGTTTCCCCTATTGTTTCTAATGATAAACCAGGATATGTGGAGAAGCTTCATCTCCAACCACTCCCTCCTAAGGTTAAGAAGAAGAAAAAGAAGAGGAGGAGGAAGAGGAGCAAGAAAGAAGAAGAATGGGTATCAACCTGGCCTGAGCATATTCCTCCCATCAACTTTTATCCTAACGATTGTAAGTTTAAAGAAGAAGGTGTAGTTTATTGCCTTAATTATCATCTTGATGATACGTCCGTAGGTACTATTGAAGATGATTTTGATTATGATATGCATGTTACTTATTGTGATTGGGAAAATGATGATAATGCTACTTATGATCTTGAAAATCTTTTTGGTACCAACTCTGAAAGTATGGGAAGCTCTAAGCTTGGGGATGATAGGATTGAAAATCCTTTACCCACTAGTGATGTGATAATTGATAATTCTCTTGCTAGTAAGAATAAAGACAACATGTTTACAAATATAGTTGCTAGCAATGATAATGCTCTTCCCTACTATGATGATGTTATAACTCCAATCTATAGTGATTATAAAGGTACCTATGACATAAGGAGAAATTATCCTTATGAAACTTGTCATAATCATGGAGGGAATTACTCCCTTGTTGAACACCACCCTCCTAATATACAACTAATCTATAGTGTTCAAGTTGTTTATGATAGTCCTACTCCCACTATTACCAATGAGAAAAATTATCCTTATGTGGGGAGTGAGAGTATCTTTTTGCATGTGGATCATGGTAACAATGCTTTATGTGATGCTTATATTGTTGAGTTCATCCATGATGCCACTGAAATTTATAATGAGAGAGGGAGGCTTGGTTCTAAATATCTTAATAATAAGAAGTTTCCTCTCTTTATGATGAATATTTTGAAGTTATGCTTGTTTTGCCTTCCTATGCTAGTTGCTTCGTGCTTCAATGAATTATTCTATTGCAATATTCCTATGCATAGGAAGCATGTTAGGCTTAAATGTATTTGGCGTTTGCTTCTTGATGCCCTTTTTTGTTCTTCAGCTCTTATTCTTACGAGAGCATCATTAAAGTCCTATGCCTAGCTTAAAGGCATAAAAGAAAGCGCTTTTGGGAGGCAGCCCACAATGAATAAAATTTTATTTTGCTTTTTGTTGTGTCTTGATGTTGTTACTACAGTAGCATCATCATTGTATCTTTACTTTTCAACTTTGTGCCAAGTGTAGCCTCTGATTGCAAGAAAGTTCAAAAGTTGTGACGTGCTGTCCAGGAAACAGATTCTGTCCTTGGATAGAAAAATTCGGATCAAATCACCAGATCATCTTTTTGGTCTGATTTTATTCGACAGCGTGCTCTATATAATTGTCTTTCGTGCGTCTGTTCTGAGTTTTTTTATTAGAGTTGCAGAAGTGCCCCGAACAAATCATTTACTACCTGTTGTTCTGTTTTTCACAGATTCTGTCCTGTTTTGCCTTTCTTTCATTTTGCAAACCAAGAGCTTGATTTTTCTTTGCAAAAACCTTTTGGCAATCTTGAGAAACAGTCGAACTTCAAGAATATCTTTATTTCCAGCAAGGAACAATTATTTTATTATGGGTACTAACCTCGCTAATCAGATTATGATGAGTTATGTATGAAGGGAGTTTTCAAGTGTGCGAGGGAAGATGATAAAAAGATTCAGGAGTGTCAAGCGCTCAAGCTTGGGGATGCCCCCGTGCACCCCCAAGAAATATTCAAGGAGACTCAAGCGTCTAAGCTTGGGGATGCCCCCGTGCATCCCCTTCTCCATCACCATTATCAGTTCGTCTTTCGTTCCACTATATTTTAATCACTTCATGTGTTATGTGCTATGCTTGGAGCGTCTTGCTTTTAGTTTCATTTTTAGTTTTCTTTAGCTTTGCTTGTTTTTCATAACGAGTTGGAACTCAGCTTTCTTTGTGTGGGAGAGAAACGCGCTCCACTTCAACCTAGAACACAACATAGAATTTTCATGTTTATCTTTGTTGTGTGTGTTCTTTGTCTTTTAATAGCTACTATCATGTTCAGCTCTTAGTATTCATGCTTATCTTTTAAAAGAGCTTTTGTTTAGTTGGTTGCTTGAACTCTCTTTAATTACCATGCTCACCTTATTAAGAGAGTTTGCTTCCGTTGCATTGGTTGATATGTCTATGATAAAGATGCTACGTGCATAATGGTGCTTAGTAGTTCATGTTTTCTTGTGGTTAGTCTCAAATAGCTGGGGGATTCCCAATGTGTTATTGGAGTACCAACTTGATTTGTTTGCCTATGATGTGGTATGGTTTAGTAATATCTTCCTTCAAGAATTTATTTTGATTGACTTGGTGTATGCTCACGCATATTTAAGACTGTAAAGAAAGTCTGTCAAGCCTTGATGATCTTTTGTTTCTGAGTAGCGATATAACTACCATGCCTGATTCAATGTTGCTTTGTCGCTCTGCATGATTATGAACGTCATTGCTCTTTTAGTTGGTCGCTCCCAGTCTTTTGCTAACCTCCACCTGTACTAAGCGGACTGACTGCTTGTGCATCCACATTCTTGTAATCCAGTTATACCATATGAGTCCACCATACCTACCTATATGTGGTACTTCACCGCCACTCCAAGTAAATTTACATGTGCTACCTTTAAAACCTTCATTTTTGCAATACATAGCTCATGGGAAAGTAGCTTAAAAACTATTGTGGTAAAGAATATGTCGCTTATGTATCTTATTTCTTATAAGTTGCTTGCTGAGCGGTATCCATGTTTCTGGGGACGCCATCAACTGTTACACTTTTATTGAATATCATGTGAGTTGCTATGCATGTTCGTCTTGTCCGAAGTAAGGGTGATTTGCCATGAGTTGAATGGTTTGAGTATGCATATTGTTAGAGAAGAACATTGGGCCGCCAACCAAAGCCATGTATCATGGTGGAAGTTTTAGCTTGGACATTAATCCTCAACCTCTTATGAATGCCTAAGCATTAAAGAGGAGTCCATTATCTATTTTCTATGTTGTCCCGGTATGGATGTCCTCAAGTTGAGATCTATCAAAAACGAGAAATCAAATGCAATTTATCTCCTTGGACCTTTGTACAGGTGGCATAGAGGTACCCCTTTGTGACACTTGGTTGAAACATATGTAATGCAATGATAACCCATGGAAATCCGAGCTAATTAGGACAAGGTGCGAGCACTATTGGTATTCGATGCATGAGGCTTGCAACTTATAGGATGTCTTATGCATAACACATATGAAGTATTACTACCGTTGACAAAATTGCTTCTATGTTTTCAAAATAAAAACTCTAGCACATGAGTAATCCCTGCTTCCCTCTGCGAAGGGCCATTCTTTTACTTTTATGTTGAGTCTCCACCTTCTTTTAAAGCACCAACTACTGAGAGCATGATTGTCATTCTGAGTGTAATGTGCATTGTCTTTTGCATGATTGTGATATCGTTTATTCTGAAATCATTGTATCTAGTCATCACTTAAACCTTGAAGGTGCCCCTGCATTTATGTTTTGCTTCACTAAAGGGGGCAAGCTAGATATCACTTTATCATATTTGCATATCATGTTCATTGCAAATCTATTTGATGTTTCAGTATCATATTGTAAAACTTTCAGTTCTTTGTGATTTTCTCACGAGGCAACTTAATTACTACAGATTCATTGTCTCAGTAAGCTTTTGTCATATGACTATGAATAAGTCCTATATGGTTAATAGCATGACACCACAGAAAATATTCTTGTTATCATTTACCTACTCGAGGACGAGCAGGAATTAAGCTTGGGGATGTTGATACGTCCAAAACGTATCTATAATTTCTGCTTGCTCCATGCCTCTTTTGGGTGATATTTCTATGATATTTATACACTTCCATACACTTTTGATCATATTTGGACTAACCTATTAACTCAGTGCACCCCAGTGCCAGTTTCTGTTTTCGGCTGTTTTTGTATTTCAGGTTTTCACATTACGAGAACTGCCAGGAAAAAGCCAGAAAAAATATATAAAAAATCAGCGTTCCAGGAGCTACCGTGCGGCCGAAGGACAGCCGAGGGGGGGGGCACCAGGGCTCCAGGCGCCCTGGTGGCGCCCCCCCTGGGCCGCGCCGGGGGGGCGCCTGGGCCCCCCGAGCCCCGTCTGGTGCCCCCCTTTGGCATATATTTAAGGTCCGTCGAGAAAACCCTGATTCCGGAACCCTTTTCTCCAGACGCGATTCCGATCTCCGCCGCCATCTCCATCAAGCGTCGGGGGACCAGAATTCCTGCGCCGGCACCCTGCCGGGACGGGGAAGTGCCCTCGGATTCATCTCCATCGACGTTGCTTCCTCCCTCCATGATGCGGGAGTAGTTCCTCGTCGGGGCTGAGGTTCTTACCAGTAGCTGTGTGGTCAATTCTCTCTCCCATGATGTGATCTTTGTTGTGATCATAGGCTATGTTAATCTAAGATATTTCCCCTTCCTCTATGTATTGGATTGATGTACTCACTTGTCTTTATCTAGTATAATCCCCGAGACCAAGGTGACAGTGGTCTATTGGACATGGATTAGAACAATATTTTCATGAGTGATTTCCTCTCTTGTGTGTTGATTGAAGATTGAGAGTCTCTTGGTGCTTGTCTTTGACTATCCTTTAGATATGTTGTGGTGATTGTGGGACTCTCTTTGGATGGCCGCGGTGACATTGGGAAATCCTTAGATTCAGAACTACGAACTTTGAGGTGTGCTTTTGTAGCCCTACATAATTCTCGTCCTCTCTTGACCACGAAGGAATGACCTCCGAGTGTGTCCCCTTTGCATGTTTTATGGGAAATATCATGTGATTCGATTATGTTAATGTTGTTGGGAGTTGCCACTAGTGAAAGTATGAACCCTAGGCCTCGTTTCCACCATTGCAATACCGTTTGTGCTCACGTTTATTACTTGTTTCCTTGCTGCATTTTTTATTACATATTTATATTACCTTGTTTTACCATCCATATCACTTGCCATTTAACCTCTCTTTGCCGAACTAGTGCACCTATACATCTAACAAGTGTATTAGGTGTGTTGGGGACACAAGAGACTTCTTGTATCTTAGTTGCAGGGTTGCTTGAGAGATACCATCTTCAACCTCTACTTCCCTGAGTTCGATAAACCTTAGGTCATCCACTTGAGGGAAATTGCTGCTGTCCTACAAACCTCTGCGCTTGGAGGCCCAACATAGTCTACAAGAGTAGAAGCGTGTGTAAACATCAGACATCGAGTGAGAGAGAGAGAGAGAGAGAGAGGAGAGGGAGGAATAAAGGGGGAGAGAGAGGGGTCGTTTGTGTGTGGAAGTGGCATATAGATAGGGAGACAAGGTTTATGTTGTTTGAAAGTGGCCTATGTATGGAGACGCAAGGAAAGCGAATCATCGTGTTCGTGATATAGACTTCAACAACATGCGAGATTGAGATCAATGATGCGCTAGGGAGCTATGGGAAGAGTCACGACATATATGTATATAGGCAAGGAGCTTGGGTTGGGTCCACATGTGGGAGAGATAGAAAGAGAAGAGTGGTGCACAAGGAGACAAAGGGTGCTTGTGTGTAGTGGGGGTGGTTGTCGGTGTCAAAACCGGCGGATCTCGGGTAGGGTGTCCTGAACTGTGTATCTTGGGATCGATGGTAACAGGGGGAAACAAGGACACGATGTTTACCCCGGTTCGGGCCCTCTTAATAGATGTAATACCCTACTTCTTGCTTGATTTATGTTGATGAATATGGGGATTACAAGAGTTGATCTACCTCGAGATTGTAATGGCTAAACCCTAGATGTCTAGCCTATGGTAGTTGTGATTGCCTCTACAGACTAAACCCTCCGGTTTATATATGCACCGGAGGGACCTAGGGTTGTACATAATCATCTTGCAGAGGAAGGAAACATTGCACCCGGACTTTAAACTTGCCGTTCTACACATATAGGAGTCCTATCTGAATACAAGGGATAATCTTCTGTGTTGATCTTGACGGCCCACCAGTCCGGCCCATAATGAGTAATCCGGCCACTCGAGGACCCCTTAATCTAGGACTCCCTTAGTAGCCCATGAACCAGTCTTCGATGACGATGATTCTAGAATGCATATTGTCTCGGCATTGCAAGGCGGGTTCCTCCTTCCGAACATATGAAATTTATTTCCAGCATAAAGGAACTATGTCCGGCACTACATGATTAGTACAACCCTTAGCCACGAAGGCAATGTGTCTAAACAAACACTGTGTCTTTACTGACAACTTTTCAGCGAAACGTCATGTTTGACCCTTCAATATTTCGAACTATTTTCTTGGCTCAGGTTTCGCATTTTGAGGCATAGCCTCCATTGGCACGTCTTGTCGAAGCATAGATCATGCCCTCTTATCGTGGGATCCTCATCAATATGATTTGGGTAACCCAACCGTACCTTACGCACGGTTACGTTGGGAACATGCGAGTTTTATGGCTTGAGTGGGGGACGCTTGGCATTTACCGCCTATAAAAGGACATAGATCCCCCCTTTTACCTCACGCTCTCCTCTAGCCTTCACTTCGCAATCTCCTAGCTCCAGCGCCCGCAGCTCCCATCCCATCCACCACCGCCTCCTTCTCCAGCAATGGCTGGATCTGGTTCCAAGGGCAAGTGGGAGGCCTCCTCCGTCACGGAGAAAGACGTGAAGAGTCTCCGAAGCGCGGGCTATCTTGCCGCCAACATAGAGCACCGGATTCCTGATGAGAATCAGGCGATCCCTATCCCAGAGCCTCACGAGAGGGTTGTGTTCATCCCTCACATTTTTCGGGGGCTGGGATTTCCGCTCCACCCCTTTGTCCGGGGTCTCTTATTCTTCCACGGGCTAGATTTCCACGATCTAGCCCCGGACTCTATCCTCCTCATATTGGCTTTCATAGTCGTATATGAAGCTTTCCTCCGTGTCCCCCCACACTTCGGCCTATGGCTCAAAACCTTCAATCTGAAGCCGAAGGTGGTCGACGGGCTGCACGCGGACTGCGAGGGAGCGATGGTAAGCAAGCTCCCGAACGCAACCTGGACCAAAGAGGCTTTTGTGGAAACCAACAAGGTATGGCAGCAAGAGTGGTTCTATATCACCAAACCCCATGGGGCTAAATGGGCGGCCATGCTCGATTTCATATCCGGACCCCCAGAGAGGCTCACCACATGGACCACCAAGGGCCTCAATTGGGGGTCTCAATCGGAGGTGAAGACACTCTAGAATCGCATCTCCGGCATGATAGTGAAGGACACACACCTCACTAACGTGATTCAGGTGATGCTATTTAGTTGCACCCTTCCGTGCCAGCTCCGGGCCTCCCGCTTGTGGAAGTCCAATCCGGAGGGACCACAAACCTTGAAGCGCTTCTTCGGCACTACGCACGAAGACATATGGAAGCAGATTTTCTAGGCCCAGAAGAGGTGGCCAAAGGAGACCGAAGACATCGGTTTCGACAGCATGACTCCGCCTACTAATGTAAGCACGATTTTGCTAAGGACTTATCCTGTCCATATTTCAATTATAACAGGAGTTAGAACACTTGCGTTCCGTACAGGCCTGGACGGTGAAAGCAGAGTGGATCAACTATCTGGCCCCGCTGCCCAAAAACCCAGCCATGCCTTAGCTAACGGCAATGCTGGTGCCGATGCCATACAAGGCGCCGAAGAAGAAGGCCAAGAAAAAGAGCAAGGAGGTCAAGTGCAGCCCCCGCCCTAAGGGTCCTTTGGAAGATATATCCGGAGAGACCGACGCCCCTCCTCGCATGATGAAGAGGAAGAGGAGGAGGTGTAAAGCGACTCCCCCATCAAGGGAAAGGGGAAGAAGAGGGCGGCCCCCGAAGATACGGGGAAAGGGGCGCCTAGGAGGAAGTTGAACCTCCCAGACAGCATGGACTCAGAGTCCGAAGCTGATTTCCGAAAGCAACCTAGGAGTAAGCCCCTGGCCGAATCGTAAGTGTTCGGACTTTTGTTGTTATCTTTAGTCAGTTTGTTATCATTGCATAAGCAATTCTATTTTGTTGTTTTGCAGTCCTCCCCACACACTCCCCATCACACCAATATTGTCAGTGAGCTCTCTTCCAGCTGACATGGCAGAGAGTGAAATGCCGTCGCGGGCTCAATCGCACATCATCCTTGGGGACACCGAGGTGTCTTCCCTGCGGGCGTCCCCTGCGCGAGGAGGTGGGAGCGGGGCGGATGAGAGGTTGCCCGAGGTCAACACCTCGACCTCCTTCTGCCAAGGGGAAACTATCCCTATGCCAACCGGCAGCAGGGAGCCCAAGCAGTCCGGGCTCCCGCCGAACACCATTCCGGAGGCCAGCACGGCTCCAGAATCGGGAAGGCAAGCCCCTATGGAAGGGGGAAGACCATCAGCTCTACCGATGTCCTCCATTAATCTGGAGGCGCCATACACATCGGAGGAAGCACTACAAGGTGCTTCCATCGTGGCAGAACACCGCACAATGATGGGTGCGATTATGGGGAAGATTCAATCTGCCAAAAGTGGACTGAATGAAGCCTTCAATAGCCTACTGACTGGCTTTGAGGTATACGATGTAATATTCTAAGCGAACTTTATATTTTATTTATATAGGATAATAAACCTGTGCGCGGACACTAGCCCCTGGTGCTCTGTTCGATTCTAAAAGGAATCAGATGGAGGATCCGCATAGTATCTTCTAATACAACATATTGTGATATTTATTTGAGCAGGCTTCCCTGTTAGCGGCATCCGTGTAGGCCGCAGAGGTTTCCGAGCTCAATGGGATGCTTCAAAAAGCTGACGAGGAATTCGACCGCCTTAACAAGCGGTTTGATGAAATGCAAGGTATGCGAACTTTGAAAATTATTATGTCAAAAAGATGATATGTCTATATTTTAAGAGTTTTAACTCAATGTGTGGTGTGATTATGGTCACAGTTGGCGCAGCCGAGGTCGAGACCCTCAAGGGAACCCTTTCTCAGACCAAGAAGGAGGCCGAGATGAACAAGACAGCCGCTGACAAAGCGGCAGCCAAGCTGGAGGCCAAGCAGGCCTCCCACCATCAACATGAGTCTTGGGTGGCCGGAGTCGAACAAGAGCTGCGAGACGCCATCCGCAAATGCGAGGAGTTAGAGAAGAAGACTTCGGACCAAACATCCGAGCTCAACAAAGCTCTCAATGTTGCCAAGGAGGCACAAAGTGAGTCCCGGAGTGCTCGCGAGGAGATCCATCAGGAGCGGCAGATAGTGGCTGGTAATGCCTATCTTCTACAGAGTATCTTTGGTGGTCATAAGTATGCGTCGCTAACTCGAGTGTGGAGTTCTCCAGGTGCGTTTGCGGATCTCCCGAAGAGTATGGCCGCCGCCGCCCAATTCTTCACAGCCCAGGAGGGGAATACAACGGAGAAGCTGTTCTGGTCGCAATTTCTTACACCAGAACATCCAGTTCCTCTGAACGACCAGTTAAAGCAGCTGGTCGAGCTGCATAACATGGTGGGCGCGGCCATGAAGGATTTAGTAGTCCGGCTCTAGCCCACCGAGCTAATCCCTAGTAGCTACTTTGGATTGGTGAAGCAGCTCGTCGATGCAAGGCCGCGAGTCAACACTGTGAAATGTTCAGCCTATAAAGAAGGTGCCCGGATGGCCTTTGCCCACGTCAAGATACACTGGGCGAAGATGAAGGCCACCGAAGTGGTGATCACCAGGTCGCCCGAGTGCAAGGATCATCGGAGGCCGGAGAGGTACTTTGATGACGTCCTAGAAGGATCCCATATTGTAGAGGCTGCTTGAAGGACGTGATTGTTGATGAAGTGTATTCGGGTTGTAAAGACTATGCTTATGAACCGATATGTATATATTTTTGCGCCTTATATTTCAAGCGACTTTTCCTCCTGTGCGGCTGTTTATTGTTATATCCAAAAGTTTCCAGTCGTCGGCTTTAGCCCCCATGTAGATGCTACAGGGGTGTTCGGCATGACGTGTGACCATGCTTTACCCAACGTCTTGGTCCGTAAAGGAGGTGTCCGCGAAGTGAACCAGGCAGTCAGACTATGCAGCATTATTTCTTTCACTTAGCCATAGGAGTTTGGCTATGGGGCTAAGTACTAACCCCTTGTGCGTGTGCGGCTATCCAGATTATGGTTCCTACTCTATGCGGTTGGTTAAAGACCAACCCCTCGTGTAACATGGAGTAGATCGCTAATGATATGTAGTATAATACTAAGTCACCGAATCGTCGACCAGCTCTCTCTTATCATGATAGTCAGTTTTCGGCTTTATCTGGTGAGGTACTTGACTGGATGAACCAGAAATACAATTGCCGTAGTTCTTGCTACTTCTTGAGCTTGCGTTGTATTCCCTCGAAGAGGAAAGGGAGATGCAGCACAGTAGTGTAAGTATTTCCCTCAGTTTTTGAGAACCAAGGTATCAATCCAGTAGGAGACCACGCGCGAGTCCCTCGCACCTGCACAAATAAATAAGAACTTCGCAGCCAATGCGATAAGGGGTTGTCAATCCCTTTATGGTCACTTACGAAAGTGAGATCTGATAGAGATGATAGTTGATATTTTTGGTATTTTTGATTATAAGAACAGAAAGTAAAAGCGGAATATTAAAGTAGATTGTAGATTGGTATGTTGAGAATAGACCCGGGGGCCATAGTGTTCTCTAGTGACTTCTCTCATGATAGCGATATTCTACGGCGGGTAAACAAATTACTGTTGAGCAATTGATAGAAAAGCGAATAATTATGAGACTATCTAGGCATGATCATTATATATAGGCATCACGTCCGAGACAAGTAGACCGAAATGATTCTGCATCTACTACTATTACTACACACATCGACCGCTATCCAGCATGCATCTAGTGTATTGAGTTCATAAGAACAGAGTAACGCTTTAAGCAAGATGACATGATGTAGAGGGCTAAACTCAAGCAATATGATATAAACCCCATCTTTTTATCCTCGATGGCAACAATACAATACGTGCCTTGCTGCCCCTACTGTCACTGGGAAAGGACATCGCAAGATTGAACCCAAAGCCAAGCACTTCTCCCATTGCAAGAACTATAGATCTAGTAACCAAACCAAACCAATAATTCGAAGAGACTTGCAAGTATATTGTAATCATACATAAAGAGTTCAGAGAAGAACCAAATATTTCTCATAGATAATCTTGATCATAAACCTACAATTCATCGGATCTCGACAAACACACCGCAAAAGAGATTACATCCAATAGATCTCCTCGAAGACCGAGGAGAACTTTGTATTGAGATCTAAAGAGAGAGAAGAAGCCATCTAGATACTAGCTATGGACCCGAAGGACTGTGGTAAACTACTCACAACTCATGGTGAGGCGATGATGATGATGCAGAAGCACTCCGTGGAATATCCCCCTCCGACGGAGCTCCGGAACAGGCCCCAAGATGGTATCTCAGGGGAACTGAAGGTTATAGCGGTGGAACTAGGGTTTTGTCTATTGTTCTGATGGTTTCTGGGTATGTAGGTATATATAGGAGGAAGGAGGGCACCGGGGACCAAATGTGGGGCCCACGAGGCAGGGGGCGCGCCCCCACCCTCGTGGGCATCACGTAAGCCCTACTCCGTGGTTCTCAAGTCTCCCGTGCGTGATTTTCTCCAAAAATATCTCTCCCGAAGGTTTCATTCCGTTTGGACTCCGTTTGATATCCCTTTTCTGTAAAACCCTGAAACAGGCAAAAAACAGCAATCTGGACTGGGCCTTTGGGTTAGTAGGTTAGTCCCAAAAATAATATAAAAGTGTATGACAAAGCCCATTAAACATCCAAAACATCATAAATAATAGCATGGAACAATAAAAAATTATAGATACGTTGGAGACGTATCAAGCATCCCCAAGCTTAATTCCTGCTCGTCCACGAATAGGTAAATGATAAAAACAGAATTTTTGATGTGGAATGCTAACCAACATAGTAATGTAATTCTCTTTTTTGTGGCATGAATGTTCAGATCTGAAAGATTCAAGACAAAAGTCTATATTGACATAAGAAACAGTAATACTTCAAGCATACTAACAAAGCAGTCATGTCTTCTCAAAATACTATGGCTAAAGAAAGTTATCCCTACAAAACCATATAGTCCGGCTATGCCCCCTCTTCATCACAGTAAATATTCATATCATGCACAACCCTGATTTCAGCCAAGCACTTGTTTTCATACTCTATTCTTTCAAACCTTTCAAGTTTCACGCAATACATGAGCGTGAGCCATGGACATAGCACTATGGGTGGAATAGAGAGGTGGTTGTGGAGAAGACAAAAAGGAGGGAGATAGTCTCACATCAACTAGGCGTATCAACGGGCTATGGAGATGCCCATCAATAGATATCAATGTGAGTGAGTAGGGATTACCATGCAACGGATGCACTAGAGATAAAAATGTATGAAAGCTTCAACAAAATAAACTAGTGGGTGTGCATCCAACTTGCTTGCTCATGAAGACCTAGGGCATTTGAGGAAGCCCATCGTTGGAATATACAAGCCAAGTTCGATAATGAAAATTCCCACTAGTATATGGAAGTGACTAAACATGAGACTCTCTATCATGAAGAACATTGTCGGGGGAAACTGTCCACCACGAGCACCTATGGGACCGGAGCCCCTTTGTTCGTGCGGTAAGGGAGCGGAGGGAGCACAAAGAGCAGATCGTAGAGCACACGCGGGCAGTTTACCCAGGTTCGGGCCGCGATGGACGCGTAAAACCCAACTCCTGCTTAGATTGTATTGAATGTTGGAGCTCGGGAGCTTGAAGAACTAGCTACACCGAGTGAATGAACGATCTAGGTTCCGAACCCCTACTACGTTGTGCATGGGCCTCCTTTTATAGCTCAAGGGGTCACCGACAGGTGTCAACGTAGGAGAAAGGGGTAAAAATGTAATTGTGGTGGTAGTTGTAACAGTGCGGGAACAGTGGACGAACAGTGGTCATCACCTAGTTTGACAGTGGGGGACAAGAGCATTAAATGCCCATCGCCGTCGACCCCAAAAGCGCCCGCCCTTGCGTCTACATTCGCCACGGCGATAGCCTTGTCACCGTGAAGTGCCACCGTGTCCCCCAGGCTGCACAGCCATCCGCCACGCGTCCCTAGAAGGGCCCCAGGACGACGCGTGGACCGATGAGCTGGAGCGCGGGCACACAGTGCAAACTTCCCCCGGCAAGCACCTTGCCGGGGGCTTGATCTTGTCGGGCCGGGAAGCTTGTCGCTCCCCGGGTCTTGCCGGGGCGCAGGGTGCGCCGAGGCGTGTCTTTTAATATGCAGTCTTCTGGTCTTCCTGGCAAGCTCCTCTTGCCAGGGCCTTGAGTTAAATGAGGTAATCTTGAGCCTGGGACGGCCTTCCCGGCAAGCTCCACTTGCCGGGGCCTTGATCTTCTGTCTTGTATACTTTGTTTTTGAATGGCTTAATAAGGACCAGAGAGGTTTCCGGCAAGCACGTGGTAGACCCTGCCACGGGAAGCTGCTACTGCCCATGCACAAGTTGGGGTACTAAGGTACCCCTATCTTAGTACACCGACAGGAGCCCCCGGGCCTGGGCCACACACGGTGCCGAGCGCTGTTGGGCCAGGCCCAAAACAGTGCACGGGCACGCGCGGCCGACGGCGAGCCGTAATTCACCTTGCGCATCCGCCGCGTCCCTCCCTAACGGCACGCGTCGATTGCGGCGTCGTGGGAGGGAACGTGGCCACGTTCTTTAATGGGAAATGTGGAGCGTCCCCCACTTCCCCGTTAAAAGCAGAGGAAGCAGGGACCGTTACCTTACTTCGTCTTCATTGTTTCTTCCACCTCCAGAAACCCCCCTCCGCGCTCCGCCTCCTCACCTCCTCCGCCGTCTTTCGCATCTGCGGCGCCGCCGGACTCCTCGTCCCCTTCCCTCGCCGCCTCCGCCATGGCCCCGAAGACCGAGAAGGCGAAGGTGGAGAAGGCCAAGAAAGAGAAATCCGAGCAGGCGGCGAAGCTTGCTCTCCTGCGGAAGAGGAATGTCATTTTCGCGCCAAGGCTCAGCGCGCGGGAGCTCTGGAACAAGTACTATCTGTTCTGGGCCAAGAAGACCAAGGCACATCCCCGCACCCGAGTCTATCCGGCCGCCGCCAGAGATCTGTACCCCAGCGGGTATTTCTTCTTTGCTGCCTTCTTCCACTGCGGCCTTTGTCCTCCATTCTCTGAATTTTTCTGTGATATCATGAACACCTACAACCTCCATCTTTTAGACTTCACCCCCAACGCCATCCTCACGATGGTGGTTTTCGCACATCTGTGCGAAAACTACATAGGGATATATCCAAACGTAGCACTCTTTAGGCACTTCTTTATGCCTAGAGCAGAGGTCGACGCTCCTCTCTCCGGGGGGATCTCTTGGATCTTCCGCTTGAACAAGAAGGAATCCTATCTGAAAGGGGAGCTCCGCGGCAAGTGGGAGGAGTGGCGCGCGGATTGGTGCTGGATAGTGGAGGACGAGCCGCAACCTTTCACTGCGCCGCGCACAACTGCTATAGTGCGCGGCAGGGACTGGAGTGATTTGGCCGCCGACGACATCAAGCTCAACGTTGCCCTTGTCAGGATTCTTCGTCTCCGGGTAGCCAAGTTGACCATCGGAGAGGTAGGAGCAGACTTTCTCCGCCGCCGCATTGCTCTTTTACAGGAAAGGAAAAGGCCAGCATGGGAGTTTGGCAATGCGGCGGACGTAATGAGGTTGCGCCCGGGGCTGAATTACAACTTCACGGCGCTGGAGCTGAAGGGAATGCTTCGGGAGCTTTTCAAGCACGACCCAGCTCACCCAGAGTGGTTTAGATCTCCCCGGGGAGTAGTACCTTTATGCAACAGCACCGCTCGGGACGCCTTGCGGGCGATGATGCCCGCATGTGACTCACATGGCGTCGACCCAACATGGATAGTACCCACGCCGGACGCCATTATGAGCTTCTTCGATAACTTGGTTGAGGTGCCGAAGAACACCGATGAGATCAAGGGTCTTACCCGGGAAACCACAGATCGGGAGATAGCTTATATCGCTACCCGGGTAGAAGAGGCCGCCGCAGCCGCAGCGGTAGGAGAATTCGGGTTCACCGTCGACGAGGCAGAGGCCGAGGACGCATCGTGCCAGGCCGAGGAGGCAGAGATCCGGAGACTTCTCAACCTACCGGCCGACGAGCTCGCCGGGGTCCCTTCTCTGAGGTATGCCGGGATCCCCGGAGTGGTGAGCGAGGCCGCGGCAAGAGGCGAGGTTGCCGGAGGAAGCAGAGGTGCCGGAGGGGGCGGAGCTGCCGGAAGGAGCAAGGCCGCGGGGCAGGGTGCTGGACCCAGCGAGCCCACCGAGGAGGAGGAGGAGGAGGACGCCGGAGCCGACGAGGATACCGGCGGATCTCTGGGGCTCGACGATGACATCTCCTCGTCCTCGGAGAGCTCCCCGCCCCGGGCAAGTCCCAAGCAAACACCGCCGAAGCGCCTCCGCAAGGCGGCTACGGCGACGAGGACGCAGGCGCCCCGACAGCAGCCCGCTCGCCAGGCGACGCGCGCCACCAGAGCGAGCCAGACCGCGACGGAGGCGCCCCGCGCACCAGCGCCAAGCGGAGGAGGAGCCTCCCAAAGCGGAGCGGCTGCTCCGCCTGCTCCCCGGGCCTCGGCGCCAACAGAGGCTGGGGCTTCGCAGCCCCCAGCCCCGGGGACCGCCAAGCGCCCGAGGGAGCCTTCTCCTCCCGCTCCTCGCGCGGACGCGCCTCAGGTGGAGTTCGACTTCTCCGCCCTGAGCGACAACGACGACGAGGAACAAGAGTAAGGACTTGTATTCTGTAGCTTCTTCAATTATGTCTTGATTCTTTTGTTGACGATTCTGATCTTGCTTCTTGCTTTGATTTCAGGACCCTGGCCCAGCGAGCGGCGAAGAAGGCCAAGGTTCCCGTAGTCGAGGTCGGGGATGACTCGCCCGTCGCGGCGACAGGGGACACGCCGGCGACGAGCTTGCCGGACCCAAGCGCTGCTCCGAGGAGCAGCCCCCAGCGCTGCCCCCAGCGTAAGTCTGGTTTTGAATTTTCCGTTCGTCGGGCGCGCCTGAAGTTTTTGCCTTGTACTAACATCTTGTTGCTCTGCTCGTCTTGCTTGTCTTGTGCAGAAACGGAGCCACAGCCACAGGGGCGCCCGGAGACCACTCCCGAGGAGCCGCAGGCCCCGCCGTCCCCGCCAAGGGCGAATTCTCCAGCAAGGGAGAGCGCTCCGCCAAGGGCGGGTACTCCGCCAAGGGCGAGTACCCCGCCAAGGGCGAGCAGCCCGGCGAGGGAGCCTGTCGTCGACGAAGTCCGTGAAGGTAAGCCTTGCAACCTCGTCTTCTTTGACTCGTCTTTTTTGGATATTTGCTTGAACTTTTTCTTTTCTTCTTTTCTTCTTCTTCTAGACCCTCCCGCTCCGGACCGGATGGAGACCGAGGTCGTCGGCGAAGAGGGCGCGCAGGGCGACGGCGGCAACGCCCCTGTTGTCGAAGACATGGCAGGAGCCGACGAGCCTGCGGCCGAGGAGACTGCTCCGGCTGCGGACGCAGCGACCGGGGAGGGGGACGGCGGCCACACTGCCGGCCCGGAGGCAGCAGGAGCGTCCAGCGCTGCGCCGGCCGCCGATCCCTCCACCGAGAAGGAGCAGTCCGCCTTCTACCTTGAGGCTCCCAACGGCGTCTTCATCCAGGTGCCGTGGGGATCCTCGTCGCGAGCCCCCGAGGAGGGAGAGACCTTCGATGGGGAGGTCCTCGCCTCCGCGGGGTTGAAGATCGTCGAGGCGCCTGACGGGAACGACGAGCCCGAGGAGGAGAAACTGCTTCACCGGCTCCTGGCCCTTTACCGGGCCAGGCAGGCGAAACTTGAATCTCGGGAAGCCCTCACCGCCAAGGCCGCAGCAGATATGGAGAAACGCGCCGCGGAGCTCCGCGCCGCCAACCAGGAGGCCCTCCGCAACTTGGCGGAGGAGCGCAAGAGGCTTGCTGGAGAATACCAAGAGTGGCTCCTGGAGAAGGCCGAGGCCGAGGAGCAGCGGCGACTCGCCGGAGAAGCGCTGTCCCAGCGAGAAGGAGCGCTCAACCAACGGAAGGTCGACCTCGATTCTCACGAGGACGACCTTGCCGCCCGGGAGCAGGCCCTTGGCGGAGAGCTGAAGGAAGCAAAGGCCGCCGCCGCCACCGCGGAGACCGCCAAGAAGGACCTCGAGGCTAAGGTGATGCAGCTGGAGGAGTACCTAAAGGCAAGCACGGAGAGGGTCACCGCGCTCAACACAGAGCGCGAGAAGGACGCCCACACCAATTCTGAACTCCAGGTACGCCTCTCCAAGCAAGGTGACGAGCTGAAGGCCGCCAAGGACTTGATTGCAGATCTGGAGTTGAAAGTCTCTACGCTGAAGGATTCGCTCGACGCCGTCCGAGACCGTGAAACCAAGCTGAAGGACGAGCTCCGCAAGGAGCGAGGCCTGGTGGAGAGCGCCGCCACTTCAGCTGAGAACTTCCGCCGGACCGTCGAAGTATGGGCTGAAGATCTGGTGGCTTCTGCAGCTAGCATCGACAAGGAGCTGATGGCGCTGAGGGTTGAGCATCTCATATACTCTCCGGATCCAAATCTCCCCCACAGCGCCAAGCTCAGTCTCTTCTTCAGAGGGGTCGCGCCGGCACTCGTAAGTCTACAGAAGAAACTCCCCGCGCAGCTGGCCGAGGAGTCGCGCCAACTCTGCGCGGGAACCCTGGAGCGTGTCCTGACGAAGATCGTCTACCGCAACCCTGGTATAAATCTCGTCAACGTTCTCCGCAGCTTGCCGGCCGACGCAAATATGGAGGCACTGAAGGCGCAGGTCGCCCACATCATCGCCAAAGTGAACAAGATCTCCAGGCGCGAGGGCAACCGCATGGATTAGGCCTCCTCCCTTTTTATTTCTTTTGCTGCTGCAAAGTGTGTCATGAACATGGATTAATTAGTGATTGCGACAAGTTATCCGTTGTAATATATTATCTTATTTTGAGCAATCGATGCAGTGTTATCTCCCTTGTTTTGGTCCTTTACTTTGTATGCTTTTTACCCTATGCTTTTAGGGAACTTGCCGACAAGGGACCCTTGCCGCGAGCGCTGATTGCTGGACTCCGAGCAGCCTGCTGGCAAGGGCCTTATCGGAAAGCAACCTTGCCGGAGCTAGTCGCAACGCACTTGGCTTGCTGAGTGAACTCAAAAACGAAATAAGGGCGCGACACTTGTCGCAGCTCACTTAGACCGTTGAGCGTACTCGAAAACAAGGCAAGGGTGCGGCTAGCTACGGGCAGGTTCCTCCGCGCACAGGTTTTCCATACAAAGTGTGGTTGTTCAAGGAAGATAACTAAATTTAAAATTTGAACTGCTCAAATTCTGGTAACTTAGCTTTCATAGTCTATTTGTTCTCCGGTAAGCTTCTCTTTCTTGAACAGCACTTGGTTTCCTCCACCTCCTTCCCCCCCGGCAAACTTGTGCGCGAGGAATGGTTCTTTTGCTTAAGTGAGAAAGAAAAAAGGAGAAGAGGAAACAAGCATAGAGTTCCCCGGCATGGTAATGCTTACCGGACATGTGTGTTGCACCAAATGCCAAATAATGCATGCAAATAACAAAGAAAAGCACGAGAATGGCAAATAGTGCGAAAACACAAAGCTTTACTGATGCACGGGATCTGCGCCCGGCTTTGTACAAAGGTTTACATGCGACAGCGGCAAGACTCGTACAAAAGGTGGTTGCCGGAGCGGATCACGGCAACCGCGCCTTATGGGTGAAACTTTCGAAGATGCTTTATGTTCCAGGAGTTGCTCACCGGTAAGCCTTCTTCGGTCTCAAGGCGGACAGCGCCGGGCCTTCTGACTTGTCTCACCCGATAAGGGCCTTCCCACTTCGGCGTCAACTTGTTGGAATTCTTGGCGGAATGAACACGCCGAAGAACAAGGTCGCCTTCCTCGAGACTCCTGGCCTTAACCTTGCGGCTATGATAGCGACGCAAGGCTTGCTCGTATCGAGCAGCTCGTACAGCAGCCTAGAGACGTTCCTCCTCGAGGAGCAATGCATCATCTTGTCGCAGTTGCTCTTGCTCGAGCTCATCATAAGCGAGCACCCGAGGAGATCCGTATACGAGTTCCGTGGGGAGAACTGCCTCTGCTCCATAGACAAGAGCAAAGGGTGTCTGTCCGGTGGCTCGACTTGGTGTCGTCCTGATTGACCAAAGAGCCGCCGGTAGCTCCTCTATCCAGTTTCTTCCGCACTTGCGCAGCCTGTCGAATGTCCTCGTTTTGAGCCCGCGCAGCACTTCAGCATTTGCCCTTTCCGCTTGACCGTTGCTCCTCGGGTGAGCAACAGAAGCGAAGCAGACCTTGGCGCCAAGGTCTTGGACGTACTGCATGAAGGTGCGACTAGTGAACTGCGTACCGTTGTCGGTGATGATCCTGTTAGGGATTCCGAAACGGCAAACAATTGCTCTGAAGAACCTGACCGCTGACTGTGCTGTCACCTTTCTCACCGGATCCACTTCTGGCCACTTTGTGAACTTGTCGATTGCTACGTACAAGTACTCAAAGCCCCCGACAGCACGGGGGAAGGGGCCGAGGATATCGAGCCCCCAGACCGAGAAGGGCCAGGATAAAGGCATCGTCTGGAGAGCTTGAGTTGGCTGATGAATTTGTTTGGCATGGAACTGGCACGCTTCACACTTGGTTACTTGTGCAGTTGCATCTTGGAGGGCTTCTTGCCAAAAGAACCCTTGCCGGAATGCCTTTCCGGCAAGTGCCCTTGCGCCAATGTGGTGGCCACATATGCCTCCATGTATTTCTGCCAACAGCTTCTGTCCATCTTCTCTGGAAATGCACTTCAACCTGACACCATTGAGCCTTCTTCTGTACAGTTCATTGTCCATGAACTGGTACATAATTGACTGCCTGGTTATTTTCTCTATCTCTGCTGGGTCGTCGGGAAGTTCTCCAGTTTGCAAAAAACGGACAATCTGTTGTGCCCATGCTGGAGCCCGAGGCTCAACAGCAAGGATTAAAGGCATGAGGACCGCTGCGGGAACCCCAGCTTCTACGGCAAGTACCTCTGGTTCTGCCGGAGCTGATGGTCCCCCGGCAAGCTCGCCGGGGCGAGGCTTGTCGGGAACGATTGCTTCAACTGTACAGACCCTTGGGTCTGCAGGAGCAAATTGTTCCTCAACGTTCTGGTCGTTGATCTTGGGGACCTTGGCGGCGGCCTCGGGGAGATCCGCCGGTAAGTAGTCCCCGGAGACCAACTTTCTCTTCTTGGGCTGCCCAATTGATGGTGTGACGGATGGCTGAGTCAGCTTGAGCAGGAAGGTCCCTGGTTCCACAGGTAACTTCATCGCAGCACACTTTGAAAGGCCATCTGCTATATCATTCTGAGCTCTCGGTACGTGCTCCATTTCAAAGTGTTCTTCAAGCTTCCTTACTTCATCTACATAAGCTTCCATCAAAGGGCTCTGATAACTCTTGTTGACTTGTCGGACCACCAACTGAGAATCTCCCCGCACAATCAGCTTCTTAATCCCCAGTTCAGCTGCAATTCTGAGGCCGGCAAGCAGGCCCTCATACTCTGCAGTGTTGTTTGTCGCTTGTTCTCTGGGAAAGTGCATCTGGATAACATACTTGAGGTGTTCTCCGGTGGGTGCAATGAGTACCACACCGGCTCCAGCGCCTTGTAGCGAGAAGGCACCATCAAAGTACATCACCCATTCGCTTGTCGCTTCTTGTACGGGTACGCTTGTCTCTGGAACTTCTTCATCGGGCGTTGGGGTCCACTCAGCTATAAACTCTGCCAAAGCTCTGCTCTGTATAGTTGAAGTACTCTCAAACTTGAGACCAAAGCTTGACAGCTCCAGTGCCCACTCGACGATCCTGCCTGTTGCTTCTGGATTCTGCAATATCCTCTTCAACGGAAAGCGAGTGACCACTGTTATCTCGTGGGCTTGGAAGTAATGGCGCAACTTCCTCGAGGCCATGAGGAGACCAAAAAGCAACTTTTGCACCCCGGAGTATCTTGATCTAGCTCCCTGCAAGAGGGAACTCACAAAATACACCGGGCGCTGCACCATCCTCTTCCGCACCTCTCCTTGCTCCTGCGTAGAGTTGTCCTTGTCGGGGCCAGAGCTTGTCGGAGCAGCCCCCTGCTTGTCGCTGGATTCGCTTGCAGGTGGTGTAGACTCCTCATCGACCTCCCTCTCCGCTACTAACGCAGCACTAACCACTTGATTGGTTGCTGCTAGGTATAGCAGCAACTTCTCTTGTGGCCTACGGGCGACAAGTATTGGAGTGGAGGATAGGTATCCTTTCAAGTCTTGCAGTGCTGCCTCCGCTTCCGGAGTCCATTTCATAGGACCTGCTTTCTTCAAAATTTTGAAGAAAGGTAGGGCGCGTTCTGCAGACTTTGAAATGAACCTACTGAGGGCAGCCACACAACCTGCAAGCCTTCTTACGTCCTTGACGCGCCTCGGGGCTTCGATCTGCTTGATGGCTTTAATCTTGTCGGGATTAGCTTCGATCCCCCTCTGAGACACGAAGAACCCGAGAAGCTTTCCGGAGGGGACTCCAAAGACGCACTTCTCGGGGTTCAACTTGAGTTGAATCTTGCGCAGATTTGCAAAAGTTTCTTCCAAATCTTGGATCAGGGTATCCTTGCTCTTGCTCTTCACCACTATGTCATCCATGTAAGCTTCAACATTTCTGTGGATCTGTGGCTCAAAAGCAGTGTGCACCACCCTTGCAAATGTTGAGCCTGCATTCTTCAATCCGAAAGGCATGCGAATGAAGCAATATGTGCCACATGGAGTAATGAATGCAGTCTTCTCTTCATCTTCCTTGGCCATAAAGATCTGGTGGTAGCCTGAATATGCATCAAGAAAGGAGAGCAGCTCACATCCAACAGTGGAGTCAACAATCTGGTCAATGCGCGGCAAGGGAAATGGATCCTTGGGACATGCTTTATTCACATCGGTGAAGTCTATACACAGTCTCCACTTCCCGTTAGCCTTACGCACGACAACTGGGTTTGCTAACCACGTCAGATGGATCACACCTCTAACCAGGCCCGCTGCTTCTAACTTCTTGATTTCTTCGGCAATGAATTCTTGGCGCTCCACGGCTTGCTTCCTGACCTTCTGCTTGACGGGCCGCGCATGAGGGCAAACAGCAAGCTTGTGCTCAATTACCTTCCTGGGAACACCGGGGATGTCAGATGGTTGCCAGGCAAACACATCGACATTCGCCCGCAGGAAGGCAACGAGCGCGCTTTCCTATTTGCTATCAAGTGTGGCACTAATGGTGAAGGTACCACCAGTGCCGTCCTCCTTGGCGGGCACCTTCTTAGTTGCCGGTGGAGCGGCCATTCCTTTCTTGTTCTTGCCGGTGGAGCTCGATGGAACGTCCTCGATGGCAGCGCAGCACTCCGAAGAGGTGCGTTTGCCGGAGTGGGCCCCAGAGCACTTGCCGGACTTGGTCTTGGTCTTCTTCCCCCCGGGAGCTTCAGCGGCAAGTGTGTTGCTCTCCGCTGCGGCTGCCGCATCCCGGTAGATTTTGTCGGCGCAGATAAGCGCGTCCTTCTTGTCGCCATGGACAGAGATGACACTTATCGGCCCCGGCATCTTGAGCACGTTGTAGGCGTAGTGGGAAGCCGCCATGAACTTGGCGAGGGCAGGACGTCCAAGTATCCCATTGTATGGCAATGGGATATCGGCAACATCGAAAGTTATCCTCTCCGTCCTGAAGTTCAGCTCCCCGCCAAAGGTCACTGGCAGAGTAATCTTCCCCTTGGGCTTGCTCCTCCCCGGGTTTATTCCTTGGAAAGAACCGATCTCTTCCGCCGTCTGGGATTTGGAGTTTCTTGATCACAGCTGAGGAGATCAAGTTCAGCCCGGCCCCGCCGTCAACCAACATTTTGGTGACCTTGAGGTTGCGGATGGTGGGTGAGACCAGCATCGGCAAGCACCCGACCGTAGTGGTGCGGTCAGGGTGATCCTCAAGATAAAAAATGATGGGCGTGCTGGACCATTTGAGGAGCCTGCGCGACTCCACGGGCGGCTCTGCTGCATTTACTTCCCGCACCCACTGCTTGAGTTGGCGGTGGGAAGTATGCAGAGAGGCGCCGCCGTCGACGCACAGGACTTCCGTGGCCTTCTGGAACTCCTGCTCGCTGTTATCTTCTTCCTCCATGTCATCGTCGTCGTCTTCTTCATCCTTGTCGCGGCCCCGGGGAGGTCGGTCACCTTGCCGCTGCTTGGCCTTGCCGCGGCGTCCTCCCCGGCCATTGAATGGCCGCTTCTTACTTGGCTCTCCTCCGCCACCTTGGGCCTTCTCCTTGTCGCGCCGCTCGTACTCAGCTTTCTGCTGCTCGACGAGGTACTCGACGCGTTTGCAGTTGGAGAGGTCGTGGCCCTTGGTGCGGTGGATCTTGCAGTATTGCTTGTCGGAGCCGTCCTGCTTGTCGGCTGCCGCTACAGGGGCAGGCTCCTTGCCGGAGCCGCCAGCCTGTGTTTGCTTGGCGGGAGCCTCCTTGCCGGACTTCTCAACGGCAAGCACTTCCTTGCTCTTCTTCTTCCTATTGTTCCGCCACCGGTTCTTCTTTGCCGGGGCGGCATCCTCGCTGTCGCTTCCTCCTGCGCCAGCATCCTCTCCGGGGAGTCTCCTCCCCTCTTCGGCGCGCGCGCACTTGTCAGCCAGAGCATAGAGCTCGCTGACATCCCATATCTTGGTCATGGCCATCTCCTCACGCATGCGGCGGTTACGCACGTTCTGGTGGAACGCGCTGATAACCGCGGCAGGGTGGACGTCAGGGATATTGTGCTGCACGCGGCTGAAGCGCTGGATGTACTTGCGCAGAGGTTCTCCTTCCTTCTGGGCCAAGATGTGGAGATCGCTCTCCTGGCCGTGGGGTTTGTGGCCGCCCGTGAAGGCGCCAACAAACTGGTGGAAAAGATCTGCCCAAGAAGAAATGGAGCCTTCCGGCAAGTGCATAAGCCAAGAACGAACGTTCGGCTTAAGCACCAGCGGGAAGTAGTTCGCCAGTATCTTCTCGTCGCGCCCCCCGGCAGCCTGCACCGCGATGGTGTAAATGCTGAGGAATTCCGAGGGGTGCGTCTTGCCGTCGTACTTCTCCGGTACGTCGGGCTTGAAGTTCTTCATGCTGGGCCACTGGACGCGCCGCAGCTCACAGGTAAACGCAGGGCAACCTGTCGCGTACGGCAAGTCGCCTGGTTCACCGGGCGCGTGCGTATCGACAGCGGTCCCAGCTCGCTGATCTGATTGTCGCCGGGCTTCCCGGCGGCGCTCGATCGTCGTCCGAGCGTCTTCTTGTCGCCGATCGTCCAGGACCTGGCGCTGGTCCCGACGAGCCCGCGGATCCGACGACGCCGTGGAGTCGTCGTCGACGTTAATCCGGCGGGGCGGCGTCTTCTGCTTCCGCGGCGGGGAGTGCACCGTAGTTGCACCCCCGGCGGTATTGTCGCCGTCGGCCTTCGTCTTCTCGACTTGCCGTGGCCGCGAGGTCGCCGGCTGCTGCGGAGAGTCGTTGTTGGCGAAGGCGATCAGGCTCTGGATGGTTGCCCTCCAGTCTTCGGCTTTGTCTGCCGCTGGAGGGAAATCGAGGAGCAGTTGCGCTCTTGCGAGCGCTTCTGCTGGAGAGGAGGGGAGCGGGGGCGAGCGGTGAGAGGAGCGGGATATGCTCGGACTCCTAACATGGTTAGAAGGAGCAGGGTCCCGTCCCGGCGACCGCGCCTTGCTTGTGCCAGGGCGATGGCCCGGAGCGTCCCGCGAACCTCCGGTTTGGCCTTGTCCCAGCAAGCGGATGGTACCTCCTGTACCACGGCGCTGCTGGGTTGTAGTCTGCTGAGATGGTCATGGCGCATCTACGGAGACCGAGGCTCGGTCGTCCGTCTTGTCCTTGGATTTGGTGGCGCCGCGAGTTTCCTCGCCGGCGACCACCCTTCCGACGGCGTCTCCTCCGCCCACCGTTGGTTCTGGTGGCGGCGGAACAGACGCAGACGGGCCTGCGACCTCCGAAGCCTTCTTCTTCGGGGCCATGCTGCTGTTGCTGATGAAGCTGACGAAGTTGGAGAGGTTGATGAAGAATGCGCCCGCGTGAATGCCGGATCAGGTTCGCACAACCTCGACGCCCCCTACCTGGCGCGCCAAAGATGTCGGGGGAAACTGTCCACCACGAGCACCTATGGGACCGGAGCCCCTTTGTTCGTGCGGTAAGGGAGCGGAGGGAGCACAAAGAGCAGATCGTAGAGCACACGCGGGCAGTTTACCCAGGTTCGGGCCGCGATGGCCGCGTAAAACCCTACTCCTGCTTAGATTGTATTGAATGTTGGAGCTCGGGAGCTTGAAGAACTAGCTACACCGAGTGAATGAACGATCTAGGTTCCGAACCCCTTCTACGTTGTGCATGGGCCTCCTTTTATAGCTCAAGGGGTCACCGACAGGTGTCAACGTAGGAGAAAGGGGTAAAAATGTAATTGTGGTGGTAGTTGTAACAGTGCGGGAACAGTGGACGAACAGTGGTCATCACCTACTTTGACAGTGGGGGACAAGAGCATTAAATGCCCATCGCCGTCGACCCCAAAAGCGCCCGCCCTTGCGTCTCCGTTCGCCACGGCGATAGCCTTGTCACCGTGAAGTGCCACCGTGTCCCCCAGGCTGCACAGCCATCCGCCACGCGTCCCTGGAAGGGCCCCAGGACGACGCGTGGACCGATGAGCTGGAGCGCGGGCACACAGTGCAAACTTCCCCCGGCAAGCACCTTGCCGGGGGCTTGATCTTGTCGGGCCGGGAAGCTTGTCGCTCCCCGGGTCTTGCCGGGGCGCAGGGTGCGCCGAGGCGTGTCTTTTAAGATGCAGTCTTCTGGTCTTCCTGGCAAGCTCCTCTTGCCAGGGCCTTGAGTTAAATGAGGTAATCTTGAGCCTGGGACGGCCTTCCCGGCAAGCTCCACTTGCCGGGGCCTTGATCTTCTGTCTTGTATACTTTGTTTTTGAATGGCTTAATAAGGACTAGAGAGGTTTCCGGCAAGCACGTGGTAGACCCTGCCGCGGGAAGCTGCTACTGCCCGTGCACAAGTTGGGGTACTAAGGTACCCCTATCTTAGTACACCGACAAACATGGTGCTACTTTGAAGCACAAGTGTGGAAAAACATAGTAGCAATTGTCCCTTCTCTCTTTTCTCTCATTTTTTGGAAGGGCTTTCTATCTTTTTTTAGCCCCTCTCTATTTTTTTGGGCCATCTCCTTTTTTTATTGGGCTTTCCTCACATGGGACAATGCTCTAATAATGATGATCATCACACTTTTATTGATTTACAACTCAATATTACAACTCGATACTAGAACAATTATGACTCTATATGAATGCCTCTGGTGGTGTACCGGGATGTGCAATGAATCAAGAGTGACATGTATGAAAAATTATGCGTGGTGGCTCTGCCACAAATACGATGTCAACTACATGATCATGCATGGCAATATGACAATATGATGCATGCCATATGAACGGAACGATGGAAAGTTGCATCGCAATATATCTCGGAATGGCTATGGAAATGCCATGATAGGTAGGTATGGTGGCTGTTTTGAGTAATATGTATGGTGGCTGTTTTGAGGAAGGATATATAGTGGGTGCATCGTACCGGCGAAAGTTGCGCGATACAAGAGAGGCTAGCAATGGTGGAAGGGTGAGAGTGCGTATAATCCATGGACTCAACATTAGTCATAAGAACTCATATACTTATTCCAAAAATTTACATGTCCTCAAAACAAAGCAATCAACGCATGCTCCTAGGGGAGAGGTTGGTAGGAGTTAACCATCGCGCGCCCCCGACCTCCACACAAAGGTTGACACTTTACAAATACCTCATGCTCTAACTTCGTCACATAGCGGTTCACCATACGTGCATGCTACGGGAATCACTAACCTTAACACAAGTATTTCTCAATTTCATAATAACTCCACTAGCATGACTCTAATATCACTATCCTCATATCTCAAAACAATTATCAAGCAGCCAACTTCTCATCATATTCAATGCACTTAGCGTGAAAGTTTTGACTACATTGATATTGGATGTCTATCATGTGAAGACTAGTTTTATAGCCTAAGCACATTACCATGCTGTTTTAATAGAGTCTCAAATGAATATAAGTGAAGCATGAGAGTTCAACAATTTCTTCAAAATATTATCACCACCGTGCTCTAAAAGATATAAGTGAAGCACTAGAGCAAAAACTATTCAACTCAAAAGATATAAGTGATGCACATAGAGTGTTCTAACAATTCGAAGGCCATATTTAACTCTCTCAAAAAGGTGTGTCCAGCAAGGATATGTGGCAAACTAACAAGCAAAGACTCAAATTATACAAGACACTCCAAGTAAAACATATAGCATGTGGTGAATAAAAATATAGCTCCGAGTATACTTACCGATGGATGAAGACGAAAGAGGGGATGCCTTCCCGGGGCATCCCGAAGCTTAGGCTTTTGGTTGTCCTTGAATTTTACCTTGGGGTGCCTTGGGCATCCCCAAGATTAGGCTCTTGCCACTCTTTGTTCCAAATTCCATCAACTCAATACTCAAGACTTGAAAACTTCACAACACAAAACTTAGACAAAAATCTCGTGAGCTCCGTTAGTATAAGAAAGCAAACCACTACTCAAATGTACTGCAATGAATTCATTCTTTGTTTATAATGGTGTTAAACCTACTGTATTGCAACTTCTCTTTGGTTCATACTTCCCAATATTAGTGATAGATGCATTGAAATAAGCAAACAACACACGAAAAACAGAATCTGTCAAAAACAGAATAGTCTGTAGTAATCTGCAGGTTTCACATACTTCTGCCACTCCGAAAAATTCAAACTAAATTGGTAAGCGTGAGGAATTTGTCTATTAATCATTTGCAAAAAGAATCAACTAAATATAACGCTCCAGTAAAATCTGATGACTATTATAGCGAGCGCTAACGATTCTGCTTTTCACAACAAGATCACATAAACTTCACACAAGTCTTCCCAAAGGTTCTACTTGACACAAACACTAGAAAAACACAAAACCACATCCAAACAGAAGCTCGATGCAATATTTATTCCTAAATAGAAGCAAAAACAAAAAATATAAAATTGGGTTGCCTCCCAACAAGCGCTATCGTTTTACGCCCCTAGCTAGGCATGATACATGGATAGATCTAGGTATTGCCATCTTTGGGAGGCAATCCATAAGTGGCTCTCATAATAGATTCATATGGTAATTTGATTTTCTTTCTAGTAAAGTGTTCCATGCCTTTCCTTAATGGAAATTGGAATCTCATATTTCCTTCCTTCATATCAATAATTGCACCAATTGTTCTAAGGAAAGGTCTACCAAGAATAATGGGACATGAAGGATTGCAATCTATATCAAGAACAATGAAATCTACGCACACATAATTCCTATTGGCAACAATAAGAACATCATTAATCCTTCCCATAGGTTTCTTAATAGTGGAATGCGCAAGATGCAAATTTAAAGAATAATCATCAAGCTCATGGAACCCTAGCAAATCACATAAAGTTTTTGGGATAGTGGAGACACTTGCACCCAAATCACACAAAGCATAGCATTCATGATCTTTAATTTTTATTTTAATAGTAGGTTCCCACTCATCATAAAGCTTTCTAGGGATAAAAACTTCTAACTCAAGTTTTTCTTCATAAGATTGCATCAAAGCATCAACTATGTGTTTAGTAAAAGCTTTATTTTGACTATAAGCATGCGGAGAGTTTAGTACGGATTGCAACAAGGAAATACAATCAATCAAAGAGAAATTATCATAATTGAATCCCTTGAAATCCAAAGTAGTGGGTTCATCACTATGCAAAGTTTTAATTTCTTCCCTCCCACTTTTAACAATTTTAGCATCAAGATCTAAAAACTCCGAATCATTGGGACACCTTAAAGTGGAATCATCTCCAATCCTATCTTCATCAAGATTTATACAAGAAAACAAGGATCTAATAGGAGACACATCAATAACTTTCAGATCTTCATCTTTATTTTCATGCTCTTCCGGTTTAGCAGCCATCTTAGATATCAAGACTAAGGGCACCTCGCGAGGTCCTCGTGACGTGCGCAGTGACAACCAAGGCTAGGCGGGCGCCAGCGGGCGCAAGATGCCAGTTTCCTCTTTGGTGCTAAAGGGGCAAGCGCAGGCGAGGAGTCCCAAGGCATTAGGCAAAGGTTTCCATATCGGTGCAACAAGACCAAGACCAGCAGGACGGCAGACGGGAGGTCATCGCAGAGCCCACAATGGTGTCACCACCAGAGCCTTTGGCAGGCGAAGACCACCTTTTGTCAGTATAGCTTGTACTAGCTGTCGCCATTCAAATTTTGCCGTTGTGGGATCCCTTCCCGCTAAATATTTGGGAAGAGGACCCAGGCCTCTATAAATAGGACTAGCCACCACCATAAGGGGGGGAGAGAGCCAACTAGACACACCAGCAAGCTCATCCGAGCGCAAGAACACCTCTCCTCCGGAGGCTGTTCTTCCCTTGTACTAGTTCTTCCCCAGCCTATAAGGCAATCCACCACACCACACTAGATTAGGGTATTACACCACAACGGTGGCCCGAACTAGTATAAACCCTTTTGTCCCTTGTTCTTAGAGCTCGACGGTCTAGGCCATGGAATCGGCGAGTAGACGAGCTAGGGCGGAAGGACAGATCTTCGTGCACACCCCAGTGTTCGAACCACAAGGGTTTTGCCGGAACCCAAGATCCGACATTTGGCGCGCCAGGTAGGGGGTGCGCCGGATCTCCTCTTCCGCCATTTGGTTTGTTACCACTCAGCAGCCCCGATGGCCGAGGACCAGGGGGCTCACACCGACCGCTGGGCGGCCTAGCCCGTGCGGGCGCCACCGTCCGCCCACGATGACCCCAACTCTACGCTTCAGGTGCCCCCCGCGCCGCCAGACACCATCTGCCATGGGCGGCGCGGACTAGCGACCTCCGCCGCAGCTTCGCGGCGCGCACGCTCCGCGGCACGATCCTCGAACTACGCCGCATCCACAGCAACACACACCCGGCGGGAGCAGGCGAACATGAGGGTTGCACTCATCGTGGCGCGAGAGCTGTTATGATGCAAGCTGGCCAAGGGCAGCCGCGACGTGCTGCTGGAACATGGTGCCGAACTACTAGACAACGCCTACAGGGGCGCGCTGCTGTTCTGCTCCTCACCCGCGCCCCAGGTCGCAGGTGAGGTGCACGCAGGGTCCCGACAAGCTTGTGCCCCCCTCTGGCGATGGAGGGGCCTGACGACACCAACATGGGCGCTGGCACCGTCTACCCGACCGCGATAGCTTTGGCACGGGCGGGGGCCAGCGCCGGCGGCCCCTCACGAGGACGCACCAGGCCACAATCAGGTAGCCGCCGAGGCCAGGTGCCGCAACCGGAAGTTCAAGGCGTGGGGCACTTGGGAGGTACCCTTGGTAGGGCGGCCGACGAAGCCTACGTACCCCGCATGGTGGACCTGGCATACGCATTCGGTGAAGGCCCCAATGCTTTCCTCGGGCCGAGATGGAACTACGGGACGCTCGAAGAAGAAGACTACACGAGTCACCTGGGGGCTCCATCAACCCCTTCAGCGATGACGACAGGGCACAACAGGTATTGCAGCTGCAGGTGTGCACTAACAAAGGACTGCAGGTGAGCCAGACTACGGCATTGGTCGGATGCCCGAGAGCGGCGAGTCCACCCTCAACCGGGGCAGAGCGCTGGGGGCTGCGCACGGAGGGCTTGGAGCCGCAATCTTCCTCGCGCCGCATAAAGCAAAGCAGCAAGCGGAGGTAGGTCCTCTTCCGGGGGAGCGTCAACGAGCACTACCCCCTGGCAGAGGGCCCGTGGTCGCCGAGGGTGTGATGCCCCAAGACCGACGCTCCAGAAGACTTCCTAATGTTTCGGGTTTTCACCGTGTGTTTCTTTTGTTTGCCCTATTTATTTTTGCATTGCATCATGTCATCATGCCATCATGTCTTTAATTTCTGCAACTCAACTAAATAAATCGTATGGATCTTCGATCCATATAAATCGAGGGATATTCACATGGTGATTTCTCTTTATAACTTATACAAAGTCTCCTAATATTATTAAGGAGCTATAACAAAATATTCCATTGCCTTGGAACCATCAAAACACACTTGCAAATTCTCCATATTCTTTTGCTTCAAGTTTCACCTCCAAACCTTGGCAACAATTCTTATCTCTTTTATCGAGGCTCCTCCTAAAGACTCAACATTTCTGGACACTTTCTAAACCTTGTCCTAATTCAAACCATTTGAATTAAATTCAAATGTGTTTGAATTCAACTCTTGCATTCTTGCCTCTCCTATTTTTCGTGGATCGTGGACATTTTTGTGAGTCCGAGAAAATAACCTCATGCCCTAATTCTATCCCTAGCACATCCTTCCTTTTCTTTTCTTCTTTGTTGTTTTTCTGTTTTTTGGGAAAACAACAGTAGGGAGGGAGAGAGAAGCCCAGCTGCCAGGCTGGTCTGCTTCCGCGCGGCCCAGCCGCAGTGGCCAGCCCAGCTCGGCCGACCGCTCCTCCTAGGCCCAAGGCTCAGCCTCCCTCTCCCCTCTAGCTAACCCTAGCCCGCTCGACCGCTCTCTCCCTCTCAATCTCCCTCTTCCCTCGTCCTTCCACAGCACCGCTCCTCCCGACCTCGATCCCCATCTCCCCCTTGTCCTCCTCGCGCCCCTCACCTCTCCTTCTCCACGCAGCTCCCCTCACCCCGCCATGGCCTCGAGCCCCTGTTCGTATCCCCGCGCGCCCAGTGTCGCCTGCGCGCCATCCCTCTTGCGGCCTCACCTGCACCTCGATCCGCCGCCGCCTTCCTTCTCCCCATCGTCGCGCCTCCTACGCCGGCGGACCCGGCCACCCAGTCGCCCCGCGCCTCGGGCCCTGCTCCGGCCACTGCCCGCGTCATCACCGCTGCCGCGTCGGCCACTTCCTCGCCCGCGCCTCCTTCCTCCGTGCTGGGCACCTCGCCCCGCCGTCATGGCGACCACCAGGAGCGCCACCGCCCTCGACCCACCTCGCCCGTGCGTCTCCTCCACCAGCAGCCCGCAACGCCCGAGGGGAGCCGAGCTCCTCCCGGTAACCATGGTGGCTGCTTCTCCTACCCCCGAGCTTCCTGCAGCCGGCGTCCAAGTCCCGCAACCCCATGACCTCACTGCATATCATGCCGCCGCTGCTCTGCTTCGAGCTGCCGTGCTGCTGTCCACCCGAGGTTTTGGCCTTGCTTCGATTTTGGAGCGCCAAGACCGCGAGTCGAGTTCGTCAAGTTCCTTTTTGAACGTGTATGGCTACTGGACAACTCGCCATGACCCTCTGATCGATGTGTACGACAACACTGGGAGATACCAAGTACCGTGACGACCTCGAAGACTGGATGCGTCAAGTTTCCCCTATGATATGTGTACGACTACTTCCACGATGAGTACCTCTACCGCCGTCTCCGGGATCGCCAAGTACCACAACACCGAGAACACGAACATCTACGGAATGGCTACATCTACGAACGTGAATGACTACCGTCGTCGAGACCCCGAGTACCACGACTTCCACCGACCGTCAAGTACCACTACGCCCGACGATATGACAAGTACCACGGGACCGAAACGACAAGTTCCTCTACGAAAACGTGTACAACCACCATCATCGTGTGCAACTACTTCCACTACGACCAACTTGTGAACGACTACTTCCTCTATGACACGTGAACCATTACTTCCCTCGAGACTCGAACCACCCCGAATCCGCACGCTACAAAGGTATACCACCGAGACGACCCCGTGGATGAATGCATGTGAGTGTGTGATGTATGAGATGAAGTACTTGTTTGCGCCGTGTCCATTGTGCCCCTCTTTTGTCGCCGACCCATGGGAAGCTGGAAGCACCCCACCGTCTTTGCATGACACGCTCACGTTGACCCTTTCTTTTGCACCGGTCTCTCAACGAGTTACCGGAACCGAGATGTTGTCGTTGCATCATTTTCGGATCGTTGCCGTGGCACCCTTTTCCTTCCACCAATGTGACAAATGCTCCATATCATCTTCATGTCAACTTTTAACTAAAATTGCATAAAACTTGCAAATGGCATCCGCATCATGATGACAACATTAAAATGATTAAATTGTTGTTGCTTCAATAATTGCTAAATGACATGAAGAGTTTCCGGAATTGTTGTTGTTATTTCCGGCCTCATTGAAAATTACTAGATATTGTAGTTTGTTTAAGCTTCACCTCTTGCCATGTTAACAAACATTTAACCTTGCCTTGTAAATAAACAAGAGTCAACTAAATAAATAAAATGTGGTGTTTCGTCAATATGCAACTCGTTGCATATTGAGCCACTTAACTTGTAGTACTTGTTTGTGCACTTTGCCATGCCATGCATATTTAAACCGGACATGCATCATACTTGGTTGTGCATCATATGTCATGTTTATGCTTGTGTGTTTACTGTGTTGTTTGCTTCTTTTCGATACGCTTCTCTCGTTAGCTTCGGTTTCGTTCCGGAGTTGTGAGGTTTTGTCGACTACTTCATGGACTTGTTCTTCTTCCTTGCGGAATCGCAGGCAAGATGACCATACCCAGATATCATTACTATCTTTGCCTATGCTAGAAGCCTCGCTCTTTAGATATTGCCTCGATGCCTATGTCTGTTTGTCAGCCCTCCTATTGTTGCCATGAAACTCTTTAACCACCCTCCTAGCACATCGTTGTTTAGCTAGGTATGCATCGCTCAGCCCCTCTTATAGCGTTGTTAGTTGCAGGTGAAGACTAGAAGATTCATGATGAAGTTATTGTTGGGATATCACAATATATAAACTGCTAAACTAAATCATCTATATATTTGGCAATGGGTGGAAGGCTAAGCCTCTTGCTTGGTGTTTTGTTCCACTCATGCCGCCCTAGGAACCATTAAACCGGTGTTATGTTCCTTGATTTTGCGTCCCTAACACGGTGTCGGCATGCCGGTAGGTCTTGCTGGATTAGTTTTACCTTTGTCGGAATATCTTGAGCACGGGATTCCGAGAATACTCGGGTCTTCCCACCTTGGAGTTGCGACTCCGCGGATCGTGAGCTTGTGATGGGCTAAGTTGGGACACCCCTGCAGGGTTTGATCTTTCGAAAGCCGTGCCCGCGGTTATGTGGCAGATGGTAATTTGTTAATATCCGATTGTAGAAAACTTGACACCATGTTCAGAATACACTATCAGCGTGAGTAACCGTGACGGTCGCTTTCCGAAGGGGTTCGGAAAGTGAACACGGTGGGGTTATGTTTGACGTGCTTAGATAGGATCACTTCGTGATCACATTGTCGATCATTGGCACTTCTCTTCTCGCTCTAAACACGTAAGCTAGTGCTAGTGCAGCTGCAACCTTCTTCTTCAGCCTTGTTCCATACCCAAGGCTTTGATAGCATTGCTACCCGGGAACAGGATTGCTGAGTCTTTCGTGGCTCACAGATTCTACACAACACCAGATGCAGGTACCGATGAGAACTATACAGGTGATGGGACAGAGCTGTATTGGGAGTTAATGAAGAGCGTGGGCGATACTACGTGTCTTATCCCGACGATCAGTAGTGGCTTCTACTAGGGGCGATTTGGACCTTGTGTGGCTTTATTTATGGTATCTTTCATTTGGATCTTCGTCCGTAGTCGGACTGTGGTGTTATTTGGATGATGAATGTTTATGTAATACATTGTGTGACGTGGCGAGTGTAAGCCAACTACTCGTTTGCAATTTCATCCCTCTTTTACATGAGTCGTGCAAAGATACCATACTTGAGATCATTCTAGTATGATATTATACCTTTAAGTCGTGCCTCGACACGTGGGAGGTATAATCTCATACTGGGCATTACAGAGGGCACCGCTGGCATCCCCCTTGCCCCTAAGTCCCGTCCTGGTTTACGGTCACCCCAACGGTGGTCGGGGGCAGCGCAAGACGGGGCCCTCGTCTGGCGATATGAAGTAAGGCTCACGCCTGTGAAGGTATCTGCCCGTGACACTCTCACGTAATAATGAGTGGGGCTGTACACGCCACGGAGTCTCCAGAGAGCCGCCCTCGGGCCTCGGGGGCTCCCTCCCATGTACTAGTGGTATCACTTAGCTCCACACTGGTGAGAAGACAAGATTAGGTGCCGGACGCGGCTGTTCATTTGCTTTCTGGAGTTGGCTTGCCCCTTCCTTCTTTTAATTGATTTTGAAAGTTCAGGCGTTCCTCGAATTGCTTGTTTAATCTCTCTCTCTCTCTTTGGTTCGTCCCTCCATTTTTGGCCTTGCCTCAGAGGGAGAGGCAGTTGCTCGACGCTCTCCCTAGCGCGCCTCCCTTAGCCTCCGCGAGGCGTCCATGTTTGGGCGTGTGATTGACGCGCCCCTCTCCTTATGTCCATGCCCCACGGGTACCGCGACGGGGTGTGTTTGTGACGCCCGAAGACCGACGTCCCAGAAGATTCCAGAGATTCCAGATGTTCTGGGTTCTCCCGTGTGTTTCATTTGTCCTTGTGTTATTTATTTTGCTTTGCATCATGTCATCATGCCATCATGTCTTTAATCTTTTGCATCTCAACCTAAATAAATCGTGTGGACCTTCGGTCCATTTAAATCGAGGGAAGGATGACTTCTCTTTATAACATATCCTCCCAATATTTAGGGAGCTATATTATAAATAATCCATTTCTTTGGAATTAACCGCAACACACTTGCAAAAATTCCCATGCCTATTCCATCTCAAGCTTGTCTTCAAAACCTTTGCCAACAACTCATATATCTTTTTCGAGGTTCCTCCAAAAATGTGGACATTTTTGGACACTTCAAAAATCAAGTCTTAGTTCAAACCCATTTGAATTAAATTCAAATATGTTTGAATTATATCTCGATCATCTCTTTTCTATTTTTATCGGACCGTGCTCATTTTATGATGCCCGAGAAAAATAATCCCATGTGATAACTATTTCCCTAACCCCCCTCCTCATTCTTTTCTTCTCTTTTGGTTTCTGCTAAAATCAGTTAAGGGAAGAAGTCCAGCCGCACCTGCCCATCCCTCAGGCCCAGCCGGCCTGCGGCCTCCCCCAGCCAGCCCATCTGCTCTTGGCCCAACTCCCCGTAACCCTAGCGCTCTCCCCATCGCTCTCGCATCTCCCCCTCTCGCTCCTTTCCCCTCGCGCCGCACCTCAAGCCCCGCACCCTTTTTCCCTCGAGCCATCGAGCCAGGAGTCCCGAGCCCCCGTCGCCGATCCAGCGCTCAATCTGCCTCATCCCTTCTTCCCTCAGCGCCTCTCCTCCCGAGCACCCGAGTCCCACTCCCTCGATTCCGCCCCGCGCCTCGTCAGGACGCCAGCGACGACTAGCGCCGCGCGCCGCGCCCTCCATCTCAAGCCGTTAGCGCCTGACGCCCCCGCCTCGCCTCCAGAGCCGACGACGCCGCCCCAGCCTTGTAGCAGCGCCCCTGCGAGCCCCAGCGTCGGCGTCTCCAAGGCCACGTCCTCCGCCGCGCCCCTCCTCTCCTGCGCCTCGCCCCTGCGCCCTTCCCCCGTCCTCCAGCCGCCCATCGCGAGGACCTCGCATCCAGCCACAGCCGGCCAGCCAGGGTCCACCGCAGCGCCGAGCAGCCCCGCCTCCCTCCGGTCTCCTCCTCGCCTCGCCGCCTCTCTGGCCCAGCGGCCAGGGGTCGCCGCCATCCGCCGCCAAGGTCCCGCCTCCTCGCCATGGCCGGCATCAACTTCGCCTTCGCGTCACCATCTCCCTCGCCTTGTTGCCGTTCTGCTGTCCACCCGAGGCCCTTGGCCTTGCTTCGTTTTGGATCGCCAAGTCCGCGAGTCGATTTCGTCAAGTTCGAGGATACCCCAAGTTCGACTACGGAAGATTGAGCAGCTCCAAGTTCCCGTTGCAGAATTTTTTCGTCAAGTACCTCTACGGATATGTGTACATCTACGTAACGTGAACGTCTACCGTCGCCGAGACCGCAAGTACCTCTACGAACGTGTACCCCTACGTCAACGACGACTCGACAAGTACCCCTACGGCAAGTACCACGACGACCTTGTGACAAGTACCTCGACGACGTGTACATCTACACCGAGATCGGACCGACGAACGTTTTGAAGCGCCAAGTACACGACGACCCGAACATCTACGGCTACGAACGTGAACGACTACCGTCGTCGTGTACCACTACTTCCCTCTACGAACGAGTACCTCTACGGAACGCCTACTTCCTCTACGACCCGTGTACCACTACTTCCACTACTTCCACTACGATCTCGAACCGCCCCGAAACGAATGTTCCGAAGGTATAACCTCAAGACGATGACTCGTGAATGCATGTGTTGTATGAAATGTTTCCCTTGTGTGCACCGTGCCCGTTCCGTCTTTTGTCATGCTCCTCGGTTGCCTCATCGCCGACTCGTGGGAACCCGGTGACGGGATCACCCCACCTTTCATCTTGTTCCGCTCGCTCACGCTCTCCGTCCTCTTTTGCACCGGTCTCTCAACGAGTTACCGGAACCGAGATGTTGCGTTGCATCATTTTCGGATCGTTGTCGTGGCACCCTTTCATTCCACCATGGTGACAAATGCTTCTTATCTCTCTTGTTAACTTTTAATAAAAATTGCATAAACTTGATCATGTCATCCGCATCATGTTAACAACATTAAAATGAGTGAATTGTTGTTTGCTTAAAATTACCAAACATGCACATGGGGATTTTTCCGGAATTGTTGTTGTTATTTCCGGCCTCGTTTAAATTGCCTAAATAGGTAGTTTGTTTTTGCTTCACCTCTTGCCATGTTGAAAACATTTAACCTTGTGTTGTAAATAAACGAGAGTCAACTAAATAAATAAAATGTGGTGTTTCGTCGATATGCAACTCGTTGCATATTGAGCTCCACTTAACTTGTAGTTTTGTTTGTGCACTTTGCCATGCCATGCATAATTAAACCGGACATGCATCATGCTTGCTTGTGCATCATGCCATGTTCATGCTTGTGTGTTTACCGTGTTGTTTGCTTCTTTCCGGTTGCTTCTCTTGTTAGCTTCGGTTTCGTTCCGGAGTTGTGAGGATTCGCTCGACTATGTTGCTCCATCTTCTTCATGGACTTGTTCTTCTCCCTTGCGGAATCCCAGGCAAGATGATCATACCCTTGGATACCTTTACTACCATTGCCATGCTTAGTTGTCTCGATGCTATCGTTACATGTCGCGCTACCCATCTTTTATGTCAGCCTCTCCTTGTTGCCATGAAACCTCTAACCTTTTGACACCTTCCTAGCAAAACCACTTTTTGGCTATGTTACCCGCTTGCTCAGCCCCTCTTATAGCGTTGTTAGTTGCAGGTGAAGATGAAGATCATTCCAGGTGGGAACTTGTTGTTGGAATGTCACAATATCTATAATTATTATTAACACACCTATATACTGGGCATGGGTGGAAGGCTTGGCCTTTTTCTCGGTGTTTTGTTCCACTCATGCCACCTTAGGCGCCGATAAACCGGCATTATGTTCCTTGATTTTGCGTTCCTTACACGATGGGTGGATGGGGACCCCTTGACAGTTCGACTTTGAATAAAACTCCTCCAGCAAGGCCCAACATTGGTTTTAATTTGCCTCATAATAACAACTTAATTATTTAATTAAATTTGCATAGGGGGTCGCGTCCCCGGTTTCTTAATTCTACATAGCAGGGGGGCCAGTGCTGATGGTGTTGGTCCCAAACAGGGAGACTGCGGGGCCACCACGGGGAAACTCGAGGTTCGGTTTTACTCGTAGGATCACCTATCCGGATGTGGCCTGAGACGAGATACGCGCGGCTACTATCAGGGTGTCGACACACCGGGAGGTCTTGCTGGACTAGTTTAACCATTGTCGAAATGTCTTGTGCACCGGGAAGCCGAGCCTGATCAGATTTCCCTAAGATAAGGGGTGATGATATTATATTTATCACTTCAGCTAATCGTGAGAGCTTGTGATGGGCTAAGTTGGGACACCCCTGCAGGGCTATGATCTTTTGAAAGCCGTGCCCGCGGTTATGTGGCAGATTGGAATTTGTTAATGTCCGGTTGTAGAAAACTTGACAGAGGATCCAAAGTAAAAAAACACAACTGTGTGAGTAACCGTGACTGTCTCTTTTCACTTTGAGAAGAGAACACGGTGGGGTTATGTTTGACTCGTATGTAGTTCAGGATCTTTAGCGATCACAACTTTTGCGACCGTTTGCGTAGATGCTCATCTTACTCTTGTACTCGTAGGCTAGCCACCATATTATGCTTAGCCGCTGCTGCAACCTCACCACTTTGCCTCTTCCTACCCATAAAGCTTTGCTAGTCTTGATACCCATGGTTATGGGATTGCTGAGTCCTCGTGGCTCACAGATACTACAACACCAGATGCAGGTTCAGCCGAGTTTGATGTAGGAGCTGGTTCAAGTACTTCAGGGAGTTCCATGATGAGAGTGGCCGTATGCTTGTGACGTTTTCGACGATCAGTAGTGGTTTCTACTAGGATTCGATCTAGACCTGTGGCTTTATGTTGTTTTGGTATCTTTCTTTTGGATCTTCGCCCGTAGTCAGGTTGTGATGTTTTGAATGATGTTTTGCTTATGTAATGTATTGTGTGAAGTGGCGAGTGTAAGCCAACTATCTTCTTTTGCAATTTAATCCCTCTTTTACATGAGTCGTGCAAAGATACCAAACTTGCGATCATTCCAGAATTGGCTTATATCTTTAAGTTGTGCCTCGACACGTAGGAGATATAGTCCCATCCTGGGCATTACAAGTTGGTATTCAGAGCCTTCTCCGACCTAGAAGCCCCACTGATTGATCGAATCGTTGACGGTTGAGTCTAGGCACACACTTGAAAATGTTTTGAGTCTTATATATATATCGGAGAGTAGGATTTCTTTGCTTCTTATCTCTTTTCACTCTGGTGAGGACTCCTGACGATTACTCTTGCCTCTTCTACTCTCAAAAATTGCACAATTTTTTTTAGGATCTCGCGAGTATTGTTTGGATTGTTCCGATGTCTTTGTGACGAGAACATTGTTCTCGATGCCTCCTGTCATTAGGGGTTGTGGCAGTGTCCCGGGGAGTTGAGCTCCGAGGTGTTGTCGACACAAATATATCGCATCAGTTCTAGAATACTTAAGACGGCCGACATCGAAAACTCTCCAATGCGGTTAGTGGCAAGATAACCCCGACATCACCCAGTACTGGGGAGGTAGTTCAGGAGTATTGCCATAGCTTGTATAGTAGATGCGTTTCGAAGGTCCGAGGTAAACGGTTTCCGAGAACAACTGGTTATGTGTTGAAGGATGGATACAGCTGGATGTAGGATTAGAGTTGAGTGCGCGGTGCTTCCCCTGTATCCCCAACACCTGATTGCATAACTGGAAACTTTCGGAAATTAATAGGTGGGTTCATCTAGTAGTTCTAGGCATTCTTCCAATGAATGCATGATATGAAGTTTGGGGTTCTACATTGAGTGAAGTGGTTTTATGGCCGTTCTTCCGATTGGGAGTTGCATCTTAAAGGGTCCTTGGCTATGCTGATCCGGGGATTGCAAAACCCTTTTGTAACACGTTCCATGAGCTTTCAGCACGAAGATGTCGAATGAAACTTCTATCATGTATTTGTTCTTCTGCTCCTTGTTGCTTTTATTTACCTTTTCTTCTCCCAAGTGGCTTCTCGTCAAGTTGATGTAACTGCGGAATTCATTCGTTCAATTCTCCGTTCGGATGATATTGTGAAGATCATGTTGCTACATATCTATCCTTTGTTTTGTTTTGATTCTGGTATTCGAGTTGCTTCGATGTCAAATGTTGATTCCATACCTTTCCTAATCGGTGTTCTCATATTTCTATGGGAGTGCTAGTCCTTCTTAATCATCAAGATGGTCATGTTAAATTCTTTTCAACCTGTGTCCATTTTGTTCGTCTCAAGTTATCTTTGTTTTTCCCCACCCTCCCACCCTTCTCCTTCTCGGAGCCAGAAATTCTCAAATGAAATATCCATTCTATTCATGTGATGTTTCTTCATTCATTTCCTTCAATGTTCTTATCCGGTGATTTATCGTGAAGATGCTCATGATCTTCAAGTTCATCATTCTTAATTCTAATATTCTTCTCCGGTGGACTAAATCCAAGCTTCCGTATTGATCATATATGTGCCTCTTGTTTCACATGTTTTCCCATGTTGAAATTTATTATCCGAAGGCTCTCTTATTTATCCAACTCTCTTATTCATATCCGGTGTGTACAGGGTATCTCAAAAGATTCGTGTTTCCATTCTTAATCCTGTCAAGCTATTTTGAGGATTGCTATCTTATTCAAGCCATTTAATTCAAACGGTGCAATATCTCTTAAGCAATCTTTGTCAATGGTGATTTCTTTGAGTGGGCCTAACCCACAGGTCTTTTCCCAGGATCTTACCTGACTCTTTCAATTTTTCCGGAGTTATACTCAAATTCTTTTCAAAGTGTGACGTAAGAATGATTTCCATCAGTCACATGCCTTCTCCAAGATCGCTTTCAAATTCTTTTTCATCATTGGTTCAACCTTCTAATTCTTCATTACGGAGTGCCTCAACAATTCATGGTGGTGTAAATTATCGTCTTCTCAGTTTTGAAGAATCGAAGACGAGTTCCTCTTGAATCCTTATCCGTTCTTCCAAGATTCGTGGTTCTAGCTTCATGCCATCCGCATAAGTGTTCCGATTGTGAGGAATTCTTTTTATACCCGTCCAAAGCATTTTATGAATTCTTTCTTTGTGATCCTCCGAAGGCCATCATTTCAGAATATTTCTTCGTTCTCAGTTTTCAACTTCGTCCTCCAAATATTCTTCATTGATGCCTCTTCGTTCGTCTCCATATTTTTTATGGTGGTTCATTCAAGTTTACCCTTCCGTTGTTATCATTTTAATTCATTCGTTCTTTTCACAATCCTACCGGTGGTTCGTTGAAGATTTACCCAAGTTTGTGCGAGATCTCTCTTTAATTCTTTGCAACAAGAACAAGTAGTATGCCAAATCCTTTGGTTGTCATCAATTTAAATTGGTGAAGGATATGCATAACATAAATCTTATTCTAGTTTCTTCCAAGAGGTTAATCCCTTCCTTCGGAGCTTGTTCATCATATCATATTCTCGGTTCTAAGTTATTCATCTTGTTTTCCGGAGCTCCAAGTTATTTCAGTTATCATTCCAAACCTCCATCTAATTCATCGCAGGCCTTGAATCTTATTCTTTTCATCTTTCACTTCTCATCCTTCTGTTACCGGAGTTCTCATGGTGGTTCATCAAGATTTAATTCATCCTCGAAGTCTTCATCAAGATTCTTGTTGGAGCTCAAGCATTCTTCATCATGCATTCCAATTGCAATCCGTTCTACCTTATTTTTCAGATGGTGTTATGTCATTCTTGACAATTCCTTCACGTTTCATGATTCACAAGTTGTCAAGAATGAGATATTTAAACCCATCATTTTCTTTGTTCAGGAGATCTTTCCAACCATTCAATTTATTCGTTGGAGTCATCTTGGGTTATAATTCACCTAAAAACTTTCCCTAAGGATTGTTGCTATTATGGTGCTTATAAATGACCCAAGTTCTTCATTTATCATTCCGGTGAAATAAGTTTTTCATCTCCTTGTTGATCTCAATCCAAGCAATTCGTTTCCATTAGTGGCCGGTTGTCACCTCGTAATTTTGAGATGTTTTCCATAAGCCCACATCAAGCTTATTCGTTTTCGTTGTTGATTTTTCCATCAACCCCATTCAACCCTTCTTTGTAAGGAGGATTTCCTAATTCAATTTGTCGGAGAAGTTGTCTTTTCTTCTCCGTTCAATTCTTCATTGATTTATATGCTATTCTTTCATTCCGGAGGCATTGTGATATTGCTCTTTTTGACCATCATCTCGTTTTTATCAAGATCATGTTCTTTCCCTTGCTTATCATTAACCGGAGTGTTGTATTCTTCATTCAAGTTCCGCCATCTTATCTAGTTTTGCCTATCTTTTTAACCGGAGTGCTATCTGAAATCTTTCTTACCCCTTGTGCCATTCTTTCAATTATTTCGGAGGCAATGTGTTGTTGTTTTCATTAAGTATTATCCCATCTTCTCAAGCTCACGTTAATTCCTTCCATTTTCAGACGGAGTGCTGTCCAAATTCTGTCATTCTTATTCCTTGGCTATGCCGGTTGTAGTTTCATATTCTTTTGGTTCGTAAGCTCTTTATTCATGTCTTTCAACCTACAAGGTTCTAATAATGCTCCTTGTTCCTCCTTTTTACCGGAGTGCTCTCAACTTCGCTCATCTCTGTTGTGTTCTTTCTTTCAAGTTTGTTCAACCTCTCAAGGTTCTTTGGTTTTCACTCGTTTGTCAAAGAAGCAACTTTGTTTTACATCTTCCTCTTCCGTTTTTTTTTACCGGTGCCATCTCTAGGATCTCGGGTCGAGATCCTCTGTTAGTGTGGGAGAGTTGTGACGCCCGAAGACCGACGTCCCAGAAGATTCCAGAGATTCCAGATGTTCCGGGTTCTCCCGTGTGTTTCATTTGTGCTTGTGTTATTTATTTTGCTTTGCATCATGTCATCATGCCATCATGTCTTTAATCTTTTTCATCTCAACCTAAATAAATCGTGTGGACCTTCGGTCCATTTAAATCGAGGGAAGGATGACTTCTCTTTATAACATATCCTCCCAATATTTAGGGAGCTATATTATAAATAATCCATTTCTATGGAATTAACCGCAACACACTTGCAAAAATTCCCATGCCTATTCCATCTCAAGCTTGTCTTCAAAACCTTTACCAACAACTCATATATCTTTTTCGAGGTTCCTCCAAAAATGTGGACATTTTTGGACACTTCAAAAATCAAGTCTTAGTTCAAACCCATTTGAATTAAATTCAAATATGTTTGAATTATATCTCAATCATGCCTTTTCTATTTTTCTCGGACCGTGCTCATTTTATGATGCCCGAGAAAAATAAACCCATGAGCTAACTATTTCCCTAACCCCCCTCCTCATTCTTTTCTTCTCTTTTGGTTTCTGCTAAAATCAGTTAAGGGAAGAAGTCCAGCCGCACTTGCCCATCCCTCAGGCCCAGCCGGCCTGCGGCCTCCCCCAGCCGGCCCATCTGCTCCTGGCCCAACTCCCCGTAACCCTAGCGCTCTCCCCATCGCTCTCGCATCTCCCCCTCTCGCTCCTTTCCCCTCGCGCCGCACCCTTTTTCCCTCGAGCCATCGAGCCAGGAGTCCCGAGCCCCCGTCGCCGATCCAGCGCTCGATCTGCCTCATCCCTTCTTCCCCCAGCGCCTCTCCTCCCGAGCGCCCGAGTCCCACTCCCTCGATTCTGCCCCGCGCCTCGTCAGGACGCCAGCGACGACCAGCGCCGCGCGCCGCGCCCTCCATCTCAAGCCGTTAGCGCCCGACGCGCCCACCTCGCCTCCAGAGCCGACGGCGCCGCCCCAGCCTTGTAGCAGCGCCCCTGCGAGCCCCGGCATCGGCGTCGCCAAGGCCACGTCCTCCGCCGCGCCCCTCCTCTCCTGCGCCTCGCCCCTGCGCCCTTCCCCCGTCCTCCAGCCGCCCGTCGCGACAACCTCGCCTCGAGCCGCAGCCGGCCGGCCAGGGGCCGCCGCAGCGCCGAGCAGCCCCGCCTCCCTCCGGTCTCCTCCTCGCCTCGCCGCCTCTCTGGCCCAGCGGCCAGGGGTCGCCGCCGTCCGCCGCCAAGGTCCCGCCTCCTCGCCATGGCCGGCCTCAACATCGCCTTCGCGTCACCATCTCCCTCGCCTTGATGCCGTTCTGCTGTCCACCTGAGGCCCTTGGCCTTGCTTCGTTTTGGATCGCCAAGTCCGCGAGTCGATTCCGTCAAGTTCGAGGATACCCCAAGTTCGACTACGGAAGAGGGAGCAGCTCCAAGTTCCCGTTGCAGAATTTTTTCGTCAAGTACCTCTACGGATATGTGTACATCTACGTAACGTGAACGTCTACCGTCGCCGAGACCGCAAGTACCTCTACGAACGTGTACCCCTACGTTAACGACGACTCGACAAGTACCCCTACGGCAAGTACCACGACGACCTTGTGACAAGTACCTCGACGACGTGTACATCTACACCGAGATCGGACCGACGAACGTTTTGAAGCGCCAAGTACCACGACGACCCGAACATCTACGGCTACGAATGTGAACGACTACCGTCGCCGTGTACCACTACTTCCCTCTACGAACGAGTACCTCTACAGAACGCCTACTTCCTCTACGAATCGCGAGAACGGCTACATAACATGTTCGACTACTTCCTCTACGACCCGTGTACCACTACTTCCACTACTTCCAGTACAATCTCGAACCGCCCCGAAACAAATGTTCCGAAGGTATAACCTCGAGACGATGACCCGTGAATGCATGTGTTGTATGAAATGTTTCCCTTGTGTGCACCGTGCCCGTTCCGTCTTTTGTCATGCTCCTCGGTTGCCTCCTCACCGACTCGTGGGAAACCGGTGACGGGATCACCCCACCTTTCATCTTGTTCCGCTCGCTCACGCTCTCCGTCCTCTTTTGCACCGGTCTCTCAACGAGTTACCGGAACCGAGATGTTGCGTTGCATCATTTTCGGATCGTTGTCGTGGCACCCTTTCATTCCACCACGGTGACAAAAGCTTCTTATCTCTCTTGTTAACTTTTAATAAAAATTGCATAAACTTGATCATGTCATCCGCATCATGTTAACAACATTAAAATGAGTGAATTGTTGTTTGCTTAAAATTACCAAACATGCACATGGGGATTTTTCCGGAATTGTTATTGTTATTTCCGGCCTCATTTAAATTGCCTAAATAGGTAGTTTGTTTTTGCTTCACCTCTTGCCATGTTAACAACATTTAACCTTGTCTTGTAAATAAACGAGAGTCAACTAAATAAATAAAATGTGGTGTTTCATCGATATGCAACTCGTTGCATATTGAGCTCCACTTAACTTGTAGTTTTGTTTGTGCACTTTGCCATGCCATGCATAATTAAACCGGACATGCATCATGCTTGCTTGTGCATCATGCCATGTTCATGCTTGTGTGTTTACCGTGTTGTTTGCTTCTTTCCGGTTGCTTCTCTTGTTAGCTTCGGTTTCGTTCCGGAGTTGTGAGGAATGGCTCGACTATGTTGCTCCGTCTTCTTCATGGACTTGTTCTTCTCCCTTGCGGAATCCCAGGCAAGATGATCATACCCTTGGATACCTTTACTACCATTGCCATGCTTAGTTGTCTCGATGCTATCGTTACATGGCGCGCTACCCATCTTTTATGTCAGCCTCTCCTTGTTGCCATGAAACCTCTAACCTTTCGACACACCTTCCTAGCAAAACCACTGTTTGGCTATGTTACCCGATTGCTCAGCCCCTCTTATAGCGTTGTTAGTTGCAGGTGAAGATGAAGATCGTTCCAGGTGGGAACTTGTTGTTGGAATATCACAATATCTATAATTATTATTAACACACCTATATACTGGGCATGGGTGGAAGGCTTGGCCTTTTGCTCGGTGTTTTGTTCCACTCATGCCACCTTAGGCGCCGACAAACCGGCATTATGTTCCTTGATTTTGCGTTCCTTACACGATGGGTGGATGGGGACCCCTTGACAGTTCAACTTTGAATAAAACTCCTCCAGAAACGCCCAACATTGGTTTTAATTTGCCTCATAATAACAACTTAATTATTTAATTAAATTTGCATAGGGGGTCGCGTCCCCGGGTTCTTAATTCTACATAGCAGGGGGGCTAGTGCTGATGGTGTTGGTCCCAAACGGGGAGACTGCGGGGCCACCACGGGGAAACTCGAGGTTTGGTTTTACTCGTAGGATCACCTATCCGGATGTGGCCTGAGACGAGATATGCGCGGCTACTATCAGGGTGTCGACACACCGGGAGGTCTTGCTGGACTAGTTTAACCATTGTCGAAATGTCTTGTGCACCGGGAAGCCGAGCCTGATCGGATTTCCCTAAGATAAGGGGTGATGATATTATATTTATCACTTCAGCTAATCGTCAGAGCTTGTGATGGGCTCAGTTGGGACACCCCTGCAGGGTTATGATCTTTCGAAAGCCGTGCCCACGGTTATGTGGCAGATTGGAATTTGTTAATGTCCGGTTGTAGAAAACTTGACAGAGGATCCGAAGTAAAAAACACAACTGTGTGAGTAACCGTGACTGTCTCTTTTCACTTTGAGAAGAGAACACGGTGGGGTTATGTTTGACTCGTATGTAGTTCAGGATCTTTAGCAATCACTACTTTTGCGACCGTTTGCGTAGATGCTCATCTTACTCTTGTACTCGTAGGCTAGTCACCATATTATGCTTAGCCGCTGCTGCAACCTCACCACTTTGCCTCTTCCTACCCATAAAGCTTTGCTAGTCTTGATACCCATGGTTATGGGATTGCTGAGTCCTCGTGGCTCACAGATACTACAACACCAGATGCAGGTTCAGCCGAGTTTGATGCAGGAGCTGGTTCAAGTACTTCAGGGAGTTCCATGATGAGAGTGGCCCTATGCTTGTGATGTTTTCGACGATCAGTAGTGGTTTCTACTAGGATTCGATCTAGACCTGTGGCTTTATGTTGTTTTGGTATCTTTCTTTTGGATCTTCGCCCGTAGTCGGGTTGTGATGTTTTGAATGATGTTTTGCTTATGTAATGTATTGTGTGAAGTGGCGAGTGTAAGCCAACTATCTTCTTTTGCAATTTAATCCCTCTTTTACATGAGTCGTGCAAAGATACCAAACTTGCGATCATTCCAGAATGGTCTTATATCTTTAAGTCGTGCCTCGACACGTAGGAGATATAGTCCCATCCTAGGCATTACAGTGTTCGACCATGCTCAGCCCACGCCAGGGACCTCATGCGTGAAGGATAATAACCACCCAACGAGTTGTTGCAGCCTCCCGAAGGGCCACTCGTCACGAGATGAGGGCTATTCGGATTACGTCAAGATAAGTCTCCTCACCCTATGGGCGCATAATACACAGAACCCGCAACGCTAGCTGGGGACACTAAACATGGCACTAAGCATCATAAAAACCACAGTTCATTACATGCCCTTCCAGGGCCCCATATTTGTTTGCTTGGATAATGCAGGAAGAAAGGAAGAGCAAGAACAGGCGATGACTGCTCCTGAGGTACAGCTGCTCACGAGGACCTGCTTCCCAAGCTCAGCCGGAGCCCTCCTCACGCTTCACATGGCATGACGACGAGATGACCCAGCACCGCCCTCAAAGCGGGCGGAGTGGCGTGGCAGCTGGTCGTAGCCACCGTTGCTGGAGCTGCCGCTAAAGGAGGAGCCACCGTAGCTGGATGACCTGCGGCCATCGCCAAGGCCAAGCACCTCGCCACCGCCGTTGTCCTCGGGGCAGCACCCGACACGGCGGCCGTCTTCCCCGAACACCCTCACAAAGAGGGTCGAGTCGCCATCATACCTGAAGTGAAGGGTGCACCGCCTGCCCCAGCCGCACGCGCGGGCAAACGTCTACCAGCAGCGGGCCAGGGTCACGGCGCCCGCAACAGAGATCTCCACCACAACCCAGGAAGCCCTGTTGCAGCAGCCGTCCGCTTGCAGCCAAAGGCCGCCGGAACTCGTGGCCGGTAGTTCTCCAACTAGGGAGCACGGGAACTGGAGCCGAGTACCGGCCAAACTCTCCGAACACACGACGAACTATAGCGTCACCGCCGCTGAATGAAAGCGCAGACGGGGAGGCCGGGCGACCCCGGCACGCCTCTCCTCACTCACAGGACTGCAACGGCCTCGACGATCCCCACCACGCGAGGAACCACCGCCGCGGTTGCCGTGGGCGGCGCCGGGCGCTGAGGGGGTCTGCCCGCGCCTACAAGGAACCGCGGCCGAGGTCGCAACGCACTTACGGGGGCGGCCCCTCTTAGGTGGTGCTGAACCAGGTCCCTCCTGACGGGTGTTCCCCTTCTCCGCGGTCGAGAGCTTCCTCATCAGCATCATGGGTGGCTCTGCCAGGCAAGGAGCAAGGAGGATGAAGAAGAAGCGAGAGGAATGAAGGGAGAAGATGGGCAACAAGGGCTTCGCCGGTCACCTTATTTATAGCCAGGAGAAGGCCAACCGCCGGCCTCCATAATCGCAGGTAATAATGGTCTTATGTGCATGTAGGGATCTGTCGAGTCGTCCAGTCGCCAAGGCAGCGTGGGGAAGTTGAGACGCCCACGTCCCATCAATCGTCACGCGTCGATCAAGGCCGCATGCTTTTGAGGCCCGCGGCGCTCCGCACTTGGCCCTTGACTTCGCTGCAAAGCCAAGCCCGAGTGTGCCTTGGGCCCGGGGGCTATTGTCGGTGTTCTGGGAATGTGGGTACCCAATGTCAGGACCCCGATCCTAAGTCACACCAATCTAGCTGTAACACGTCATGTCACTTTGCGGCCTCACGCACGGTAACCTCACGGGTGCCACCTTACCTGGCCCGGGACCGTTTGCGCATTTTGGCACACGTATATGACAGTGTCGCTAGCATTCATATGACAGAGAACTCGGGCCGACATGGCTAGTTATAAACCAAAAGTGGCACTAAATTACAAAGACAGGCATCCATGACCCAGCAACGAACGTGTCGGTCATCAACGTATGAACCCAAGTCGTAGCAAGCTACATGGACTTAAAGGAACAACGCGTGACATTTCCCCTAAGGGCAGACACAGGAACGAAGAAGGACACATGCCGGCCAGCCTACGAGTTCCGAGTAGTAGCAAGCTACCAAGGCTCACTGGAATCACTAGGAGGCATTTCCCTGTAAGGTAGGCTACCAAAGGAAAACAACTAGGTGTCAGATCCCACACATACCAAGCATTTCAACCATACACACAATATGCTCAATATGTGCAAATACAACATTACATCACAACAGAACTCTATGACTCAAAGTACTTTATTCAAGAGGCTCCAAGAGCCATACATAACATATCCATACAGGTAGGGGTCACATGACCCAACACTCAAGTCATACAGTCATACAAGCACAAGCGGAAGCTACATGTCTGAGTACAGACAACTTAGAAAATAAAACAGGCTTGGTGTAGCCTGATTATCTACAAGGCCCTTCACAAGCTCCAGATCTCCGTCTGGGTGTCAAGCTACTCGTCGACGTCAACATCTATGTAGAACCCATCAGCAGGGGCAGGGTTCTCCTCTGCAACAGTTATTAAGCAAACATGAGTGCAAAGGTACTCAGCAAGTCTTACCACATAACCTATCATACATGCAACATTATCAACAGGGGCAGTGGAGTTTATAGCAGAAAGCCAGCTTTGACTCTTGGCTATCCTATACTACAACTCTCAACAGATTGCAAGATGTTATTACGAACACGAGTCCTCTACTCACCACAACAATACACTACCGAGGATCCTCTTCCGTCATCCTACGGAAGGGCCATCCACGGCACTCACACTTATCTTGAGGCTTTTAGTAGTATCCATCAACTTGTCTATGAACTGTAAGAGTAACCAAGTAGTCCGTACCGCGAACAATGGCTATTCGAATAGATTGATAACCCTGCAGGGGTGTACCTCTTCACACACCACTTATCGCCGTTTACTCGACATGTACTCGGCAACCTTCAAGCGGAAGCCCAGCGAGGGTGTCGGCCACGGCCTGACTAACTACACAAGTCTCTCGTTCAGGTCTATCGCCTATTTGGGTTCCATCCGTGGGGAGATCCGGCAGTGGTGTCGCTCACGGCCCCAAACGATGTGTACAGGGTTCCCGAGTCACCAAACGGGCAACCGGTACACCGTGCCACGTACCTGTCGCATCACAACCCACCCCGAGGGTCAGCGCTGTGCACGACCTCCAGTAAACTATAAACACCAGAAACTAGTTGCAACTCCTGGACAGAGATCGAGGGTAATTAATAAACCGAGAGGGTCCATTGGTTTCGGGCCCAATGAATGGTAGTAATTGGAACTTGAACCAAACATACAGATCTCGGGTCCTATGTACGGTTCCAATGAAACAACCCACCACGTACTCATACATGGCCTTTCATCGATACCCTTACCAAGCGTATTCCACACTTCCTCCTCTTTATCTGTAGGATCATTCCACTCTGACCCATCACCCAGATGAACCAGACCAAACACAACTCTAAGCATAGCAGGCAACATAAGCAAATAGCATGGTGGATCACACATCACATGGCTCAATCAACTCCTACACATGCTAGTGGGTTTCAACTATTTACTGTGGCAATGACAGGTCATGCAAGGGAATAGAGTTCAACTACCGCAGCAAGTAGCAGTTCACACGTTGTTGCCTTAATGCAGTAAAAGAGAGCAGGAGCGAGAAGATTGGGTTTGTATCGGAATGATCAATGATTGCTTGCCTGACAAAGTGGTTGTCGGGTACTGCTCTTCAACTGGATACGCAGCAGTATCCTCGGGAGCAGGACCTAACACAGAGAATACCGGCGATACAATCATTAAACAAACAAATGCAACAATATGATGCATGCTCATGACATGGCAAGATGCATGTGTGTTGGGCTAATGCAACTATAACCAGGAGGGTTTGAGCCTATTTGAATCAAAGATTCAAATTGGCACTTTAGCTATTATTTAAATAAGTGCATTATCATGTTTTAATGTATACAACAAGGTTAACTTGCTCAAACATGCATGAAACCAGTGCCATCGGAAAGATTGGATTTTTCTGATCATTTTTCATATATAAATCTTTTCCATCTGAGCTACTGTTGAATTTAATGATTTTTTTGAAGTTTAGGCATTTTCTGGAATTTCCTGAATTATTATTAAATCTAAAAATCCCAGAAAATCCGTTACTGCGTCAGCATGACATTATGCTGACGTCAGTCAGTCAACAGGAGCTAGTCCAAGTCAAACATGACATGTGGGCTCGGCATGTCAGTGTCATAGCTAGCTAACAAAATTTATTAGTGAACTAATTAGCTGTCAGTGGGGTCTGGGCCCACGGGTCAGTGACTAAACTAACTAACTAATTTAATTAACATTTATTTAATTAAACTAGCTAATTAGGGGAGGGGTGGCCCACGCGTCAGCGACCCAGGGGTGGTGGGTGGTCAACCCCCTGGTCAAACGGGTCAAACTCGCCGGCGAAGTGACGCCGGCGAGGCCAGACACGGCGGCGTGCTTCGGAAAATGTCCACAGGGCTCGGTTCGAGCCGCGGTTGGGCGCGTTGGAGAGCCCTTGTCGTTGCGCGCCGAACGGTGGTGGTCGCCGGACCTATGGTGGCCGGAGACGACGGCAACGAGCTCGACAGCGGCGGCCGGTGTTCGGGCGTGTACGGAGAAGCAGCTACGGTGGCCTAGGCGATGCGTGCATGGTACCTAGCTCGTCTACGTGCTGCGGCGAGCGAGATGGACATGTGCCAGTGACCAAATGGTCACCGGAGCATCGCCGGCGGCAAGCGCGGCGGCGGTGGGTTTCGGTGATCAACGGAGCGGCAGCTACACGGCGCAAACGACGCAGAGGAAGGAGGGATATGGCGTAGGAGCTCACAGCGGTGCTAGCGAGCTCGACGGAGAGCTCGGGGACGCTCTGCAGCTTCTTAATCGACGGCGAGGTGCTCCGGCGATCCGAGGTTGGGGACGACGGCGTGAAGGCGTTGCAGGGCTCCCGGCGATCCGTGGCTCAGCGAGGAGGTAGAGGGCGTCGCGGCGAATCTTCTGGACACGGTCACGGTACGAGGGGGAGGGTCTAGGTGCGGCAACGGCGAGCGGCGGCGACGAGCGGCTTGGTGGTGAGAGGGAGAGAGCCAGGGGAAGGCGATGGGGACGAGGGGAAAGTGCGAGAGGGGTCGGGACAGCTTTGTGGCGACGCCAGGAGACGTCCAGGCCGTCGGGGAGGCAGGCAAGCAGGGTGGAGGTGGCCGGGCGCGTGCCGGCGCGCGGTGGCCACGCGTGCTGCCTTCTGGCGCGAGGAGGAAGGCGACAGAACGGGGCTGGTGGGCTGGGCCGGCCTGCAACAGTGCTGGGCCCAAGGTAAGTCCTTTCTCTCTCTTTCTTTTTCCTATTTCTTTTCTGTTTCATTTGTTTTGCAACTTTGTTTAATTAATAAAAATGCCAGAACATTTTTATAACTCATAAAACTTGTCATGCCCACTGTATATAATATGTACAGCATGGAACATTATAGTTTATGATTATTTGAGCATTTAAAATATTTTATAACATTTAAATGCCCAAATTCAAACACCATATGATTTAATCTAGAGCCCTTGGATGTCCTAGAAAATTGTGCACCATTTTTGGCAGAGGTTTAAGACCAAGGCAGAAATGATGAACATTTTTGAAGGGCATTTTGGGTACATTGGAAAAGATTTTATCAAACCCTAGTTGTTAGGAGAGGGGTGCTGGGGTTTCTGTCATTCCCATTTCAAGTTTCTTTGATAAGTAGACATGATGCACACTCTAGCTAGTCCTAATGCAAAGACTAAACTAGGGATGTGACAACTCACCCCCACTTAAAAGAATCGCGTCCCGAGATTCGGGTTCCTCCGGAAAGAGGGTGGGGTACTCAAGTCGAAGACGATCCTCCCTTTCCCAAGTAGCTTCACTGTCGGAATGATGTGACCATTGAACCTTGAGAAACTTGATATTGTGACGTCGAATGGTGCGCTCGGTTTGATCAAGAATACGAACAGGGTATTCTCGATATGTGAGATTGTCTTGGAGATCAAGCATTTCGTCGTCCACTCCGCGGATAGGATCCGAGAAGCAACGCCTGAGTTGAGAAACGTGGAACACGTCATGAACCCTGGATAGGTGCGGAGGTAGTTCCGATTGGTAGGCAACTTCTCCTCGCTTGGCGAGAATGCGAAAAGGACCGATGTAACGAGGGGCCAATTTGCCTTTGATACCGAAGCGATGGGTTCCCTTAAGAGGAGTAACCCGAAGGTAAGCCTTATCGCCGACTTCAAAAGTCACAGCCTTATGATGACTATCATATTGGCTCTTCAGGCGAGACTGGGCTGTTTTCAATCTCTCACGAATGATGCGAACTTGCTCTTCTGCTTCCTGGATCATATCCGGGCCAAAGAATTGTCTTTCCCCGGTTTCTGACCAGTTAAGAGGTGTTCGACACCTTCGTCCATATAGAACTTCGAAGGGGGCTTTGCCCAAGCTGGCTTGATAACTATTGTTATAAGCGAATTCAGCAAATGGAAGACACTTTTCCCATTCCATACCGAAAGAGATGACAGAGGCTCAAAGCATGTCTTCCATAATTTGATTGACTCGTTCCACTTGACCACTTGACTGCGGATGGAAAGCATTACTGAAGGAGAGATGAGTTCCCATAGCATTCTGGAAACTTTCCCAAAATCGTGAAGTGAAAAGACTTCCACGGTCTGAGTTAATCTCCAACGGCACACCATGAAGTGATACTATCCGAGAGACATACAAGTCTGCTAGCTGGCTAGCGGTAATACTTTCTCGAACAGGTAGGAAATGAGCTAATTTAGAGAGGCGGTCGATAACGATGAAGATAGCATTATTCCCTTTCCTGGTCCTGGGAAACCCGGTAATGAAATCCATACCGAATTTGTCCCATTTCCATTCAGGAATAGCTAAAGGTTGAAGGGTGCCAGCAGGCCGTTGATGCTCTGCCTTGACTCGACGACAAACGTCGCAGTTAGCAATGAATTGAGCGATTTCTCTCTTCATCCTAGTCCACCAGAATCTCTGACGTAGGTCCTGATACATTTTGGTACTACCGGGATGAATTGTGAGAGGAGATTCATGAGCCTCCTTAAGGATCAAACGTCTCAGGTTTCGTACGTTAGGAACCACTAAACGGTTGCTAAAGAATACAACTCCTTGATCATCAATTGAGAAACATCATGCAACTCCTTTCTTGATGTTCCTCTTAATACGGGAAATTCCCGGATCAACCTTCTGTGCTTTGATGACCTGATCCGTAAGGTTAGGTTCCGCCACCAAGGTGGAAAGAAATCCTCGAGGAACAATGTGAAGGTTAAGCTTACGAAATTCCTCGTGGAGAAGTGGTTGTCCTTGTTGTAACATCAAGTTGTTACAATAAGATTTACGACTTAGTGCATCAGCCATGACATTGGCCTTTCCAGGGGTAAGTGATTCCTAAGTCATAATCTGTGAGCAACTCGACCCAACGTCTTTGCCTGAGATTTAGATCCGGTTGGGTGAAGATGTACTTCAAACTTTGATGATCAGTGAAAATTTCACAGCGATTACCAAGGAGGTAATGTCGCCATGTTTTGAGTGCATGGACTACAGCTGCAAGCTCTAGATCATGAGTAGGATAGTTATCCTCATGTGGACGCAACTGTCGAGATGCGTATGCAATCACTTGACGATCTTGCATGAGTATGCAAGCTAGTCCTTGTCGCGAGGCGTCGCAGTAGATAATAAAATCCTTGGAAAAGTCTGGTGGTACCAGTACAGGTGCAGATGTCAGGCGTCTTTTCAGTTCCTGAAAACTGGACTCGCATTGTGGGGTCCACTCAAACTTGTTATCTTTCTTGAGGATTTCAGTTAGAGGTTTAGCAACCTTGGAGAAATTCTCGACGAAGCGTCAGCAATAGCTTGCTAAGCCAAGAAAACTCCTAACTTGCTTGACCGATTCAGGGGGAGTCCAATCAAGGACGGCTTGAACTCGCTCGGGATTGACAGCAATACCCTTGCCAGAGATCACATGACCTAAATAGGTTACTTCCGGCAACCAGAATTCACATTTAGAGAATTTGGCATAAAGGCGGTGCTCTCGAAGTTTCGTCAATATCAGCCTTAAATGCTCGGCATGATCTTCCTTGTTCTTGGAATAGATGAGTATATCATCAAGGTATACTACGACAAATTTATCCAAGTACTCCATGAATATAGAATTCATTAACCGAGAAAAGGTAGATGGGGCATTGGTTAATCCGAAGGACATGACGGTGTACTCATATTGGCCATAACGAGTAACAAAAGCCGTTTTAGGAATGTCCCCGTTCTTGATTTTGATTTGATGGTAACCCAACCTCAAATCCATCTTAGAGAAGACTGAGGATCCAGCGAGCTGACCATACAGGTCGTTGATCCTGGGGAGCGGATACTTATTCTTTATGGTGACCAGATTGACAGGTCGGTAATCTACAACCATCCGCTCCGTTCCATCCTTCTTCTTGACGAAGAGGACGGGGCAAGCCCACGGGGAAGAACTAGGACGGATGAAACCTTTTTGCAAGGACTCATCGAGTTGTTTCTTAAGCTCAGCTAGTTCTAGGGGTGCCATCTTATAAGGTCTCCTAGAGATTGGGACAGTTCCAGGGATAAGATCTATCACGAACTCGACATCTTTGTCAGGTGGAATTCCTGGCAGTTCTTCTAGAAAAACATCCGGAAAGTCACGGACTACCGGGATATCTTCGAGTTCTGGTAGAGGGCTGGCATTAAGAGAGTAGAGCTGACGCTCAGCCATTCGGGTCAAGACATTGACTATCTTGCCGGATGGGTGTGTAAGTTGAACGGTCCTAGTATAGCAATCAACCTTGGCGTAATGAGTTGTCAACCAATCCATACCCAACATGATGTTTATGTCCGAGGACTCGAGAGCGATTAGAGATGCTAGGAAAACAAGTCTATCGACAAGGATTTCATTTCCATGGCTTACCCTAGAGGTTTGCCACTTTGAACCAGGAGTTTGAATAACCATGGAAGTAGGCATGTCACAAAAAGTCATGTTGTGCATTCGAGCATAGCTCTTAGATCTGAACGAATGGGATGCTCCAGTATCGAAAAGAACAGATGCCGGATGGCAGTTTACGAGAAGCGTACCAAGGACGACGTTAGGATCCTCATAAGCTTCCTTGGCAGAGACATAGTTGACATGACCACATGCAGTGGGGATTGGCTTGACATAATTCACCTTGCCGGTTGGCTTACCACGGCCAACGGGTTTTCCTGATTGGTTCTGAGGACACTCACGCATGTAGTGCCCCGGTTCTCCACACTTGAAGCAGGTCACCGTGTTAGTGCGTGGAGCAAAGTTGGAAGGTGGTCCTCCATAGGTCTTAGCAGGTGCAAACTATTGACTTGGGCGAGGCGCCTCATATGATAGCCTCGGTGTGTACTTCGGTGGCAGAGCAGTGTTAGGAACCCACACACGGCGCTTGTGAGAGCCAGAGCCGGATGAGGAACCAAAGTCTCGAGTATGCTTGCGTGTGGCCTCGAAGTCGGTATGGCCCGTTTCAGCACTGATAGCCTTGTTTACCAACTTCTGGAAGGAAGTGCACTCATGCAGACGTAGATCTCGGCGGAGTTCAGGGCTGAGTCCCTTGCGGAACCTCGCCTGCTTCTTGGCATCGGTGGATACTTCCTCAGGTGCATAGCGTGCCAAGTTGCCAAACTCGCGACTATAGCCATCCACAGTTAACCGGCCCTGGGTGAAGTTGCAGAATTCCTCCCGCTTGCGATCCATGAGACCTTCCGGGATGTGATGTTCACGGAATGCCTCACTGAACTCAACCCAAGTAGTGATTTGGCCAGCAGGACGCATAGCTTCAAAGTTTTCCCACGAAAGACTGGCAGGGCCCTCAAGATGGTAGGCGGCGTAGGTAACCTTGTCAGCTTCGGCCACACGGGCAGAGTGTAGCTTGTGGGTGATACTACGTAGCCAGTCATCCGCATCCAGAGGTTCAGTGGAGTGATGGAACTTCGGTGGGCACATCTTGATAAAGTCATTGATTGACACCACGTCATTCCTCTGACGGAACCTAATGTTCTGCTCTATGCGTTCCAGCAGACGGTTGGTCTCTCTCTTGTTCCGTTCTGCTTCAAGCATAACTTCCGCCAAGGAGGGTGGCTGGGGCAGATTCCCATCTCTAGCCCCACTAGCCTCACCCTGCTCCTGAGCAGCAGGAGTGTTGCGAGTGTTGACCATCCTAGGAAAACAAAACAACGGTTTAGACAAGGATGGCAAAAATTTGACATAGAAGTGCAGAATGTAATGGATGACACGGAATGCAGAGATGTTCATCCGTACGACATGGTAATATAGAAACTGCTATATATACACCAGTGGTCATACACACCATACATAGTTTAGTACAATCCAAGGCTAAAGTACAACTGCGGTGAAAGACGATACATCCCATCAGAGGCATTCCAAGCTCCTATACATTATTTAACTACACCTCCGGAACTCAGTACACACTAAGTCATATTCCACAAGACGCGCAGGACTGTGGGAATACAACTACTACAATACTACTACTGCCACGGTCTAGCTCAGACATTCCCGTAGTAATCTTCGTAAAGATTACCACCGTAGCCTGGAAGTGGAACAGACGGATCTTGAAACTCGCGAGCACTCGAAGGCTGTGGACCATAGGGACATGGATGTGGTCTCGGTCCCGATGCTGGTGGTAACCGACGCCCACGTGGAGGTGTAATACCCCCAACATCACGCCAATCCATGCGATCAGGCAGACGAGTCCGCACGGGGTACAAATCCCGCATGTCCAGATATCCGGCGTGCACAGCAGGTGCAAGCCGTGTCAAAGTAGTCCAGTGGGCGGCTCGGGTGTTATACAGCTCCATTCGGAGAGCACGGACCTCACGGTCCCTATCCTCGAGCATCTGAACAGTAGTCTGAAGCAGTGGCTCCTCATGGGCAGCATCAGTATACAGACCAGTGTAGTAGCCTTCTTCTCCGGGAAGTGAGGCTGGCATGTAACAGAACTCAGTGTTCAGCAACAGGGCATGCCTAGCCCGGAGAATGGTCATCATCGAATAGGCGGCATCTTGTACTGCCATCTCGATGGTAACCCCGAGTCCATAAGACCAATGGATGGGGTCGTTAGCTCCGGGATATGAGGGGTATATCCGGACTGTGCAGAAATACTGACTCTGATTGAAATCCCGGTACTGTTCCTCCACGGTGTACTCAGGATACCAGCGATAACCGGTCTCAGTCAGCACACGGACTAGCATGGCCGTGTGACCGGGCACATTGATGCATCGAGTCAAACGAACCACTTGGTGAGGGGTGCGGCCAGACATCTGAAACACAAAGTAATGCAAAGGCATTAGTGTTTCTGGAAGAAATCGGGCAGCATAACAACTGTAAATGCTCAAACAAGGATTTGAGACATCATACAAATGATAGCATAGCCACTCAACAATTCCATATCAAGGTTCCGGGTCCAACAATCATCATACTAAAAGGATAGAAACTGAGCTGAGGCTTGAAACCAACAATCATAAGAGTCTACAGATTAGTAACATGTGAACCTAGTAAGGATAAAAAGCCTAGTCCTAAATCCCCGTAGAAAGAATAGACTGACTCAGATCAGAAGGGCATAAGGTAAAGGAGTAAAAAGAGCCTTACGTTCCCTTCCACAATCAATTCCCCTACATATAACTAAGAATTTTTCTAGACTCAACATCGACCAGTTTGGCTTGAGAAACCTACAGGTAGTCCAGCTCTGATGCCAACGCTGTCAGGACCCCGATCCTAAGTCACATCGATCTAGCTGTAACACGTCATATCACTTTGCGGCCTCACGCATGGTAACCCCACGGGTGCCACCTTACCTGGCCCGGGACCGTTTGCGCATTTTGGCACACGTATATGACAGTGTCGCTAGCATCCATATGACAGAGAACCCGGGCCGACATGGCTAGTTATAAACCAAAAGTGGCACTAAATTACAGAGACAGGCATCCATGACCCAGCAACGAACGTGTCGGTCATCAACGTATGAACCCAAGTCGTAGCAAGCTACATGGACTTAAAGGAACAACGCGTGACATTTCCCCTAAGGGACAGACACAGGAACGAAGAAGGACACATGCCTGCCAGCCTACGTGTTCCGAGCAGTAGCAAGCTACCAAGGCTCACTGGAATCACTAGGAGGCATTTCCCTGTAAGGTAGGCTACCAAAGGAAAACAACTAGGTGTCGGATCCCACACATACCAAGCATTTCAACCATACACACAATATGCTCAATATGTGCAAATACAACATTGCATCACAACAGAACTCTATGACTCAAAGTACTTTATTCAAGAGGCTCCAAGAGCCATACATAAGATATCCATATAGGTAGGGGTCACATGACCCAACACTCAAGTCATACAGTCATACAAGCACGAGAGGAAGCTACATGTCTGAGTACAGACAACTTAGAAAATGAAACGGGCTTGGTGTAGCCTGACTATCTACAAGGCCCTTCACAAGCTCCAGATCTCTGTCTGGGTGTCAAGCTACTCATCGACGTCAACGTCTATGTAGAACCCATCAGCAGGGGCAGGGTTCTCCTCTACAACAGTTATTAAGCAAACATGAGTACAAAGGTACTCAGCAAGTCTTACCACAGAACCTATCATACATGCAACATTATCAACAGGGGCAGTGGAGTTTATAGCTGAAAGCCAGCTTTGACTCTTGGCTATCCTATACTACAACTCTCAACAGATTGCAAGATGTTATTACGAACACGAGTCCTCTACTCACCACAACAATACACTACCGAGGATCCTCTTCCGTCATCCTACAAAAGGGCCATCCATGGCACTCACACTTATCTTGAGGCTTTTAGTAGTATCCATCAACTTGTCTATGAATTGTAAGAGTAACCAAGTAGTCTGTACCGCGAACAACGACTATTCAAATAGATTGATAACCCTGCAGGGGTGTACCTCTTCACACACGCTTCCACCACTTATCGCCATTTACTCGACATGTACTCGGCAACCTTCAAGCGGAAGCCCAGCGAGGGTGTCGGCCACAGCCTGACTAACTACACAAGTCTCTCGTCCAGGTTTATCGCCTATTTGGGTTCCATCCGTGGGGAGATCCGGCCGGGGTGTCGCTCACGGCCCCAAACGATGTGTACAGGGTTCCCGAGTCACCAAACGGGCAACCGGTACACCGTGCCACGTACCTGTCGAATCACAACCCACCCCGAGGGTCAGCGCTGTGCACGACCTCCAGTAAACTATAAACACCAGAAACTAGTTGCAACTCCTGGACAGAGATCGAGGGTAATTAATAAGCTGAGAGGGTCCATTGGTTTCGGGCCCAATGCATGGTAGTAACTGGAACTTGAACCAAACATACAGATCTCGGGTCCTATGTACGGTTCCAATGAAACAACCCACCACGTACTCCTACATGGCCTTTCATCGATACCTTTACCAAGCGTATTCCACACTTCCTCCCCTTTATCGGTATGATCATTTCACTCTGATCCATCACCCAGATGAACCAGACCAGACACAACTCTAAGCATAGCAGGCAACATAAGCAAATAGCATGGTGGATCACACATCACATGGCTCAATCGACTCCTACACATGCTAGTGGGTTTCAACTATTTACTGTGGCAATGACAGGTCATGCAAGGGAATAGGGTTCAACTACCGCAGCAAGTAGCAGTTCACACGCTGTTGCCTTAATGCAGTAAAAGAGAGCAGGAGCGAGAAGATTGGGTTTGTATCGGAATGATCAATGATTGCTTGCCTGACAAAGTGGTTGTCGGGTACTGCTCTTCAACTGGATACGCAATAGTATCCTCGGGAATAGGACCTAACACAGAGAATACCGGCGATACAATCATTAAAACAAATGCAACAATATGATGCATGCTCATGACATGGCAAGATGCATGTGTGTTGGGCTAATGCAACTATAACCAGGAGGGTTTGAGCCTATTTGAATCAAAGATTCAAATTGGCACTTTAGCTATTATTTAAATAAGTGCATTATCATGTTTTAATGTATACATCAAGGTTAACTTGCTCAAACATGCATGAAACCAGTGCCATTGGAAAGATTGGATTTTTCTGATCATTTTTCATATATAAATCTTTTCCATCGGAGCTACTGTTGAATTTATATAATTTTTTGAAGTTTAGGCATTTTCTGGAATTTCCTGAATTATTTTTAAATCTAAAAATCCCAGAAAATCCTTTACTGCGTCAGCATGACATTATGCTGACGTCAGTCAGTCAACAGGAGCTAGTCCAAGTCAAACATGACATGTGGGCCCGGCATGTCAGTGTCGTAGCTAGCTAACAAAATTTATTAGTGAACTAATTAGCTATCAGTGGGGTCTGGGCCCACGGGTCAGTGACTAAACTAACTAACTAATTTAATTAACATTTATTTAATTAAACTAGCTAATTAGGGGAGGGGAGGCCCACGCGTCAGCGACCCAGGGGTGGTCAACCCCCCGGTCAAACGGGTCAAACTCGCCGGCGAAGTGACGCCGGCGAGGCGAGACACGGCGGCGTGCTTCGGAAAACGTCCACAGGGCTCGGTTCGAGCCGCGGTTGGGCGCGTTGGAGAGCCCTTCTCATTGCACGTCGAACGGTGGTGGTCGCCGGACCTGTGGTGGCCGAAGACGACGGCAACGAGCTCGACAGCGGCGGCCGGCATTCGGGCATGTATGGAGAAGCAGCTATGGTGGCCTAGGCAATGCGTGCGTGGTACCTAGCTCGTCTACGTGCTGCGGCGAGCGAGATGGACATGTGCCAGTGACCAAATGGTCACCGGAGCATCGCCGGCGGCAAGCGCGGCGGCGGTGGGTTTCGGTGATCAACGGAGCGGCAGCTACACGGCGCAAACGACGCAGAGGAAGGATGGATACGGCGTAGGAGCTCACAGCAGTGCTAGCGAGCTCGACGGAGAGGTCGGGGACGCTCTGCAGCTTCTTAATCGGCGGCGAGGTGCTCCGGCGATCCGAGGTTGGGGACGACGGCGTGAAGGCGTTGCAGGGATCCCGGCGATCCGTGGCTCAGCGAGGAGGTAGAGGGCGTCGCGGAGAATCTTCTGGACACGGTCACGGGACGAGGGGGAGGGTCTAGGTGCGGCAACGGAGAGCGGCGGCGACGAGCGGCTCGGTGGTGAGAGGGAGAGAGCCAGGGGAAGGCGATGGGGACGAGGGGAAAGTGCGAGAGGGGTCGGGGCAGCTGCGTGGCGACGCCAGGAGACGTCCAGGCCGTCGGGGAGGCAGGCAAGCAGGGTGGAGGTGGCCGGGCGCGTGCCGGCGCGCGGTGGCCACGCGCGCTGCCTTCTGGCGCGAGGAGGAAGGCGACAGAACGGGGCTGGTGGGCTGGGCCGGCCTGCAACAGTGCTGGGCCCAAGGTAAGTCCTTTCTCTCTCTTTCTTATTCCTATTTCTTTTCTGTTTCATTTGTTTTGCAACTTTGTTTAATTAATAAAAATGCCAGAACATTTTTATAACTCATAAAACTTGTCATGCCCACTCTATATAATATGTACAGCATGGAAAATTATAGTTTATGATTATTTGAGCATTTAAAATATTTTATAACATTTAAATGCCCAAATTCATATACCATATGATTTATTCCAGAGCCCTTGGATGTCCTAGAAAATTGTGCACCATTTTTGGCAGAGGTTTAAGACCGAGGCAGAAATGATGAACATTTTTGAAGGGCATTTTGGGTACATTGGAAAAGATTTTATCAAACCCTAGTTGTTAGGAGAGGGGTGCTGGGGTTTCTGTCATTCCCATTTCAAGTTTCTTTGATAAGTAGACATGATGCACACTGTAGCTAGTCCTAATGCAAGTACTAAACTAGGGATGTGACACCCAAACTTGCCTGCCTGCGGCCCAGGGCGTGGCTCATCCAGTGGCCTAGTACGGCCCAACCTCGTCAGCAACAACTCAAGACCCTTGCGAGGGGCCAAGCCTCGCGAGGCGGACAACACAAGACCTCCCCTGGGGCGGCCTCACTAGGCTAGCTCCCGAGGAGCGGAGATATCAAGGCTAAGGGCACCTCGCGAGGTCCTCGTGACGTGAGCAGTGACAACCAAGGCCAGGCGGGCGCCAGCGGGCGCACGATGCCTGTTTCCTCTTTGGTGCTAAAGGGGCAGGCGCAGGCGAGGAATCCCGAGGCATCAGGCAAAGGTTTCCAACAAGACCAAGATCAGCAGGACGGCATAGCGGAGGTCATCGTAGAGCCCACAGCGGCATCACCACCAGAGCCTTTGGCAGGCGAAGACCACCTTTTGTCAGGATAACTTGTACTAGCTGTCCCCCCTTCAAATTTGGCAGTTGTGGGATCCCTTCCCGCTCAAATAAATTTGGGAAGAGGAATCGGGCCTCTATAAATAGGACTAGCCACCACCATAAGGGGGGGAGCCAACTAGACACACCAGCAAGCTCATCTGAGCGCAAGAACACCTCTCCTCCAGAGGCTGTTCTTCCCTTGTACTAGTTCTTCCCCAGCCTATAAGGCAATCCACCACACCACACCGGATTAGGGTATTACACCACAACGATGGCCCGAACCAGTATAAACCCTTGTATCCCTTGTTCTTCAAGCTCGACGGGCTAGGCCTAGGAATCAGCGAGTAGACGAGCTAGGGCGGAAGGAGAGATCTTCGTGCGCACCCCAGTGTTCGAACCACAAGGGTTTTGTCAGAACCCCAGACCCGACACATCCCTATTGCCTTTGAATGGCTTCTTCCGCAGACCGGATCTGGAGCCACTAAATCCGGCATTTACTACCATGTCATCTTTTTCTCCGTTATTGTTTCGACTCTTATTCTTATTGTGTCGTGGCTTTTCATTGTCATCCCTGACTTCGGAAGTGCCCGGGTCGCTGGTAATGTTGCTTCTACGAGCCAACCAGTTGTCTTCGCTAGCGCAAAAGCGGGTCATAAGTGTAGTAAGGGCTTCCATTGTCTTCGGCTTCTCCTAGCTGAGGTGTCGCGCGACCCATTCGTCATGGACGTTGTGTTTAAATGCTGATTAGGCCTCGGCGCCCTGAAAGTCGACAATTTGGTTCTTTTTAATTAAGAACCGATTCCAATGCTTGCGGCCTGACACCACGGGTTGCTGGATTATGTGAATAAAATCATCAGCATCCGGTGGCCGGACATAAGCCCCCTGAAAGTTAGCTTGGAAAGCATCCTATAAATCTTCCTAGGTTCCAATGGAGTTCTCTGGGAGGCTGTTCAACCAGTATCGTGTCGGCCCCTTCAGCTTTAGAGGGAGGTATTCGATGGCATGGTGGTCATCTCCATGAGCCATATTGATGTGGAGAATAAAGTATTCAATCCATACAGCAGGATCCATCGTTCCATCATATGCCTCGATGTTTACGGGTTTAAACTCTTCCGAAAATTGGTGATCCATCAGCTCATCCGGAAAGCACAAAGGGTGCGCAATGCCCCTGTATTGTGCGACATTGCGATGTAGTTCGGATGGCATCTGTGTTCGGTATTGACTCCGAACCTGATTATATCTGGTGTGGTTAGCTTGATAGCCACCATCCCATGTGGGAGCATGTTCTATTGACCCGTAGATCGATCTGGCCCGACTGGCTTTATTGTTCAGATCCTGACGTAGGTCGTACTTGTGGCCCTGAGCCGCTGTATCCTTTCCTTTACGGTTGGGAGGTGTGGGTTGATATACGACATTGTTAGCCGCTTGGTCCCGTCCATGAGGTCGTCGGTCCGGTTGATCGGCCTGATCGTGCTACGACGGAATTGGCGCAAATGCCTCGTTGTCGAATTGTGGCAGCAACTTGCGCTTGGGGTAGCTCTTTGTTTGGCGCTCACGGACGTATCTCTCTTTAGCATCTAGCATTTCATTCCATCTGTCGTCGAGCGTATCTTGTTCGGCTCTAAGCCGTTGCTGTTGCTTTTCAGGCTCCTTGCTGTGGCAATAAGCCATTGCTGAAAGCATTCTTGTTCGAGGGGTTCCTCTGGGACGATGAATTCCTCGTCTCCCAGGCTGACATCCTCTTCGGAGACAGGTAGGTAGTTACTGTCTTCTGAATCATTGTGATCAGTGAGTTGTTCAGGACTGCACTGGCCATCCTCCTGCTCGTTCTGCTCCATCGCTGGCTCTATGGTGTCTTCGGCGTCCTCCGGAGCCTCATTTTCTCCGGTGCCGGTATTACTTTCCCTTTCTCGATGCAATCGTGAGTGGCGCTGCTAACGCCGGCGCTTAGGACGTTCATGGACGGGCTTACCTCTTCTGGATCTTTGTCACCATCGTCGTCCTTCTCCTGGGGTGTGTCCACCATGTATACATCATAGGTAGAAGTGGTCGTCCATCGCTCGGTGGCGGGCGGGTTTTGACCTAGATCAGCTTTGACGTCGTGGTCCATGCCATCGAAGTCTTCGGAAGCATAGTCTAGTACATCGGTTAAGTCTTCGACCGTGGCTACCAAGTGGGTGGTGGGTGGGAAGCAAAATTCCTTGATCTCAGCTCCTAGTTTTAACTGGGCATAGTTCGGAGGTGAATCCTTCGTAATGGCGAGAGATTGCAGCAAGTCTAGCGCCTCAGTTGAGAGCAAGAGCTGGATAGGAGTCTGGGGGTCTGCGTAGCCAGGCTCGGTGATGACCACTTGGTCGAGCCCGGTGAGTGCGGATCCCAAGAGTTTGGAGCTCGTAATTGGAAACAAGTCCGGCTTCCTAGCGGCGGGGAGATGATACGTCCAAAATGCGTCACTATTTTATATCGTAATTCATCCTTATTCATTGATATATTTCACATTACGATGATGTTCTTATGTTGTTTTGGCCTATTTTACACAGTTTGCAACTTTCCGGTGCCGAAGCAGCAGATGCAGGATTCAGCGGTAAAAAGTGGACGCTGAGTTGTTGAATAAGAATACCTCCAAATTACCTGAAAATCGACGGAGGGTATTTTCCAGAAGGATCACGAAGATACGCAAAAGAGCAACCAGAGGGGGGCCACAGGGTGCCCAGGCGGCCACCTGGCGCGGCCCCCACCCTGGCCGCGCTGGGAGGGCGCCTGGAGCCCCTGGCCCACTCCAGGCTCCCCCCTCTGGCCTATATACTCCTCGTCATCCAGAAACCCTAAAAGGAGGAGAGTTTACGGAGTTCCGCCGCCGCTCCATGGCGGAAACCTACAGAGAAGAAAAGCCATCTCCGGCGGGCAGATTCCGCCGGGGAGATCACCTCCCGGAAGGGGAGATCATCGCCATCGTCATCACCATCGTCACGGGCATCATCGAGATCATCATCAACATCATCCCCAACATCAGCACCATCTCCATCTTTATCCAATCTCTTCTCACAATTGCAACTATGTTGTAATCCGTACTATCTATCCTCTCTACCCTATCGGTGTTGATTACTACTTTGTGGTGAATGCTATTGAGTTTTGTTGGAGAAATATCATTGTGTCCAGATTGTTTATCATCCATCTATCTCCACTGATCATGATCTCTTTTATGTCTTGTGAGTAGTTACTTTAGTTCTTGAGGACATGGGAGAAGTCTTGTTGTTAGTAGTCATATGATGTTGAAGTAATATGTGTTGTTTGATACTTAAGTTGTGTTGTTATTTTCCTGGTGGTGTTGTGTGAGTCGAACACTCAACACTTCGCCTTATTAAGGACCTAGGAGAATACATTGTGTACAAAGAATGCTTAGGATGGGTTGCCGGAGTGACAGAAACCTGAACCCCAGTTCGCACGCTTTTGCACAAGGGAACAATGGATCATCGATCGTATTGCTATGGTTAGGCTTTTGCCTTAAATACTATCTTGTATTTGCGGATGCTTGCAAGGTGTTTAATCATAAGAGTGCACTCATCTTAGTCTAGAGGGTGTACTAGCATAGATCTACCCACTCAACACTTATCAACACATCACATAGTATCGATACGGAATATGGCGAAAGCACATGACTACCTCTCCCGTGTGTCCTCAAGAACACTTTAGCCTTTATAAGTTCACTTGCTAGGCCTCTCCTTTGCTCAGAAAGGATTGGGCCACTTGTTACTCTCCAGTGCCTTTTACTTTGCTCGCTTTTACTTTCCTGTTGCTTATATCAAGAAAACCCCTAAAAAGTTATCTTTCGGTGCTTGCAGTTATTCCTTGCTCAGAATCACTTATCAATACCTTCTGCTCCTCGTTGGGTTCGACACTCTTACTTATCGAAAACGCTGCAATAGATCCCTTATGGTTGTGGGTCATCAAGTACCGTTTTCTGGCGCCGTTGCCGGGGAGTGTAGCGCTATTGGTAAGTGAAGCTGGTAAGGAAGTTTTTATATTTCTGTTTTTATTTTGCTGTTGCTGCTCTTTGTCCTTATGGACAACCTTGCTATTGGATCGTTGCTTGTGGGAAGACGCCCCACATCTGTGGTGGTTGCTCCTCCCCCTACTGAAATTGTGCCCTATAAAATACCAGCTGGTATTATCGATTATGTTTTGGCTAATCGTTATGCAGGAGATAGACATCCCGGTGAACACTTGCTATATCTGTCACAACTATGTTCATTATTTAAGCTTGCAGGTGTATCAATGGAGTTTGTCATGAGGAAATTGTTCTCCGTATCGCTTATAGATAAAGCTTCAGATTGGTATAAGCTTCTCGATAACTCACACTTGCTTGATTGGCAAGAGCTTATGTCTCTCTTTTATACCAAGTTTTATCCTCTTCATGAAATTCATCGAGACAGGAACTATATCTATAACTTTAGGTCTCGTGACGGAGAAAGCATTGCTCAAGCTTGGGGGAGATTGAAGTCCCTAATGCTCAAATGTCCTATTCATGAGCTCCCCAAGAAAATTATACTTACAAATTTTTATGCCAGGCTTTCTCGTCAGGATAAGGAGATGTTGGATGCCTCCTCTAGTGGGGTATTTCAGACAAAGAGCGTTGAAGAAAGGTGGGATCTCATTGAAAGGATCCAGAGGAATACCGAAGATTGGGAAATCGATAAAGGTATTGAACCCGCCATAAATTATGAGCATGATTATATTGAGAGCTATGTGAAAATTGATTACTTCAATACCTTTTGCTCTAAGATTGGTCTTGATTCCCATCTAATGATTGATTTCTGTAAGGATTTTGCCTCTCACGTTGATTCTTTTAAAAAGAAGAGAGATAAGCATCACGAACCTTTCAAAGAGTTACCTGTTGATATTCATGTTGCTGACCCTATTGTGCCTGCAGTTATATATGAAAAGCCTCCTTTTCCCGAAAGGATAAGGGAGCACTCTCTTGTGACAGGCATAATAAATAATAGTGAGAGAAGAATTGATGAGCTTGAGGACCAGATCAAGGTCGATCCTCAAGTTGCATTGGTTAAAGACCTTGTTACTAATGATGTTTTGGATTCCAATGTAATTTTTTGTGCTGTTTCCACTAACCTTGTCACAGCCAAGAATAAAGGTCCAATTTCAGGTACTCCAGTAGTATCTGTTAAAATAGGAGATCACAATTATTATGGGCTATGCGATTTGGGATCGAGTGCTAGTGCTATCCCCTATTCACTTTATCAAGAGATCATCGGTGAGATTTCACCTTGTGAACTTGAGGAAGTTGATGTTACCATTCATCTTGCAAACAGAGCAACTATCTCTCATATCGGAATTGTGAGAGACGTTGAAGTCCTATGTGGAAAGGTAAAATACCCTACCGACTTTCTAGTACTTGGTTCAGTGAGGGACAATTTTTGTCCTATTATTTTTGGTAGACCTTTTCTCAGAACTTGTGGAGCTATAATAGATTGCAAGAAAGGTAAAGTTTCTGTTGAATTCAATGGTGAGCCATATGAATTTAACTTTTCTAAGTTCTCTAAGCAGCCTCGTGGTACCGATTTACCTAGTGATAATAAAATTATTGAAAGTATTGCTTCTATTTCTATTCCCCCTAATGATCCTTTGCAGCAATATATGGAGGACCACGAGAATGATTTGCATATGTAGGAAAGAAATGAACTAGATGAAATATTCTTGAGACAACCTGCTATCCTGAAGCACAACCTTCCGGTTGAACCTTTGGGAATTTTGTCAAAACCAAAAGAAGACCCGGTGTTCGATCTTAAACCTCTTCCCGATACGCTCAAGTATGCTTATTTAGATGAAAAGAAAGTATATCCTGTTATTATCAACTCTAACCTTTCAGGATATGAAGAAGAGCGACTATTGGAAGTACTTCGTAAACACCGAGGTGCAATTGGCTATACCCTTGATGACCTTAAGGGGATTAGTCCATCTATCTGTCAACATACTATCAACCTTGAGCCCGATGCTAAACCAGTTGTTGATCATCAACGACGGTTGAACCCGAAGATGATGGATGTTGTAAGAACTGAGATTCTCAAGCTTCTAGCCGCAGGTATTATCTACCCTATAGCTGATAGTAAGTGGGTAAGCCCGGTACATTGTGTTCCTAAGAAAGGAGGTACAACTGTGGTTCCTAATGATAAGAATGAACTAATACCTCAGAGAATTATTATTGGATATAGAATGTGTATTGATTACAGGAAGCTGAACAAGGAAACCGGGAAGGATCACTACCCGTTGCCGTTCATCGACCAAATGCTTGAAAGGTTATCCAAAAATACCCACTTTAGCTTGTTACCTTCCTTTCTGTGCAGAAATTTTTGCTATATATTTGCCCGGATTGTTCCGGCAACGTATCTCGCGATTTCGTGTGTTTTCTTTTCGATTTGTTTTTGCCAGGGTAAAAAGTTATTGTTAGAGATGTCTTCTTGTGGCTCGAGCGGAGAGGACTTCTTGGGATGGCGTCTACGTCAAGTCCAGAAGGATCTTAATCAAGGGAAGCACGTTCACTGGGCTACCGAAGAAGAGATTGCCGCAAGACAAGCGGAGATGGAGCGCTCCGTGAGGGAAGAAGTCAAGACTATCACTGCCCAACAACAAGGAGGCCCAAGCAATCCCATCATGGTGGGATCTGTCCAACCTCATTATGATCTTTCTCTTAACCTTTCAGGGCCCTCTACTTCACTTGAAGATCAACGTACGCTCTCCACCATCTTCGAGGCTTATCGCATCACCAATCAGCTGTGCGAAGATTTCCGTGTACTAAAGGTACAAGTGGAGATCTTGGAGAAGGAAAACCAAACCCTTCGCCGTGTCATAAGAGATTTGAAGAATCAACGTCAACAAGAATGAGGAGTGAAATCTCCTTGGGTAATGGCATCCCCTTGGCTTGTTCCAAGCTTGGGGGAGTGCCCGGTATCTTTATCTTTATCTTTTGTCTTTTAGAGTCAAGTAGAGTCGTATCATGTCTAGGGAGGTTATTATATGAAATAGGTGTGTGCATTGAGGTCTATCACTCCTTCTGTGGAGAGATTGTATCCGTGATTGTGGAGTCGTCTATGATGGAATATTAATGAGAAGTCTATTGGTTCCTTTGCTGCACTCGGTATTCTCTTCACGCAATCGACCTTATATGATGATTCTTATGGGGAGTATTGACCTTATATCAGGTATGGCTTTGAAAACTTTATTTAATCTTGGCAAACATAGCTTTGGTCATAACAACAAGCATGATTTTCTTAAAGTAGCGACATAGCCAAAACCTTTATGTTATTATGCTTGAAGTGTTATGCTGACAAGGAAGACAACTTGATTTGTTATGCTTATTTTAATGTTTATGCTTTATATTGCTTTGCATCTTAGTCATCATCAATTGTCTGTTCTCTCAAAGCCTTTGCTAGCCTAAACTCTGTACTAAGCGGAATTCTGCTTGTGCATCCATACCCTTAAACCAATACCTTCCATATGAGTCCACCATACCTTCCTATTCGTGGTATTCCACTACCACCTCCTAAAGTATAGAATTTATGTGTTATCCTTAAATGTTCAAAATCTTCTATTTTGTGCCCCTGTTTTAGCTCATGAGGAAGTAGTAGTTAATTCATGATCTTTTTAAGTTGGACAAGTTTTACCACGGGATTGCATGTCTAATCTGCAAACCCCTAATACGAGGAGGAACTGGCATGAGTGCGCCCGGCTCATAAAAGATAATACAACAAACAAACCCTCCTTCATGCTTTGTTCATGAGAAATCAGAAAACTTTTGGCAGTGATAAACAAAGGAGATTAAGGGGATGTGATCATCCCCGTGCGGGAGCCGTTCCTCGAAACTTGTCCAGTTTGAGAAGTAATTGAGTTATCTATTAGCATTCGTTGACAAATCATGCACCTCTCGAAACTTGTTTTCATTCTATTTGATTTAAGGATAGCACATGAGTTTTCCCTACTTCTCTAGAGCAGGGCCTATCTCTTAGTTTTAGGTTGAGTCAGTTATTCCTACTTCCTTCTATTCTTAAAGAGATCAGACATTTGATGTTGACGAGGATTCATTCATATAAAGTTGCATTAAGATTTGTCATATCATATCCTTGTTGACATTATCATTTGATAAGTAAGTTGTTTGTCAAGCCCAGCTAAAGCAAACATCTTCCTTTGTGTTAACACTTCCACTTCTTGCCTAATAACATGTTCTTTCAAAAGCTTCAATTAATCTCACCAAAACATAAAGACAAAGAGCAAAAGTAAAAGCTATTAGTTGTTCTTTGACCAAAGGACATGTTTGCCATGATTTGATGAGTTTCCTTAGCCCTACTTTCGATTATAAGTGTTACCACTCTTTTATAAGGGCCTTATGAGTTGAAAATTGCTGTTGAGGATATTTGAGTTTGGTGAAGAAACTGTGATGCTTCTTGTCCGTATTCTATTTATCGACACTTCACTCTCTAAACTTGTGGACAGGTTTACCGAGCTCAGTATTCGCTTGGGGACAAGCGAGGTCTAAGCTTGGGGATGTTGATACGTCCAAAATGCATCACTATTTTATATCGTAATTCATCCTTATTCATTGATATATTTCACATTACGATGATGTTCTTATGTTGTTTTGGCCTATTTTACACAGTTTGCAACTTTCCGGTGCCGAAGCAGCAGACGCAGGATTTAGCGGTAAAAAGTGGACGCTGAGTTGCGGAAGAAGAATACCTCTAAATTACCTGAAAATCGACGGAGGGTATTTTCCAGAAGGATCACGAAGATACGCAAAAGAGCAACCAGAGGGAGGCCACAGGGTGCCCAGGCGGCCTCATGGCGCGGCCCCCACCATGGCCGCGCCGAGAGGGCGCCTGGAGCCCCTGGCCCGCTCCAGGCTCCCCCCTATGGCCTATATACTCCTCGTCATCCAGAAACCCTAAAAGGAGGAGAGTTTACGGAGTTCCGCCGCCGCTCCGTGGCGGAAACCTACAGAGAAGAAAAGCCATCTTCGGCGGGCAGATTCCGCCGGGGAGATCACCTCCCGGAAGGGGAGATCATCGCCATCGTCATCACCATCGTCACGGGCATCATCGAGATAATCATCAACATCATCCCCAGCATCAGCACCATCTCCATCTTCATCCAATCTCTTCTCACAATTGCAACTTGTGTCGTAATCTGTACTATCTATCCTCTCTACCCTATCGGTGTTGATTACTACTTTGTGGTGAATGCTATTGAGTTTTGTTGGAGAAATATCATTGTGTCCAGATTGTTTATCATCCATCTATCTCCACTGATCATGATCTCTTTTATGTCTTATGAGTAGTTACTTTAGTTCTTGAGGACATGGGAGAAGTCTTGTTGTTAGTAGTCATATGATGTTGAAGTAATATGTGTTGTTTGATACTTAAGTTGTGTTGTTATTTTCCTAGTGGTGTTGTGTGAGTCGAACACTCAACACTTCGCCTTATTAAGGACCTAAGGGAATACATTGTGTACAAAGAATGCTTACGGTGGGTTGCCGGAGTGACAGAAACCTGAACCCCAGTTCGCACGCTTTTGCACAAGGGAACAATGGATCATCGATCGTATTGCTATGGTTAGGCTTTTGCCTTAAATACTATCTTGTATTTGCGGAGGCTTGCAAAGTGTTTAATCATAAGAGTGCACTCATCTTAGTCTAGAGGGTGTACTAGCATAGATCTACCCACTCAACACTTATCAACACATCACATAGTACCGATACGGAATATGGCGAAAGCACATGACTACCTCTCCCGTGTGTCCTCAAGAACACTTTAGCCTTTATAAGTTCAGTTGCTAGGCCTCTCCTCTGCTCAGAAAGGATTGGGCCACTTGTTACTCTCCAGTGCCTTTTACTTTGCTCGCTTTTACTTTCCTGTTGCTTATATCAAGAAAACCCCTAAAAAGTTATCTTTCAGTGATTGCAGTTATTCCTTGCTCAGAATCACTTATCAATACCTTATGCTCCTCGTTGGGTTCGACACTCTTACTTATCGAAAACGCTGCAATAGATCCCTTACGGTTGTGGGTCATCAGGAGAGTCCAGTTCGATTCTGGGTCTGTGAGCGGCATGATCGCCGTTGAGCCTCCGGCTAAAAGTTCCATGGAGGTGGAGAGTCCGACGGGGTTTACCCTCCCGTCTTCGGATGAAGTGATCTGCTCCGGATCTAGGGCCAGAGCGGACACGAGTGTTGACACCTAGACGGGATCTGATGATAGATTTGAGATGTCTTCATCATGTAGGCAGAGAGCGACATCTGAGGGCGCAAATCCTTCGAAGATCAAATCTCCTCGGATGTCGGCAACATAATTCAAACTTCCAAACCTGATCTGATGACCAGGGGCGTAGCTGTCAACCTACTCAAGGTGGCCATCCGAGTTGGCGCGTAGCATGAAGCCCCCAAACACGAAAAGCTCACTGGGAAGGAAGATGTCCCCAGGGGTGGCGCCATCGCTAATGATGAAGCAAGCATCAATCCTTCTATCAATGACACAACCGAACTCTCAATGAATGCACCAATGTCGGTGTCAAAACTGGCGGATCTCGAGTAGGGGGTCCCGAATTGTGTATCTTGGGATTAATGGTAATAAGGGGAAACAAGGACACGATGTTTACCCAGGTTCGGGCCCTCTTAATGCAGGTAGTACCCTACTTCTTGCTTGATTGATCTTGATGAATATGGGGATTACAAGAGTTGATCTACCTCAAGATCGTAATGGCTAAACCCTGGATGTCTACCCTATGGTAGTTGTGATTGTCTCTACAGACTAAACCCTCCTGTTTATATATGCACCAGAGGGTTTATGGTTGTACATAATCATCTTGCAAAAGAAGGAAACATTAAACCCAGACTTTAAACTTTCCATTCTACACATATAGGAGTCCTATCCGAATACGAGGGATAATCTTCTGTGTTGATCTTGATGGCCCACCAGTCCGTCCCATAACGAGTAATCCGGACACCCGAGGACCCCTTAATCTAGGACTAACTCAGTGGTGAGTGAGGTGTGTATTAGTTAATGCGAGAGAGAGAGAGAGAGAGAGAGAGAGAGAGAGAGAGAGATAGAGAGAGATTGTGGAGAGAGTGCGAGAACCACATAACAAGGCAAATAGATGTTTGGGGGCGACGTTTTGTGTTTGGGTAAGATGCACTGCTATGTAGTGTGTGTGCTTCTGAAAGAGAGATGCCGGCAGACCTAGAGAGTGGGGGAAGAGATGTGTGCATGCCTGAGAGACAAAAATGAAAGAGACCTGTATTGGGGTTCAGACCTAGAAGAGAGAGGAGGGGGTTAATGTGCTCCCGTGTTTCTGTCCGTGGCAGAGAAAGGCTTGTGGGGG